>OZ010724.1:7484161-7540920 GCA_963932345.1 Ophion ventricosus
TTATTTGTCGTTTTATGATCGAGATGACAAATTTTATTATGCGAACTTGTTAAATTTATGGGCGTAGATATCGAGGCGATTGAGAAGCGGATATTTTAGAAGATTTTCGAACGGCGATGGAGGGGGAGGTGTCATCGATGTCGTTGACCCCCGATCGATCGATCTCACATCGGTTTCTTTTTTTTTATCCAATAAATCGCTACTTGGAAACCAAAAAGCTTGAAATATTAGATGAGGTCAAAAGTTCTGAGCGTTTGTTCGCTTTATTTCGACGATGAAATTAACATAGTTAGAATTATCCGATTTAGATCAAATATGCGACGTTTTGTTCGATAACTTTCGTCCATTTTGAAGGCAATTTCATTATTCCGCGATTGACGAAGTCCTCGTCCCTATTGTCAAAAAACTTGACCAGCTCATTTTCACAAGCCTCTCTTGGGGCCAGTTTTGTACCGTCAAGAAAATTTTGCAAATGCTTGAAAAGGTGATAATCGCTTGGTGGCAGATCTGGACTATAGGGCGGGTGCGATAGAACCTCCCATCCAAGCTCTCGGAGCTTGTGGCGCGTCGTTAAGGATGTGTGCGACCTGGCGTTGTCTTGATGAAACACAACACCCTTCCTATTGGCCAATTTTGGCCACTTCTGGTCAATCGCCTGCTTCAATCTGGTCAGTTGTTGACAGTAGAGGTCCGAATTGAGTGTTTGGCCCGATGGGAGCAGCTCATAGTGGATGATTCCCTTCCAATCCCACCAAACACACAGCAAAACCTTCTTAGCCGTTAATCCGAGCTTGGCGATCGTTTGGGCGGGCTCATCGCGATTGGACCACGATCTTTTTCGGCTGTTGTTCTCGTATGTGATCCATTTTTCATCGCCAGTCACCATCCGCTTCAAAAATGGGTCGATCTCGTTACGTTTCAGCAAAGAATCGCAGGCATCAATTCGGTCCAAAAGGTTCTTTTGCGTCAATTCGTGTGGCACCCATACATCGAGCTTCTTCTTGAGACCAGCCTGATGCAAATGGTTCCAAACGGTTTTCTGGCTAATCTTCAGTTCCTGGGCAATGGAGTAAGTGCTCACATGCCGGTCCGAATCATTTCCATGATTTTATCGACATTTTCGACGATTGGCCTACCAGAGCGTGCCTCATCTTCGACGTCCATATTACCAGAACGGAATCGTTGGAACCACCACTTTGCTGTTGCATTCGATACTATATTGGGTCCATAAACAGCATACATTTTTTTGGCCGCCTGCTCCGCCTTTTCACCTTGGTCGTAGTAGTACTGAAGAATGTATCGAATTTTCCCTTTTTTTACCTCCATTTTGGAACGCTTTAACACACAACTGGCTTCACCAAACACAAAATTGTCAAAGAACTTTTTTTGAAGCGTAATGTCAGCTTTAAATCGCCGTATAGTAGGATCCGATGCGATGTATCCATCGTGAGACATGGCTCACTGAAGACATCTAGCGGAAAACGCTCAGAACTTTTGACTTCTCCCAATATTATTTGAAAAAATTCAAAAAAAAATTCAAAAGGATCTTTTTTTTTATAAAAAAAAAGAATTCTATTCACTCACACCACTCAATGTTGATTAATTTTTCAAAATTAGTAAGCTTTCGAGCCATTTTTTATTCGACGAATACTGCCAATTACCTTCCAACAAATAATTCAATCGAACGCGGCTGTTTTATTTAGCTGCTATTCATTTCTTTTTGTAAATTTAATTTAGCTGCTAATATTAAATTTAATATGAAATATACAATTGGAGCGTTTGATTATTTGCCCATTATTTACACTTCATTTAATCATTTAATTCATTGCTCGAGCCCGTCTGCTACACAATGGCAATCATTGATTTTTTATTTTTTTTATATTCGCGCAAAAATTTTAATTTCACGATTACCCAACGAGAAGACTTCGATCGATCGACGAGGAAAATTACATCGTCGAAAGTCCGATAGTCCAGGTTTTATCCTGTAAAAAACAAGAATTGTGAAATTTTATGAAGACTTGAAGAAAAAAAAGAAAACCGAAAAACCAAGAGCCGTCCACGGTTGCTAGGAAAGTTATAAGTGTCCGATAGACGTGTCGCTTGAATTTTTAGGTCTGTAGGTAAAACCCAACGACACGCGTGCCTGTCGAGTGACAAAAAAATTATTGGTTTGCCTTTTTTGCTCGTGTTTTTTTTCACAAATCAAGAGAAGACTCTTTTTTTCTTCATTTCTGCGGTCAGCTCTATATATATACACATACATACAGCGCCTGTCGTGGCGAAAAATTATTTTTTCTAGCCAGATCGTCCATCCAGACCGTCCCTCCCAAAAAAAAGTATATGTACGCTTACGAATATAGAAATAACCTCGAAGAAAGGAGTCTACTCGACCAGTCAATTTCCTCGAGTCGTTAAATAAAGAAGGATATAAGCCAACGTTTTTGCAAAAAAAATATTTAAAATATTGTTGTCCCGACTGGTAAAAATGTACGAAAAATATTGGTATAATTTTAATCGCTGGAGACGCACGCGTTCGATATTTGCATAATGTTCGATGTTAACGATTAAACTTAAATGAAGAATTATTAAAATACATGCCTAATGTTATTATTATTATTTTTTTAATTGTTGGTTCCATCGTACGGGGTGCTTCCCCAGCTTACGTGCCCACCTTATTCCATCTTAATAATGCATAATAATCGATCCCTTATAATAATAATGATAAACAAATAATAGTAATGATAATAATAACAATAAATGATATTAACGACATAATTTAAAAAAAGAGAAAATAAACGAGAATTGAATCAATATTGACGAAACGTCGCCAAAAAGTTTAGTTGAATAAATTATACGAAACTTTGTAGCAAAAAAGCGTACGAGTTAATTAGCGATCGGAATAAAGAAAAATCCCTTTTTTAGTATTCTTCTGTATTTCAAAATTTGAAACAAAAATCACTGTCCACCCACTGAGAACAATAATAGCTAAAAATATATATTATTATTATTATCATTACGATATATGGGTGTACTTCCGAAAAGCTCACACCTCCGATTAATTTAAAACTTCGTATACTTATGTATTTTGACTCGCTGATCACGAATATGATAATAAAAATACCGGCAAATTTTATTTTCAAGGTCAAAACTAAAAAAAAACGTTTTTTTTTTTTAGTTTTTTCTATTTTATTTTAATAAATATTGATCTTAGAGAAAAATGTTTCCTGCAAGAGTTGTAGCTTATGAATAGATTGATATTTTATGTTCTATACAGATTTTGTCTAAAATCATTATTTTTCGAGAAAAATGGGATAATGCTCCAATAAGTATATTTTGCTAAACTCTATTAGTGGATGCAAACAAACGTCGTGCGCAGCAGTGAAATTGAATGCTTCGAATGTGAATAATCAGAATTCAAGATTTAGTTATTCCTAGTGGTAAGAAACAAAGGCTGCACTTTCGAATAGCGGGTGTATGTGCTGTTTGGGCATATGCATTTTACGTTTTATAGGTATATGTATATGTGTATTGTTTGGGGGCAAGGTGCCCAACAAACATCCAAGGTGTCCAACAAACCCACCCCTGTGTTCTACACACCCTGCAATTCCACACACCCATCCGAGGTGCCCTGCGCCCACTCCAATGAACTACACACCCCACGATTCAACAGATCCGAGTTTGTTTGGGTTTGGTTTTGTTTGGGTTTGTTTTATTTGCGTTTGTTTGGGCCCATATGCAGTAAAGTGCGTAAGTAGATAATATCGGAACTAATGGAGTTTAGCAAAATATACTTATTGGAGTGTTATCCAATTTTTCTTGGAAAATAATGATTTTAGACAACATTTGTATAGAACATAAATTATCGGTCTTTTGATGGGTTACAATTTTTGTAGAAGACATTTTCCTCTACGATCAACATTTATTAAAATAAAATAGAAAAACTAAAAAAAAAACCGTTTATTTTTAGTTTTTACCTTGAAAATCAAATTTGCGGGTGTTTTCACTATCATATTCGTGATCAGCGAGTCAAAATACATAAGTACGCGAAGTTCTAAATTGTTCGGAGGTGTGGGCTTTTCGCAAGTTTATCCCGATATATATATGTACAAATATATCGAAATATTCACCCACATAATATATATTGTTATGTACGATATTGTAAAACAGCACAAGTTCCTTCACCCGCGTGAAAAGCGTCAAATACGTGCCCTCCAGTTATTAATTTATCGGCCATCAGAAACGAACAGAGGAGCGTTTAATTTAATTTAAAAAAAAGAGGAGGGGAAAAGAAACGTGAGAAAAAAAAATACTTATCTTTGCCAGAGAGTACCTTCGAAAAAGGAAAATAACGGGAGCGAGAAATCGAACGTACCTTGTTGAACAAAATATATATATATATATATATATCTATAATATACACACATATATATCTATATACATGAAAAGAAGAAAAAAATAAAACGAATGTAAAAATCCAGCTTAAGGGGGCGGGGTTGCATAGAACCTTCTAAAATTGCAAAAAAAAAGTATTGCATTTTTAAAGAGAGCAATTGCAAAAGTGGACCCATTATTGCGAGATTATCGTTCTGATAAAAACCTTTTTAGAGTAATTCCTTTACTATTACTATTATTTATTTAATTATCAATCGAAAACATTATTGCACTCCTATTATTCATAAAGTTCTAATATATTTTTTTAACAAAAAATGGGAAATATATTGTCGACGTTATGTTGACAGCCCCCCCCCCCCCCCCTTAAGGTGCTCCAGGAGCGTATACGCTTCGAGTAAACGGAGTTCAATGAATTAAACGAGAGACGAAAAAGTGAAAAGACAAAAATTGACGTCCGATCGATCGGCGAGGGGTACAAAGGGATCGATCCAATTTATCGAATATACTATTCCGTGCGAGCGCGAGGTCGTGGTGGGGAAGGTAAGGTTATCGTGATCGTGGTTGTGGAGGCGGGGACCGTAACGATTTTTTTAATATCCTTTTCGTTTTTTGCTCCTTAATATTAAATGAACATAACGTTGCATCATATATATAAATAAATAACCACACATATATATATATATCTGAATAAAAATACAGACACACGCACACATATATATGTGGCATTCCCGATCATTTTTTATTTTCCTGATTTTTTTTTTAACTTGTACCCCATAAAAGGGTACAATTTATACCCACACCAATTTTGCGATTTTTATCTCTTCTCTTTTAGGAATTATAATTTTCCAAAAAAATGTCGATTTCGGAAGTTTTGGAAATGTTTAAATGCTGATAACTCCTCAATTAATTGAGATATCGACAAATGTCAGTATATATATATATTTTTCATTTTGAAGCATACTATCACGAAAAAATATGAAAAAAATTATCAATTGTACTGGACCATGTATTTTTTGCTTCGAAAGTGGAAAGGATTTTTTTTAAAGATGATTGCCATTTTTTATTTTTTTCAAAAAATTCTCTAAAATAGAGTGACCCATTCTATGATTTTTTAGATTAGTCTCATCGTGCGCCCAATTTTCCTTCTATTTTTTTTCAAATTAACCATATTTTTTTTAAGAAGATTTTTATCATTTTAATCTCCAATAATGCTATATATCTCTATTTCAATCTTCAATAATGCTAATAATAAAATGGTTTATTTTTTATTTGTACTGAAATCAACGAAAAAAGAAGATTTTTTGTGCAAAATGAATTTTTTTTCGCTAATAATAATATTGATCAATACAAGTATGGCAATTTTCTATCGGATCTCATAGTCATAATTATTCTAGTTTCGATCCTTTACGTAAATAAAATGAACTAAATTGAGAATTATATGGGAATACGTAAATTTAAAAAAGACTGAAATTTTTACTTTTATATATATATATATATATATATATATATAAAATTTCATTCTTTTTTAAATTCACGTATTCCCATATAATTCTTTATTTAGTTCATTTTATTTATGAATAGGATAGAAACTGGAATAGTTATGACTATTAGATTCGATTGAGAATTGTCGTACTAGTAATGGTCAATATTATTAGTAAAAGAAAAGTAATTTTTGCACGGAAAATCTTCTTTTTCGTTAATTTCATCACAAATGAAAAATAAACCGTTTCATTATTAGCATTATTCAGGATTAAAGTGGAGATATATAGCATCATTGGAGATATTAAAATGATAGAAATCTTTTCAAAAAAATATGATTAATTCGCAAAAAAATAGAAGGAAAAATGGGCCCACGATGAGACTAGTCTTAAAAGTCATAGAATGGGTCACTCTATTTTAGAGAATTTTTTGAAAAAAATAAAAAACGGCAATCATCCTTAAACAAAAATACTTTCCACTTTCGAAGCAAAATATACGTGGTCCAGTACAATTGATAATGTTTTTCATCTTTTTTCATAAACGTATGATTCAAAATGAAAAATATATATATATATACTGACATTTGTTGATATCTCAATTAGTTCAGAAATTATCAGCGTTTAAACGTTTCCAAAACTTCCTAAATCAACATTTTTTGGAAAATTATAACTCCTAAAAGAGAAGAGATAAAAATCTAAAAATTGGTGTGTATATTCCTTTTATGCGGTAGAATTTTACAAAAAAAAATCAGGAAAATAAAAAATGGTCGGGGTCACGGGCTAGGTGAAATGGCGTGGAACGCCTCATATATATATATAATAATTATATTTGTATTGTCCACTTGAGATTTTCCTTTTCGAACATCTGCATTCTCAATTTTACTCGTACCCAATCACTCAGCCCCTCTCCGTAAATCAACGTTCGTTCGATCGAAGGTATAAAAAACAAGATCATGAAAACTATTTTGAATATCATTCGTAATTTTCGAAAAATTAATACTTCAGAGAAAAAAAGTATTCGAACGAAAGTTGAGACAAATTTTGTCACAGAAGCCTACATTACTGACAATCATTCGTCATTTTTCATCCACGATTACATTTTTTTTTCAATCATTATTATTTTCATTATTAGTAGTAGTTTAAAAAATTATTATTGTTATCCTCATCATTACTATTAGTACTATCGTTATTATTTGTCTTTTAAGGCGGTTTATTATCATTATGAGTGTTATTATTATTGCGAGAGTTTCTCGAATATCTGGCACGTTAATTTACGCGCTGGCTCGTCGTGACTATCGAATTATTATCACGGAGGGTTTTTTCTTTTTTTTTGATCGATGCAAGATTTCCGGTTTACGATTTATTTTCGACAGGGACCACGAAACCAATAAGTGAAGAAAAAATATTTCGCGCGGAATAAAAAGTTTAATTTGGAAAAAGTTAAGAGTAAAAAAAAATTGATTCGAGTAATGAAAAAATCCGTATCCTCCACACCCCCGATACAAAATCGCCTTCCCACACATGTTTGTTCAGAGATACATTATTTTTCTAACGCATGCTTATGATCGCAACACTCTATAATATTTAGACTTAACGGTATGATAAATATATATAACAGTAGATTAATATAAACTATAAATCGAATTGTATTGTTATTCATATTTTTACTCGGATTGTTTATTATTATAATGATTATTATGATTATATGGCTTTGTAATTACGACCAGTACTGTTATCACGATTATTATTATTATTATTATTATCATTGTCGTTGTTATCATTGTTAATATTATCGTGGTCGTTATTATTGTCATAGCGATAAACAATAGGATTTCGTGTGTACAGATATCTTGATTATTGTGAATTTGTGTCTACGAGAAATTGAATTCGTAGCTGCGCAAAGTGAATAATACTTAGCACCCAATAGGAAATTAAACTCGTTCACTACTAAATTTTAAATCGAAGCTAGGAAAGGACAAACGTAAATCCGTCTCATTAATTGTTTAAGCGAGATAAACAAAAGAAAAGGAAAAAAAATAAAGATGTTTTTTTTTTGTTCTCTCGATAATAATGGGGTTACTCGAATTTTCGGTTCGATCTTCGAAGTACAAATTTTTCATTAACAAAAATGCAAATGGAGCTAGAAAAAAAACAGCATTTTTGGGGAATACGAGGTGTGTAAATTAAGTCATGAGACTGATATTTTTTTCAATTTTTTTTATTCGTTTAGAATTACAATTTAATATTGTCACCCTCAAAATAACTTCTTCCAATCCTCATAGCAGTGCTGGTACTCGGATACTGGAATAGCCTTCAGCTGGTCGGTTGCAGCCGTTTGAATGTTTCCGAGTGTCCCAAAATGACGTTCCTTGAGGTGATTTTTCAATCTCGGGAAGAAAAAAAAGTCACAAGGACTCAAGTCAGGCGAACAAGGAGGCTGACGAGCCGCAGGAATGTTTTTACTGGCCAAAAACTCGTTTATTGAAATTGCTGTGTGACAGCAATTTTTCTCATCCCCAATTCAACGGTGAAAATCTGATGAACGATGGTGTGAGTCAAATTCAAATCTTCCCCGATCATTCTGACTGTCAATCGAAGATCTTGAACGCACAAGATCCCGAATTCTGTCGACATTTTCATCGGTTCTTGAGGATAAAGGCCTTCCGCTGTGTGGTTGATCTTCAATTGACCCTCTTCCTTCTGAAAATGCCTCAAACTACCGAGAACACCTGGGCCCTTGACAAAACACTGTCTCCGTAGGCCTGCTGAAGTTTTGCAAAAGTTTCCGTTGCACTGTGCCCAAGTCTGAAGCAAAACCTGATAGCATACCGTTGCTCAATATTGATGTCATTCATTTTTAGAACGCACTAGAAAAAACTGTTTTACATTTGAAAAATCGCTACGGACAACCAAATGACTCTAGCAAGTTAAAACTCGCACTGAAAGCTTATGACATGTTCACATGCCATCCCTCCAAGTCTCGGGTCCCAAGTGTTGCCAAATCGAACGCTACGTTGCCAGTCTCACTTTATTTACACACCTCATAATTCGTAACTAGCAAAAGATTGTTCTCGAAGGAGAATTTCTATGATTTTTTTGCCGATTAAACATTGGAAAAAAAAATGTAATTTACAGAGATTTTATTATTTTCCATCGAGTTATTCGAGTTCTCAAATTTTTTATTTTCCTTACACGGAGAGAATTAAGTGTTAAAAATTACCGTGCAGTAACGGTAACCAGATGACAACCCTGGAACTTCGCTTATTATTACTGAGTTAAACACAGATTTTCACGAAAATAAAATAAAATTTCTTCTTCAGATAGAAAATTTTACCAGATTTTCTAGTAAATTTTGATGTGTAACAAAATACGCAAAACTTAAATTTAAAAAATATATAATATCAGCGAAATTTTACTGTGCATTTTATTATTTTATGCCTTTCAAAAATGTCTATAAAAAAAGTATCGTCTTTGTAACAGTTATTTTAAGATTTATTATAAAATTTAATGAGTGTTATAGGAAAATGTATTGTGCTCTCGGTAAAAATTATCGTGCGCGCGATCCTTCTTGTATAGTAAAATTTTAGCTACGTATTTGAAATTTTCTGTAACGTGAGTTAAAACAAAACTTGTCGCATACGAATTATTATGCTTTTCTCACTTGTCACCACATTGAAATATATCACGGTAATTTTTACCGTGAAATTCACGACAAAAATTATTTTTTTAATTCTCTCCGTGTACAAATAATTACAAGACAATATTCTTTGAAAAGGCGTGGAATTAATGTTCAATTAGATGTTTTAAATTGTTTTTATTTCTGTCGTAATTTATTGTAATTTGCCGCTAAATAAAATTTTTGTCCTTAAATTTAAATAAAAAATACATTTTAAATCGGGTCTACTTAAAATTTGAATATTTCTTCGGAGCAATTGACGATAATTCTGAATAAACTACCGGGTCCACTTTAAATTCAGGAACTAAAAAAATCCAAGCTCCTCCATTTTCGATGGAACGAATCGCGAGGAAAGAAAATTTTGCCTTCGAACTGCAAAAGCCTTGTGCGAGGGTACCATTTTTTTTTCTTCTACCCGTCGACGTGAAGTGCCAATTTTTTCCACACATTGACGCAAAGTGTCTTTCTTCCGGGGCGCCGAAACATTGTACCTTCATTGCAAATTAACTGTAATAACGAACGTCCACGCAGATTAAAAAAAAAAAAAAACAAAAAAATAAAACATCATGCCAATATTAATATATATGAATATTGAAAGACGAGAATTAATAATTAGAAAACACCCTCACGACACGGAAGAGCAACGATAATTCTCATCTTGCACAAAAGTGTGTCAATATCGTTGAATGTGACAGGCCAATTGTCGCTTTTAACAATTGTATTTTAATCGACGTGTCCACGTGCATTAGTTGAAAAATGAAAACGAAACTGACTTGCTATGTAAAAAAAAAATAGATTTACACACACACACATACACATAAAGAAAAATAAAAATATAAACGAAGAAAATAACATTTACGTAATAGTATTTTTTCCGTTTTATTTTTACTTTCCTTTATATATATATATATATATATATATATATATATATATATATATATATATATATAAATAACCTGCGAATTTGACGAGAGGGAAAGAGAGAGAAAGAAAATGTGAAAGAGCAAATTCCACCATCGAAGAAGAGCTCTTCACCGGGCCTAGAAAGAACAATCGAATAAACGTTGAAACAATACGATCGAGAAAACTTCTTTGAACCCACGCCCTTTTTCCGCATTTTATTAATAAAAAAAAACCCTTCACAATACGCATTATATTAATTGAAAAAAAATGTATCATTAAAAAAAAACCCTTCAACGATCACGGAGCCATTATAGTTGCAAAAAGCATGTTGTGTCGAGTTGTTTCTCATGAAAATGGAATAAATTACACTTTTGAAACGGGGCCAAAAGAGTTCTGGTAAGGTTTTTTTTTTGCTTTGCAATGATCGCGAGAGAATGCGAAATCGCTTATTTTCCCAGCGATTATGCAAACACCAATTCAATATATATATATTTATATTTAAAAGAAAATAAAAAATACTGTCCATGTATAGTATTTCATTATTATTATTATTATTGTCATTATTATCATAAATTACCATTATTAATCTAATTATTATTATTATAAATAATAATAATATTATAGTATCATAATAATATAATATAATTATATTATATCATAATAGTTATATTATATTATATTACATTACTCCAAAGAATTAAAAGAACAGCACATTTCTTCCCTTTTCTCAAGTCTTTTTTTGAAGCGCTGTATCTCTGTGAAAAATCGTCGTATCGAGATGAAGAAAAAATCATTTTGAAGCTTCAAGTCTTTAGTTTTGAGATCTTTTAGCAAATTTTTTTTATGAGCTACAATTATCTCGCAATCATAAGAAACAGCGCGAGACAAACGTTTTCAAAATTTTTTTATTTTTTTTTCAAGGCTCCACAGGCTCGGGAGAATTTTTTTCAGTTCAATCAATGTATAAGTCAGTTACCTTGTTTATTCAGCTACAATTTCATTTTTTGTCAGTCTCTCTACGCCAATTTTTGGCTGAGATATCGGACTTTGAATGAAAAAGGATCCTTTTGTCTTTGATCATCGATATCTCAGCAACCAATGATCGCACAGGGAATTAAGGACCAGTTTTGAAAACTTGAATACATTTCATATAAGACCCTTTTATTGATTTTTGAGAAACAATTTTTTTCCACCCTTAACATCGATTTGAAAAAAGTACAAAAAAATTACTTTTTTCTGGTGTTTCAGTAAATCTACCACGACTTTACAAATATTCATGGAAAGACTAACATTGCCAGGTTTTTTTTCAGCTTTTCGTACCCCAATAGCCCTGTAAATTTTCAAATTGATCCATTGAACCGTTTTCCCGGACCGATTGATCAAAGTTTAAAAAACAATTAAAGAAAGTGTTCGTAAACATCGTGTCATCATCATCAAAATGAAAAGACGATTTTTTTTCGACTCTTTACCACAACTTTGCACTAGTTACTTATTAAATTCAAGAAAAAAAAATTCGAAAAATCAACAAAAAAAAAAATTTTATAAAAAAAATTTGTGGATATCAACTTCGAGATAATCTAATTGAAGATGAGTGGAATTTTGGTATGCAAAGGTCGAATTGTGTCTAATATGAGTCAGTATTGTTTCCTGAAATGTTTAACACATTAAAAAAAGATTCAAAAAGAATTTTTTTTTATTTTTTAGATTTTTTTCTCAAATTTAACGAGTAACTAGTGTGGAGTTGAGAAAAAAGTCGGAAAAAGATTGTTCTTTTCATTTTGATGATGACTACACGATGTTTAGGAACGATACACTTGTTCCTTTAATTGTTTTGTAAAACTTTGATCAATCGGTCCGGGAAAACGGTTCGATGGATCAATTTGAAAATTTACTGGGCTATTGGGGATACATTAAGCTGAAAAAAAAACCTGGCAACTTTAGTCTTTCCATAAATATTTGTAAAATAGTGGTAGATTTACTGAAACACCAGGAAAAGTCATTTTTTGTACTTTTTTCAAATTGATCTAAAGGGTGGAAAAAAAATTGTTTCTCAAAAATCAATGAAAGGATCTTGTAGGAAATGCATTCAAGTTTTCAAAAATGCCCCTTAATTCTCTGTGCGATTATTGGTTGCTGAGATATCGATGATCAAAGACAAAAGGATCCTTTTTCATTCAAAGTCGGATATCTCAGCAAAAAATTGACGTACAGAGACTGACAAAAAATGAAATTGTAACTGAATGAACAAGCTAACTGATGTATGCATTGGTTCAACTGGAAAAAATTGTCCCGAGCCCGTGGACTTTCGAAAAAAACAACAACAAAATTTGAAAATCTTTGTCTTGCGCTATTTCTTAAGATTGCGAGATAACCGTAGCTCACAACAAATTTTTGCGAAAAGATCTCAAAACTAGAGACTTGAAGCTCCAAAATGCTTTCTGTTTTATCTCGATACGACCATTTTTCACAGAGATACAGAGCTTCACGAAACACTAAAAAAAAAAAGGGGGGAAGAAATGTTCTGTTCCTTTAATTCTTTGGAGTAGTCTATAATAATAAATGATTTATTATAATATTATAAATGTATAATAATAATATATTATAATAATTTATTATGCATAATAATAAAATTATATAGGAAAACAATAATAATCATTATTATTGATATATTTTAACGTTCCTACGCATTTCCTTTCGGGTTTCTTTTCCCAGTCCCTCCTAGATCATCTCCTCCCCCCTCTCCCCAATTTTTGCCCACAGTCCGTCGTTTCCTAACGCACCTACACGAGGGCACAAGGAAACTGTGAAAAATCCGCGCCGATCAAGGACGGCAAAATCTTCACTGAATTTCATTCGGGCTTTCACCTGAATTTCATTCGGAATTTCACGATCGGAAACTCAGTAAAACTTTTTCCCGCGCGGCTAGGCGGTCACCCATCCGAATAGCGGCCCCGTCCGATTCTGCTCGGCGCGGGAGATCACGCGCAGCCGCGCAGCCACTGCTATCGGTTATTCATGTAATATTATCATTTCCATTCTTTTTTCGGGTACATATATATGTTTTTTTTTCCCCGCGGTACTCGAGGAGCTTAAGATTTAACCTCGGGAGTTTCGCGGCCCCGCGTCTATTTCGATGACATCCGCGACCGACGTGTGCGGATCGAAAATTGATCGAGAGGTGGAGCTTAGCCGCGTAAGAGGCAAAAGTGATTCTATTTTGGTGAGCAGCAGGAGCGGGAGATCCGCGAAGATCGCGCAGTGCGCGTTTTGGCCCCCGCGACGGCCGCTCGGCTCTCGTTATTGTTGCAAAGAAAAAAAAGAAAAAAAAAAACGAAAATAAGCTCAATCGACGCGGAAGAAAAGAGAAGGAAGATAAGAAAAAAAAT
The DNA here is from genome assembly GCA_963932345.1 of Ophion ventricosus. NCBI lineage: Eukaryota > Metazoa > Arthropoda > Insecta > Hymenoptera > Ichneumonidae > Ophion > Ophion ventricosus. The sequence goes on from OZ010724.1 coordinate 7,497,997, forward strand.
TGTACTCGGTGCGAAAAAAAAAAAACGAAAAGTTTATCGAAGTTTTATTCGCGAAAGTTAAGGGCGCGCAAGGGTGGGGGAAGAATCGCGATATTTTCACGCGGTCGAGGACGTGCGAATTGCGAGATGAGGGTGCAAGTGACATTGAGCCAGTTTACTCGCTTGAAATGCGGCGCGAATTAATCGATTCGAAAGACTGTGAAAAAAAATGAATTGATAAATGAAAAAAAAAAAACTAAAATTTCGATAAAAGAAGAAAATTGGAAAAATTGCGAAAAGACGGGAGACGGAAAATTGTTGTTATTGTTGTTGTTATTGAGGTGGAAAAGTGAGAGGGAAAATGTTTGGGTGGTCAGAACCCGATGAGGAGGAAGAGGCCCTTCTGTGCAGTCCTGCCCTCATGGCTAGAAGGGCCTCGGAATCCTGGATCGTCGCACCTCCCGTCGAGGTACGATCCTGTAATTGACTCATCTCTTGACTCAACTTTACGCGCACTGCGCGCCGATAACACTTCTTTTGTTGCTCGCTTTTTCTATCGTCTATCGTACGTACGAGCTTTCTTTTTTTAACAACGTAACCGCAGAGCTTAATTTGTTTCCCTCTAACGGCCCGACACAAGCTTAGGACACACATTCCATTAAGGTCTGGTCACTGGTGGCGCTATTTTCTTTTTGCAAAATTAACTCAGGTTTTTTTTATTTTTTAGTTAACTCAATTATCGTATGGTATTTTTTATTTATTTTTTATTAATTCAATTATCGTATTGTAATTTTTAATCAATTTAATTATCATATCGTAGTTTAATTTTTATTAATTCAATTATCCTCGGTGTTTTTTAAATTATTTTCAATTGATTCAATTATTATATCATTTTGTATTTTTAATTAATGCAATTATCGTATCTTAGTTTTTAATTATTAATTAATTTGATTATCATATAGCAATTGTTGATTTTTAATTAATTAATTCAATTATTGTATCGTAATTTTTCATTTTTAATCGATTCAATTATCGTATCGTAATTTTTTACTTTTAATTAATTGAATTATCGTCGCGTTATTTTTTATTTTTTCAATTGATCCCATTATTAATTTTTTTTTCTATTTTTAATGAATGCAATTATTGTATGGTAATTTTGTATTTTTAATCAATTCTATTATTGCACTGTCATTTTTTATTTTTTACCAATTGGTTTATCGTATCGTTATTTTTTTCTTATTATTTATTCAATTATCGTGCGATGATTTCGATAAAAGAATGTTGCTCCGAAATAAACCTTATTTTTAAAATTCCATATCATGTACAAATTTTATTTGGAATACAATTTTTATTTAAAAACTCGTATCGTGAATGGAAACCCACGTATAAAAATGTATTAAAAAAAAAACAATTATAAAATATAATATATAGAATATAATTTAAAGAATATAAAAATAAATAATCAAAACAAAATTTCATCCTAGAAATTTTTTCATATATATATGTATAAAATATGTAAACGAGTGTCGCATTTTTTTTTTAATCGACGCGATTAAGTGATACTTTCCATTCAAAATTTTATTAGCAATAAATTTCAAACGAATAAATTTTTACATACCAAGTTGTAGTCAATATAAGATTCTCCATATTAAAAATCATTTATAACATTGCCTTGCAGATTAAATTTATTCAAAATACAACCTCGTACATAATTTTTTCACACATGAAAAAATTAGTGACATATCGGTGTCGTGAGCAAAATAAAATTGATGGTTAACTTCGATTTTAAATAAATTAAACCAGGTGCATCGTGATGTCCATGTTTATTTATTTGAACTCAACATGCATTTCCGAGCATCAACATAATTTTTTTTTTTTTTTTTCAAAGGGAAATAAAATAAATATACGAGGCAGGGGATGCAAAAAAAATGTTCTCGCTCTCTCTAATATGCGTGTTTAGGCGATACCGGTAGCCGCGATGCCACTACAGAGAAAGAAATCACTGCCGGACGTTGCCCAGCCGATTCAGCTGACAGCCACCTCCCCGCTGTCAAGAGAGGAGGTCAGCGTGCTGAGCAGCATGAGGAGGGAAGAAGTACGACGTCAGATCGACGAGAGCGAGAGGCTCAGGGCGAATCCTCTACTGTACTTAGTCAGTCCTCAGGTTAAAGTGAGTCCTCGAGAAATACATTTTTAAAACAACATTAACAAAAAAAGACAAGTTTCCTGCAGTTGTCGGACATATTCATTCTCAAGAATTTTGCTCCGATAAATTAAAATATCAAAGTATACAGGTCAAACAATAATGACGAAAGAAAACGTTTAACCGGAAATCTGTATGATTTTTGCAATTTCACCATTAATTCGTTGCAAAAAACTCTTTATCTGAAATTAATTGAATTATAGTAGCTTAATTTTTTAAATTGCTTGTCCCGTGACGATTTTGATCGAAACATACACTACTCCAAAGAATTAAAAAACAGAAATTTTCTTCAATTTTTTTAGTCTTTTTTGAAGCGCTGTATCTGTGTCCTATCGAGTAAATGGTCCTATCGAGATGAAAAAAAAAGCATTTTGAAGCTTCAAGTGTCTAGTATTGAGACCTTCTGACAAAATTCTTTTGTGAGCTACAGTTATTGCGCAATCATAAGAAATAGCGCGATACAAAATTTTTCAAATTTTTTTGTTTTTTTTCCAGGATCCACGGGCTCGGGAAATTTTTTTTCAGTTAAATCAATGCATATCCCAGTTAGCTCGTTTGTTCAGCTTCAGTTTTATTTTTTGTTAGTCTCTCTACGTCAATTTTTTGCTGAGATATCCGACTTTGAATGAAAAAAGATCCTTTTGTCTTTGATCATCGATATCTCAGCAATCAATGATCGCACAGGGAATTAAAGGGCAGTTTTGAAAACTCGAATAAATTTCCTACAAGACCCTTTCGTTGATTTTTGAGAAATTTTATTTTTCATTCTTAACATCAATTTGAAAAAAGTATTAAAAAAAATGACTTTTTATGATTTTTTCAGTAAATCTACCTCTACTTTACAAATATTGATGAAAAGACTAATGTTTGCCAGGTTTTTTTAGCTTAATGTACCCCTAATAGCCCGGTAAATTTTCAAATTGTTCCATCGGACCGTTTTTCCGGACCGATTGATCAAAGTTTTACACCTCAACAATTTTCCTCAACTGCAGAATGTTACCACAGTCTTCTAATGAACACAAAGCCATGAAATTTTTGAGAGACTGAATCGTGTACTATTTTTCCGTCTGTCTCTTTTGTCTTATACTATCAGATAAAACCAAATCACAGATTTATTAGGAATAAATAAAACATTTTATTATTGGTCGATATTAAATAGATCTTGATTTGTATAAATAAATATAGTTAAAATAAAATAATTTTTAAACCCGGTGCGTTGGTCTAGTGGTTAGCGTACTGGCCAGCGGATAGGGAGGTCGCGGGTTTCGAATCCCAGTCGCGTTACTTTCGTTGAGAATAGTTTTTCTTCGACATTTTCTCGGCAAAATGCGACTAGTTCCGTGACTGGGAGGCGACCTTGGGACCGGCTATATCGGTATAGGTTTTTCGCAGTTTCCCTATGCCCATGACAGATATGTCATGGTGAATACGATACAGAGGGGGCAGTCGGCTGCGGCCGTAAGGGGGGGGGGGGGGGGAATAAAATGATACAGTGTAGAAAACAACAGTAGAAGGATATATAACAGCGGAGCCTTGTAAAAAGCCGAAAAAGCTATGCAAGTAAAACTTTTAAAAAATAAATAAATAAATAATTTTAATAATGGAATGCAATAGGCAAAATTTGATTTCATGAAAAACCTAGTTAATTCAAAGAAAAAAAAAGACGCATCTAGTTAATATCAAAAAAAAAATTCTGTCAGTGTAGAGCGCCCCGCGCGCTGAAAAATGCTATTTTCAGAAAAACGCATTTAAAGTCTAACGTTTAGGCTGTAAATTCTAAAATACTTTAGATGTAAAAATATCCTTCCATTCACGTGTTCTAAATACTATAAGGATGCAAATTATGTTTAAAAAATCTACAGATATTACACAAAGTGCAACTATTTCATGACATTGAAAACGTAATCAAAATTTCCGGGTGATAAAAAAAGTACATGCAAATAATATGAGTTGCTCTCTCTCACTCTCTTCTCACATTCTCACTCTATAACGCTCTTATCACATTTTCACTCTGGCACTCTCTCACTCACATTCTCACATTCTCACTCTCTCACTATCCATCCATCCATCCGTCCGTCCGTCCCTCCGTCCATCCATCCAACAAACCCCGACAAACCTCGACAAACCCCGACAAACTTCGACAAACCCCGACAAACGCCGAAAAACCTCGACAAACTTCGACAAACCCCGACAAACCCCGACAAACCTCGACAAACGTCGACAAACCCCGACAAACTTCGACAAAACTCGACAAACCACGACAAACCCCGACAACCCTCGACAAACCTCGACAAACTTCGTCAAACCCCGACAAACCCCGACAAACCCCAACGAACCTCGACAAACCCCGACAAACCTCGACAACCCCCGACAAACCCCGACAAACCCCGACAAACCTCGACAAACCTCGACAAACCCCGACAAACCCCGACAAAGCTCGACAAATCTCGACAAACCCCGACAAACCTCGACAAATCTCGACAAACCCCGACAAACCCCGACAAAGCTCGACAAACCCCGACAAACCTCGACAAACCTCGACAAACCCCGACAAACCTCGACAAACCTCAATAAACCTCGAAAAACCTCGATAAACCCCGACAAACTCCGACAAACCCCGACAAACCCCGACAAACCTCCACAAACCCCGACAAACCTCGACAATCCCCGACAAACCTCGACAAACCCCGACAAACCCCGTCAAACCTCGACAAACCCCGACGAACCCCGACAAACCTCGACAAACCCCGACAAACCCCGACAAACCTCGACAAACCCCTACAAACCCCGACAAACCTCGACAAACCCCGACAAACCCTGACAAACCCCGCCAAATCCCGACAAACCTCGACAAACCAAGACAAACCACGACAAACCTCGACAAACTTCGACAAACCCCGACAAACCTCGACAATCGCCGACAAACCTCGACAAACCCCGACAAACGCCGACAATCCCACCAACATTGTAATGTACACACCAAAATTGAAACTTACAACTTGTAACCACAAATGACCCTACATGTAATGCAGCATTTTGCAACCAATTACAGGCATTTAGCATGTCGCAGCTCCCCCCACCCTGCTATAACACAGCGACAGTGGAGTGGGGGTAGCATTAGTTTCGTGTGACATCTCGCTGAATCAGACCCCCTCCAAACATCTGTAAAAGCATTTTCAATGCTAAAAATCGAATTTTTCATTGTCATGAACGGTAACCTGCCCTTAACTAGAAATTTGTATGATTTCTCTCCAATTTCCTGTGCGTCTGGTAAAACTGTAAATCAATTCGAAATTTCACCTGATGCAGACGTTTCTCCCTTTCATCGTTAAGGACACCCGTAAAATTGGCGAATTGACTGTTGCAGGACTGGTTCTCAAGGCAGCAGCTCGTTATGATAGTGCTCTTCATCAACATATCGCTGGCTCTCATGTTCTTCAAGCTGTTGACGTAGCAGCCAGCCGAAAATCGCTGCAATCGTCATCATCGCGTCGTCGACGTGACTTGAAGAATAACAAGCCGAGCGAAATGAGCAAAATATAAAATACGAATGATAAAAACGCACATGGACATATATATGAAAGTGACGAGGAACCAAAGGGGCTGACGAAAGGAGGGAAAAATGACAAACAAACCAAAAAAAAATATACGAATTTGAATTTTCACTCTGGAAAAAAAGTCTCCCCGAGTCCTCGAGGCGTTCATATACGCGGACAATGATATAATAATAATATTTCTTTGTTGAGCCCGAGCGACGAGTGAGTCCCGTTCGAGAAAAACAAAAACAAAAAAGAACCGAAACTTTTCATCTTTTCTTCTCGTTCCGGTAACGAGGATCAGAAAGATTGCGATTTTGACGGGAATTTGGTTTTTTTTTAACGACAGGCTGGAGCACAAAATGATTGAAGACTTAAAAAAAATTGTATCGGGATGTTCGCCTCCGAATCGAAAAATAAAAAATTATTGTAACCCTGACGAAGCAAAACAGGAGACAATGGGGGGGGGGGTTGAAAAATTTGCGACACTTTGTTGAGCTAGCTGGCGTAGGATTTTTTTTTCCTATCGAAGATTTGTGAGATCGGTCGTTCTTTTATTCCCGCGTCCAAAACGAGAAACGACGAAGTTTCCTGTAGCGTAATTTCTTCTGACGTCGACGTGTGAAAAAAAAAGAGAAAAAAACTTGGTGTAAAGCTCGCGAGGCGGCAGGAGGAGAAAAAAAAAATATTCATCTCGGGCGTGGATCAAAATCCGATTTTTTACTCGAGATTCGAAGAACTACTTTTTTTTTCTTTTCTTCTTTTTACTTTTTCGTTCGTGGCGCCTGGATGCTTTTCACGGGAGAAAAACCTGGAGAGAAGGCATCGAAGAGACGAGAAATTTTGTGAGAAAAAAAAAAACGAAAAGTCTTTTGCAAAGAAAGATAACTGAAAGCAAAAAACAACGAAGCAAACGAAATCGTCTCGATGGGAATGGCAAAAAATATTTCTGACGCGAAATCGAGTCCGAGATTATTTTTAAGCTGTAGGGAAAATGATTCGATCAATGAAAAAAAAAGTGTTTTTTTTTTCTTTTTTTTTTAATAATAAAATACTCGCTGGACGTTGCAACGTGCTATTTTTAAAGGACATTTTTTTCAAGAAGATCGTGCTTAGCAAAAAAGATTATTGAGCCAGGAAAAAGAGCGAGAACAAATGTAATAACGGCTGAAAAAAAAAACTTGGTCTCTGTACAACATTTTTGCTCGTTGTCCAGGAAAAAAGAAACCTTCGAATGAATTTTCGTCGAGACCAGAAGCTCCGTAGAAAAATGCTCAGGGCAATTTTCAAATTTTGCAATTGTTTTCCGTAAACTGCGCACTTGTCACAAAAATAACTGATAAAAAGAATTGTTAGCCACGATCCAATACACGTCCCCAAATTTTATCGCATTTTTCCGAGAACGCCTGAACGTTTGTTGAGCCTTTTTACTGCGTTCGAGTCGAGTACCTCATTAACCTCTTAAGACATCGCCAATAATTGCGAAAAAATTCAGAAAGCTAGATTTCCTTACGCTAAAAAATTTTTCTCCTTATACGCCTTTTCGTACAACGCAGGGTTTGGAAAATAATTAATAGTCGAAGTAAGAAAGCGACGTGAGCGCCATCTCGGAATTTAGTACAGCGTTTCACTTGCCCATGAATTCACTCCAGTATCCGAAATACTTTGCTTGCGCGGGAGAACGAAGAGAAATAATTCTTTGGGCACGCTGCACGTGGTGCATCAAAAATTTATACGGGAAATTTGCATACGAGAATTGCGAACGCACTAATGATGAAATATAAAACAAAACAAAAAGCACTAATATTAAAGAAGTCGCGATCGTGTGAAGACGATTGAAAGATTCGTCGATTGATCGAGGAAGAAACGTTGGACTTTCGAATATATTTAATAGGTAAATAGTTATTCGTCTACCGATATTATTATTATTACCTTTTCAAAATTAATCGACGAATAATAATAATAATAATAATAATAATAATAAATATGTTAGTAGTAGTAGGAATAATAATAAATAACAATTTAAAAAAATTATTAACACTTTTTTAATCAAGCAAAAGTTGTGCTGTAATCTCGAGGAAAAAGTGCGAGATAAAATCTCAGAGTGAAAATGATTTCTTTTCTTTCGTCAATTACGAAGAGAAAAATCGGCATTTTTCCAGAACGAATTCGAATGCCTCGCGAGTACGAGAGTATTATATAACAGTTACAATACAATTATTTAGTATTTAAATAAATAAATGAGAATAAAAGCCAAAAAAATGGTGATAATAAAATGCTTCTCGAATGAACAAAAAAAAAAAAAGTAATTCGTTGTACGAGGTACCGCGTGCCTTCTATGCCTTCCAATCCGGGTACCCCGCGAGGTGTGAAAACCTTTTTTTCTATCGCGTGCGTGTGTCTTACCACGGCGCGCGCTCTCTTTATCGATATTTAAAACGATTAGACATAAATTGTTGTACGAAAAATATTGATTGCAAAATAAAGCAAGAAAATGTATAAACTAAAGGGGTGGGGGGAATAAAAAAAAAAGCACGAAAGTGAGTGACTAACTCGGAGTTGGGGGACCGGGCGCGAGGAACGGAAACATTTTTTGGACATTTTGTATCGATTTTTGAATCTTCGTCGTAAAGAATAATCGGCCAGACCGTGTAAAAAGAGTGAAGATTGCGACGATTGCACGTCGATATTTTTATGTTCCTCGATCTTCGGAAACATGGAATCAAATTTAAAAAAAAAAATAAAGAATACACACACATTGCGGTGAATTTTAAACTGCTGCATTCGACCCTCAGCCAAGTTGTCTCTGAAAAGCGAAAAAAAAATCAAGAAAACGAAACAACAAGAACGAAAAGCGAAATAATTTTAAACGTGGTAATTTGTTTTTATTTTCTTCGCGTTTGAAAATTTCTTAAACGATGCCAAAAAGTAAATAAACAAAAATAAATATATGTATAATAACAACAACGAGAAAAAAAATGCGTCGATTCTACAACAATTTGACAGCGATGTGGACAAGGTCGGAGCTCAAAAAAAAAAAAAAAAGCATTGTACACGTGTACGTCGTTCGATCGCCGATTCGTCTATTGATCAATGAATTAATCGATCAATGAATTAATCGAACACGAAACACAATATATAATTCTTCAATTGTGTAAAGCTTTCCGAAAAACAGAAAAAAAAACCAACGAGACGAAACTACGTCAAGTCCACGTTCATCTTTTTCTTTCCTTCATTCTTTTCATCGTCCTCCTTGAATTTCTCTCGAAAAAAAATTTTCAATGCGCGTATACATGTATGTGTGTGTGTGTGTGTGTTTGACGAAAAAACAAATTCGGTTTGTGAGAAACGCACAAAATTGCGAAAATCGAGAAACGACGCGAAAAAAAAAAACAGAGAGAGAGAGAGAGAAAAGTAATATAAAAATATACACAAATATTTACAGGGTGACTCACAAAAAATTGGACACTCAAAAATGGGTCGGAAGGTTCGACGCATCGTTGAAAAATCGTAAAACTATTTGCGTTCAATTTCAAACAAGTCGAAAACATTGTTCGACGAAAAAAAAAAATTGTACATTATGACACGAGGACGTAAAAACGTTTTCTAACGAGTGTGCGTTTGGAGGACGAGCCAAAGGCAAGTGTTGCAATCACACGAGGTTAGAAAAAGTTTTTTCGCCGAGTATTGTACGAAATTTTATCTTACGCGGACGTTTTACGCACGCTAAGCGTGCGTAAAACGTCCATTATCGTACAGAGTGGAATAAATCATTTTAATTGCAACCGGAAATACCAGGTTCGCGAGCCGCGCCGCACTACTTTCCGTTTTATTAATTCCTCCGTGCGTCAAGGTGATCTGAAGGTCACGATAGATTATCTTTTTTCTTCCTTCAATCACGTAGATCATCTTTATAGATCATCTTTTTTTTTCTTCAAGGCCGACGAGGCTCTAAAAACACTCTGAAAAGTCCCCTTGATCCTAAAATCCTTTTGACGTCTCCGAAAAAAAAAGCCTCATATTTTGCCTGTTTTATTATTGAATTGTAGTTCATTTTAAGGTAAGATTACCGTCGAAGGCTATGAAAAATGAATGAACTTCAGGATTTTTTTATTTATACAAAGTAAATACTTTTTGAAATAAGTTTCAACGTATTTTATTTTTTTATCAATGGAGATTAAATTCCAATTTTATTTTTTTTCAAAAAATTGAAAATTGCGGCTCTCGCTCCCGTCATATAAAGCCATGCACGGCGTGTTTTGTTCTGCGCGGGGCGCTCCACAGCCTTGACAGTTAATCTTAAACAAAAACGGGTTGAAAATGATTAAACTGGACTAAATTTTTCAGAGCCTTATCGTTTTTTCGTTTTCTGAACAACTCCTGGATAACAAAATGGCAACCGTTTGAAAAAAGAAACCCAATTTTTGTTCCGGATTTTTTTTTTTTGGTTCAATGGATGACAAAAAATCTTTCTAAATCAATTTTTGACAAAAATCGCATCCTGATGGCTCCGAAAATTGAATTTTCTTTCAATTGCGCAGAGATTCATGTGAATCGATTCATTCGTTGAAGTTAGAGCGCCCCGTAGAGCACCCCGCGCGCTGAAAAATGCTGTTTCCAGAAAAACACAAAATTTAACGTTTAGGCTGTAAATTCTAAAATACTTTAGATATGAAAATATCCTTTTACCCACGTGTTCTAAATACTTTAAGGATGCAAATTATATTTTTTTTAATCGAATTTTTCATCCTCATAAACGGTAATCTGCCCTTTCATTTTTTTCCAAATCGATATTTATACCAGTTTTCGAGGGTCCAATTACCCGTGAGCCATCCGATACATAGGGCGATGAAAATCTCTGCAACGTTTGTCGCTTTTGACATTTTCCAGGGACAGCGATTTTTCACACTGTGCGAGGGTCGATGTGAGATAAGGATAAGAGTGAAGAAAAGAAAACGATTGAAAAAAATCGATGATTTGTTATTCGTTTTATCACGAGCGCGAGCGAGAGAGAGAGAGGGAGAGAAGAGATAATTTATTGGAAAAAAAGAGTGTGAGAGCGAGAGAAAGTAAGAACCATATCATGAGACACATTGAATTTTATCACACATATATATATATATATATATATATATATACACAAACATTCGTAACATATATGTATGGTTTAAATGTTACGTGTATATTTTAATTGTTATCTCTTGAATATTAATTATTACGAATTAGTATATCTCGTTATTATTGTATATCATTACCATTATTATTATTATTACTATTATTATTATTATTATTATTATAATTATCATTATTGATTATCTATTGTTACTCTTACTACCAATGACGGTGCAACAAAACGTCAGATCGGTATATGCGAAAAACAGCGAACGCAAAAATAAAAAAGGAAAGAAGCGCGAACTCTTCCTTCTCCTTCTTTCTTCTCGTGGAAATATTTGTATTGAATTAATGTGTGTGCGTGTGTGTGTATATATATATATATATATATATATATTTGTGCACACAACGTTACGATTTCGGAAAAAATAACAAAGAAAAATGTCGAACCACGACCAGCGATTTAATAAAAAGATAATTACAAAACGATATTGCGAAAATCGTCGAGTGTTTTTTTTAAATATAGTCGTTGAGGCGTTTATAGGCTTTTTATTGGAGAAAAAAAACGTATTGCAATTGGAAATTTCAATGTTGCACAACTTCGACTTCGCTTTAACGGGTCTGCTTGGGTCTCGAAAAATAGGTGAACTTTTTATCCTTTTTTTTTTAAATTAGGATATTGGAATAACGGGGTCAAGATTCTACATACAATATAATACACGATTTTTTCGAATTTGCGGTCTTTTTAAATTTATTTATTCAAAAATATTGATACACAATGAAGTTATTCAATTTAATTTAAATTTATTTCATTTATTTCATTTTCAATGAAATGTTTTTATATATTTACTTTGAGTATAACAATAAAAGTCTCTTATCACCGGATATATTTTTGTAATTTTGAAGCTTACGAGAACGGCAAGCAGTAATAAGAAAAGTTCAATTTTCGACCAAAAAAAACAACTTCGATTATTTGTTATTAACAAATGGATGAACTTATGAAAAATTATCCGGTCATACGATAGAAAATTTTATAAACTATAGTTTCTATAAATTTTAAGTGAATCGGACGAATAGACTTTGAGATAAGACTTACTCTGTTTCGTAAAATATAGTTTCGCGAAAAACGCAAAAGAAAAGAAGGGTAATTCGCAGCGAGATGCTGTAGCGCAGTGGCCGACCTGATCCTTCACAAAAATCCTTCTAGCTCGGTCTACTTCTCAAATTTTTCCAAACTCTTCGTTGCAAATTAAAGTTAAGACCCTAGGCTATAAAATTATACAATAAGGAAATCGTATTTTGGAAACTTCAAGGTTATCCTGACCCCTTAAGTACAGGAAACGCAACGACATCCGGTGTTACGAGACTTTGAAGCCCGGAAGATCGAGGAATCGTTCCACCCGGTTGGCAGTAGCTCGTTTGAAATGAGCAAAAACGCGATGTCAGCGCCTCTAGCTGCCGGGGTATCAAATTATCCCGATTACCCCAGTGAAAAACGGAAGGCTACAAAATCTCGAGAACTCCGGGTCCTCTTGGCAGGGCCGCCAAGCTACGGTCTTACGTACAGGTCTGAAAACCTCGATGAAATTTCAGTGGTGGGGGTGTCTCGACTATTGAAGACAAATTTTTGGTGTCGCTAGTATCGAGGGATGTGGAAAAACTGATGGACTAGATTTTCAACATGTCGCTAATATTTCGATCTTCGCTGGTACAATTTTGTTAGTTTTATTTAAAAACTCTAAAGCCCAATTTCTCCGTTTTTCTTTTCTACAAAGTCAATTGCAACAACGCTGAAAATGTGTTTTTTCACTGTTCAGAGCCTCAGTGCCGGCTTGAGACTAGTTTTAGGATGGAGTGAGATCTAAATATGACGCTCACCTTGCTTGCCCTTAATATATTTTCTATACTACACCATGTTTTCCTCGCTTCTTCATGTAAACGCGGCCTAAAGTAGGTCTCTTAGGGTCTAGGCCCTAAAAATATGCGCGCGCACATTTCTCGCGCTCACGGTCATGGAACGCCGTTGCACTTTTGCACTTTTGCATTTGCAAATTTGTTTATGCTCTCCTTATATAATAATGTCTGAGCTTTATCATTTTCAAAAGACAGCAGGGCTAGATCAGAAAGCTTATTTTCTGGTAGAGTCGACCTAAGATACGTTTTAATTAGCTTAAGCTTACTAAAACTCCGTTCACGTTTGGCCACCGTAATCGGAATGGTTACAAAAATACGGAGAGCTGTCCAAATATTAGGGAACGTATCTTGCCAACTATTTAATGTTAAGATCTGAAGGACTGCTTTTGGGCGACCCTCATAATTATCTAAGAACTTCTTCAAGCCCATAATTTCTCGTGGAAATTCTAATCCCGAAATATCGCAATTATGATCATTTGTTAGTTTTTTCTCCAACTTCAGACACGCTTCCTTCAAATTTTCATCGGTCTTATTCATATCATAGAGAAATAACTAGGTCTCATTAATTGTAAAAAGTTGTGTAAAGCGCGTCTCTATTGAGTTTATGGCAGTGTCTATCAACGGATAGAAAACATTGATTCTGAATAACGTTTCTGGATCCGTTGGCGCGTCGTCTTTATTTTCATATGAGCACATGCTCTTCTTTTTCCTTGGACGGACTATTTCAAACTCCCGGCTTATTTCACGCTCAATTTTGATTTGCATTAAATTGTGGGACAATTTGTATTAAATCGTACGAAATTGTGTACTCCACAATTCCACACGCATATCTGAGGTGCCCTGCGCCCGGCATCAGTATTCCTAATAGTCGGCGCGTGGTAAAATAAATAACTTTGAAATTCAACATCTTGAAAACTATTGCGGCTCGCCAAAAATCTTTTTTGGGTTTGTCTTAGAATATTAGTAGGAAGGTCTGTACAAAATTTCAGGTCGATCGGCGCCGCGGGTGGCGGGGGAGGGGCGTCGGGAATTTATCGTCACACGCTCACGAGCAAAATATCGAAAAGCGAAAAAAAAATGAGAATTTTTTTTTCCCTTTTATTTCTATACCATTCAGGCGCCCCCCGGCATTTGGCGCCTGGAGCGGAGAGCCTAACGGTCTTAAAATGTGCATGAATTCGGTAAATCAGTCGATTTCGGTAAATCGGTAAATCAGTTTCGGTAAATTTAAGGCATGGCCTTAAATCATGTTGAGGATTTTCTGGGTTTCTTAGGTACCGATCAAGGTGCTCGAAAATGTTCGTTTTCCTTCATTTTTGAATAAGCGAGTTATGCCGTGAGGTAACGAAAAACCAAATTTGAGCAATTAAATATACTTTTTTTGTTTGATTTTGTATTCGTCGGGCCCTTATTAACTGTTCACTATTTCAAATGATGCAATATGAATTTATGGGAGTAACTCGAAAGTCGAATAGTTGTATCATATGATTTATTTGTTTCCTGTGATATAAATAAGACTGAATAAATTTATATAATTTATTCGAAACCTGTCTATTTATTTATTTTTTCCAGGATTTCTATTAGCCCAGATATCATAGTCGGTTATCTTAATTTTACGCAAAATAGATGATATACGTGTGTTCGACACGCGCGTATAACTGGAGCTACATCACGCCCGTATTTATTTTTCTCCGAGACTACGAGGGTAGAACTTCAATTGTTAGAGCTGTTTGAATGTTTGGAAAAAAAAGACCCGGGGAAAACGTGTGTTTCCATTGGCGAATTTTGGCGGCCTGAGGAATCTCCGATAATGGCGACTTTTATGGGGACAAGTCCCAAGGAAACACAATCAGAAGGGTTAAGAGAATAACAAAGAATGAATATTTATTGCCGATACAACTCTTATAGCGAGTTTTTACGTTTAGAGATCGAGAATACTGTATCGCGTGTCCACGTGCTACTCGTAATGGCGCGAAGCATCTCGAAGAAGAACTTAGACTTATTAGGAACAAGAGAGAGATCAGTACGTTGCGCGAGGCACGAGAGCTTGTTTTCTCGGCCGCCTGGGCGCTGGTGTTGCTTGGCCGCTGACTGTTGTATCGACCGGGCGCGCGAGTGGCAGACCAGCCGCCACACTTTTGGCGACTTGAGTGACCTCTGGTGGCGACCTGATGGTCATGGACTATGTGGCAACCCTGACCCGTACTCCCGTACAATAAGTTTGAATTTGTTGATCGTAATAGTCGCGTTATCGTTTCTCTCGATCTTTGTTATATGAATCGTCGTGTCCGATGAACCGTACGATAGACCGGAAGTAAGTACGATTACAGATATGTCGAATTCTCTCGTACGTACGAGCCTCGAGTTATTCGGTTACGAGAAAAATTCCAAGAACGGTAAGTACGAGCAGGCATGATCGCGGAATTGAGGTTAGGTTGCGCAACACTTCGCTTCCGCCAAGTGTAATACTCGTGGCAATAATAACAATAATAAATAAGTATATATGTATGAATTTTCGTACAGACGCGAAAAAGAGACGAAGAAACGCGTCGAAGAACACCCTCGACCTGATACCCAAGCAGCACAGAATCATCACGAAAAGAAATAAGAGAGGTAAGAAAATCGTTTACCCGTGGAGCCCGAGATGAATCGCTAGAACTGGAAATCCTCGATAGGGTAAACCGATTAGTGAAACGACGAATGACGACACTGGGGATTCGGATGGACTGTAAAATGAAAATATCGTAACAATTTTTTTAATTGCTGTAGCTAGAAAAATATATTCTGATAGAAAACAATTCTCGATGTAATTGCAACAAATATTGGGATGTTGAATAAGTTCTCGCTGTTTCTTTCGTGAAAATGCTTTATTTTTAAAAACATGTCATTGAAAGTATTGTCCATCGCTAGTCACTAGTCTTTCCCATCTTTCTGGCAGCATTTGAATTCCTCGTTGGAAAAACGCCACATCTTTTAAGGCTATCCAAGAGTTGACCCATTTTTTGGCATCTTCATAAGAATGGAAGTACCGCTCAGCCAGGCCATACGCCATGGATCCAAACAAGTGACAATCGGAAGGGGCAATGTCTGGTGAATACGGTGGGTGGAGTAGGACTTCCTATTTAAGCGTTTCCAAGTAGGTTTTCACCGGTTTTGCAACATGTGACCAAGCGTTGTCATGCCGCAAAATAACTTTGTCGTGTCTCTGCTCGTATAGCAGCCGTTTTTCCTTCAATTCTCGGCTCAAACGCATCAATTGTAGTGGATAGCAATCTTCCGTGATGGTTTCGTTCCGTTTGTGCAGCTCATAATAAACTACACCCAGCTGATCCCACCAAATGGAGAGCAGATGCTTGGAACCCTGGATATTTGGCTTTGCCAACAATGTTGATGCATGCCCGAGCTTATCCCACGACTTTCTACACTTATGGTTATCGTAGTGGATCCATTTTTCATCGCCAGTTATGATACGATGTAAAAAACCTTTCCTTTTATGTCGTTGAAGCAGCTGTTCACATGTGAAAAGACGCAGTTCGACGTCTCTCGGCTTCAACTGGTACAGCACCCAATGTCCTTGCTTTTGAATCATTCCTAATGCTTTCAAATGTTTCGAAACTGTTGTGTGATCAACTCCTAATGATTCTGCAAGTTCAGCTAGCGTCTGACACAAGTCTTCATGAAATAATGCCTCCAATTCTTCGGCTTCAAACTTCTTCTGCACCCCAGAGCATTCTTTATCTTCAACATCAAAATCATGACTTCTAAAGCGCCTAAACCAATCTCTGCATGCTGTTTCCGACAGAGCATAGTCGCTGTAAGTCTCAACAAGAATTTTGCGTGCTTCAACTGCAGATATTTTTTGAATAAAGTAGTACAGTAATATTCCCTACAAATACTCTTTTTGGCACGAAATTTGACATGTTTAACACTATGAAAAAAAAAAGTTGTTTACACTTCGGCAAAATGACATACACTGAATTTCAAGATTGCATATAGTACTTTTTTATAGATGCGTTACCATTTTTGATTACACACACGCAGTTCTGGTAACGCCATCTGTTGGAAAACAGCGAGAACTTATTCAACAATAATATTGGAGGAATCGATAAATTATTAGTACAATGACTAAATATCGAGTGAATGGACCAAATTACCGATAAATGGACACTCGATTACTAGTAAATGGATGTATAGTGTAAATGAACGCCGTAAAGGATTTATTTTTATTAAATGCTAGATTTTGCGATCGCTGTATTGCATAAAAATTATAATATTCTTATATATATTGATAGAAGTGATGTTTCTTGTTTAAATTACAATGCTTGGGGAACAATTCTCACATGTCACTGTTGAACATGGGAAATGATATAGTTAAAAAAAAATTCAGCTGAAAAAGTGTTGGGCCGATTAGCGGGGAAAAAAATAGAAAACTAAGACTTATTTGAGTACCTACTGAAAGTAAAGTTGTAACTGGATTAAAGAATGATGAAAAATCAGTTGATTGT
Organism: Ophion ventricosus; assembly: GCA_963932345.1. Taxonomy (NCBI): domain Eukaryota; kingdom Metazoa; phylum Arthropoda; class Insecta; order Hymenoptera; family Ichneumonidae; genus Ophion; species Ophion ventricosus. The sequence goes on from OZ010724.1 coordinate 7,515,246, forward strand.
TTCTCAAGGTATTGCAAGAGTTTGATATTAATGTTAATATGAACCTGTGATTAAAGCAAGTTTAATATTTCATGTGTGTTACGTGATTATCGACTATTATGTAAATTTTATTGGAGGTAGTAGGCTCGCCACAGTCACGTTGAAAAGTTTATTCTCCGCTCGGTCGATAAAAGCTTCGAAATCTTCCGAAATATCATTATAATGGAGGTTGTAGGTCTTATCGGGATGTAAAAACTTATAAAGTAATGATGAAAACGCCTAATACAATGTTTATCTAACCCTCACTTTTGTATCAGACTATCCATTCCGGCTACTAATAATACGTAGATACTCTACGTATACGGATATGCACACACTACTGTAATCTAGTTCTAGTCTGCCATTGCTTAATTTGAATCGCTATATCTCTGAAACTAGACGGTCAAAATTCATGATTTTTGTTTTACCCATTTAGTCATATGTTCCTCCGTAATTGAAAATTAAAAACAAAATCTTTATATAAAAGTTCCAAAGTTATTGCGTGAAATGTGAAATTTTCCACTGCTCCCCATAAGAACACATGTAAAACCGTGCACTCTTTGATTGCCAATATCTCGAATACACAACGGTGAATCTTTTTGAAATTTTGCAGGTAATCACTCAATAGTGTCCTGAATGAGTCCTCAAAATAAATAAAAGATCTATAGAAAAACACCTTGGCGAGGCTACTACCTTAAAAAAAAGGTGATTGTGATCAAAACCACTTTTTGTCACGCCCCCCTTCTCCCCCCGAAAAAATGCTGGTTACGCCAATGATCCCAGTTGCTGCAAAAACCAGAATTTCTTCGTGAAGTACGGACTTTTGATAATTTCCAGTACCTCCGATACTTTCGTTTCTGCAAAAAACCAACATTTCTTCTCGAAGTATAAAATTTTTATAATTTCCGGTACTTCGGCCACTTCCTAAACACAAATAGAAGTACCAGAAATCACAAAAATACGATCGATCTTTCGCGTTGCTAAGTAAACTTTTTGAAAAATATCCTTTTTCGTCATTGCCCAAAATTCCGAGTCCATTTCCGAACGCGTAGGATAAAATCGTCGAATTTTCGCAGATAACCCAAGTCGTTCCGCCAGGCTGAGTCTCGAAGAAGCGAAGAAGCGCCCAAGTTCGGGTATCGATCAGACGGAGGAGAACGTTCGTCGTCTGTTGCTGCTCGGCGGCAAGAAACTAGACTCGGATACTGCGAACAAGCTGGTGAACCGAGCTTTGGACAAAGGTTGCGCACGACCAAAGAAGAAGGAGCGCGAAAGCGAGGAGGGCACGGCCTTCACGGAGGAGGACTTTGCGAAGTTCGAGGCGGAATACAGCGAGCTCTGATGGGTGAAGGTTGTGCGGCGAAGAATGTTGGATACCAACAGGGAGAAGGGTAGACTGGTGTTGATTGTGGCGAGTTGCATCTTCATTTATTACACTGTTTGGGTTATCGGTTTGCCGTTCATCGACGACGGTCGGTTGCACTCGTTCTTCCCGTCGCGTAGCGTCGCTCTCCTCGTACCAGCGATTGCAGGTCTCTGCTTTATCGGTGGCCTCGTTCTCTTCACCCTCTATCATCTCGCGAGACCTGGATAAATTCTCGTCTCGTCCCTTCGTGGAGTTTCGCGATAATGAGCGATTGGCTGGTGATTGGAATAGCTGGTGCGACGTGCAGCGGAAAGACGACCTTGGCGCGTCGTTTGAAGGAAGCCCTCAAGGAGGCACGGCTCGTCACGCAGGACGAGTATTTTTTGCCAGTGGACGATCCACGTCACACTCCCGTGCCGGAACTCGGTCATCACAATTGGGAATTGCTCACGAGTCTCGACATCGCCCGGATGGTACGTGACGTTCGTGAGATTCTCGACGAGCGGCAATCGGGCGAGGAAAAAGTGGCACCGCGGATTCTCATCCTCGAGGGCTTTTTGCTATTCAACTGCCGGGAGATCGCGGAACTTTGCGACCTTTGTTACTTCCTGGAGCTCAACGAGACCGAGTGCAGAAAGAGGAGAAAGACGAGGACCTACGAACCTCCGGATGTGCCGAGATACTTCGAGCTCGTCGTTTGGCCGGAATACCTCAAGGCCACCGCGGATATTCGGGCGGATGAAAGATTGTGCAGGAACATCGCGTTCATCGATAGCGCGCGCACCAGCACCGACCTAACTCTCGAGAGAGTTCTCGGGGACGTGAAAAAACGCGTGGCAATGTGAATCTTAGCAAATTGCGGAGGAGCGGATAGGATTAGGCAGGAAGGTACGGGAGTTGGTACGATGTGTCGATTCGTCAATAAAGTGATCAGCTTCTGCTCAGCGAAACTTTCGTTCTTTCGTTTATCCTTAGAACTCGGGTACGGGGTAGAAACCCACCCCTGTCGACTTTTAAGGAGGTACGATTAAGAAGAATCCAACTTTCGGGCCTAAAGTTTTTAGATGTTGACGAATACGTTATGCACCGTTTGGAAAAATTTGAGCTATATTGGCCGTTCAGTTTTTTTCGTAATAAAATTTCAAAGTCGAGCACTTGGAGCTAGTGAAGCGCGTCGCCTTATGGAGACGGTCGATCGGAAGTGCGCTGATGACGGTTTTGTTGCTCACGCATCCAACTAAGGTCGTTGGAAAACTGAAATTTGATGAATTAGACCATATTAGATATTGTAAAAAATCGAAAATTCAAACTTCACCGTGTAGTTCAAGCACTACGTTATAAAACGGTTTCAACTTCCGGTTGAATATTATAATGACGAAATAGCACCCATAGACTTGGCAACGTCGGGCGTAACAGCTGATTCGTTTGACGAGCATAACTTAGCTCTGTAGCGAGATTCTGTAACTCGGTAGCGACAGTTTTCGTTGTCGCTAGCTAGCGACAGCCAATCGCACGCACGATCACAGAAGAAAGGGAGCCTCTTGGCTGTCGCTAGCTAACGATAACGAAAACTGTCGCTACCGAGTTACAGAATCTCGCTACTGCTTGGAAATCGTTGTGAAGACGAGTCGCCACGAAACGCAAAATTTTACCTATAATATTAATTCCGCTGAGGTAATTCGGGGCTATTTAAATAAGATTCCGATAGATTTGGTGCAACGTTTTTTTTTAAATCCGTATTTATGGTGAAACTGTCATTGTGAATATGACGGAGACTACTCCAGAGTCGTTGAAAATCTATTTTTTCAGTTTTTATTAGTAAATATGCAATAAAATATTTGCCACAAATGTGGCACTTTGGAATCGACAATACAAATATTCAACATAAGAACATAAGTCAGAACACCCGTGGGATAACATAATTTTAATCTCTTTGTTGATCCTGAAGAACTAGTACCTCCTTAAGAAATGCGCCGCGTACTCGCAGCCGATTTTTCAATTCCAGTATAGTCAAATATCCGTAATTATTGTCCATTCCATATAATTTTAGCACAAGCCGGACACCGCGATATTGTACCGCGCGCGTTGACAGCTTCTTTTGTTTACGTTATGTTTACGTTATGTTTACGTGGCGCCATCTGCGTTGAGCTTTGCGTAAGGTTCCGAATTTGGGGCAGGGGAGAGTGGGGCACTGTGAGCCACATGTGGTTTCTCAGAGGTTTGTAGCTCGTAAATTCCGAAATTTTATGTGTTAGGCCGCGATTTATATTTGGTTTCGTCAGGCCTGAAAGAAAGTCGATAGCAGCTCACAAAGAATTATAAAATTGATTTGAGGTTTGGAAAAAAAAATATTTCGCTCGCCGGGAAAACGTAAAATATAAGACTTTCTGTAGCGGAAGCTACCTCAAGACGAGGTTAGGACGGTAAGTGAGGTTATACCTACGAGCAGATGGGCATAGAGTGGGGGGTAGGGAATGGACCCATCGGACAAATAAGCGGTCGGAATTTCGCAAAATAGCCGAGAAGGCAAAATACGTGAGAGTTGACTGTACTTTGGTAAGAGTAAAAATTCGTTAGAAAAAAAATGACACACTGTGCCTCACCTTCCCGTATGTGAAATATACGGGAGTACCCAAACTTGTATATACGACCGTGAGCGATTGTGCTTACAAGAAACGCGGGAGGTAGGTAACTGCCCCGTCGTCCTGAGACGGTGAAAAAAATTATGCAAGAGTTCTAGGATTAATGTTTTTTGTCTCTTTTTCGTATCGTTTTTTTTTTTTTTTTTTAATAAAGATAACGCACAACTCGGTGGGTATGTTACATGGAGTAGGTATTGTGTTTGGGTTGAGCCTGAGCATTGGGCACGTTCGTGGGCGGCGGTCCAGCAGTCTGTTGATCCTCCTGGTCGTTCTGGCCGCACGCTTTGTGAACGTAACGTGGCGTCACCATCACCTCCTCCTCCATCTCGACCACACGCTTGTCCAGCTCCGCACACGCCGCCATCTCTTTCTCGAGCTTTGCGAGCATACGCGGCGAATTGTACTTCTCCGGGTCGTCGTGGAATATCACCATCCCGTCCTTCTGATTTATCGTCGCGTATATCTCGCCGTCCTCGATCTGCGCTTGGGAAACGAGTACTTGCAATTTTTTCTTGCCAATTTATTCGCGCGAAAAAGAAAATTGGTACTTTGATACGTTTTTGATGTGAGAATTCATGAAGTTTTTGGACAAATTTACAATCCGGTAATCGAAATATACGAGAAATGCGGTACAAAAAAAAACTATTTAAAATCGTGAATTTTCCATCGTGTATTCTACTTTTTTTCTTTTTATTCTGCAACTCTCCTTTCCTCCAACAATTCTCCTTTTTTTTCTACAACTAGCCCTTTTCATAATTTCTAAAATTTCAAAAAATTATCCTCTCATACGACAGTTTTATTGTTATATTGAAAGTACATTTTCAAAATTATTCATTTCAGATCAGTCTAGTTGCCAAAATCATCTGCACAGATTGGCCATTATTTGTTTAAATAATAATAACTTCATTGTTTATCAATATTTATCAATGAAAAATAAACTCAGGCTCGGTAAGTCCACGGATAAAAAAAAACATTGAGCTGTGTTTTTGGGTGTACGAAAAGAAAAAATTAGCTCCTCCACTCACCATATTCAAAATATATTTCTCAGCGTCGGCGGGTCCGGGCAGTTGAACTCTGCTGGCGACGTCGCCGAGGCTAAGCGTGAGAAAGGTCTTGGTAAGCCTCTGTATGTTCTTCTTGTACAAATACGTGAGCACTTGTTTGACAAGGCCGAGATTGTGATCCCTCGCGAACAATTCCTGATACTTGGTGATAACGTTTTGCACCTCGTCGCATCCGTTGGTCGCGTAAGCCGCGGCCAATTCCTGATAAGCCTGGCTAAGCGGTTTAACGAATCTAATGACGACCGATCTCGAGTAATTGGGCGTGTTGAAGATCTTTCCGTGAAGAATAAGCGACACGAGGATGTATTTCTTGTAAGCTTCGAGCATTATGTGGCTGAGCGCCATCGCAGGAATGGTCATGCAAACCTCGAAGAAGTAAAATGCTCGATCGTAATTCTTCAACGCCGTGTATATCATACCGCCGTAATAATAATAGAGCAAAAAGTATTTCGAGTCGAACTGTCCGCCCTCTTGGCTTATGCCGGTTACGTCTGTATCCAGGAACTCGAGAGCCGGCTTGAAGCACTTCGAAAGTAGGCACAGCTGGCACAAATCGGCGTGTATCGACGTTAGTTGGCTATCGAAGAACTGGATCTTCCTTATCGCTCGGCGTAGAAGCTCGATGCCGCGCAACGGCGTCTGCGACTCGACCAACGTTTGGGTCAGCAGGTGGCAGAGGTCCGCATCTGAAATTTGCCCACCGGTAGAAAATGGAACGATCGTCTCTCAGCATGTTCAAGTTTGTTGGAGCGCAACGAAATATTTTTTTTTTTTCTTAATCTTTCCAAATTTCCTTTGACAGATTTGAGCTATAAACATCACGCGATCATTTTTCAAGCTCCTTTAACGATCTACAACCTAAGCCTACAAAATGGGACTTTCAATAATAATGAAAATAAGAAATTAAAAAAAAAAATCGTTACATTCTAACAATGCAAACTTCAAGCCCATTGTCTTTTGGTCACTTTCTATGATGTTGTAATTTGCATCGCTGGGATGCAACGAAAATTCTTTTTTATTTGCTCTTTTTTCTCCCTATTTATCGTTTTCAAAAATCAGTCTCAAGAGATTTAGGTTGTCGGTCTCTAATGAGGATCTTCAAAAGTTTACCGCGACTTCGATCTGCCAAAATAATTGGTAATCGGAAAAAGAATTATTTTCGTTGAGCCCCAACACTGCAAACTTCAACATTATCTCTCTCTCTCTCTTTCTCGAGGTAGTACGAACGTTGGCAGTAAGGTAAGGAGGGACATGTTGAGCAGTCGGGTAAGTTGGGCAATCGAAATATCTGGAAAACTAAGCACCGCAAGCGGGTGCATCAAATGGCGTAAAGAGAGGTATGGGGGATGGAAACATCACGCCATCGCCCGTTGCCATGCGGCGCACGAGACGGTAACACGGGACGCTTCATTATTTTTGCACCCAAAAGTAAAAAAAACGTGATTAAAAGATTTTCTTCTACCATTGTATGAGGAAAAATATTTCAAAGTTCATTGCAATTAATGTTCATGTTTCAAACCTAATTAATTAATAAGCATCTGTTGGTTTATTACCGCATTGTACCAAATCATGTTCCATACAATTTTTTAACGCAATTCTTACTTTGCCCAACTTACTTCATATTCGTGCTCAACTTACCCCAATATCGGGGCAGGTTGAGCAAATATGGCCTTAGTCATTTGAGAGCAATTATCTGTGAAACAATAATGATAACAGGAATTTCATCTACAGACTTTTTTTCCCAGATAAATTTCCTATTGACCAATGTAGCGTTCATTTTTATACGGCAGACCGTTAAGGAATTACAGGGCATAATTTGAATGCAATGAAAATTATTATTTTTCAATTGTTCGAGTTTCTTTTGGCGGATCTGCGTTACGAAAATCTATCATTTTTTAAGACACTAATTTAGAGAGCTAGAATTTTAATCTGCAAAAAAATATTTTATTAAATAATAAAAATGAGAAAATAAAAGCATAAAAAAACATTTTCGTTGCATTCCAACTCTGCAAACTTCAAAACCGGCTTGAAAAAGTGTTTCTTTTGGATGGTGTTAAATTTGAAACTTTGGAGTGCAACGAAAATTCTTTATTTCTTTATTTTTATTACTATCTAAATTCTTCTTTTGCACTTTTAGGTTACGGAGCCTTGATAAGGATCTTCCAAAATATAATAAGGGGTTACATGGGTTTGAAAATTTCAAAAAAATCCATTTCTTAAATTTTATTATCTAATAGTAAAATATGTCTAGAATATTCTCCCAAACTTTTAAATCAATCGGAGTGAAAGTCTAGGAGAGAGACATTTTTCTCAAAACACTATTTTTGAAGTCGGTGGACACGATTTCTCAAAAACTAATGCACCGATCTTATTGAAATTTTGCACACTTCTTCAAAATAGCGTTGACTAGTGATTGAACGAAGGTTTTTTTTTCCGTTTACAACTAATTTTACAAGGCTACACGTAGTGTAAATTGTACCAAAAGTTGAACTATTTTGCATACAACTCTGCCAAAAATTCAAATTTCAATTTTTTTTAAAATCCTTCGTTCAATCACGAGCTATACTTATCTACTAACAAAAAACATTTGGTTTTTCAATTTCAGATAAAGCTATCATGAGGTATCCTGACTGCCATGAGGACAGTTTTTTTAGGGGTCCCCGGAAACCAGGTCCCACCGGCTGAATTTCCCAAATTTCTGGATGAAATTTTTTAAAAATATTGCTGAAATGTTGCTCTTTTATGTGTTCAACATTTTAAATAAAATAATTTACACATTATATTCTTAAAAAATAGAGAAAATATGCTTTTTTTTTGCTTCGAAACCCACGCAACCCCTCAATAATATTTATAGTCTGAATGTACCAACAAAAAAATTGGGCAATAAAAAAAAACATCGTTACATTCGAATTATGTAAACTTTAATATCATTCTTTTGGCCGTAATATCAGTGTCGCAAGGTGAAACTTTGACGCCACATTGTTGAATATTAACTTTGTGGTTCAACCGGTGCAATGGTCTAGTGGTTAGCGTGCTTGACACTAAACCTGCGGACCGGGAGGTCCCAGGTTCGAATTCGTCGCGTACGTATCGTCGTGAAATGTTTTTCTTCGGCATTTCGTGGCAAAATAAGACTAGTTCCACGACTGGGGAGCGAACTTGATCACCGGCTGTATTGGTATAGGTTTTCCGCAGTTTCCCTATACCCGTGACAGAAATGTCGTGATGAATATGATACAGAGGGGGGTCGGCTGCAGCCGCTAGGAGGGGGGAGAAAAAGGAGGAAAGAAACAGTTCAGAGTGGAGGAAAAAATAAGGTAACAAACGCGAACAGCGTGTACCTTAGGAAAAACATTAAAATTAAAAAAAATAAAAACTTTGTGGTTCATGAATATTTTTAGATGAAAAAATCTATGCTTGATCGAGCAGTACTTTCGCACTACCTCGTGGAAATATTATTTACATGTGTCGGGCGCGAAGCGCACTTGCTCGCCGTTGCAGCCGACGATGAACTCCTGGACCTGATTGAACAGCGGATTGTACGTTTCTGCATTGCTAGCGGCGCTGGGATTCGAGAGCGATAGCTTAGCCACGAGTACGGCGAGAATGCCCAACGAGTGTTGCTGAAGATCCAACGTTTCCAGCACGTTGTCGAGATGAAGACGATTCTTCATCAATAACTCGCTCGATTTTATTATCACGTCGCGCAGATCACTAAAATCGCCTGACCACCGATAATGAAAAATCGTAAAACTTCTCGAGCTACGGGTCGTTTGTGTGCTCGTGAGTGAGGTTATGTCAAACTTTTGACACAACGAACGTCGAAAGAACAGCGGGACGTTCGTGAGCAAGTACTCGAACGAGAGTGAGGTTATGTCAATTAAGTAAAGAATTTTAAACGGATAATTGAACTTTCTTTCAGTTCTTACCTTGCGTCGAGAGCGTTTGGACGTTGTTTACAAACTGCTCCAGTGCCGACGCCATTATTCTCGTTGTTTCGTTATCATTACCTAATTTTTTCCTCACCACGGGATATCAGTCCTACGTATGCGTGTGTACCTCGCGCGAAAGTATTTAATTTGCTGGAACAACCTCTCAGGAACTTGTATCCCCGCGACGCAGCGAGGAATGACGTTTTTTTTTTTTTTTACTTTTTCCTCACGCACGAGAAATCTCTCGGCAAAACGTAGTGCGGTTTTTAGCCGGCCGGGTCGAGCGCCGTCCGTGTTACACGAAACCACGGGGCGGTATTCATAGTCAGGGCTCAAGTCGACTCTTGAGACTATCTTCACAAAGACGATTTTATTGGTCAAGAATCTTCTTAAGGGGCCAGTCCACTTTGGAGCCACGAAAAAAAGGCTATTTTCGCGATTTTTTTTTGAGGATTTTATAAAAGATATGAATATAAAAGTTGTTGGGCTTGATGAATAAAGTCTTGAAATACATTTTAAAAAAATGTTTCAATTCATTTTTATTCATTTTTAAGTACAAAAACTATAGTTTAACGTAACGCCTCAAAAATAGGTGGGCTAAGTAGCTCCATCACAACTCGGCAACGGCTTGTCTGAAACAAAAAAATCAAAGTCCATTAGATTCAGTATGACACCAGCTACAAAATGACCCTCGGATATAAAGTTTTATCAAAAAATAAAAAAATCGCAGATGAAAAACGAAAAAAGCAAAAAAAAACGCGTTTTGTCGCAGTTTTTCGCAAAAAAAAAGAGTAAAAATAAAAATTTTAAAACCATCGAGGGTCATCTTGTTGCGAATCATGTTTACAATATGTGGTTCAAATTTCAAGAGAATCGGTTTATTAGTTTTAGAGATACGATGGAGCTAGATTTTGAAAACGTTGTTTCGAGAAAAACGCGTTTGAAGTTTATACTATGAAAAACTCTTACCTAAACTCAATCGGCAACATTGACACAATATTGACACAATATTTCTGAATGTATGTACTTTCGAAAACAGTAAAAAAAATCGATTTTTTGAAATTTTCAAAGTGGACTGGCCCCTTAAGCCTGCAAGGTTTCATAGTCAATTAAGACTGTCTCATATCAGAGATACCGACCGCCAACTCCAAAGCCGTTTTTCCACGATTCACTTTTTTGAACCTTGTGAAAGTTGTAACTCTTGAACGAAGGTTCAGAACGCTTTGAAATTTTTACAACATATTCTTACCCAAGTAGCAATTTCCAAAAAGTTGTCCAAGAGTCAGCTAAACGGGTACCAAATGTCCGCCCGAAGGTTACCTCGAAGTTAACAACCATCCAAAATGATAACTGTTGGACATATGATAACTCGTAGGTAACTTCCAAGCGGACATTTGGTGTCCTATTAGACAACTTCTGGGCAACTATCTGGAAATTGCTACCTGGGTAGTATCATCACCTATCGTGTGAACATCAGAAACAAAAATTTCAATGACACAAAAAAATATAAAAAATAAAATACCGACAGAAAATTGAGTAAAAAAATGTTAAGTTTCGAATTTTTATTATAATAATTTTTTTTATAATATTGTTTGTTCACACTGAAGATACATTCATTATGCAATTATAAATATGTTCATTTTTTTTCAGACACCCACATCGATGCCGAGAACTTTCACCATCAACGCGCGCGCAAAAAAAAATACATTGCTTTATTATGTTATATCTCTGCCATTTGTTAATATTTCTGATTTTTTTTTTACATATACTTAACCATGTGCATAAATGATCTGTAAAAAAAATATTGTCAATATATGCGTCATTTTTTTTTAACCGCGTCTAGAAAAGTACCTTCGAAAATCGGCCAAATCGCGTATATAAGGCCTTAATCGGAAGTATGCGATATAAATACAGGTGTAATGCAAACGTATAAAGAGTGCATGAAAATTAAAGTGATATTTGTATGTTTTTAGCGAAACTTCGAATCATAGTCATATATTGTAAATTTGTAATACTTTTCTAATGTCCTTCATTATCAGCACATCTCTATTAGAAAATAATTTACACTAAAAAAAATCGACTAATCTGGATGCCAATTCGTTACTACCATGAATTATTTTCTTTGTTTTTCAAATACTTTGAAATTTCGTGCTCCTGTTTCCGGTATTACGCAAATTACGTTACGAAAAAACTTTTCCGGATTTCTTTTTGCAGATTTAGTACTTTTAGCGCTTATGAATTATTACTTTTTTACTATATTGGTCGGTCCTTCGTGATCGGTGCGACCCTGGTGGCGTCATTTTGTACCTGAACTTTAAAAATCTCCGCGCGTGCTTTTTCTATCGCTTCGCTTATAGCGTTTGGTGCTGTGCTCTAATTTGCCTAGAATAACCGTTCAAATTCGCGCCGCTCTGGAAAGCGTCGGAGCGGAGGAATCACGTGACGTACCTGCTTGTTGCTAAGCGACAATTCGAAGCGTTCGCGCTTCCCCGTTGGAAACCACTGTTGATTGTTCGGGCAGTCGCCAAGCACGCGCAAACGGTACATTGGCATTCCATCGATCAAAATTCTCAGTTTACGTAAAAACTTTTTTCACCCAAGCAGAAAAAAATCAAAATTAATTTTTAAAAATGTCAAATTACACGTACGACGCGATTTGGAAGGAGGCGCAGTGTTCTCTCGAGGAGGTTGCCGCTTCGGACTCGAGTCTCCAAAGCTCGACGCCGCACAAAGATCGCAAGAAACTTCATCGGGCGCTTGCCGAGCTGTACGTGAGATACTCGGCGATTGCAAACAAATTGGAAAGCTGTTACGATCAAATTGTCCAACCGCAGAAGAGATTGTTGATTAAAAAAATGCTCGACTCGACGATCGGTCGAGTTATAGAATTGAAGCACGAGTTGGTCGAGGTCGATCTCAGTGAGCATAGCTATTACGACGATGCATTGTTGAAGTACTCACTGACGCCGCAAGAGGTCGAACTAAGAGTGCCGAATTACTTTAGACGCGAGAGGGCCAACGAGATCGCGGAAAGGCGACGCTTCATCGAGGACACGTTGAGACGTATGGGAGCTCTCGAGGATATCGTAGAACCGAAAAAAATGACGGAATCCGAGGCTATAAGACTCATACAGACTCACGAGAGGGCGCGACAGGGCCGAATGAGATTTCAATTTATGAAAGAAATTCGCGAGATGAAGGAACGCTCGACCATCAAACCGGAAAGGGATGTTGGCGATGACGCCAAGGAGGCCGAAGCCACGTTGAAAATTCAAAAAGTTTGGCGCGGTTATGTAACACGCTATCGAATGAGAAAGAGACGAATCGAAGAAATGTTGCTCATAGGTATAAAATATATATATGTATTCTAGTCTCGATAGTTTAATATTCACAAAAATCATTGTAATTCGAGAAGTTCGTTGAAAAATCATGAAAATTCGAGAAAAACTAATTTTTTCAATTAATTTTCAAGAAAATAATAAAATATCATTTAAGAAGCTATTTTATTCTGAAGTCTCAAAAAATAAGCTATTTTCTAATCATTTTTAAGATTGATAAAGATAAAGGTCGACAAAATAATGTAAAAATCATTGAAATTCGAGAAATTAATTGAAAAATCACAAAAGTTCGAGAAAATAATTTTCAAGAATTAAAATTCATCCATATAATTAAAAAATTAACAAAAACAATGTGAAAATCATTGAAATTCGAGAAAACAAATTCAAAATAATTCAAATTCATCCAACCAATTGGAAAACAATCATTGATAAAACAAGGTAAAAATTATTGAAATTCGAGGGAACAATTTCCAACTGATTGAAACTCAAGAAAACAACGGAAAATTAATATAAACTCGCAAAAAAAAAAAACTATGCGAATAATGAAAATTTTCGACAATAATTCAAAAAGTAATTTGCAAAAAAACTTTAAGGTATGGTACAGCCGAGTCAGGTGATAACGGAGAACAGCAGGAAGGACGAGCGTATCAGGCAGTACAGACGCGAAAAGCAGATCGAATATCAAGAACTTTACGATCGGATGACCCGCGAGATGAGCGAATTCATTCGCGCCGAGAGGGGCGCAACGATCGAGGAGAATCTTCGTTCCGAAATACGCAAATGGATAAACGCGTACTTCGAGCAGACTGGAAAGATACCGGAATTGCCGTCAGTCGAGAGCGGCGGATCGAGATTGATTCTCAGTCGTCAGGTTGGAAAAATAATTGCGTCAAGTTTCACCGGGCATTTAACTCTAGAGCGCATGTATCATTTTTTTCTACCTTCTAACTCAGGGGTCGGGAAGTATTTTATAGTGGGGTCCGGATACGTTTGAAATTTTTTATCGAGGTCTAGAGAAAAAAAAAACTGCAAATATCAATTACAGCAAACAGGTTATTATTGTTTCTGAAAAAGAATGTGGCTTTTAGAAACCACAAATTATTGGTTTTTATCTTTATTTTATTCTTAAAAATTATAAACGTTACATAGGTTCTTAATATGAGAAATTACACCTCCGATCTTGAGCCAGCTTTTTATAGTTTGGTTCTCGTGAGAAACAACATATGCGAACAACATATGATATTTATTTTTCAAAAAATTCGTTTTAGAGAAAGATGTCTCACATCTATTTATATATAGATAGATAGACAGAAGATCGATACAAACTTTGCCACCCCCTTTCTGTCCTTAGAAGTTGAATTTCTCGAAACGCTGAAATACGTCGTTCATTAATTGTGTCAAGAAGCAGGAATACCAAATTTCAAGTAAATCCGACCAGATTTTTTTTTATTTCTATAAAAAACTTTGCCACCACTTTCCTCCCCTTAACGGTTGAATACCACAAATTCCTTCCTTAGTGAGTGTTTACATCATAAAAAGAAACTACCGTCCAAATTTTACTTTTCTATCTTCAGTAGTTTGGGCTGTGCGTTGTTCTGTCAGTCAGTCAGTCAGCCAGGGCATGTCCTTTTATAGATGAGGCATTCTTCATCAACTGGGCCACTTTTTTTTTTCAACCTCTCAATTTTTTTTTCAAAATCTGCCAGTTTGAAATATTAGTCAAAAGGAACGTCTGTGACTTTTTTTTAGATTTTTTTAGGCGTCCGTTCAGGATTTTCAATTTTTCATTACGAACACTGTATCCGAAAAAATATTCATCAAACAAAAAAAAACACAAGAATAAAAACTTTTTTATTTTTTCCGCTTTATCGAAAAAAATCAAAATCATAATTTTTCTGCGTTGAGAACATTGAAATTTGGCAAAAAAATGAGAATAACATTTTTTGAAACCTAATAACACACTTTCGATTTCGGTACAAATTTTATAGGATGTCGCTGTCATTGGGTAAAGAGTCTGCGAAAAAAATTTCAGAATGGTACCTGCAATGGTTAGGATGAAAAAAAATTAAAACCCTGCGAAATCTCATAACCGCATATATGCGGTTATGAGATTTCGCAGGGTTTTTATTTTTTTTCAGCCTAACCATTAGGATGAAAAAGGATTAGGATGAAAAAAAATAAAAACCCTGCGAAATTTCATGCGGTTATGAGATTTCGCAGGGTTTTTATTTTTTTTCATCCTAACCATTGCAGGTACCATTGTGAAAATTTTTTCGCAGACTCTTTACCCAATGACAGACATCCTGCCAATTTGTACCGAAATCGAAAGTGTGTTATTAGGTTTAAAAAAATGTTATTCTCATTTTTTTGCCAAATTTCATTGATCTCAATGCAGAAAAATTATGATTTTCATTTTTTTCGAGAAAGCGGAAAAAATAAAAAAGTTTTTATTCTTGTTTTTTTTTTGTTTGATGAATATTTTTTCGGATACAGTGTTCGTAATGAAAAATTGAAAATCCTGAACGGACGCCTAAAAAAAAATCACAGACGTTCCTTTTGACTAATATTTCAAACTGGCAGATTTTGAAAAAAATTTGAGAGGTTGAAAAAAAAAGTGGCCCAGTTGATGAAGAATGCCTCAGATATAGATTTGGTCTTATTCTATCCACTCCTAATGCCATCTTACAGTATCTACTCTGTATTCTTTCAAACACGCTTATTCCTCCCAATCCCCATATTTCTACTCCGTACATTGCTCCTGCCTTTACTATCGAATCTAACAAAATAGAATCTCTCCACCGTCACATCTCCTCACCCTTTCCCAGATTACCCACATCATGTTCGTTGCCGTTTGCGTTTTTCCTGTACATTTTTTTTTCCACAGGCCCAAATCAAGTTTTTACATGTAAACCAATATCCAAAGTATTTAAATTCCTTTACTCTCGGAACATTCTCACCTTTGATTTTCCATTTTTCTTCCTTCTTAGCTTTTCCTCCGTCACTAAAAATCATTATCTTCGTTTTCTTCGCCGTTGGTTCCATCTTATTTTTCTGTGCCCATTTTTTTTTAGGTCTTTTAGTTTCTACGGTTAAATATTGAATTCGGTAATTTCGTCGATCGAACGTTAACGATTATAATTCCGATGTTTGCAGGGCACGGAGAGCAGTATGAGCAAATCGACGGTCGTCTCGTCGTCGAAGGAATCGAAAAAATCGAAAAAAACGAAATCGAAGAAAGGAACGGACAGCAGTCCGGAGTTGGAGCACCACTCGGAGGAGGACGAGTCCCAGCCCGGTATGAAGATACAACCGTCGAATTTCCTCGTCGAGATAGTCCAAGCAAATCAGGATTACCGAGATGTCTGGAGGGACAAGGACGAGTCCGGGAATCCTGTGCAATTGCCGTACACGGATATGATCGAAAGCGAGAAAACCCGTGAGGTGGAGGATGAAATAAGGATTGACGTAGATCACGCGATGCGCGCCGACATAGACGCCCTTCAGGCTGCGCTTGATCGCGATCGTGGCTATCGCGGCAAGAGAGCCAAGAAATCCCAAAAACGCGTACGCCGGAGTGGCAAAAAGAACAAGCGGAAGAAGGAAAAGGATCTCACGCCGGATAGAACGACGGAGTCTCTTCTTGAGGAACTTCTGACCAACGGGATCGTCAAGCTTCATCCGGAAGTCCCGCTGAAGAATTTCGTGGGTGAAATGTCCTTTGGTAACTTCGAACTCCGAGAGAGGGGCAAAGAACCTCTACCGACGATCGGTAAAAACGTTTTCATTACTATCGTATTGTCAATTGTTCGCAATCACGGTCTTACATACAGATCTGAAAACTCCGTTAGCTCACATGGTTCCTTTGCCAAAGCTCGACGCTAGAGTCGCTGCAATCGAGGCGTGTTGTGTGCGACAGAGACAACAATAGACACGCATTCGCGTTATAGCCTAACATATTCGCTGTGTGCAATGCCATACTATAGCGTCTGGCTAGGACTTAGGGCGCTCATGGTGGCCGGAATTTGCACATTCTACCGGACAGTCAATCGTTGTCTTATAGAGCTTAGCAATGGAAAAGCCACGCAAAGGAAACGTTAGTTGTGTCAAATCGTGCAAAAATATATTGAGATCCACAAGTAGTGAAATCAAATTTTATTCGTTCCCGGCAGCAAGTTATAAAACCGCGCAAAAAAAAACTGGATAGATTGGGTTAATAAAACGAAGTATATTTTTTGAGGTTATGTTGATTCGTCTTTTGAAAGATATGCATGCCAGTAATTTTGTCACGCGAATGAAAGTTGTCACCTAACCCCAAAACAGAATGAAAAGTAACGAAAAACGTATTTTAAATGTTTGGTACTGTGACACAAATTTTTTATATTGCACTGCTGTGGTTCTACTTACCTTAAAAAAAACTATTTTATTATAAATATTCAAATTATTGAACGTAAATAAATAATTTTAATGTTCGTACGTTTGCGTGTATAATATTTCGGCAGTAGAGAATTTTCATATTACACCGGTACGCGGCGCCACTTGGTTCTGCGCACACAGCGAATATAATAACGATAATATATTGAACCTTACTGTATAAATCAGAGAGACTATACCACGGTCTTACATACAGGTCTGGAAACTCCGTCGGATGGGGGGGATCGCTTACTGACGAAAATTTTTTAATGCACTGGCCGCTAGGAGCGCTGCTATCTTAAAAGAGTTGTTGGCGAAGTGCGGTATGGTGGCGGACGGAGGTATGAAAAAAGACAGAGCTAATCGCCGCAATACTCTGCATCTGCCTGTCTCTGTAACACCTCATTTTAATTATTGGTTCTGCAGTATATATATATATTGGTGGTATATCTACCAATATAGCTAATTATAATGAATAAAATTAAGCGGTGAACCAACCCAACAAGCCGCCAAATCTAATTAAACCCCAAGCGTGGCTATAACTTAAATATTAGAAAACTGTCTTATTCATGTAAAGATAATCGTAGTCGCACGGATAGGGTGCTGAGCTACCGTTTTGAAGGAGCCGAGTTCGATCCACGAAGAGTGGGCTTTTTTTTGCATTTGCATAGGTTTCTGGTTATGTATTAATTATTTATACACATTATATTGTTTTTGTATGTCATTATTTTCTTTCTCTCAAATAAAAATTCTAATTAATTTTTAAATAAATGTTTTTATTTTTTTATCGGTTTTTTGGTCGTTGGTAAAGGTTTCGAACTATGGGTAAATAACAAAATGATGAAATCATTTATACTACGTAGCATTTTATTATTACAACACGCAAAATAACGAGTGCTTCGATAATTCAATTCGGCTTCCAGTTTTTCACCCCGGCACAACACAGATTCTCGGCATTTTTTCACTTTCGATAAGTCAATAGCACAGGAAATCCACTAATGAGTCGCTTTTGTTTACAAGATTATTTTTGGTGGTTATGTTCAACTGGGGGCAAGATTTCAGCGCCGCGTAGTGTCAATTCTCAACGAATATTTTCGTCCGTAAGTGGCCTACCTCCACCATGCGAATTCTGGCAGAGTTTCCAGACCTGTATGTAAGACCGTGGACTATACTAAAGGAGTCCCAACTATGTACTACGGAAATGGTATACGAATCTGCTGGAAATACATAGTTTCCATTGCGGCCACTATGTGGTGCCGGTGATGCCTGACGTATCGGCGGTGGGGGTAAATCGCGAGAAACTTCGTTCCATTGAGTGAAAATGAAAAGGAACATAACCAAAAACTGAATATACAAACGCCCCATGCTCATGCACACACGAACCAGACGATAGTAATCACTGCTGATTGTTTATAACAGATTCTGAATCTAATCGTGGATACACATGTTACATTGAGAAACATCGTGAATGTTCATTTTTGCTGCAAAAAGTTCAGTTTGCGACGTGCCGTCGTTACTCGTATTATTTTTATATCCTCTTTTCAATTCGCACGGGAACGTTTGAAAAAAAATACATTGCAATATGTTTTCACCGAAATGTAACAAATATTTTTATAAACTATAAATGATACATATTTAAATATGGAGAAATTGCAATATTGTTTCCAAGTGATAGCACTTTGTGCATTCTGGACGGAATATGCTAAACGACTTTCTTCAGTAATGTTTCCTGTATCGAATAAAGAATTTTCAGCAGGCTAGTAAAGCTCTTAGAAAAACTGGCAGCTTTCATTCGTGGCAAAAATTAAAACGCGAGCTAAAATATAGGCACATCCCTTGAACAAAAAGATCAAGTGTGACTATTTCTATTACCGATGAATCGATCGCAAACGCAAATCGTATTTATGGAAAAACAGGAGAAAAAGCATGACAAATACCACATTAATGAGCGAGTTGTTTGAGTTTCAACAACGCCATTGACAATTACAATTTAATGGCAAATCCACAATCGTGAGTTTGAGCTTCACCTACTGTCAATTCTTCGGCATAAAAATTCATCATCTTTTTAATTTTATACAAACCTTCATCCACTGCCATGTCTGTTTTTTCGCTAGTATGCAAACTGCATTTCGTAGCTTTCTTCTGGAACTCTTCGTTATTAAACCTACGGTGGCGGCCATATTCATACGTAAAGCGAAAATAAAATTCAGAATAATTTGTTTTATACTTTTATTTCAACGGGAAAGCAAAAATCAATTGTTTTCTATAAGCATATGTTATGTAGAAACAAATGGCAAAATAGTTTAGTTTTTTTATCGCTATCATGGTGTCATTATTTCCATCCACAAGTAAATAATGTTAAATGAAATCAGCAACCTCGTTTCATCTTTTTCACACGTGGCTACCTTCATTGCGCCATGCGTCAGCTTCTACCCAGCGCTGCTGGTGGCTCAATCAAGTACTACTTAAATCCATCAGATTCGCCCTTAAAGGGCTATTCTAGTGTGAAGTGTCAAAAAAATAAGCTATTTTTCAATCATTTTTTTAAACTGTTGCATGTATCGGTACAGACTTTTTTTTCGCTTAAAGGTATACTCTTCAATGAATTCTTTTAGAATTTTTCACTGAATAATTTAGTAGCTGTAAACATATGAATTTAACACAGTCGCTCATGGGAAAACAGCTTCTGCAGACGTTAATGGTTGCAAAACTAATGGAACTGAATCGCCGTAAATTCTGAAAATTTCAAATACCTCGACTGAGCAATTGTCGAGAAATTATTAGAGTCATGAGGAGTATCGGCTTTTTTAACGATGAGTTAATAGCAATCATTGGAAAACTCAATATATATTGAGTTTTTGGTCAATTATTGATAATAATAAAATCATTAGAACGTATTAATTAAATTTAAAAATTGAGTAAGTTTTTTGTTCGACACTTGAAACAGATGTACAGTCACTGACAAAACCTCAGTCAAGCACACGTCAATATTGTCGAATTTGACTTCAATTATTATTAAAAGTAGAAAATCAACATTTCCAAGTGTTCATTTATTATAAAATTAGCTATTTGTAAGGCTAAACGTGTACGACATCATTTAAACTTGTAAATCTACGATTCGCTCATGTTGGACTGACTTTTTGCCCTACGGTTCATCCAGTAATGCATTAAGGCCTTCGGCCACTCTAGGATTTTCCAAAAATCTTTTTTTTTTGTTAAAAATGTACCTCAGTACCTATAAAATTATATTCCAAAAGATTATGGGTGTGAAAAATCTCTAAGTACTCTATTTTCGAATTCTAGCGCAACCCCTCTTGATTCATGGCGTGACTTTCTACTAACTTTAAACGTGTTTATCTCAAAAGTACATTTCTCAAGTCGGCCGGACTCATAACTCAAACAAATTTCAACCCATTCACTTGAAATTTTAACTGTATATTTAGAATTACATTTTCTTAGGCATTACGTAGGATTTTTTAAATTATATTGCATAGTTCCTTTTTTATAAACAATTTTTTGACGATTTTCTCATGGCATTTTATACTTTTTGTTTTAGAAATGTGCCATTTTAACAAAAAAAAATATCTAAAAAATCCTACGTACTTCTATAGCTATTCTTTTATATAATCGAAAAAACTTGAATGTCTCGTCATAACTCGAAAATTATAGGAGCTGTTGGTCCGGTCGTTGACCTTCCAGAAATAAAGGCGTCATCGGAAAAATGCTGCACAGTCGCCATTTTGACATGTATCGCTGTGAAAAAAATAATTTTGTATAGTCAATTACGTGTATAATAAAACCTCTATTTTGTAATTCCGATTTATTTTATGGTTTCGCTGAAAAAAATCACAAAATATGCCCTTTCTTGGCCCCTAGAGTGGCATAAGGCCTTGAACGATTTTTAAAGTCGTAATATTTTTCTTAAAAGTTCGGCAGCTTGGCTTAAGATTTTATCAGTATACTGGGCTGTCATTTTACTTAACTGTCGACGAAAATCCGTTAATCGTTGAATATTCAGGTTCGTGAAAGGAATACCTTAATAACCAAAGGTAATTTATCATCTTCCCTGATACTCTCCAAGGTGACGTTAGGCAAGTGATAGCCGAATACTGCATTGTGCCATTGGGCAACGAGACCATCAGACACCTTACGCCACTTGTGAGATCGGTATTGATAGCGGGGGCCCACGGTAGCGGTAAAAAGATGCTGGTAAACGCGATCTGTACCGAATTAGGTGCAACACTTTTCGATCTGACACCCGCCAACATTGTTGGCAAATATCCCGGTAAATCGGGCCTCATAATGCTTCTGCATCTTGTATCAAAGATGGCGAGGCTTTTGCAGCCGTCGATTATATTTATGGACGGTGCTGAGAAGCCTTTCGTGAAAAAAGTGCCGAAAACGGACAAAACCGATCCGAAGAGATTGAAGAAGGATCTGCCGAAGCTCGTTAAATCAATTGGCAATGAGGATCGCGTTATATTCATTGGAACGTCAAGTTCGCCATGGGAGGCCGATCAGAAGCTCCTTTATCAAACCTACGACAAGGTCGTTTACGTACCTCGACCAGATTACGGCACTCTGTCCCTCATATGGAAGGATTTGGTCTACAAAGTTCGTTTCTCGTTTCTTTATCATCTTCATTTTTTTCTTGTCAAATGGACGACCGTGTTATGACCTTTTGGAATTTCAGTACTCGGGAATAAGCAGACAATTCGACACCTCGGCAATGACGAAGATCTGTGACGGCTTCACGGTCGGAACTGTTCTAGCCTCGATAAACGAGGTGCATAGTTTTTTCTTCCTCCTTTCTACAACATCAACATAGAGTATCTGCGTATCCCTTTTTACCTCCTTTTCTTATATTTCCGCATCTTAACTTTGCCCATGTTTCTTTAGTTTTTCCCTCTATGCCCTTCTCTTAATCTTATTCCATTTTATTCAATTTTATTCCAGTCGTGTTGTATTTCCTGGTCTGCTTTTATTTTTACACCTCTTTTGATTATCTTTCTTACTCCCTTCACATCTCCGTCTCTTATTCTTTGCCATATTGTTCCCACTCCCTATTCATTTTGCCTTTAATTTTCTTATACTTAAGAATGTGTTCCAAACTTTCTTCCTCCTTTCTACAACATCTTTACTACTCCCTTCATATCTTCGTCTCTTCTTCTTCACCATATTGCTCCCACTCCTACCTCCTCCCTTCATATTCAGTCCCCATATGGATGGGTTTCATTTAATATCTCTTGGGCTTCTTTTTTCAAACACTTCTTCGGCCATCTAACTTCCAACATTTTCATTACCTCACATAGGTAGTTTGCTGCTCTTTTCCATGCTTCTATTTCTATGCCCTTTATTCCCGCCTCCATTCTCCACATGTAGCTAGGTGTATTGTCATTTATACTCATAGCCATTTCAACATATTTACCCTGTAATTTTTCTATTTGCTCCCTCCGCTTCTTCCCGCACGTCCCCGCTCCGTACAACATGACACTCCTGGCTAATGCCTCCAATAGGCATAGTTTCCTTCTTATATAAATCAATTTCTGACAAAAATCGCTTCCTGATGGCCCCGCAAACTGAATTTCCCTTCAATTATCGACTATTCTGTTAATTTTATTTAAAAAGAAAATATAATTGCGATGAAAACCAGTTTTTGCCAGGCCGGCTCCGCCTAGCCTCCGTCCAAAAAAAAAATGCTGGCTACGCCAATGGCCGCAATCGGGGCAAGTACCCATTGTACATTTTTTGACAGGTCATGACGACCAAGAGAATGGTCCAGCTGCGCGTCCAACCGTTGACCCACGTCGAACTGGTGAACGCCCTCAGTGCGCGGGACCCCGTCTATCGTGAGGAAGAGGACGCTTTCCTCGGTCGGTAAAGAAGACTACATTTTTTTTCAAATCTCCCAATACACAGAAAAGTAGTAACGTTGATAACGATCTCTCAGCTTGGTTCGCAAAGACACCGACCTGCCGGAAAAAGCAGAGGGCCCTTGAACTCGAGCAACAAAAGTTGGAGGAAGCCGGCGAGAAGAAAAAGGGCAAGGGAAAGAAGTAGAGGGCTTCCCGTTTCCGGTGTATCCTATTATTCCTGTCAGGTGAGAAGCCCGTTGAACGTTGTCATTGATCAATGTTAAGAGATATTCGTGCCAATAAATATTTGCAACTGTCAATGTGAGTGCACTGTCAATCAATATTCGTTACTGTCAATCAATAATCGTCACTGTCAACAAGTATTTGTCACTGTAAATGAATATTCTTCGCTGCCAATAACGATCTGCGGCTGTCAATATTTGTCACTGGCAATAAATGTTTGTTGACTGATAATAAATGTCAATGGATATTTTTCACTGTAGGTACGTTTTGCGCACTGTCAGTAAATATTTGAGGACTGTTAATCAACGTCAGGAACCGTGCAGGAAATATTCGTCAGACCCAAAATATCTTTGTCACTGTCAAAAAAATGTTGCATCGTCTATTGATATTTCTCTCTCTAGATAAAGATTTCTCACTGTCAGTAAATATTTGGGAACTGACAGTAAATATTTTTACACTGTCAATAAATATTTGTGCACTGTCAATAAACAATTGTCGCTGTCAATAAATATTGGTGGCAAAGATTAAATATTCGTTTCCGCAAATAAACACGTGGACACTATTAATAAACATTTTTGAGGTGCCAATAAATATTTGGGCCTTGTCAATAAATATTCGCCTCTGTCAATACATTCTGGGCACAGTGAATAAATGTTCGTACCCGCTGATAAATGTTTGGGCACTGTCAATAAATATTTGGACGTTGCCAATAAATATTCATCCCTGCCGATACATTTTTGGGCACTGTGAATAAATATTCGTCCCTGCTGATAAATATTTGAGCACTGTCAATAAATATTTGGGTGCTGCCAATAAGTGTTTTGGTGTCATCGATAAATATTTGGGCAACGTCCATAAATATTTAGGCACTGTCAATAAATATTGGTCTCTGCCAATAAATATTCGAAAATTATCCATAAATATTTGGGCACTCTCAATCAATTTTTTGGGCGCTATCAACAAATGTTGGTCCTTGTCAATAAACATTTGAGAACTATCAATAAATATTTGGGCACTGTCAATAAGTAATTGTGCACTGTCAATAAATACTCGTGCACGGTCAATAAATATTTGTCCCCATCAATAAATATTTTGGCACTGTCAATAGAAAATTGGTCCCTGCCATTAAATATTTGGGCACCGTCAATAAATATTTGGGCGCTGTCAATAAATATTTGGGCGTTGTCAAGAAGTACTTGGGTGATGTCGATAAATATTTTGGCACCGTCAATAAATATTTAGGCACCGTAAATAAATATTCATCCCTGCCGATACATTTTTGGGCACTGTGAATAAATATTCGTCCCTGCTGATAAATATTTGAGTACTGTCAATAAATATTTGGGTGCTGTCAATAAGTATTTTGGTGCTATCGATAAATATTTGGGCACCGTCTTTAAATATTTAGGTACTATCAATAAATATTCATACCTGTCAATAAATATTTGGGCACTGTTAAGAAATATTTCGGCGGTGTCAATAAGTTTTCGTGCGCTGTCGATAAATATAGGCTCCTGCCAATACATATTTCAGAACTATCAATAAATATTTTGGCACTGTCAATAAACATTGGTCCCTGGCAATAAATATTTGGGCACCATTAATAAATATTTGTAAACTGTCAATAAATAATTAAGCACTGCTAATAAATATTTGGGCGCTACCAATGAATATACTTCTCTGCCAATAAATATTTGGGCACCGTCAATAAATATTTGGGCACTGTCAATAAATATTTCGGCGGTTTCAATGAATGTTGGTCCCTGTCAATACATTTTTCAGCACTGTCAGTAAATACTTGTGCACTATCGAAAATATATTTGGGCACTGTCAATAAATTCTCGTGCACTGCCAATAAATATTTGTTCCCATCAATAAATATTTTGGCACTGTCAATAAACATTGGTCCCTGCCGATAAATATTTGGGCACCATTAATAAATATTTGTACACTGTCAATAAATAATTAAGCATTCAATGAATATTGGTCCCTGTCAATACATTTTTCAGCACTGTCAGTAAATACTTGTGCACTATCGACAAATATTCATGCACTTTTGACATTCGATCCCCTATCAGTGCGATTTCCCGACATTTCCGTGTCAGCTACAATTGACGAACGCGAAAGACGAGAATGTAAAAGGCAAAAAAAAAAAACGTGGGAGACCTTGGCACTCAAATCACGTATATGTCACGTGTGTCACTTTTTGATTCTCGCGAGTTCAAACAGTAAGCACGACAGTACGGAGTGTCGCGAGCTCATCGAGAATTGCTCCTACAAGCTTTCTGATCTTCAACCTTCGATCTTTCTCTCCCTCTCTCTGCCTCGTATCGCGAAATTACGAAATGGAATTTTTTTGTTTACTCACAACGTAATCGTCATTAACAATTGGAGAAACGATCGCGCCGCGAGTGTTCATGGATTTTGCCGAATTCGCCTCGAAAATTTGTCGTCTTTGAACTCGTTAGCCTATTTTTTTGCACCTCGTCGTCGTTGTTGTCGTCGCTACTTAAATTTCTGGATCCTCGTGCGAAGTTCAATAACAACACGCGTTATTGCCAATACCGATCATAACAATATTACGCATTCGGGCCCGATAAATCGAACGACCTTCGCTTCTCATTTCTGGATTCGTAATTCTTTATCCGGTGTGTCGCGTAAATAGACAAGAGATGCGCAAAGAACGAAAAAAAAAAAAAAGAAAAATATATATCCTCGTACGATTTCTCGCGCGTCAATTCTACGATCGACGGAATAAAATCGTTGCGCGCAAGCGATTGCAGTCTCAGCGGAACGATAACAGCTTT
>OZ010724.1:7541120-7672094 GCA_963932345.1 Ophion ventricosus
AATTCGTATTTATTATATTTTTATATAAAACTAGCTTTTACACGCGACTTCGTCTGCGTGGATCGCGCAATTTGTGTTTTGGCCTTATATACGCGATTTCGCCGATTTTCGAAGGTACTTTTCTAGACGCGGTTAAAAAAAAATGACGCATATATTGACAACATTTTTTTTACAGATCATTTATGCACATGGTTAAGTATACGTAAAAAAAAAACAGAAATATTAACAAATGGCGGAGATATAACATAACAAAGCATTGTATTTTTTTTGCGCGCGCGTTGATGGTGAAAGTTCTCGGCATCGATGTGGGTGTCTGAAAAAAAATGAACATATTTATAATTGCATAATGAATATATCTTCAGTCTGAACCAACAAAATTATTTTAAAAAATTATTATAATAAAAATTCGAAACTTAAAATTTTTTACTCAATTTTCTGTCGGTATTTGATTTTTTATATTTTTTTGTGTCTTTGAAATTTTTGTTTCTGTGGTTCACACGATAGGTGATGATACTAAGAATATGTTGTAAAAATTTCAAAGCGATCTGAACCTTCGTTCAAGAGTTAGAACTTTCACAAGGTTCAAAAAAGTGAATCGTGGAAAAACGGCTTCGAAGTTAACGGTCGGGCGCGCCGCGCGGTATCTATTATAAATGCAATCTTACCTTATTTAATAGCATCCTGGAATTTGTCAATTCTGTAAAGCTTAAAATATTCCTAACCGTTCAGGCTAATGGAATCAAAAATTTAAAAAAAATGAAAAATTTTGAAATTTTTCGCGTATATAAGGCCTTAAAATATCCCTTAATGGATTATTTTTTTCAAAGGCTGTCATACGTCATTCAGAATTTAGTAAAATACGTGATAGTATATTAGATTCTATTCGATTTTGATTATATTTTAGTCGTTCGTGTTTTATGAGAATTAAAATTTCATCATTAGTTTTATAAAAATATTACAATGAGAAAAATATTAGACGTTAGATTTTATCAAATTTAAATTATATTTGATTCGTTGTATTCTATAAGAATTTTAATATGATAATTACATTATATTTGACACGAATGTTATAATTAGAAAAATATTAGATATATTTATATTAGATTTGATATTATATTATCATCTATTTGAATTAGATTTAATTTGTTTGGTCCTATAATAAGAATTATATAAGACTGATAATTTCATAATTGAATTAGATTCAAGTCGAATATTAGAATTAGAAAAATGTTAGATGTATTTTTCATAGCCTATGTGTTATTCGAAGTAACTCTCTACATGTGTGCCAAATTTCATCGGAATCGGTTCAGTCGTTCAGGCGTGATAGTGGAACAAATATCAGGCATACAGATTAGAAAAATATTAGATATTAAAATTAGAATGAAAATTTATCCTTTATGTCATAAGCTATCTAACATTTTTTATTTCATTGATTATATGATAATTTGAATTCCATAATTAGATTAGATTTCAATATATAATATTATAATTAGAAAAATATTATGTATTAGAATAAAAAGTATCCTATGTCTTAAACCGGGCCATAACCCATTTACATGTTAAATTTCATTAAAATCGATCAAGCCATTTTGGCGTGATTGTGTAACAAACAGACAGACAGACAGACAGTCAGATTTTTAATATTAGTTAGGATTATTCTAATTATTGTGGTAAATTATTCCTTTTTTTTCGCAAAACAATAAAGAACTTCATGATATTTTTATGTTCGATTGAATTGAGCTGTTCATTTGAATTCAAATGCATATGCAAATGATCGATCAGCTGATCATAAAAGATACATTATTCAGACGAATAATCGTGGCAAATTATTCCATTTTTATTGCCACAGAATTTTTTATCGTCGCTGCATCGCTCGTTTTTTTTCTTCTTTTTAACAAAAACGAATATCGAAGTAGGGGAAAAAAGGTCTTTCGAGATTTGAAGAAAAAAAATGATGGAAAATAATCGCGTGAATTCTTAACGAACAGGAGCCACTCGAATGTTCCGCTGGGACCGGATGTTCCGTCGGCTATGTGAGAAGTCCAGGTGGAAAATTCTACCGTGCGACGCCCCGGATGGAAATATCGATCTCAGCTGGCCTGGCAGTCGAACGAGAGTGCGGATATATCCGCAGTTCCCCATTTCACGTCTACACACACACACACACACACACACACACACACACACACACACGATAAAGCAACGAGGTTTTGCCTATCAGCGACGAATTCTTTTCCACAAATTTTGACGTCCTCGAGGAAGTTTGGAAAAATGACGATTCTTCGACCAATAAATGAAATAATGATTAATTTAGTATTACATGGATAATTCGTTAAAATTTGATTAAACAATAATGCATATCAAATTAAATAAATTTCGAATAAAAATAAATGAATTACTTATTTAAAAATATAATTCAATAAACATTCATTTGAATTTAAATAAATTGCTAATTCAAATTAAAATACGAACTTGGAAGAGCTATTTACTTTTAAAAAATTAATTCGTACCTAAATGAACAAAAAACAATTTATTTTTCGTTCGAAAGAATCATTTATTGAAATTAGAGAAAATAATTCAAATGCAAACACATATATTATTAATTTAAATATAAATCAATAGACTACTTAAATTGCAATAAATAAATTGTTTATTGAGCTCACAATTTACAACAATTTGTTGCAACGCAAATTTAAAACAAACGAATAATTTATTCGAATTAAAATCAAGAAAAATTCATTTAAGGGACTATTCTACTGTGATGGCTCAACAAATAAGCTATTTTTAATCATTTTTTTTTTCGAAAACTGTTGCGTGTATCGGTACAAACTTTTTTTTCACTTAATTTTTCACTTTTCACTTAATTTTTTTTCGTCACATATAAATGTATATTTATTTAACAATTGATAATCGTGTAAAGGCATGAAAAAAAAGTATGTCACTGGCGTTGATGATTTGCGCTCTCCAGGTAATCCGAAACAAAACATTCAAAAAGATTCTTAAGGGTGGGGTAAGGTTAATGCGGTGGAAAAAAAGCATATTTTTAAGAATTTTTTTAGACGATACAGGTAATGCTGGTTCATTAAATTAATTTCCATATAATAATACAATATCTGAACTATATTTTCCTAAACTTTCATTGCAAAATATTGATAAATAAGCCGTTGACAGCATATCTCCGCAGGCGCCTCGAAAAAAAGTTGTTTTGCGGTGTACGCTAGAACTCGTCACTGGATCATCTGAAACAAAAAAATCAAAATGCGTTTATTAGGTGAGATGTTTCTCGAGGTAACGCTGCCGAGTTTTTTTTTAATCGATTTTTTCATTTTCGCTAGCAATTGGAAGTAAAAAACGCGATTTTCGCTAAAAAAAATCGGCAAATTTGTTATTTTAACATAAAAAATAATTATAAAAAAAAACTCGGCAGTGTTACCTCGAGAAACATCTCGCCTAATAGACGCATTTTGATTTTTTTGTTTCAGATGATCCAGTGACGAGTTATAGCGTACACCGCAAAACAACTTTTTTTTTGAGGCACCTGCGGAGATTCGCTGCCAACGGCTTATTTATCAATATTTTGCAATGAAAATTGAGGCAAATATAGTTCAGATGTTGGACATCTACTGTCAACAACTGACCAGATTGAAGCAGGCGATCGACCAGAAGCGGCCAGAATTGGCCAATAGGAAGGGTGTTGTGTTCCATCAAGACAACGCCAGGCCGCACACATCTTTAACGACGCGCCAGAAGCTCCGAGAGCTTGGATGGAAGGTTCTATCGCACCCGCCGTACAGTCCTCATCTGGCACCAAGCGATTATCACGTTTTCAAGCATTTGCAAAATTTTCTTGATGGTGCAAAACTGGCCTCAAGAGAGGCTTGTGAAAATGAGCTGGTCAAGTTTTTCTTTACCAATAGGGACGAGGACTTCTTCAATCGCGGAATTGTGAAATTGCCTTCAAAATGGACAAAAGTTATCGAACAAAACAGCGCATATTTGATCCAAATCGGATAATTCTATGTTAATTTCATCGTCAAAATAAAGCGAAAAAACGCTGAGACCTTTTTACTTCATCTAATATCTTCGTAATATAATCAATTATATAAAATATTATATTCATAAAACGAATTATTTTTAAAAAAATGCTGAAGTATTTATTTTTTTTCGCAAGATAATTTGAAAAGCACGCATTGTACAAATACTTTTTTTACCCACTGTAGTATCTTCGTAAAATAATCAATAAAATGAATTATATGAAATATTCATAAAATGAATTATAAAAAAAAAAAAATGCCGAAGTATTTTTTTTTTCAACCTCTTACTGAAGGCGTATGTCCCATGTGTTGTCAGATCGAACGTTACGTTGCCAGTCTCATTACTTAATTTACACACCTCTTATACATACGAGGTGGTATCAAAAAGTTTCGAAACTAGTTATGTAACACGCCAACAGATGGCAGCACAAGGCTGCACGCACAGGCGCAGGGAACACCGACCTTCATAAGTCATTGTGCCAAGAGACATCGTCCTGTGTAGATCGCGAGCTGTGCAGCTGGTGCTATTTTGACCACGTGCGTTACCACTTCTGCGATTTCATCATCGACAGCAAGTAAAAGTTTCGTATACTAGCTCTTTTTTACAAGGAAGTACTTTATTTATCTACGTTTACACACTATCACCTTCAAAATAGTCACCTTGTACAGTAATATAGCGCTCCCAGCGTTTCATTGTCACTGTGCTCTTCTTACACGTGAGTTTCTTACCAGAAACAAAATGATCGTACTTTCGCACCGACCCTACTTGCCAGATTTGACTCCTGTGGACTTCGCCATCTTCCCGAAACTGAAGATTCAGCTCAAAGGTCGCTGTTTCGAAACTGTTGCGGAGATCCAGCGCGAATAGCAGTACCTGCTTGACACGCTTCGAAAAGAAGACTTCCAGGCAGAGATGGACGTACCTAAATTACAATGTAATTTAATTATTAATCTGATTATAAACTAATCAAATTACAAAGTAATCTCATTGAACTGTATTGAATTATTGGGAGTACAAATTAATTCGGTCCGTTTTCAAGAGATGGCTCTGGCTGTTATGAATGTTTCATAGTGACAGCTGATTTCGGTGGTTTCAGAGAGGTTAGACATCTGTCAATAACATTCAGTTTACATCGCTTTGAGTTCCATAAAAGGTAGTATGTGCACGAACCTCCTTATTAGGAAAAAAATTGATTTTTTTGTATGCTGTAGTATAGACATACAGAATGACGTCCGCGAAAACTCAGCATGCCTTACCGGCTAGATACAATAGTAATTAATTCACGAAATCAATGCATTTAACCCATACCATATTGGGAATCCGTGCGGATCGAGCTTCGAGACGAAAATAATAGTAGTTCGCGAATAGATATGAGCTATACGAAAAGCGATAAATAACAAGAAAACTGTCGCGGTTACGTATGTTGCATACAAAATATAGGTTACGGGATATTTCGAGCAGATATTATCGATTGAATCGACTAATTTTTGCGCTCGCTAGCCGTGTCTGTCATGGCGGGAGAGATGGCGTAGATTTGGCAAAACCGCATGCCGTCAGCTGTGTTCGTATCCGGGAGGCCGAATCGAGCCGGTCAATTTGAATGCAACGACAAAAGTTGTAGATTCTTTACGCGAGAAATTTGCTCATTAATGATAAATAATTATGGATTGAATATATTATATAATGAAGTTTTTATCATTCTTTTTTATCTTCGCGGGCATTTTTGTACTCCATATTGTTTGTAAGACCGAAGTTACATACGCACATTGCACACACACTACACACATGCTTACACACACGGACGGCATAAACAAACTTTTGACATTGATCGGAAGCGGCTGAGGACAGCGTTGCCACGAATATTGCCAGAATTATGAAATAGCGGACGGTGAGACAACTCAAGTCAAATCTGATTGCTATTTTAATACTTTACTTTTCATAATATAATGCACACAGTTATCACATACACTTTTCAAATAATTATATTCCATATCATATTTATTATTGTACTTAAATGTATTGAATTTTGCATTTTTCAGATTCGAAAATTGATAGATATTCTGTTGACTAGTCAATCCGCTAGTACTACCTAAAAAACCTTGTTTTTTACTGTGTTGAATATGTCAAATTTTGTGTTAACTAAGCAGCATTTGCGGGAAGTTTTACTTTTCTGCTTTAATTGGAAGAAAAGTGCAGCTGAAGCGCATCGAATGCTTGTTGAAGTTTATGGTGATGATGATCCAACTGATAAATCATGTAGGGAATAGTTTCGACGCTTTAAGAACGGTGATTTCAGCGTTGAAGACAAGCCTCGCCCTGGACAGCCAAAAAAATTCGAAGACAATGAATTGGAGGCATTACTCGATGAACAACCTGGCGATTCCATTACGGGCGATCGGTATAGACTACAATTGATTCGTTTGAGCCGTGCATTACGAGAAAAACGGCCGGAATACGAGCAAAGACATGACAAAGTTATTCTTCTGCGTGACAACGCTCGGCCTCATGTCGCAAAAGTCGTAAAAGAAATATTTGGAAACGCTCAAATGGGATATTTTACCGCACCCGCCGTATTCTCCGGACATTGCTCCTTCTGATTACTGGTTGTTCCGACGGATGCAGCAGGATTTACCAGGTCACCGGTTCATTTCTTTCGCAGAAATCGAAAATTGGCTCAAAACTTGGATCGCCTCAAAAGACGAGACTTTTTGTTCGAGATGGAATTCGAAAATTGTCTGAGAGGCGGGAAAAAGTAGTAGCCAGCGATGGACAATACTTTGATTAATCTATTCATATCTTTTATTTTGAAATAAATGGATTTTTAACCACAAAAAAATGGACAGAATTAATTTGTACTTCCAATACATTTTAATCGTAATTATTCAGGACGTATTATGAATTCTGTTATAATGTATTTAATTGCAAAGTAATCAGATTAAAATGTATTCAAATACTTTGTAATTTAATTACTTTGTTACCAGTTATGGTGTAATATACGAGAAAATATCATTTTATCCTCTAAAGTTGGATAAAAAAAGTAATAAATTATTTCTCGTTTGAACTACAAGATGAAAATATTGTTTAGCTATTAGCAAATCGGTTTATTCGAATTAATATATAATCGGTTAATTTGTAATTAGATTAACTTTCAATAAAATTACATAGTAATTACTTGCACTAGGCACTTGTGGTAAATAATGACTTAAGTAATCTGTTACAAAGTAATTAAATTGTCAATTACAATAGTAATTGTAGTGTTAATTGTTAATTTAATTACCTTTTGCCCATTAAGGTGCCTCAAATACCTTCACGGATTGAGGGATATGTATATATATATATATATATATATATATATAATAATAAAAATTATAATAAATAATTTTTATTATAATAAAATTATTATACATATAATAATAAATAATTTTTTTTATTATAATAAAATTATTATAATAAATATAATAATAAAATGATTTTTTATTATTTATATAATATTATAATAAATAATTTTTTTTATTATAATAAAATTATTATAATAAATATAATAATAAAATGATTTTTTATTATTTATATAATATTATAATAAATAATTTTTAAAATAATAATAAATTATATATATATATATATATATATGAGGTGTGTAAATTAAGTAATGAAACTTGCAGTGTAGCGTTCGATCTGGCAACAGTTGGGACGTGGGACTTGGAGGGGCGGCAGGTTAACATGTGATACGCTTTCAGTATGAGTTTGAACTCGCTAGAGTCATTTGGTTGTCCGTAACGATTTTTTTTTCTTTCGTGAAACAGTTTTTTTCTAGTGCATTCTTAAAAATTAGTGACATGAATTTCGAGCAACGGTGTGCTATGAGTTTTTGCTTCAGACTCGGGCACAGTGCAACGGAAACTTTTGCAAAACTTCAGCAGGCCTACGGAGACAGTGTTTTGTCAAGGGCCCAGGTGTTTTCGGTGGTTTAAGGCATTTTCAGAAGAGAGTCGATTGAAGATGGACCACGCAGCGGAAGGCCTTGATCTTAAAGAACTGATGAAAATGTCAAAAGAATCCGGGATCTTGTGCGTTCAGCTCGTCGGTTGACAGTCAGAATGATCGGGGAAGAGTTGAATTTGACTCACACCGCCGTTCATCGGGCTTTCACCAATTAATTGGGGATGAGAAAAATTGCTGTCACACAGCAATTTCAATAAACGAGTTTTTTTTGCCAGTAAAAACATTCCTGTGGCTCTTTCAGCCTCTTTATTCGCCTGACTTGAGTCCTTGTGACTTTTTTTCTCTTCCCGAGATTGAAAAATCACCTCAAGGAACGTCATTTTGGGACACTCGAAAACATTCGAACGGCTGTAACCGACCAGCTGAAGGCTATTCCTAGTATTCGAGTTCCAGTACTGCTATGAGGAAGAGCCGTTTTCAACGCTGTGTGGCTTCCCAAGGAAGTTTTTTTGAGGGATCCAATATTGAATTGTAATCCTATTCGAATAAAAATATTTGAAAAAAATCAGTCTGCTTAATTTACACGCCTTGTAGTAACGGTAAAAAAAATTTCATCACTTTGGATAATTGCAAAATTATATTAAAATAATAATCATTTTATCGACCTATGTACAGTGGGGAAAAAAAGTATTTGTACACCGCGTGTTTTTCAAATTTTTCTACAAAAAAAAATGCTCCAGCGTTTTATTTTTAATTTTTGTCGAACATTTTGTTCTTCGAAAAAAAAAATGGGAAAGTATTTAATTTTTTTTTCGCAAGATAATTTGAAAAACACGCGTTGTACAAGAACTTTTTTCTTCGTAAAATAATGAATAAAATGAATTATATAAAATACTATATTCACAAAATGAATTATAAAAAAAAACGCTAAAGTGTTTAATTTTTTTTTCGCATGATAATTTGATAAACACGCATTGTACAAAGACTTTTTTTTACCCACTGTAGTATCTTCGTAAAATAATCGATAAAATGAATGATATGAAATATTATATTCATAAAATGAATTATAAAAAAAAATGCCGAAGTATTTAATTTTTTTTCGCATGATAATTTGAAAAATACGCATTGTACAAAGATTTTTTTTTACCGACTGTAGTATCTTCGTAAAATAATCAATAAAATGAATTATATAAAATACTATATTCACAAAATGAATTATAAAAAAAAACGCTAAAGTGTTTAATTTTTTTTTCGCATGATAATTTGAAAAACACGCATTGTACAAAGACTTTTTTTTACCCACTATAGTATCTTCGTAAAATAATCGATAAAATGAATTATATGAAATATTATATTCATAAAATGAATTATAAAAAAAATGCCGAAGTAATTAATTTTTTTTCGAAGATAATTTGAAAAACACGCATTGTAGAAAGATTTTTTTTTACCTACTGTAGCATCTTCGTAAAATAATCAATAAAATGAATTATATAAAATACTATATTCATAAAATGAATTTGAAAAAAAAATGCTGAAGTATTTAATTTTTTTTCGCAGGATAATTTGAAAAACACGCGTTGTACAAAGACTTTTTTTACCCACTGTAGTATCTTCGTAAAATAATCAATAAAATGAATTATATAAAATACTATATTCATAAAATGAATTATAAAGAAAATGCCGAAGTGTTTAATTTTTTTTCGCAAGATAATTTGAAAAACACGCGTTGTACAAAGACTTTTTTTACCCACTGTAGTATCTTCGTAAAATAATCAATAAAATGAATTATATAAAATACTATATTCATAAAATGAATTATAAAAAAAATGCCGAAGTAATTAATTTTTTTTCGCAAGATAATTTGAAAAACACGCATTGTACAAAGACTTTTTTTACCCACTGTGGTATCTTCGTGAAATAGTCAATAAAATGAATTATATTATCCTAATATAATATTGCAATTATTAAAAGTGATCGAAAACTCTTGATCGCTACTCAATGTGGATATATATATATATATATATATATATATTCATACGAAGAAAATTGTGTAAATTATATATTATTTTACACAACATATAATAAATTATTAACATAGATGGATTTATTGCCATTTTTGGCCCTCGGGCTTAATAATTATTGTACATAGTAAAAATGCAAACATTAATATATATATATAATATGTAGAAATATAGCGCGCGGCAATAGTTTGCTTTAGTAACGTATGGCGTCCGTTAGAGAGCGCATGCTCGCGATTTTGGAACGAGGATTCCCATTGGACGAGGCCACATGGTCTGATGCCATACCACGGGGCCGGTCCAATTCAATAATAACGAGATGCCAGCTCGCGAGACGCCAGCCAGTCCTTAGCGACGCGCCCCTGACGTTTGTGCCGGTCATAGAAACGTCGGATAAACACGTCGTGCGTCCTTCGCGGGTTTGTTATTAACTCGCCCCGTCCAAGCGCGTCTTCAAACGTCTGTTGCAATTGACGATACACGAAGACGACACAATTAACGCGACGAAAAATATTAGTAGTAGGTAGTAGTAGTAGTGTGTCGAGAGAGCCTCGAAAAAAGGCTTTACCCCGTTGTATCGCACTTACGGGGCGACGACCAATTCCGATAGGATCGACGCGACAAGGACAACGAGAGCGAGAGAGAAGAGCGGATTCGAACCCTTGTGTGAGGGGTTTTGCGAGTGCGCGGAAAGAGAAATTTCCTTTTCATTTTTGTTTTCGTCTTCGTCGGGATTAATTCGACGCGAGGTGAGTGTTTCGGGGAAAATTTGGGATTGAGACGCGTGAAATAATCGCCACGAAATATTCGAATATTCTGTGACAAATTCTTCACGCGTCTTTTGTATTGGGGCAAATTTTTAATATAACATTAATAATAGTATAATTGAAGAAAAAAAAATCTAATATATAATTTTTACTCTAATCCGATAAATAATTTTTAATATAATAATTTATTATTATATCAAAAATTATTTATTATATTATATGAATAATAAAAAATCATTTTTTTATAATAAAAGTTATTTATTATAATTTTTATTATTATATAATAATAATATAATATAATATAATATAATATATAATATATTATATTATAATATAATATATAATATATAATATATTATACAATATAATAATAATATATTAATAATTATATAAAAAATCATTATTTTATTATTATATTAAAAATTATTTATCAAATGAATGTAAAAATGATATTATTATTAATAATATTATGTGAAAATTTTGCCCCACAATATAATATTGTCGAATACGGCTGATAAAAGAACGAACAAAAAAGAAAATCGAACATTTGAGAACTGGTACTCTTGCTCAGTACAATGTTGAGCAAATGTTTCCAAAATAATTCTTTTATACATGTAAGTCGTTAAAAGAAAAAAAGAAATTCCAATTCCTCAATTGCCCGTGCGATTGAGAGCCACAGAGAGCTCGCATATAGAAATAAACACGAATTTCCTTCGCACGTTCGCTTCCAAGCCCTCGACATTCAAATTCCCATAACAATTTTTTTACTCTTCACTTCATTGGTATTTCTCCGAACCGTGGACACAAGATAGGCGTGCGCGCAGGCAGACGAACGGATTTTTCTTTCAGCCCGCGCGTTTGTGTTCACGTTGTCCAGCGCGAAACCGCGTTCCGTCTCTACTATTATATCAGCGTACTATTGTTATTTCGTGTTACGGTACTCGGGACGTTGAGTCGCCGCGCAGATTCTACGCGATGAGAAATTCATCGAGGCGAGACACTCGCGAAACACGGCTGGGATCTCTTTACCTTCTTCCGGCACGGGTAACCGACCGGGCAATGTGGAACGATATATACAGTGGGTAAAGAAAGTATTTGCACACGATGTGTTTGTCAAATTAGCTTTCGAAAAAAAATCAAATGCTCAAGCATTTTATTTTTATCGAACATTTTATTTTTCTTTGAAAAAAAAAACAATTGTGCTACGAAAAAAAATAACCCAGATAGACAGTCATGATTATCACGGTGTGCATGGATGGATGAAGCAAATTTTACAGCATATTAAACTCTCCAAGTCGTTGGAGAGTTAGAGAGTTGGAAAGTAGTTGGAGTGTTGGAGAGCTGGAGAGTAGTTGGAGAGTTACAGAGTTGAAAAGTAGTTGGAGAGTAATTGGAGAATTAGAAATTTGGAGAGTAGTTGGAGAGTTAATTGGAGATTTTGAGAGTTTCAGAGTAGTTGGAGAGTTAGAGAGTAGTTGGAGAGCACTTAGAGAGTTGGAGAGTTAGAGAGTTCGAAAGTAGTTGGAGCGTTGGAGAGTTACAGAGTTGGAAAGTAGTTGGAGAATTAGAGATTTGGAGAGTAGTTGGAGAGTTAATTGGAGATTTGGAGAGTTTTAGAGTAGTTGGAGAGTTGGATAGCAGTTGGAGAGTTGAAGAGTAGTTGGAGAGTTAGAAAGTTCGAAAGTAGTTGGAGTGCTGGAGAGTTGGAGATTTAGAGAGTTGGAAAGTAGTTTGAGTGTTGGAGAGCTGGAGAGTAGTTAGAGAGTTGGAAAGTAGTTGGAGAATTAGAAATTTGGAGAGTAGTTGGAGAGTTAATTGGAGATTTGGAGAGTTTCAGAGTAGTTGGAGAGTTAGAGAGTAGTTGAGAGCACTTAGAGAGTTGGAGAGTTAGAGAGTTCGAAAGTAGTTGGAGCGTTGGAGAGTTACAGAGTTGGAAAGTAGTTGGAGAATTAGAGATTTGGAGAGTAGTTGGAGAGTTAATTGGAGATTTGGAGAGTTTCAGAGTAGTTGGAGAGTTGGATAGCAGTCGGAGAGTTGAAGAGTAGTTGGAGAGTTAGAGAGTTCGAAAGTAGTTGGAGTGCTGGAGAGTTGGAGATTTAGAGAGTTGGAAAGTAGTTTGAGTGTTGGAGAGCTGGAGAGTAGTTAGAGAATTGGAAAGTAGTTGGAGAATTAGAAATTTGGAGAGTAGTTGGAGAGTTAATTGGAGATTTTGAGAGTTTCAGAGTAGTTGGAGAGTTAGAGAGTAGTTGGAGAGCACTTAGAGAGTTGGAGAGTTAGAGAGTTCGAAAGTAGTTGGAGCGTTGGAGAGTTACAGAGTTGGAAAGTAGTTGGAGAATTAGAGATTTGGAGAGTAGTTGGAGAGTTGATTGGAGATTTGGAGAGTTTCAGAGTAGTTGGAGAGTTGGATAGCAGTTGGAGAGTTGAAGAGTAGTTGGAGAGTTAGAAAGTTCGAAAGTAGTTGGAGTGCTGGAGAGTTGGAGATTTAGAGAGTTGGAAAGTAGTTTGAGTGTTGGAGAGCTGGAGAGTAGTTAGAGAGTTGGAAAGTAGTTGGAGAATTAGAAATTTGGAGAGTAGTTGGAGAGTTAATTGGAGATTTTGAGAGTTTCAGAGTAGTTGGAGAGTTAGAGAGTAGTTGGAGAGCACTTAGAGAGTTGGAGAGTTAGAGAGTTCGAAAGTAGTTGGAGCGTTGGAGAGTTACAGAGTTGGAAAGTAGTTGGAGAATTAGAGATTTGGAGAGTAGTTGGAGAGTTAATTGGAGATTTGGAGAGTTTCAGAGTAGTTGGAGAGTTAGAGAGTAGTTGGAGAGTTGGATAGCAGTTGGAGAGTTGAAGAGTAGTTGGAGAGTTAGAAAGTTCGAAAGTAGTTGAAGTGTTGGAGAGTTAGAGAGTTGGAAAGTAGTTGGAGAGTAGTTGGAGATTTGGAGAGTTGGAGAGTAGCTGGCGAGTTGGAGAGTTAGAGAGTTGGAAAGTAGTCGGAGTGTTGGAGTGTTGGAGAGCTGGAGAGATGGAGAGTAGTTGGAGAGTTGGAGGGTTCAAGAGAGAGAGAGAGAGAGAGGGAGAGAAGGCGCAACTCATACTATTTGCATGTACCTTTTTCTTATCACCCAAAAAGTCTGATTACATTTTCAATGCCATGAAATAGTTGCACTTTGTGTAATATCTGTAGATTTTTTTGTTTCGTGATGTGTTTGCCTGTGTTCAAAAATTTCCGTCCGAAATTTCGTCACGGTTGTTTTTGGTTTGCGATAAAAAAGAAAAAAAACAACAACAACAACAAAAGAAAATTTAAAAAACGAAATTGCTATGCGAACAAGTAAGGAACAGGCGATGTTGAAAAGAGCCACGAGTAACGTGCGTGAGTGCAACGAGCGAGGAGAGGGGTAAGCATTTGCCTCCCCTCTCGACCCCGCGCATCGACCCCACCATTCTTTTATACCTCTTCCGATGTCTCACGCCACCGCGTCAAACAATTCTTACTCTACCGCACACAAGAATCTCGCGCGACTCTGTTGTAACCCCCATCGTGCGATTTGCCGCCTTTTCTCTCATTGCCGTTGGTCAAGTTTTTTTTTTTCCTCGTGTCTTTTTCACTTGCTTTTGCTGCCTTATTACCTTTTTTTCTTCCGCGCCACGAATGGGCGACGTATTTTCATCAGCGCGGTCCGAGTGTGCCCACGACGCGAGCTCACAGGAATGTCAATAGTACTCGAAAAAAAAAAAAAAACGGAAAAAAATTGTTCATTCGAATGGAAATATTGTTGACGTATTGACTGGGCTTTTTTTCTTCATTTTTTGTTTTTTGTATTGGATATTGTGGAGAAAAGTTGTGACGGGACACGCGGGCAAATTTTTTTTTTTTACCCTTTCTGGACTCGAAGTTTCTTGTCTTGCTTTTTTTTTGTCTCTGGCTTTGATGAATTTATTTGAAGAATTTTTGCGAGAGACGAATGGAATTGTTCTCATAGCGAATTTTATTAAGTGATGCAGAAAAATTGGAAATATTTTCAAAGTTCGGACGTTTGCTTTTTTATTTTTCGTTCATTTGTTTGTCATCCATTGTAATTGGCCTTCCGGATTGGACTTCCGGTTTCCGGTCTTCAATATCGAAGCATTCTTAAGGGGAGAAAACACTTTAGACGCCCGAAATCGAGCCATTTTTTGTGAATTTTTTTTTTTTTTGAGGGTGATGAAATGATCGCATCATTTTTAAATTGTAATGTGATTTTATTATAGACTTAAAGAGGTCAAAAACATTTTTTTTGTTCACAAAAGAAAATGGCGACGTGCCATCGAAAAATTCTCCATTTTTCACATTTTTACTGTTCATCTGAAACAGAAGACAAAAATATTTTTCCATTACTGACACATGTAGGGGAAGGATAAACCTATAAAATTATAGAAAGGTATAAAATTGAAAATTACGCAGGCTTTTTAACCAAAAGTTCAAATTTTCGACCATTTTTTCGACAGTTTTTACCCCAAAAAAATTATTTGTCTACGCGAGACCCTTCAAACTTTAGGTTTATCCTTTCGATAATATCATAGACAGAAAGCTCTCAAAATTTCAGCGAGATCGATCAATAACTTTTTCCGCTACAGTGTGAGCAGTTTTTGAAAATGTAGTTTCGAGATAATCGCGTTTAAAGTTTCAATACGATAAAACTATAAATTTTAGTGACTAACCGATCAATCAGCGATTCCAGGCCCATACACTAATCCTTCAACTTCCTCGAAAAGCTGATTTTCTTCCATTTGCTGCTGTTTTCGGGCTGTACGAGCTGCTTTTGTCGAGGAAAGGCTCATACGGTTCTGCCTCTCTATCCCGTGCCTCGTCGGAGTTTTCGGTAAAAACTCTGGCGTACGTCCCAACAAATTATGTCCAACGTATTCATAATTCTTAGAATGGAGAAATAGCCTTCATTAAACACCCTAGCAGCAATGTAGGCTGCGATTTCAACGATTTTGAGCCCAGAATGGAGGTGTTTCGGAGCTAATCGCCAAACTGTTGCGTCGAAACTCTCGTTCGCGTTTTGGCTATGGCCACCCAAGCATCCTTCGAGTAAATCTTCCCTCGACAAATCTTTGTAAATTGGTAAGAGATGTTGCTTCATCTCTTCGCCAAGTAACGGAGTTACCTGGCTCGCTAGTTCGCGGTATGCGGTCTCGGCGCTCTCCACTATGAGCGTAAATATTTCTCTCTCTCCACTAATTCCGTAAACATTTCATATTTCGATTTTTCCTTTCAACAGTATCTTCTCAATATATTATAGTTTCGAAATATGTAAAAAAAAATCGATTTTTTAGAAAATTCTAAAGGGTCTTCTCCCCTCAAATTTTATGTTATTTATCGATCAATTTTTAATGTATATTAATTAATTTTATTTAATATATATATATTAAATAACAGTGTAAGTAAAATTGAAAAATAATTTGTCTACCAAAGATCGAGGATCATTATCTCCAGCCGTTAGAAAGAAAAAAAAGAGAATTTTCGTCATGAAATTAAGAAACAAAAAAAACCTCAGAATGCTCTTATCCATGCGAGTTGCTTAAACTTTTTTTTTCGATGCTCTCTCTCTCTCTCTCACTCTCCCTTCCTATTTCTTTTTTCCCAAACACCTCGCGTGCCTCGTAAATTAATCATGCGAATAAATTGGATAACGCGTCGATGTGTGCGAGTCGACGGAAAACGCAAGAAAAAAAAGCGTCCACGAAGTACGATGCTCGTAAAGTGAGAGGAAGAAGCAAAAGAAGAAGAAGAAGAAGAAAAAAGAACAAAATCGAAAAGAAAAACGGAAAAATTGCAATGACGCAGAAGGCGAATATATACAAAGCGCGCGTGTGCGCTGGACGTGCAAAAGGCATTAGCGCTTAGGTGGACACAATAATAATCATGTGGGTATCACGCGATTTGCTCAAACGTCAAAGTCTTGTGTACACAGAAAAAAATCGATATGGCATATATATATATATGTATATACATATATATATATATATATATATATATATATATATATATATATATTAGATGAAGTAAGAATTCTAAGCGTTTTTTTCGCTTTATTTCGACGATGAAATTAACATAGTTAGGATTATCCGATTCGGATCAAATATGCGCCGTTTTGTTCGATAACTTTTGTCCATTTTG
The DNA here is from genome assembly GCA_963932345.1 of Ophion ventricosus. Lineage (NCBI taxonomy): Eukaryota > Metazoa > Arthropoda > Insecta > Hymenoptera > Ichneumonidae > Ophion > Ophion ventricosus. The sequence continues at coordinate 7,558,030 of OZ010724.1, forward strand.
AAGGCAATTTCATAATTCCGCGATTGAAGAAATCCTCGTCCTCGGAGCTTCTGGCGCGTCGTTAAAGACGTGTGCGGCCTGGCGTTGTCTTGATGGAACACAACACCCTTCCTATTAACCAATTCCGGCCGCTTCTGGTCGATCGCCTGCTTCAATTTGATCAGTTGTTGACAGTAGAGGTCCGAATTGAGTGTTTGGCCCGATGGGATCAGCTCATAGTGGACGATTCGCTTCCAACCCTACCAAACACACAGCAAAACCTTCTTGGCCGTTAATCCGGGCTCGGCGATCGTTTGGGCCGGCTCACCGCGATTGGACCACGATCTTTTTCGGCTGTTGTCCTCGTATGTGACCCATTTTTCATCGCCAGTCACCATCCCCTTAAAAAATGGGTCGGTTTCGTTACGTTTCAGCAAAGAATCGCAGGCATCAATTCGGTCCAAAAGGTTCTTTTGCGTCAATTCGTGTGGCACCCACACATCAAGCTTCTTCTTGAAACCAGCCTTATGCAAATGGTTCCAAACGGTTTTCTGGCTAATCTTCAGTGCCTGGGCAATGGAATAAGTGCTCACATGCCGGTCCGACTCGACGATTTCCATGATTTTATCGACATTTTCGACGATTGGCCTACCAGAGCGTGCATCATCTTCGACGTCCATATTACCAGAACAGAATCGTTGGAACCACCGCTTTGCTGTTGCATTTCGATACTGTATTAGGTCCATAAACAGTACAAATTTTTTTGGCCGCCTGCTCCCGCCTTTTCACCTTGGTCATAGTGGTACTGAAGAATGCATCGAATTTTATCTTTTTTTACCTCCATTTTGGAACGCTGTAGCACACAACTGGCTTCACCGAACACAAAACTGTCAAAGAACTTTTTTTTGAAGCGTAATGTCACCTTTAAATCGCCGTATAGTATGACCCGATGCGATGTATACATCGTGAGATATGGCTCACTAAAGACATCTAGCGGAAAACGCTCAGAACTTTTTACTTCACCCAATATATATATATACACCCACACACACACCAACACCCGCGCGCGCAGTTTCAAAAAACACACTCAATTTTCCGACGCCTCTAAAACAAAAAAAGCCCGAGAAAAAGCAGTTGAAATTTCGGAACGAGGACAAAAATTCTTTTTTTTCATTACAAATAAAAAACAGGATATACATTGAATCCAGGGAAAAAAAATTAAATTACCGAAATTCGCAAAGATTCTTTATTGCCGTTAATTAAAAAAGAAGAAAAAAATTATCTTCAAGGCACTTGATATATATCACAATGCAATTCTGCGACCACTGCCCTGTTTTACCCCGCAACCTTCGCCCCACCTCGCCCACTACTGGGGTGGGGGGGGGGGGGGGGTCGTTCCCTCGTCACGGTCTCTCGCGCACTCGTATCGATTTCCCGGCACGCCAAGTGCAGCGTGTACTTTTGCGATGATGCACCCGATGCAGTCGTCCTCCGGTACTCTCGCCCAAACGTTATTACCTAATACAAAGTAGTGCTCTCCTGTGTGTATACGCCACGGCGATTGTGCACAAATATACGCCATGTGAGACATACGTTTGAAGAAAAGCACGAAGAGAGCGACAAAAAAATAAAAAAAACAACGCTAAGGTACTCCTTTCCGCGATAAATAAACAGCCGAATTAACGCAATTTTTTTTTATTACCTGTGACTTTTTATTGGATAATTTGTTGGTTTTTTGATTGCTCGATTTTTGAAATTGGCTGATTGGCTGATTTTTTAATTGCCGGTTTTTTTTTATTGACCAATTCGTTCAATTTTTACTTGCTGGAATATTTGATTGAACAATTCGTTCAATTTTCTATCAACCGGATTTTTTTTATTGAACAATTCGTTCAATTTTCTATCAACCGATTTTTTTTTTATTGAACAATTCGTTCAATTTCCTATTAACCGGATTTTTTTTATTGAACAATTCGTTCAATTTCCTATCAACCGGATTTTTTTTTATTGAACAATTCGTTCCATTTTCAATTACCCGAATTGTTCAATTGAACAATTTGTTCTGTTTTTATTTATCGCAATTTTTTTATCGAACAATTCGTTCAGTTTTTAATTAGCCGATTTTTTTTATTAAACAATTCGTTTAATACGATTATTAAACACTGAATTATTTTAATAAACAGTTTGTTCAATTCGATTTTTAATTGCCCGAGTTTTTTTTATTCAATAATTCGTTCAATTTTTACTCACCAGAATATTTTATTGAACAATTCGTTCTATTTTCCAATTCGCCGGTTTTTTTATTCAACAATTCGTTCAATTTGGAATTATTTGAATTTTTTATTAAACAATTCGTTCAATTTTTAATTACTCGAATTGTTCAATTTAACAATTCGTTCAATTTTTAATTACTCGTTTTTTTTTATTAAACAATTCGTTTAATACAATTATTAAACACCGAATTATTTTAATAAGCAATTCGTTCAATTTGATTTTTAATTGCCCGAGTTTTTTTTATTCAATAATTCGTTCAATTTTTTATGCGCCGAATTTTATTAAACAATTCGTTCCATTTTCCAATTAGCCGGTTTTTTTTTCATTCAACAATTTGTTCAATTTTGAATTATTCGAATTTTTTTATTGAACAATTCGTTCAATTTTTAATTATCCGAATTCTTTTTTATTAAACAATTCGTTCAATTTTCTATGAACTGAATTTTTTTATTGAACAATCCGTTCGTTTTTTAAGTACTCGAATTTTTTTATTGAACAATTCGTTCCATTTTCCAATTAGAAGATTTTTTTATTCAACAATTCGTTCAATTTTGAATTATTCGAATTTTTTTATTGAACAATTCGTTCAATATTCAGTGACCCGTATTGTTCAATTGAACAATTCGTTCTGCTTTTATTTGCCGGAATTTTTTTATCGACCAATTCGTTTAATTTTTAATTACCCGATTTTGTTCAATTCAACAATTCGTTCCATTTTTTATTACCCGAATTAATTTTTATTGAACAATTCGTTTAATTCAATTATTAAACACCGAACAATTTTAATAAACAATTCGTTCAATTCGATTTTTAATGAACTGAGTTTTTTTTTATTCAACAATTCGTTCAATTCAACTTTTAGTTACTCGACTTTTGTTTATGCAACAATCCGTTCATTTTTTTTATTACCCGATTTTTTTCCTTTCAACAATTCGTTCAATTTTTAATGAGTTTTTTTCCTTTATTTCTTTCCTTCGACAATAGAAAACCTATATATATTCGACAATTAATTAAAAAAAAATCTCAATTGTCGTGCACGAGTGAGCAAATTTATTCCGTCGAACAATCAAGCGCCTAAAATTCAACAGTCGCTTATGTCTGTTCCGAATTTTCCCTTTGTTTTTTTTTTTTAACCCGCCGCTCTTTTACAAGTCGATGAAAATGAGCAAACGTTTTCGGGGATTAGTCGCGCACAGATTGTCAACGATGAATTCATTGCGCGGGCCGGAATTGATCGAACTTTGCTCGTGTTCATTTTCCACATGTACAGCCTTGCTCAAAAGTATTAGGCACCCTGTAAGTTTTCTATCCGGACAAAAAATTGAATATCAAGGTGAAAAAAAATCATAAACCAATTTACGAAGCGGAGTTTCAAAGCGGACAAAGCCAGCTTCATTTTGCTTTTTTATTTTTTATTTTACGATTTTTCTTTTGTACCCGGTATGTCATTTTGAACATGCCAGTTTTTCACAATTTTTGCATCTTGCCAAATCGCGTGCTGGACTTTGAAAATAAAAAATAATAATCTCACATTTTAGTGATAAAATCTTTGAAAGTGACACGGTTAGATTTAGTTTCGTTTTTTTTTTTAATTGTTCCTTTTAATCGTTGCAGCATAACTTAAAAACTGTGAGGTTTGGAATATTTAGTCTAAGGAGTAAAAAATTGTATTTTGTTACTAAATTTTTTAAGATTTTTTTCCGAAATTCGTATCGCTATTTTTGGTTGATAGTCGACGATTCGTATCAACCAAAAATAGCGATACAAAGAAATTTTGAAAAAAGAGATCGAAAAAAAATTTATTTACTCCAAAATAACAAAATACAACTTTTTGACTCCTGAAACTGAATGTTCCAAACCTCATAGTTTCCAAGTTACGCCGATATGGGCTTTGTGGAAAACTACCGTTTTTTTTCTCAAGAAAAAACTAGATAACTGTGCGGAAAAAATAGGAAAAACTTTATTTTTTACACGAAACTAAAGGTAACGTCCTTTTCAATGATCTTATCACTGAATGGTGAGATTATTATTTTTTTCAAAATCCAGCACGCGATTTTGCAAAGTGCGAAAATCGTGAAAAACTGACATGCTCAAAATGACGTACCGGATACAAAAAAAAAAAATAATCGCAAGAATAGAAATAAAAGAGCAAAATGAAGCTGACTTTGTCCGCATTAAAACCCCATTTGGTAAATTGGCTTACGATTTTTTTTCGCCGAGATATTCAATTTTTTGTCCAGATAGAAAACTTACAGTGCCAAATACTTTTGAGCAAGGCTGTACGTATGTACAGAAAAAGGCTGTATAGTCGAAGGGGAGAAAAATTGATAAGAAAGAAATTAAGTAGGGTCAATCCACTCGACTAATCGATACTTCCGGCTTACAAATGAGCGACCGCCTCATTGTATTTTTATCTTTCTTTTCTTTTTCATTAATATCTGTTTCGATCGCATTAATCACCTTTTAATATTTATAAACAAAAAGAAATTATATATCAAATTATTTTGTTGCTGTCTATTGCAAATCTGAGTGTGCTCAAAATTCTTTCGATGCAAATTATTCCGTAAATTTCGATCTCTCTCTCTCTCTCTCTCTCTCTCTCTCTCTCTCTTTCTCTTTCTTTCTCTTGGTCAGCAAAATTTGGTTGATTCGAGGCTCGCGGATCATTGACCCTTGACCGTTTTGACAAAAAAAGAAGGAAAACCACAACGACGACGACAAAATACTCTCTCAGTGCGAGAAAAAATAATATCGCGCGTCAATTATTATTTTCTTGCTTTCACCTCACGAAGTAAAAAAAAAAGCCAACTCTCGGATGACGAAAGAAGAAAAAACGAGAAAAAAAAAAGAACAAAACGTTTTCTTATACGCGGAACGATGTATGACGTATCGCGAAATTCTATCGTGGCGACAATTGATTCATCCCTGTATATGTATATATGATTTATATCCACACACATGCGCAATAGTGCGCGTACGTTCTTATTGACACATGATAAACCACTTGCGATATACCGTCTCGTATATCTGCCGTTTCCGTCTTCCAATTTCAAGTGTATGATAATAACAAAAATAATATTAGTAGTGTTGATATCAACACTACTATATGAATTATTATTATATTCATATCAGATCAATGAGAATAAAATGTTGGAGAGGGAAACAAATTATGTTTATAATTATTGTGGATTTTCTGGTATTCGAATCCAAATACCTTTTATTCTTATAGCAATGATAATAATAATAATACTAATAATAATATTAATAGTAATGCTATTAGTTAAGTATTACTGGTAAAAAAATACTAATAATGCTACTGTCTGCAGTATCATATTCCTAGCATATAAACGAAAATAAAATTCGAAAGGAAAAAAAATTATGATTATAGTTATTGCAGATTTTCTAATATTCGAATCCAAATATTTTTTATTCTTATAATAATGATAATAATAATCATTAAAATGTTAACAACAATTGTTAATATATGAATCATTGTTATATTCATATTATGTTAATATGAATAAAATGCCAAAGAAAAAAAAGATTATAATTTATTGTGGGTTTTTGTGTATTCGAATAAAAATATTTCTTATTCTTGTCATAATAATAATAATAACCATAATAATAAAAATAACAATAAAAGTAGTAGGCGTAGTAGTTTTATTTCTCTTTAAGGGTGTTTACACAAACGATTTCCATTTACATTTGTTCTTACACATTATGTACGAGGTGTGTAAATTAAGGCCTTAAGCTACTCCAGAGGCCAAAAAAGACCATATTTTGTAATTTTTTTTCAGCGAAACCATAAATTAAATCGGAATTACAAATTAGGGGTTTTATTATACACGTAATTGACTATACAAAATTATTTTTTCACTGTGGTACATGTCAAAATGGCGACTGTGCAGCATTTTTCCGATGACGCCTTTATTTCTGGAAGGTCAACGACCGGACCAACAGCTCCTATAATTTTCGAGTTATGACGAGACATTAAAGTTTTTTCGATTATATAGAAGAATAGCTATAGAAGTACGTAGGATTTTTTAGATATTTTTTTTTTTTGTTAAAATGGCACATTTCTAAACAAAAAGTATAAAATGCCATGAGAAAGTCGTCAGAAAATTGTTTATAAAAACAGAACTATGCAATATAATTTAAAAAATCCTACGTAGTGCCTTAGAAAATGTAATTCTAAATATACAGTTAAAATTTCAAGTGAATCGGTTGAAATTTGTTTGAGTTATGAGTCCGGCCGACTTGAAAAATGTAGTTTTGAGATAAACGCGTTTAACCCTTTGCGGTCGGTGTCCCCGTAGCGGGGACATTTTTAAATCGTCGTTGAAGTCGGTGTCCCCGTAGCGGAGACGATTTTTAAATCGTCGTAGATTTGCTCCGACCTGCTGGTACTCCCAAAAGCGAAATCTGCCGATCGCAAAGGGTTAAAGTTAGTAGAAAGTCACGACATGAATCAAGAGGGGTTGCGCTAGAATTCGAAAATCGAGAACTTAGAGATTTTTCATACCCATCATCTTTTGGAATATAATTTTATAGGTACTAAGGTACATTTTTAACAAAAAAAAATTGATTTTTGGAAAATCCAACTGATTTTCCATCCAGTCCAGTCCAGTTCCATCCAATCCAGTCTCAGTAATGAGGCTGATTAAAAAAAATATATATACATATATATATATATTCGAATAGAATTACAATTAAATATTGTCTCTCTCAAAATAACTTCCTTGGGAAGCCACACAGCGTTGGAAATGGTTCTTTTAATCCTCATAGCAGGGCTGGAACTCGGATACTGGAATAGCCTTCAACTGATCGGTTACAGCCGTTTGAATGTTTTCGAGTGTCCCAAAATGGGGTCTTTTGAGGTGATTTTTCAATCTTTGGAAGAGGAAAAAGTCACAAGGAATCAAGTCTGGCGAATAAGGAGGCTGAGAAGCCTCAGAATTGTTTTTACTGGCCAAAAACTCGTTTATTGAAATTGCTGTGTGACAGCAATTTTTCTTATCCCCAATTCATTGGTCAAAATCTGATGAACGGTGGTGTGATTCAAATTCAACTCTTCCCCGATCATTCTGACTGTCAACCGACAAGCTGAACGCACAAGATCCCGGATTCTGTTGACATTTTCATCAGTTCTTTAAGATCAAGGCCTTCCGCTGCGTGGTCCATCTTCAATCGACTCTCTTCTGAAAATGCCTTAAAGCACCGAAAACACCTGGGCCCTTGACAAAACACTATCTCCGTCGGCCTGCTGAAGTTTTGCAAAAGTTTCCGCGTTTTTTTTTTTTCGGCTCTTTCATGTATGGGACACCCTACGAAAAATAATTTAATTAAATTTCAAATTCAATATTCGCTTTTGGGTCAACATTCTGCACGAAATATCCAAATTTCAGGTCTTAAACTCATTCCGTTTACGAGCTAGAGACTTGTCACATACAGACTCACAGACAGCAGAGTGACAGCAATAGGGCACCGTTTTGCCCTTTGGGCATGGAACTCAAAAAAGGGATATATGAATATTTTAGGGAAATAGAGGAAGTGTGCGAAAAAATGAGTAAGAAGGAAGGGTGAGAAGAAAGAAATGGAGTAGAGGGATAAAGGGAGAAAAAGGGAGAAATGTTCGAGAGCACGAGGTACAAGAATGCGGGGTGTAGTAATTAAGTGGCTATTCTACTGTGAAGGCTCAAAAATAAGCTATGTTTTAATCAATGTTTTTTTTAACCGTTGCATGTATCGGTACAAACTTTCTTTTCGCTTAAAGGTAAACTGTTATAGAATAGAAAACAATTTTTTTGTTGCATAAAAATGTATATTTATTGAACGATTTATAATCGTGTGAAGGCATGAAAAAAGTATGTCGCTGGCGTTGATGTTTTGCGCTCTCCGGGTAATCTGAAAGAAAAAATTCGAAAAGATTCTTAATCTGTACGAGTGTCGTTATCGCTCGAACTAGAATTATTTTAAAAATATTAATTTTTACTTATACTTTCGCCCAGATTATTACGAAAAAAAAAAACGTGTTTCTCAAACACTTTTGCAAAAAACGACGACATTTTGTTATTTTGCAATATAAAATAATAATTCTAGTTCGAACGATAGCGACACTCATACAGATTAAGAATCTTTTTGAATTTTTTGTTTCAGATTACCTGGAGAGGGCAAATCATCAACGCCAGCGACATACTTTTTTTCATGCCTTTACACGATTATGAATTGTTAAATAAATATAAATTTATATGACCGACGCTCGTAGTTGAGCGGTCGGAGTGCGGCTCGGGCGATCACTGATGTCAAGCAGCCTCGAATGAGGTCAATACTTGGTGCGGTGACCGCTTAGCCGTGCTCTGGCTGGCGCATCGACGAGTGAGCGGGAGGCCGTTTTTCTGAGGCCTTGGTATACATACCTTGAGCAAAAGGTCTGTATGCCAAGGAATCAGAGAATACAGGGCCGTCTATGCCGGTACGGGTTTTCCACAGTTTCCCCGTACCCTCGGCAAATGCGGTATAGTGTAGCTTAAGACGGCTATGGACGCAACGGAAGTTAGGTTGGATTAGCGAAGTGCGGGTAGGGAGTGATAGGAAAAAAAAAAGGATTCAATTAGGAAGGGTAATACGTAAAAACTCATAAGAGTATACGTTGGAACACTGCAAAAAATAAGAAAAAAAAATAAGATATAAATTTATATGCGACAAAAAAAATATTTTCTATTCTGTAAGAGTGTACCTTTGAGCGAAAAAAATGTTTGTAACGATACATGCAACAGGTTTCAAATTTTTTTTTTTTAATACCTTATTCTGTGAGTCATCAGCGTAGTATAGCCCCTAAAGTGGCGGAATGTGTAAGCGCAAAGTTACGGTTTTGTAAAAAAAAACATTTTTGAAAAGTTGATCAAATAAAACTCGTTTGGTTGACTCATTTAAACGAGTAGTTTTGATTGACTCATTTAAGTCAATAATTTAAGTCATTTAAGTAAAAAGTTCTGAGCGTTTTCCGTTAGATGTCTTTAGTGAGTCATATCTCACGATGTATACATCGCATCGGGTCATACTATACGGCGATTTAAAGGTGAGATTACGCTTCAAAAAAAGTTCTTTGGCAGTTTTGTGTTTGGTGAAGCCAGTTATGTGTTACAGCGTTCCAAAATGGAGGTAAAAAAAAAGAAAATTCGATACATTCTTCAGTACCACTACGACCAAGGTGAAAAGGCGGAGCAGGCGGCCAAAAAAATTTGTGCTGTTTATGGACCCAATACAGTATCGAATGCAACAGCAAAGTGGTGATTCCAACGATTGCGTTCTGGTAATATGGACGTCGAAGATGAGGCACGCTCTGGTAGGCCAATCGTCGAAAATGTCGATAAAATCATGGAAATCGTCGAGTCGGACCGGCATGTGAGCACTTATTCCATTGCCCAGGAACTGAAGATTAGCCAGACAATCGTTTGGAACCATTTGCATAAGGCTGGTCTCAAGAAGAAGCTCGATGTATGGGTACCACACGAATTGACGCAAAAGAACCTTTTGGACCGAATTGATGCCTCCGATTCTTTGCTGAAACGTAACGAAATCGACCCATTTTGTAAGCGGATGGTGACTGGCGATGAAAAATGGGTCACATACGAGAACAACAGCCGAAAAAGATCGTGGTCCAATCGCGGTGAGCCGGCCAAAACGATCGCCAAGCCCGGATTAACGGCCAAGAAGGTTTTGCTGTGTGTTTGGTGGTATTGGAAGGGAATCATCCACTATGAGCTGCTCCCATCGGGCCAAACACTCAATTCGGACCTCTACTGTTAACAACTGACCAGATTGAAGCAGGCGAATGACCAGAAGCGGCCAGAATTGGCCAATAGGAAAGGTGTTGTGTTCCATCAAGACAACGCCCGGCCGCACACCTCTTTAACGACGCGCCAGAAGCTCCGAGAGCTTGGATGGGAGGTTCTATCGCACCCGCCGTATAGTCCAGACCTGGCGACAATCGATTATCACATTTTCAAGCATTTGCAAAATTTTCTTGATGGTACAAAACTGGCCTCAAAAGAGGCTTGTGAAAATGAGTTGATCAAGTTTTTTTACCGATAGGGACGAGGACTTCTTCAATCGCGGAATTATGAAATTGCCTTCAAAATGGACAAAAGTTATCAAACAAAACGGCACATCATTTGATCTAAATCGAATAATTCTATGTTAATTTCATCGTCGAAATAAAGCGAAAAAACGCTCAGAACTTTTTACTTCATCTAATATTTGACTAATATTTGAATCAATAATTTTTCTATTTTACACAAGTCAAAAATAAAAATTATTTGACAAGTTTAATCTAATTGAATTCCCCCAAAATTCACTCAAAATTTCATCTGTATCAAAATAGCATTAAAAAAATGATAAGCAAATACATAATCTCAAATTAAGGCCATGTGTCACACGTTCAGTCGGTAAAAATCCTACTGCCAAGTTTTCTCCTAGACGGATCATATTTCGCCCAAAAGAAGAGAAAGCGGTTGTTCATCGTTCAACAGAGCGGAACGTGTTTCTTTTCTTTTTTCCCAAAAATCAACCGTTTCAGAAATCATTGGGAATCTGCAAATGAGCTATCTCTCTCGCACTCATGGCCGCTCGGTCGGTGTGACACTTGGCCTTAAATGTTAAAATTTTCCATAATCTTATTAATTTTCATCAAATTTCGTTACTCCTCTTATAACCGTGCTCAAAAAATAATTTTTTCATTAATACAATTTACTCAAAGTTTTATCTATATGAAAATAACATAAAAAATTCCTACGCAATAATCAACAAATACATAATCTTGTTGAATTTGGTTAACGAGTGTACGGTACTTGCAATCGCTCGGTGCTCGAATTTGCGTGCACTCTCGTCTCATCTCGTTCTCGATACAAACGATACCGGAGAGTTCGAGCGTACGCCCGAGATATACGCGCTTATGCTGTCAGCCTCTCATGCCTGCGACCTTGAACTCGGGCAAGGCCGAGCTCACGAGGCTCGCTCTCATTTCACGGTCACGAACGTGTTTCGCAACTCGCACGCGTCCTTGCATTTTTTTTTTCAACGTCCACGCGCGGCATCTACGCACTTTGTGTAGTATTTTTTTTTTCTACACGTACAGGTTTTTGAAAACTCTTAATAGGAATTGGGTTCTGTCATATGGGCGGTGGCTAAAAAAAATTGCACTAAACTACATGACTACGTTGCACGTTCCTCTTTTATTGCTCTTCGATGACGTCTTTTCTTCTGAAACATGTATTTTTTAGCTAAAAATGCAATATTGCGGCGAAAAAAAATCGTACGAGACTTTCTCAAAAATAGAAAATGTAGGTTTTGATATCCTTTTTAAGTTTACCATGAAAAAAACCGAGGAAAAAAATGTTCCACAAACTTTGCAGTTAATTTTCGACGGCCAAAAAATAGCCGAAAAATGGCCACGTTCAAAAGTGCGCACCGGGGCGGAAAAAAATCGTAGAGAATTTTCTAAAAAAAAAAAGAAAATAAAGATAAACTTGTCCTCTTTAAAACGCCACTTGGGAAATTCAATTATCTTTATTTTTGAGTCCGCCGTGTAAATTTGAGTGCGGTAAGAAATTTCGACTAGTGCGCACTTTTTTTGTCCAGTACTGTAGGTTATAGCCAGAGATGTACCCGACAGCTATACATACAGCCTTGCTCAAAAGTATTAGGCACCCCGAAGTTTTCTATACGAACAAAAAATTAAATATCTCGGCGAAAGAAAATCGTAAGCCAATTTATCAAACGGGCTTTTAAAGTGGACAAAGCCAGCTTCATTTTGCTTTTTGATTTTTATTTTTGCAATTTTTTTTTCATACCCGGTACGTCATTTTGAACATGCCAATTTTTTACGATTTTTGCACTTTGCAAAATCGCGTGCTGGACTTTGAAAAAAAAAAATAATCTCACTATTTAATGATAAGATATTTGAAAAGGACATCGTTAGCTTTAGTTTCGTTTAAAAATAAAGTTTTTCCGATTTTTTTTCGCAGTTATCTAGTTTTTTCTTGAAAAATAAAAAAAAACGACATTTTTCCGAAAAACCGGTATGGTGCGGCGTAACTTGAAAAATATGAGGTTTGGAATATTTAGTCTAAAGAGTAAGTTGTATTTTGTCATTTTGAAGTTACTAAATTTTTTTTTTCGATTTTTTTCCAAAATTTGTATCGGTATTTTTGGTTTTGGATTTTTAAAAAGCATATTTTCTCTATTTTTTTTTAATATAATATATAAATTATTCTATTTAAAATGTTAAGCACATAAACGAGCAACATTTTAACAATATTTTTTGAAAAATTCATCCAAAAATTTGGGAAATTCAGCCGGTGGGATCTGGTTTCCGGAGACCCTTAAAAAAAATGTCCTCATGGTGGTCAGGATAACTCATGATAGCTTTATCTGAAATTAAAAAACCAAATTTTTTTCTGTTAGTAGATAAGTATAGCTCGTGATTGAAGGAAGGATTAAAAAAAAATTGAAATTTGAATTTTTGCCAGAGTTATATGCAAAATAGTTAAATTTTTAGTACAATTTACACTACGTATAGGCTTGTAAAATTAGTTGTAATCGAAAAAAAAACCTTCGTTCAATCACTAGACAATGCTATTTTGAAGGAGTGTGCCAAATTTCAATAAGATCGGTGCATTAGTTTTTGAGAAATCGCGTCCACCGACTTCAAAAATAGTGTTTTGAGAAAAAAAGGCGTATACCTGCGTCGCTCCCGGCCGGTCTTTCCCGAAGGGGGGAATTCCCAAAGGCTCTCTCTCTCTTAGACTTTTACTCCGATTGACTTAAAACTTTGGGAGAATATTCTAGACATATTGTACTATTAGATAATAAAAATTAACAAAAAAATGGTTTTTTTGACATTTTCAAACCCACTTAACCCCTTAATTTATTGCCGTTACTTTGAAACAAAGATGTTTTAATGAAAATAACAAGAGGAGAAAAGGTACACAATTAACTTTGTACGCCGTACGAATCAGATGGTAGTCAATACGAATCAAATCGTCGACCATCAACCAAAAATAGCGATACAAAGAAGTTTTGGAATAAAAATCTAAACAAACATTTAGTGACTCCAAAAATAACAAAATACAACTTTTTACTCTTCAGACTAAATATTCGAAACCGCATAGTTTTCAAGTTACGCCGCTATCGGCGTTTCGGAAAACTACCGTTTTTTTTTTTTCCAAGGAAAAACTTGATAACTCTGCGGAAAAAAATCACAAAAACTTAAAAAAAAAAAACGAAACTAAAGCTCACGGTGTCCTTTTCAATGATCTTATCACTAAATGGTGAGATTATTTTTTTCAACATCCAGCACGCGATATTGCAAAGTGCAAAAATCGTGAAAAACTGACATGTTCAAAATAACGTACCGAATACAAAAAAAAAAAATCGCAAAACTAGAAATAAAAGAGCAAAATGAAGTTGGCTTTGTCGGCTTTGAGAAACCCCAATTGGTAAATTGGCTTACGATTTTTTTTCGCCGAGATATTCAATTTTTTGTCCGGATGGAAAACTTACAGGTTGCTTAATACTTTTGAGCAAGGCCGAATAGTAGGAGCGCGGTAAAAAAAATAATAACTTTCAACAATCGATATCCCGAAAAACTATGGCGCGTCGCCAAAAATCCTTTGAGAGGATCTCTTAAAATATTAAAAGGACGTTGTATGCCAAATTTCAGATCGAAATTCGGCGTTCGCTTTTCGGAACTATACGTCCGCCCTAAGTATACTTGGATTTTCCGCCACCAGATGTCATATCGCCATTTGACAGAACCCAATTCATGTTCGAGCAACTCAAGAATTCCGAAAGGTTTTTTTTTTGTTTACCGATCATTATTGGTAAATAATGAACCTGCTATTCTTCAATTTATGTATCATTTCATTGATTATCATTGACAAAGGGTATCAATTTTTTTTCCACGAATTTTAATTGAATTAATATGTAATTCGGGCTTTTTTTGGTTTGTCGACTTTTCGCCGATCATTTCCCGATCCCGATCTCACTCGATCACTAATGCTAAAGGCAAACGATAAAAAAAAAACGACCGAAAAGAAAATCTTGTCGAGAGGGAGTGCGAAGATCAAGAAATGAGACGCAGGCGAGTGTGCAAATCAAATTTTCGTACGCGATTACATCCGCGTGTAACATGACTCACGTCGAGTTGTGATACGAAGCTTGGGATAAAAAAATTACCCAAGGGGGGGGGGGGGGGCTCACTGTAAGAAACTCGCGATCCCACGAATCTCCTGATAATCGTTGTGCAATTCTTATCTTCGCGGTTGCATTTGTCATGTATATACAGTGGGTCAAAAAAGTCTTCGTACACTGAGTTTTTTTTTTTTCTTTTCAATAACTTTATCGCCACCAGTGATACGCATACAAGAATTATTTTGTTTAATAGTCCACTTGGTACCAAGATATGAAGAATTTTTTCATTGGGCGTGATAAAAGAATAATGCAAAAAAATAGAAGAATTCGAGACCAAAAAAAAGAGTATTGTTACACTTACCATTATTATGAAAAGCTACATAATGTCAGTTGGACATTGTAACTAATATTTTATGTGCATCCCTTTAGCTTCAATTATGGCCTCTAGGTCTTCTAAGCAGGAATTCCACCGCTTTTGAGTTATTTTCTTTGATATTTTTTTCCATTGTTCTAAAATTACTTGTTTGTTTGATTACAATTACTTTGTTACTTACTACTTGACTTACTTGTTTGATTTGTTAGATATGTTACTTTTTCTTCCTTTTGCACCCAACGGTGCCATGCATTTTCTACAGGATTAATATCCGGACATTTTGGTCACGTCCAAAATCCATTCTTTCGTTTCCATGACCGTATGTTTCGGCTACATGTACATGCCTCCAAATAGCTAATTTAATAATAATTAAATCACGAGCTTCTTTTGTCTCTAATAAACTTTTTCTTTTTTGCCGAGCCACGCGCATCTGATCCATTTGCTCGGCATATCCGTAGCTCTGTTTGCCAACTACGATTTCTAGTTCATTCATAATCATGAGTAGGGCTGAATTTCCTTCATTGAATAAAATCGCAGCAAGAAATGCCGCTTCCTCGATTATTTTGTAGCCAGAATGGAGATGTTTTGGAGCTAATTGCCAAACGGTCGAGTTTGGGTTTGTTTGGGTTATGGAAACCCAAACAAACCTAAACAAACTACCTAACTGAGCGCTCGTGGATGCTGGAGCGCGGTTGGGAGTCGAGCGGAGAGTCTTTATCATTTATATACATAACGTTAGAAGGAATCCGAATATCGTTTTGAAGTTTTCAGGGCGTGTTCTTAAGATATTTTGCTAACTATTTATGAAATAAAAAAAAAATATTTTTTGAAGCCTCTAAAGTGGTTGCCGGCCTTAATACGCCTGATAAAAAAATCTCTATTTGCCGATTAGCTCTGTACCTCGTGGACTATTGAACAAAATAGCTTTTGTTTGTGTATCACTTATGCTTATGAAGTTATTGAAAAAAAAAACTAAGTGTACGAATACTTTTGTGACCCGCTGTATATGTAACGGGTGTCTGAAAATGACCTGACATTTTAAATTGCGCGCCATTTTTTTTTTGTGGCGAACATAGAGTACTAATCTTTGACAACTGGCATCAGGAAGTATTGACGTTTAGTCATGGAGAATTACACGATCGAGCAACGCATAAGAATTGTGAAAATGCAATGTGAAATAATGCAGTTATTGCAGACGAAGTTTTATGGTTGTGCGATGTGAATTGGCCACCAATATCGTGCGATTTGACGCCATTGGACTTCTTTCTTTGGGGTTTTCTGAAAGTAAAAGTGTATGCCAATGATCCACAGACCATTTCGGAGCTCAAGGAAGCAATTGGACGCACCATTAATGAAATTAATCCGCAATTATGCCAAATTGTTATTAAAAATTTGGTCAAAAGAGTGAACGTTTGCAAACAGAGACGGGGCAGCGTTTATTAATAATACGTTTTATCAATAAATTAAAATTCAGGTCTTTTTGAGACATCCTTTATACATATGTATATATATTTAGTTGCTTCGCTCATTTATTTTTTTTTCCTTTTACAATCCACGCGCGAAGTTGCAAATTCGATGCAACGAGCGCTTCGATTAATTATCATAAATATATTCGGCACGACTTTTTGCGTTTGTCTGTACTTCTGTTCTTGTCTTTTTTTTTTCTTCTTCTGATGTTGCAAGTGCAATAGGTGCATCCTGTCTAACTAAGGGTATACAACGAGCACGCTATGTTTATTCGTGCACGTGCGAATTTACGCAATTTTTTTTATATATATACGGATGCGCTTGAACTGGAAGGACCGCAGTGTCAAGGCAGCCTCGTTGAAAGAGAGAGACAGAGAGAGAGAGAGAGAGAGAGAGAGAGAGAGAGAGAGAGAGAGAGGAGAGAGAAAGACAGAGAGAAAAAAAAGCGAATTGACGTATTTGATTATAAAATTTCAGGAAAAAAATTCCTATGTATAGTTACATCTTTTTTTTATAATATATATATTTTTATAAGCAGAAAAATATATAACCATAATCGAAAATATAGTTGCAAGTATATGCAGGATTTTTTGTAATGTAAATAAAAGAAAAAAAAGTAATAGTTGTATTAATAATGGTCCTATGTTCAAGAAAGAAAGGAAGAGAGAGAGAGAGAGAGAGAGAGAGAGAGAGAGAGAGAGAGAGAAAGAGCAACTGACGTATTTGAATATAAAATTTCCATTAAGGCAGTATTCTTGCCGAGAGGGCAAGGAGGGCCGAGGAAACCAAATTTCTTACCTATGTTTATTAATCCTTCAAAAATGTGTACAAATAAAAAAATAAACAAAAATGATTGCCCAATTGGCGACCAATGCTCTGGACGTTGTATGAATGCGAAAAAAAACCACCAAAGACTTAGTAGTCTCGCCACAGTCACGTCGAAAAGTTTATTTTCCGCTCAATCGCTGAAAGCTTCGAAATATTGCGAAATATCCTCATAATGTAAGTTGTACCATCTTATCGGGATGTAAAAACTTGTAATGATACAAACGCGTAATATGTTTACCTAACCCTCACGTTTGCATCAGACTATCCATCCCGGTTACTAATACGTAGATATACTCTGTGTATACGGATATGCACACACTACTGTAATCTAGTTCTAGTCTGCTCCAGTCGCTTCGTGGCGCTAGCGTCACTAGATATTGCTTAATTAAAATCGCTATATCTCTGAAACCAGACGGTCAAAATTCGTGATTTTTTTTTTACCCAATTCGTCATATGTTCCTCTGTAATTGAGAATTAAACAAAAAATCTGTAGAAAAGTTTCGCAGGTATTGCATGAAATGTAAAATTTTCCACTGCTCCCCATAAGAACACGTTTAAAATCGTGAAATCTTTGATTGCCAATATCTCGAAAACGGAACGGTGAATCCTTTTAAAATTTTGCAGGTAATCACTCAATAGTGTCCTGAATGGATCCTCAAAATAAATAAAAAAATCTATAGAAAAACGCCTTGGCGAGGCTACTACCTTAATCTGTATGAGTGTTGTGATGATTGTACCAGGTTCAGCAGCAAAAAAAACCTTTTTTATTAAACGACGGCATGCTAAATGCTTTGATTATCAATTTTTCCAATTTTTCGGACCATTCTACGAGTTACATATACATAAAAAAGAATGATTTCGACCCAACTCTGCTAATAACGTTAAAAAGCAGTCTACTCAAGGTGTATCCTAAATCTGAGCTCAATTGGCCAATTGGTTATCGAGATATCGTGGTTGTCGATTCGAAAAACATGGTTTCGAGAAAAATGTGTTCAAAGTTTGCTGCGTCTCGACCGCGCTCACCGAGCGTACTTCTCATCATTTCTATAACTCAGCTAATTTTATGAGTATCGTTAAACGGTTTTCACAGACGTATTCAGAGAGATTTGTAGAATCATAAAATGAAATAAAAATGAAAAGACGTTTTCAAATTTCTAGACAACAATACTGCCTTGAAACTTTCCTATATATATTGACATGTATTTTTTATATTTATTTATTTTTATTTACTCTATGATAAATATATATATATATATGTGTTTGTGTGTGGATTATATATAATTGGGTATAATACATATTTATGCGTATATATAAGAATTTTTAAATGTAATTTAAATAAAGAAGAAGAATAATATTTGTATTTATAATGCTTCAAGATGCAGAAGGTGGGAAGGAGAGAGGGAGAGAGAGAGAGAGAGAGAGAGAGAGAGAGAGAGAGAGAGAGAGAGAGCAATTGAATGGTGTTATAGTTTGCATCGTTGGAATGCAACGAAAATTAATTATCTTTAATTGCTCAAATTGTTTTCGAGTCGATTTAGGCTGTGGAAATCATTCAATCGTTTTTACATAGTCGTAGTAGAGATTTACGACCTTAATTTGCAAAAAGAAGACTTCCCATAATGACACGAATAAAGAAATGGAAAATTGAAGAAAAAAATCGTTGCATTCCAATGATGCAAACTCTAACGTCGTTGTTTCTATTATTGAACCCAATATAGTTTTTCGGAAATTTCAATTATCGATCCTCAAAGAAGCCTCGTAAAAAAAGGTTGAGAAATTTTCATAGCGCAGAACAGGAAAAAACAAAAATCAAACAATTGAAGAAAAAAAAAACTGCATTCGAACGAGGCAAACTGCAGCGTCATCGTATTTGAATATAAAATGTCCATCCATTCAAGTTTTATAATCTCGAAGTTTGCATCGTTTCGAGGCAACGAAAATTTATTCGTTTCAATTGATAACATTTGTTTTTGGCCGATTTAGGTAATCAAATTCATCGATATATTTTCACGTATTCCCATTAGACATTTACGACCACAATTTGCAAAGAAGTTTTTTCATAATAATAAACAGAAAGAAATTAAAACAGAAAAAAAGCGTTGCATGCAAACGTCGCAAATTTCGACTTCACAAAAATTTCTATGCATACATTTACATATATTTTTTATACTTATACATTTTGTTGTATTCTGTGATATATTTATAAATTATATATATATATTTATCAGTGTACATAGGAATTTAAAAAATATAAATTAATAGAAAAAAGGAAAATAGTTGCATTAATAATGGTCCTGTGTTCGAGACGGAGCGGAGAGAGAGAGAGAGAGAAAAAGAGAGAAAGAGAAACCGACGTTTGACGTATTCAGACAAAAAAGTGAGGGCATACCATTTATAAAAATATCCAAAAGTAGCAAAGTAGCGAGGTGCGGAGCCAAAAAAAAAGAACAAAGAATAATATCGATTAAAAAATTGAGCCCGTACGTCAGGAAGGGTCAAGTTCCAGTCTGCCATACGAACGTATCGCCAATTTTTTCCCAATCGTCCCGCGTACTTGATTAACACGTCTCGAGCGCGAGACTTTTTTGTTTCTCCTTTTTCCTACTTATGTTTCGGCATCTCTCAACTCTGGACCCGTATTATGACAGCTGAAGTTCAAAGATTGTAGTTCAAATTACGAGATGTATATGTCTTTTTTTTTTATGTGCCCGTACAACGACGAGCCAGAAATGATCGAGGTCGCTTGCAATTGCGTCAAATTGACGTGCTGGTGAAGAGTAAGAGAGAGAGAGGGGGAAAAGTAATACAGATTCGAGGCACTAATGGAGAAGAGAGAATTCCTCGCGGCTGCTTTGTCTCTTTTTCTCTTTCCCTTTCTCTCTCTCTCTCTCTCTCTCTCTCTCTCTCTCTCTTTCTCTCTCTTTCTCTCTCTTTCTCTTTCTCTCTCTCTCCCTCTCTCTCTCTTTCTCTCTTTCTCTCTCACTCTCTCACTCTCTCTGTCTCCCTTTCTCTGTCCCTCTCGTTCTCACTCTCAGGCGACTTTAATTGAGTAATCTCAATTGGATTCACTCTCCGAGAGTAAACCAATTTTGCAATGATTGCCGTACAGCTATTCCTCTATCTGTGTACGCGTCACCCTGGTGGCAACAAACACCAATACGATTATCCCCCTCGCGATTTCGGATAACTCGCCCACACTTTGCATCATCTCATCTTTCCAAAAAAGCCTCACACACATATATATATATAGGGTTGGTCCAAAAGTCGTGGATCAAACGAAGTGGGGAGGTAGTCAAGATCATTTCCAACCAAAAAGGTCATATACAGGTTTGTCCGGTTTTCAACGACACTAAAATTATGATTACATTCGTCATTCTTTGAAAAATCGATTCTCAGCTGTACAAAAAAATTAATGAAACCATAACTACTTACCATATGCATGTTATTTTTTTCAAAGATGTAGCCTAATGATGTAGTTTTCACATGAAAATGTCTTCATAATTGTTATCACGAGTTCTCGGAATAAAATGAATTTTTAATAACTTTTGAATCATAATTTCTTCCTCTAGGTTTTCATCATTGATATAAAAAGAAAAATGTTCTACCGAAACGTGTCCCTGTAGTAGGAAGATTTGTCCACCTTATGAGAATTCTAAAAAGATCCAACTCATATGTACACAGTACTGGCCAAAAAAAAGTACGCACTAGTCGAAATTTCTTACCGCACTAAACTTTACATAGCAGTCTCAAAAATAAAGGTAATTGAATTTCGATTACCCTATTGAGGTAACAGTTCTTCGATGACGCCTTTTTTTTTTTCTGAAACATGTCTTTTTCAGCTAAAAATGCAATACTGGGGCGAAAAAAATCGTACGAGACATTCTAAAAAAAAACAAGAATGTAGCTTTTGATACCCTTTTTAAATTTACCATGGCAAAAACTAAGGAAAAAAAAATTTCTACAAACTTTGCAGCTAATTTTCGACGGCCAAAAAATAGCCGAAAAATGGACGGCCAAAAAATAGCCGAAATAGTAGAGAATTTTCGAAAAAAGCAAAATAAAGGTAAACTTGTCCTCTTTAAAACGCCACTTTGAAAATTCAATTACCTTTATTTTTAAGTCCGCTATGTAAATTTGAGTGCGGTAAGAAATTTCGACTAGTGCGTACTTTTTTTGTCCATTACTGTATATATCTATATATATACACACGTACTTTACGATTACGATTTTTATTCACTGCAAGGTGTGCTCTACTTGGAAAACAAATGTTGCACCAAACAAATTTCAGCTGTCAATTTGCATTGGGAGGCGGTACAAGTAAAACCGATTCTCAGGTAGATAATATGTGGCTATTCGATTAGAACGATGTTCATTCAGTGTTCCGCTTCCTGTCTGCTTATTCCTGAGTAAAAATTATCGAGCCGCGTTCAACCCGCAAAATAAAGGCCTTCTGCCCCGAGCAGAGATTGGCAATAGCGGATTATCGGGTACCTAAACGAGGGTACAATGTTTGGGATACCAATGCATTAGGGCCTTCGACGAACCTTCCGAATGGCAGAAACTGGACATTGTCACTGCAGGACCAATGCAGAGCGCAACTGAACTTGCAAAACCCCAGGTGGGCCTACTGCGAGCGCTCTCGCAGAACCTACTGGTCCCCCTTTCGACCTACTGTAGGCGCACTGTAGACCCTCTGGACCCTCCATTCAGCCTACTGTAGGTGCACTGTAAACCCTCCGGATCCTCCATTCAGCAAAAACGTATGTATTACGTCATCGAACGGGTTACCGATCCGGCGACAATGAAGTGTTAATGGAGGAGATGTCGAATTTGGGCTCAAAGCAGTTTAGGTGGGGTCGAGGCAACGGACTTGAGATCGAAAGTAGGTTGAGGAGGCCTGTGTTCTACACGTTTCACTGAAACTGGGGGTCGAAAGAAGGTTTAGGAGGACTAACGGAGGCTACACTGGACCAAATGGAGGCCTCTCCATGGCATTGAACTCGACAAATGGGGTTTGGTTCAATGCCAGGTTCAACGGAGGCTGGCGGCTTGTGCATCACAAAAGAAATGGGTCCTGCGAGTGTTCGGAGCAGGCGATAAATTTTGACTCGGGTTACGACGGTTTTCATATTATCTACCTAAGAGTCAGTTTTGCTAGTACCGTCTCCCTTCTGCGTATCCACTTTAAGTGCTCTGCATTCAAGTAATGTGCGTTGCTAATGCAAGTTGATGGCTCAAATTTGTTGGGTGGAATATTTTTCCAGCAAAGCACTACCTTGCAATGAATGAAAATCGATTGTAAAAAACTTTCGAGGATCAGAGCAATAAGTTGAACCCTTTTAGAATCCTCATAAGGTGGATCAATTTCCCAACTACAGAGGCACCTTTCGGTTGAACATTTTTCTTTTTAAATAAATGATGATACAAAAAGTTATTACAAATTAATTTTATTCTAAGAACTCATGATGACAATTATTAAGACTTTTATGCGGAAGCCACATCATCAGGCTACATCGTACCCCCCCCCCCCCCCCCCCCCCCAAATGGGAAGTCGTTTTTTTTAATCAATTATTTTATACAGCTGAGAAGCAATTTTTTAAAAATATTGAAAAAAATCATAGCTTTTTAATCGGTGAGAAACGGATCAACCTGTATATGACCTTCATGATTGGAAATGATCTTGACTACATCCCAACTTCGTTTGATCCACGACTTTTGGACCGCCCTGTGTATATATATATATTGTAATCGCAATGAGGAAATACCTTCTGGATGAATAACAAGTAGAATCAAAAGCGCTGCTCCTCTCTCCCCCATGTCCGATTCTCCCACTCTCGCGGCCCGACCTTTCGCAACATTCGTATCATATGATGCTGGCGAATCGCTTCGTCTCGTCATTGTCATTGTAAAATGTCTAAGAGACCGGCACTTTCTGTATTCTTGCAGGCTGCTTGTCCACGAGGCTTCAGTTCGAGTTTTTCCCACCGAGAGTAGAAAACGAAAGACTTATACAACGTGATCGCAAAGTGAATCGACAAGGAGTCAAGTGAACGAGATTCGCGATAAAATGCCAGCAAGATTCGAGAGTGTGAACGCACCGATCGTACGCGAACCGAGTCCATCGAACAGCGGTAGCGTAGGCGGTGGCGGTCCATACGGGATGGAAAACGACATAGCGATCACAGGATTTTCCGGACGGTTGCCGGAATCTTCGAGCATCGACGAGTTCAAGGACCAGCTGTTCGAGGGCGTAGACCTGGTGACTGACGACGAGAGAAGATGGCCCCGTGGTCTTCACGGATTGCCCGCACGTACCGGCAAACTCAAGGATCTAAGTCATTTCGACGCGACCTTCTTCGGTGTCCACGCGAAGCAGGCGAACGTGATGGATCCACAATTGAGAATATTGTTGGAGTGTACGCACGAGGCGATTGTCGACGCGGGCATAAATCCCCGTGATTTGAGAGGCTCGAGGACGGGAGTGTTCATCGGTGTCTCGGATTCCGAGTCCGACGAGTATTGGACGGCCGATCCGGACAAGGTTAACGGTTATGGTTTGACAGGCTGTTGTCGAGCGATGTTTCCCAATCGGGTCTCTTATACGTTTGATTTTACGGGTCCGTCGTTTGCCGTCGATACCGCGTGCTCGTCGTCGCTTTACGCGATGCATCAAGCCGTATTGGCGATGCGAACGGGCCAGTGCGACTCGGCGATCGTCGGTGGTGTAAATCTCGTACTCAAGCCAACGAGCTCACTACAGTTTCATCGTTTGAACATGCTGTCACCCGAGGGCAAGTGCAAAGCTTTCGACGCGTCGGGCAACGGTTACGTAAGAGCCGAAGCCGCGGTCGTTATATTTCTTCAACGCTCGCGCGACGCTAAACGAGTATACGCAAGCGTGGTAAACTCAAAGACTAACGTTGACGGCCACAAAGAACAAGGAATCACGTTCCCAAGTGGGCCAATGCAGAACAAATTGATGACGGAAGTTTACGCTGAGGTTGGCGTTGATCCGCGTGAGATTGTTTACGTCGAGGCACACGGTACGGGCACCAAAGTTGGCGATCCACAAGAGGTCAATTCCATTGCCGATCTCTTTTGCAAGGATCGCGAGAGTCCTTTGCTCATTGGCTCTGTGAAGTCGAACATGGGACACTCCGAGCCTGCCAGTGGACTTTGCTCGATCGCGAAAGTTCTCGTGGCAATGGAGACCGGTGTTATACCGGGAAATCTTCACTTCGAGTCGCCCAATCCTGATGTGCCGTCATTGAGTGACGGCAGGATACGCGTCGTTGATCGTGCGACACCGTGGAAGGGTGGCCTCGTCGCGGTAAATTCGTTTGGTTTCGGTGGCGCCAATGCTCACATCATACTACGCAGCAATCCAAAGCCAAAATTGTCACCCGTACTGAACGCTGGTGTACCCAAAATGGTTATGGTCTCGGGCCGCACCGAGGAAGCCGTAAATTATTTGCTCGACGGCATAAAAGAACACGAGAGGGACGACGAGTTCGTGTCGTTGGTGCACGGGCTTCACGAGAAGAGCATAGTCGGGCATCCCTACAGAGGTTACGGCCTTCTGGGTGAGGCACAAGTTCGCGAGATCGCCGAGCAACGGGCCGACAAGAGGCCAATTTGGTATGTATTCTCGGGAATGGGCTCGCAGTGGGCTGGAATGGGAAAACAGTTGTGGCCTATCGAGAGTTTCCAGAGGAGCCTTCGCCGTTGCGCCGAAGCCCTCAAACCCTGCGGCACCGATCTTCTCGATCTCATACATCGCGGCACAAACGAGACCTTCGAGAGTGTTCTCAATAGCTTTGTGTCCATTGCCGCGATTCAAGTCGCCCTCGTTGACGTTCTAAGCGTCATCGGCATCCAACCGGACGGCATCGTTGGCCACTCGGTCGGTGAACTCGGTTGCGCTTACGCCGACGGCACTTTCACCGCCGAGCAAACTGTTCTCGCGGCATACTGGCGCGGCAAATCAATTCAAGAGTCGAAATTGCCACCGGGCGCTATGGCCGCGGTTGGTCTCAGCTGGGAGGATGCCACGAAACGCTGTCCTCAGGACATATCCCCGGCTTGTCACAACTCGGCCGATTCCGTCACCGTTTCCGGGCCCGTCGAATCCATCGCTAAATTCGTCGAGGCACTCAAGAAGGAGGACATCTTTGCGAAAGTCGTCAATAGCTCGGGTGTCGCATTTCACAGCAAGTACATCGCCTCGGTTGGACCGAAGTTACGCGCCGTCCTCGAGAAAATCATACCGAACGCCAAGCAACGATCGGCCAGATGGATCTCTAGCTCAATACCCGAAAACGCATGGGGCACACCACTCGCTCAGCACAGCTCGCCAGCTTATCACGTGAATAATCTTCTCTCGCCGGTACTCTTCCAAGAAGCATTGGCGCATGTACCGGAGAACGCGATCGTCATTGAGATCGCGCCTCATTGCCTACTTCAGGCGATACTTCGAAGATCGTTGCCACCGACCGTCACCAATGTCGGTCTTCACAAACGCGATCACACGGACAATCTTGAATTTTTGCTTTCGAGCATTGGTAAACTTTACAACGCCGGGGCTCAACCGATCATTAGCAATCTCTATCCACCGGTCAGTTATCCGGTTGGACGAGGCACTCGTATGATCAACTCACTCGTCAAGTGGGATCACTCGATCGAGTGGCAAGTTGCCGATTTTTCCGGACGATCCGGCGGCTCAGGCGAGACCGTCGTCGAGATCGATCTCTCGAAAGACGAACACGCCTATCTTGCCGGCCACACGATCGACGGTAGAATACTCTTTCCCGCGACCGGCTATCTCACCGTTGCTTGGAAAACTTTTGCAAAATTGCGCAACGCCGATTACGAGAAACTTCCGGTTGTCATTGAGAACGTACAGTTCCTCAGGGCTACGATAATGCCGAAGGAAGGTGTCGTGAGATTTCTCGTAAACATGTTCGAAGGTACTGGCGACTTTGAGATATGCGAGGGTGGATCACCCGCTGTTGTCGGCAAGATACGCGCGTCTGAGAACATCGACAATGATCAATTGAAGAATCTGCCGATAGCCGTGGCGAGAAACGATCCGGAATTGTTGGAACTCACGACCAGGGACGTTTACAAGGATCTCAGATTGAGGGGCTACGATTATACGGGCGTATTCCAGGGAATAAAAACTTCGGACAATCGAGCCACGAGCGGGAGACTCGCTTGGCTAGACGATTGGATATCATTCGTCGATACTATGCTTCAGTTTAGTATCCTCGGGAAAAACACTCGCGACCTCTATCTACCGACGCGCCTTCAATACGCCGCGATAAATCCTCTCATGCACAAGGAACTGGCCGCCAATCTGTTGAAGGACGAAGGCATTCCGGTCTACAGCTATCCCGATATAAATGTCATTAAGTCAGGCGGCGTCGAGCTGCGCGGTATGAAAGCATCCTTAGCGCCGAGACGACAACAGACCCAGGCTCCACCCAAACACGAACGCTACGTTTTCGTACCATACGACAATTCTCAAGTTCTCGTCGAGGATCCTGACAAGGCCAAAGCTCACGCTCTGGCTGTCTTGATGCAAATCGTCATTGAGAATCTCGGGGCTCTCAAGATCAAAGCCGTCGAGGTCGCCGGAGAAAGAAATCCCGAAGCGCTTCTTGCTCCTCTCGTCGTCGATACATTGCTCAGCGAGCCGAGCCTAAGTGTGAGTTGATACCATCTTACTTTTACGGTGATTTCGGTAGATGCGTGGAAAACGGACTTTTCCGGGTTTGATATGAAACCTTTGAGAAATCTGGAAGTTTCGCGTGGAAAAAGAATCTCGTGCTGATGGTCTTGACGTTTGAACCGTTGAAATGCAATGATTTTCTTTAATTCCTCATTTTCATTGTTATTGATAGTCCTATTTTGTAGACTTGGGTACGCAGATCGCCAAATAAGGAGCTGAAAAAATGATAGCTCAAATTTGTTAAAGGAATATTGGCAACTTCAGAAGAAATAAAAAATCGTTGCACTCCAACGATGCAAACTTCAACATCATTCTTTTCTTCATTACGTTAAGGGGTACCACTAGTGTGACTGTTCAAAAAAACGGTGATTTTCGGGAATTTATTGAAAGAAAAGTATTGCATCGAATGTTTTGAAATTTCGAGGATATATTTGTGTATATATTATGTATATATGGTAATTTTTTTCTATCAAAGTATTCAATTTTCAGCGACTTATGCGACGTCTTTTGAATCATTAGTAGATTACGATGTCGTTTAATAAAAATAAGTTACAATCAATTATACCAAACGATCAACTAGAATGAAAAAATTTTGCATATATTTTTGTAGATTTAAACATTTTTACATTTTTTCTGAAAAATTCGGTGCCCCCGTCTGTTTTTGTCATCGTTACGGAATTTTCAGAATTTTTTACATGCTTAGAGCACTTTATATCAGATATCACGTCATCTCCATAAAGTGCTGCATAGATTAGACGATTTTTGGAGTCGTCATTTTTTAATTAAAAGCTCGGTAACTTGGCTCGAAATTTTACCAGTATACTGGAGTATATAGTATAGTACGAGATGCATAAATTAAGTAATGAGACTGATTTTTGTCAATTTTTTTGTTCGAATAAAATTACAATTCAATATTGTTTCCCTAAAAATATTTCCATCTCTTCCAGATAACAATGAAAATAAGAAATCAAAAAATAATCGTTGTATTTCAATGCTGCAAATAAGAGATGTTCGTTTTTTTTAATCGATTTTGTTATCGATTCTGAATCGGATGTTTGAAAGTCGATTCTGCAAAAAAATCGAAACGATAAAGGATCGATCATCACAGTGTAACGGTTCCAAAAATACCTGATTGTCGCGATTTTTTTTCGTCGATAGTTAAAATATGCTAATCAGTCTGATTTTTTTTATGTCAAATCAAAGCACTCCTGAAGGACAGAAAATAAATTTTTTAACGTTTATTTTTATTTTACATTTTTTTTAACGGTTGACAATGTCTTCGAAAAAAGGAGTCCTCACGGTGTACACGGTTGTGGTCGTAAATATTACCTAAAACAAAGTTTGTTAAAAAATTATTAATAATTATGAAAGCCGCTATCTTGCTATGGAGGTTTTTTTTTATCAAAATTGACAAAATGGCGGCCGTGTGGAAAAAGTATGGAATTTAGCCTATTTTATCGTTAAAAAATAATATGAAAATTTCAAAAAAGAAAAAAAGCTTCCATAGCAAGATAAAGGTGAAGAATGTTGTGTCAAAATTTGAGAAGGATAGCTTGAAAACTCTTCCTTTGAGAGCGTACACCGTTTTGAAAAACGACATTTTGAGAAAAATGCGTTTGAAGTTTCGAGTGCGGAACGCCGCTGCTTGAATCACTTTCTCTAAGAAAGGCTGTAGCGACCGAAATTATTTGAATTTTGCCTCAAAAATTGAACAGCATGTTTATAACCGTCTATACTATCGGATAATGCAAAAAAATCGATTTTTTTGAAAAAAACTACACTGTGATGATCCCTTAAGACCAAAGTCTCGTGTTGAAAAAAAAACGATTCGCGCCTATTTCCCCATGCATTTAAGAAAGCTTATTGCGACTTTTGATCCAATACATTACCTCCCGACAAAGAATCGATTCTGGCCGAGAAAAATCGATTCTCCAAGAAATCGGATGCCGGAGAATCGATTATTGTCATCGAGAAAATCGATTCTACTGAAGATCAATTGAGAATGGAACATTCCTAATGCAATCTTCCTTCATGACGAGCATCGGAACGATTTTCCGGAAGAGTTTGTTTTCCGAAAGTCTATACCGAAATCCTCCCAACAGTTGAATCGATCAACATTAGGTTATTGGCAATTTACGCACCACAGGTGGATCTCCAATTGGCCTCGATGGCGCCCGACAATTATTCAGCTCTGGCCGAGCAGTGGAGTTTGAAGAGCGTCGCTCGTGACGTACGAAAGTCTCCGGCTGGTCAGGATCTCCAGTTGGTTGTTGCGGCTGATGTTTTGAGCAACGGTGAATCGGCGATTTTGAAAAACATCGCAGCCTCGCTGAAGCCCGGTGGCTACGTGCTCCTCGAGGAAACGGGGAACTTGCAAAAGTCCATAATACACGGAACTGGCCTGAGGCTGGTTGGAAAGCAAGTTGCGCCTGGCAAGACGTATATTCTTCTGAAGAACGAGGAAAAGAGCGCGGAGCCAATAATAATTCAGATAACCGAGAAGAACTTCTCGTGGCTCGAGGGTGTAAAAGCAGCATTGAAGAGATCCGAGACCGAGGGCGACAAAATACTGCTCGTTAGCCAGGGCGAAGAGTTACTCGGCCTCATTGGTCTGATGACTTGCATCAGACGCGAAGCCGGTGGATTGAACGCACGCTACGTTTACGTTCAGGACAAGAACGCACCCAAATTTGCACTATCGACCAAGTTATACAGCGAACAATTGGACAAACAATTGATGGCCAATGTTCTCAAGGGTGGACAGTGGGGCAGCTATCGTCACTTGCGTCTCGAGCCCCAGAACGACGTGTCCTCGCTTCAGGTGGAACACGCGTACATCAATGCACTCGTGCGAGGCGATCTCAGCAGTCTTAGATGGATCGAAGGACCTCTTAGCTATTATCAACCGGAGAAGTATCCCAATGCCGAGCTGTGCAGCGTTTACTACGCCCCTCTCAACTTCCGGTAAGCGTTTTAGAACTTCCGGCGACTTTGCTTCGTTCAGTGATCCGTTAGCTCGAAAATCGCATTGTCGATTGGCTTTCATACTCGCTTGGGGGTCTTAGCTGTCTCTTTTTAATTTTGAAGGATCTTGGTTCATTGGAATAATGTCTTTAAAGAGGTTGCTCAGCTATCGCGAACAGTTAAGAATTTACTAAAATTTATTAAGGATAGTTGTGAACAGGTTTTACGACTCCGTGGAAAATGTCAAGTCATTCGTCTGCATGATTGTTGAGCAATTAATTATTGAAGCTAAGCTTATACACGGGCGACATAACAAATGTTATACGATAACACTGATACGACTTTGGCAACATGATACAAATTTTAGGAATTTAATATAAAAAGGCGGAAAAAATTCTTGACACTTTAATGAATAATTTCAACAAAGAGTAAAGCGTTTCATCTGTCTAACGAGACAGATGAATATGAATGTATGGGAAACAGATGAATCGATAACGATCGAGATATTCTTGAAATAAAACAGCATTTTTTAGCTGATTTGCGTAAAACGTCAAAGCGCGGCACAACACGTGGCAACGTTGCTGTCAAGTCAGCATTTTGAACAGGCACCACAATTAGAAACGCACAAACTATTGTTTCTTTCTTATAAATTTCTTACCGCGGTTTTATAAAGAGTATTTAATTATTTATTTCAAAATGTTCGCAAAAAAGAGAATTAAAATTTATTTATTACCAATCAAATAAACTCAACGGATATTTGGCAGAGTACAGAAAATATTGAGGCCAAGCAGTGTTTTTCTTCATATTTAATATTTTTCATCCACAATTCCTCTCGACAGAAGCTACAGTGCATGTGTTACGACCATAAGCTTCAAATCAATTATGTGTCATCTCTCGATTGCGCATTCGTTTTCCGGCTCAACTACTTTTTTCCTCTGCTTTCCATTTTCTACTTGCTTTAACCGACGATTGTACTGTTTTTTCACTTTCGATTTTTCCTTTCCATCTTTTCATATTCGTCGAACACAGAAACTGAATTCGCGAAGGATGTTTGACATTTAAGCGCATACAACACACATCTGTTTCAAAGAGCAGAATATAAATATAAAAATTTGGAAAATTAGTCTCACTAAAGAATTATAAACTATACTTTTATACCAGAAAGTCATACTAAAAGTCATGAAAAAAATCCCTAATCCTTGCCTTAAAAATCGTTAAGTGTCATGAAATTTCAGTTCTGGTCAAAATTAGACACCCTGTTAACGCGTCAAAGCTTAAGAGTTAAAAAGAAACTGGCCGTTTTTTTTTCAAGGCTTGATCGCTGTTACCGCGAGTAGAATAAAGACTACCTTCAACTCTCTTTATGATCCGTTCGCAGTGACATAATGTTAGCAACGGGAAAGCTTCCCCCGGATGCCCTGCCGGGTGATCTGGCCGGTCAAGATTGTATTCTGGGTCTGGAATTCACGGGTCGCGACAGCAAGGGTCGTCGTGTTATGGGAATGGTAGCTGCGCGAGGATTGGCAACCACGGTCCTCGCTGATCCAGGTTTCATGTGGGAAGTACCGGAAAAATGGAGCCTCGAGGAAGCAGCAACAATACCAGTTTGTTACGCGACGAGTTATTACGCCCTGGTCGTGCGTGGACGTCTCAAGCCCGGAGAGAGCGTATTAATACACGCGGGTACCGGTGGTGTCGGCCAAGCTAGCATATCGATAGCTCTTCACGCTGGTTGTCGAGTTTTCACGACCGTTGGCTCGCAAGAGAAGCGCGATTTCCTGAAGAAAACCTTCCCCCGTTTGACCGACAGAAATATCGGTTATTCGCGCGACACAAGTTTCGAACAATTGATTCTGACGGAGACGAAAGGTCGTGGTGTCGATGTTGTGCTGAATTCACTTGCCGAAGAGAAGCTCAAAGCGAGCGTACGTTGCCTCGCGAAAGACGGTCGTTTCCTCGAGATCGGCAAGTTCGATCTTTCCAACGACAGTCCTCTCGGCATGTCGTTTTTCCTCAAAAACACGAGTTTTCACGGTATCCTATTGGACGCTCTCTTTGACGCCGATACTCCTGACAAACGCGAGGTTGTAAGGCTCGTAAGCGAGGGCATACGAAGCGGTGCCGTTCGTCCACTTCCCGCAACCGTATTCTCCGAGCAACAGATCGAACAAGGCTTCCGTTTCATGGCCAGTGGCAAACACATCGGTAAAGTTCTGCTGAAGATACGAGACGAGGAGTGTCGCGAAGCGACCAATCCAGCGAGCAAAACCGTCGCTGCGATACCACGAACTTACATGAATCCCGACAAGTCTTACGTGCTCGTCGGTGGACTTGGCGGCTTCGGTCTCGAATTTGCCAATTGGATGATCACCCGCGGCGCCAAACACGTCGTTCTCACTTCACGCTCGGGCGTAAGAACCGGCTATCAGGCATTGAGCGTACGACGCTGGCGCGAAAACGGCGTTAACGTTGCCGTCTCGACTGCCGACGTCACGACAACAAAAGGCGCCGAAAAACTCATCACCGAAGCCAACAAGATTGCACCGGTTGGCGGTATATTCAACCTTGCGGCTGTTCTTCGCGATGCACTCATCGAGAATCAGGAAGAGGCACACTTCCGGGCTGTCGCGCTACCAAAGATCGACGGCACCAAGAATTTGGACGCGGCGTCGAGAAAAATGTGCCCGGCGCTCGATTACTTCGTTGTATTCTCATCCGTCTCGTGCGGACGCGGTAACGCAGGACAGACGAATTACGGACTCGCCAATTCGGCAATGGAGAGAATCGTCGAGCATAGACAGGCGAACGGATTGCCCGGTTTGGCCATTCAATGGGGCGCCATTGGCGATGTTGGTCTTATCCTTGGTAAGTACACGCTTCTTGTATCTTTCTCTCGCTTTCCAAAACGATGTTACATACAGGCAAGAAGACTAGATACCAGGATAACGAACTCGGGTGGTGGGGATAGGCCCGCATAAGGCAGGATCAGGAGGACGCTGCTAATCAACGCAGGGTAAACGTCGATTAGCAGCGACACCCCAGTATTCTGCCATATATTCGCCCATCTCAAATATAGGGGCAAGACAACAACTCTGTTCTTTATTTCTCTATTCTCGAACATCTCTCTTCTCAAATATCTTTATTCTGGAGCATGTTTAAGGCGGTCATCCCTTGTGAAGGCTCTTTTTTTCGCTTGTTTTGGCGAACTGTAGCAAAGAGGCTTTTGGAATAGAGATGTTTCGAAAGATAGATATTGTGAGATGAAATTGTTGGAATACAGATGCTTTGGATGTTACATGAGATTTTGATAAATACCGATATTTAAGCATAGAGAAGTTTCGGCTACGAAAGATTGTGGAATGGAGATATTTAAGAGCAGTAATATTTCAGAAGTGAGTTATTGTTGCATAGCTGATCTTTACGAATAGAGATGTTTCGGCAGAGGAATGTTTTAGACATGAGATATTTTGGAATAGAGATATATCTCATTAAACCTACTCCAGAATAGAGATATTCAAGAAGAGAGATGTCTGAGAATAGAGAAACAAAGAATAGAGTTGTTTTCCTGCCAACTAACTACAGGCTTAGATAGGAGTTCGGTCTCCTGGTTCTAGTCTTCTTGCATACAGGTCTGGAAACTCAGGCATTTTTTAGTGGTCCGAAGTGTCACCGATAGTGGCGCACAAACTTAGTTCCTCATTTTTCCGCTAGGAGCGCTGTCACATAGGGCTCTTGTAGATATAGGCACACACCGAAAGATAACTTCCTCAAATTCTGAATTTCGTTGTAGTGTCGACGTAAACTTAACGATCTATTGAATTCAGAAAATGCCTAAAGTGTTCATCGTACCGAAGTGTTGGAAACGTTTTCAGGCATTCTTTTCACGAACCCGAATATTCAACAATTAACTGATTTTCGTCTACAATGAAGTAAAACTACGTCCTAGTGAAGATGACTCGCTGGGCACATTTCTATGTGATAATTTATACACTAAACTAGCTTCCGCCCGCGGCTTTGCCCGCGTAGAATTTTGCCCATAAAAACTTCATTAGAAGTAGCACCCCACATTAGCGGTTCTAAAAAATCCTAAAATATGCGTTTTTTTTAAACTTTGTTTTAAAGAATATTTATACCGAGTTTCAAGTTGATACACGCAAGGAATATAATTTTCCATACAAACTTTTACACCCAATTTCACCACCTTAAGAATTAATTTTCGAAAAATCCGTCCTTAGTGCACTTCTACACCTTCTAAGGAACATATGTACATATATACCGAGTTTTAAGTTGATACACGCGAGGAAAGTTTTCCATACACACTTTTACACCCCATTTCACCCCATTAAGAGTTGAATTTCGAAAAATCCTCTCTTATTACACTTCTACACCATCCAAGGAACATATGTACCAAGTTTCAAGTTGATACACGCAAGGGATATAATTTTCCACACAAACTTTTACCCCGCATTTCACCCCCTTAATTTTCCCCTTTGCAATGTACTGCTATCTTTTGGATCCTTGCGGGTCGCGATAACTTACTCTTATATTGACTCTTCGACCATTCCCTTTCGGTCCAAAAGAAACGATGGGCAACAACGAGACGGAGGTTGGTGGTACGTTGCCCCAGCGCATGTCGAGTTGTCTCGCGACGATGGACACGTTCCTACAGCAGCCACATCCGGTACTGGCCTCGATGGTGCTAGCCGACAAGCATAAACCTGGTGACGGTGCTAATCAAGTTGGTCTTCTCGAGGCTGTTGGCAACATATTGGGCATCAAGGACGTGAAAACGGTCAATCCGAACAACAGCCTTGCGGATCTTGGAATGGATTCTCTCATGGGCACCGAGATCAAGCAAACACTCGAGAGAAATTACGATTTGGTCTTATCGGCGCAGGAAATACGTGGCTTGACGTTCGGCAAATTGTTGGAAATGTCGAGCGGAAGTGTGGAAACTGCCGAGCCGAGTGTCTCCCCGAGTTCACCCAAGAGAACGACACCACCAAGCCCAACCAAAGTACTCGACTCCCTTCTCTTCCGTTGCTCCGACAACGAATTAGTGCCGAAAAAGGCTCTCGTACAATTGAAATCACGAGGCACGAAAAATCCACCGGTCTTTTTCGTACACGCGATCGAAGGCTCGGTATCGGCCATGAAGTCTCTTGCGATCGAGGTTGATCGCACCGTTTGGGGCTTGCAATGCGCCAAAGATGTACCCCTCGAATCGATGCAAGAACTCGCCAGTTTTTACGTCAGTCAGATGAAGACCGTTCAACCGCGAGGACCCTTCACCATCGTCGGATATTCCTTCGGCGCTTGCGTCGCATTCGAGATGGCGCTGCAGCTCGAGGCTGAGGGCGAAAAAACCGTGCTCAATCTTCTGGATGGTTCACCCGAGTACATCACCCTACACAGTGCGACCATTGGCAAACAGGCGACCGAATCCGGCAGCGAACTCATCACTGACGGCTTTCGAAAAGCTCTCGCTTTCTTCGCTCGACAATTGAACGCCAACGTCGCTTTCGTTAAGGTAACGCACCAGAGAACGAACGCCATTTATTAACATTTTCCGAAAAAAAAAAACGGGGCTGCACGAATAATCTGAGCTAAAGGCACTCGGTTTTTCAAATTTCTAGACTAGAATATCCCTTTATTACGCACAAATGGTGAATTCTTGAATTAAATGAATTTTTAAATTAATATTCTTTTACAAAAGAATTATTCTTCAATGATTTAAATTCTTCATTAATTCGCACATTAATGTTCTCGCTCTTGCGCCACTTTAACGCAGGCTTACAGCACTCTGAGAGAAACCGAGACTGACGAGGAGATGATGGAAAAGATGCTCGAGCTCATAGGCGAGACGCCTTTCGAGGCGGACGACCTCAAGTGCGCGGGTGTACTTTTCTTCAAGAAGCTCCGAGCGGCGAATCTCTACAAGCCAGGCAGCAAGTTTCACGGTAGAATAATCCTTTTCAAGGCGAAGGACAACTTCATCTCGTTGAACAACGATTACGGTCTTACGGAGGTGAGTCTCTCTACCTACTTCCCCCTCTCAATTATCGACGCAACTAAGGGCCGACCTTTTCGAGACCTTCGAAAAAACTTCCACGGTCCTATGACAAGAAAACTACAATCCTGTAAATAACATTGATATACAAGAGTTATCAAGAACCCTTTGTTTTTTTTTGCTTCGTCAGATGTGCACGGAGAACGTGAGGGTTGAGGAGCTGGCGGGCGACCACAGAAGCATCCTCTCCGGCGAGAGCGTCAAAGAGATCGCTCGGCACATAAGCGTATAGCACATACAGTCAAAAAATAAAAGAAAAAAGGGCAAAAAGAGAGCCAAGCATGCGAGAAAGAGATAGAGGGCTCGTCGAAAAGAACAAACGAAAACAATAGAGCAAAAAAAAAAACAATCTTTTATACTCCGTGCAGTAGCGTTGGGTCGAGGGCGCCTGTACCAAATGAATTTCGTTCGCGAATACGATTCTCGATATAATCCTTTGACCCTATGTTCGTACATATATATCGTCAAAGTTCCTTTTGTATAAAAATGAAGAAGCGCAAGAAGAATAACGAAGTAGACAACAACAACAAAAAAACTCACGATTGGTAATATATCCGTCGTTCTTTGGGAACTTTAAAGGTAGACTTGTCTAGAATCCAAAACGAAGGTAGAAGAAAAAAAAAGCGAAAAATGGCTCTGGTTAGCCATTCGTGTGTGATCGTTTTTTCGTAGTCGTTTAAGCTTACGTTAATCGATTGTTTCGTCATTCCGTTTTCTCGATTTACAAAACGCCAAAACAAAATCGAATGGAAAACAATTACTATTATAATAATAATTGTTATTATTGTACGGAGAGGAGAATAAAAATGAGAATAAAGGACGAATTAGCCTCGTCCGTCGGGAATATTCATATATTTATATGTTACAGTTAAAAGCCGCGTTCAGTTTAAACCCGTTTCACCTGGTAAACACTAGTTCTGACTGAGCGCCTCCGTTACAGCTCGTTTTTCCTAGGAAAAACTAGTTTCAACGCGATGAATAAGTTAAAATTGTTTCTAAATAACTGTTGGCGTAACTTAATAATCTTCCAATGCCAAACAAACCTCATACAGAAACAGAAACCCAAACAAACTTCATAACCAAACGAATGTCTTTGGGTAATCGAAACTCAAACTTCGAGACACCCAAAAAAAAAACCTCTTTGGGAAAGAAACCCAAGCAAACTTTGAAAACCAAACATAGACAAACCTCATTCGGAAATAGAAACCCGAACAAACCTTGTTGGGAAAGACAGGCCCAAACAAACCTCATTTTGAAACAATTTCAACTGATTAATTTCGTTACAACTAATTTTCCCTAGTTAAGACGAGTTTTAACGAAGCTGTTCAGTAAGAAGTAGTTTTTACGAGGGACAACGCGTTTTAACTGTAACAAAAATATATATATATATATATATATATATGCATGTATATATAGTTTCGAAAAAGAATAATTCGGTAGCTTCCCGTCTACCCGCGCGCATGCGACTTTTCGAAACCAGTGGACAGGTTTTCTTCTCCGTCGCGTGTTTATATATATATATATATATATATATATATGAGATAGCACGGCGCACGCGGAAGCTCACGAATTTTCATAATTTTTATCTTATTTATTTTCACGATTAGCGGCCAGTCAAAAGAGGCGTTATACGAGAGAGGGGGAAAAAAAAGAAGAAAAACAAGAAATTGAAAAAAAAAACGTCTTCCCTGTTTCTCTCTCGCTCTCATTCTCTCTCTGTAATTTCCGGTGCTCGGTGCATACGCTTGTTCGTCGAAACATTCCTGCCGAGGCACGTTCTATATGTGGTCATTGTGAACGAAAAAAATATGGTACATGTGAAGGGTGTCCCGATTAAATTGACCCGAGTATCTTCGACACTGAGGACGATAGTGAAATACGTTTCACCCGAGGACGTAAGAAGTGTCTGGGTTTTTTCTTCAAAATGAAATCTTGTATTTTTTAATACAATGGTCGATGCAGCTCTTACAGAAAAGTACTGCATTAATTGGTGCATTGAAAACAAATTCATAATTCCATCTGAAGACAAGGAAAAAAATGACCGTCCTGTGGTCGTTGCGCGTCCGTATAAAAAATAAAAAAAAAACAACTTGCAGCGCATAATGCGCTGCCGAAAGTCATTTAATTTTGGCTTGAAAGATACTCGGGTGACCGAATTCAGAAGGGACACCAATATATGTCTGCCTGTGTGGGTGTATATGGGTGTGTGTATGCAAATAAATGTACTGCGTTGAATTTTCATATGACAATTCGTGCACCCGGGCACTATATACATTTATATATATATATATAAGCAAATAAAATATATAGTACAATTAACAAGCACACGTTGGAGGTGTAAAACGTGCGCCCATTCACACACCTCTTGGCACGTATACTTTGTAGTCATGTTAACAAACGAAAAAAAAAAGAAAAAGAAATGCAATTAACGACGAGGTAGTAAATAAAATCGTCCTATTATTCCTTTGTACACGTGTATTTT
Source organism: Ophion ventricosus (assembly GCA_963932345.1). Taxonomy (NCBI): domain Eukaryota; kingdom Metazoa; phylum Arthropoda; class Insecta; order Hymenoptera; family Ichneumonidae; genus Ophion; species Ophion ventricosus. The sequence continues at coordinate 7,596,389 of OZ010724.1, forward strand.
TCTTTCGTTTTTTGTTTTTTTAATTCACACCCTTTATCATCCGTAGCTTGTGAATCTTTATCTCCGAGCGTGAACCATTCTATCATTTCCCAAACCGACGGGTCATTTTTAATTACGTTCCTCTCGACGATTTGCCAAACTTGGGATCCGATATGGCAGCGCTGGGATCACAGGTGAAGGAAACCGTCAGCGCGTAACGCGTACCGGAAGTCACGCGTTCGACGGCGTGAAGATTTTCGCCACCGGAAGTGAACATGGACACTCGACCTCAAAGAAGAAAAGAAGCGTGAGGTAATGATGAAAATTATATATATATTAGTACAGTCGTGCTGTATATTGGAATCGCACAAAATTAGAAGGCTACTTTTTTGACAGGTGATCTTGTAGGTGCCGCGGGTGTTAAATCCAAGTTTGCCTAAAAATTGGGGTGTAGGGTTTTTTTTAGGGAATGGTGGGGGTAGATTGATGCCAAAATACAACCCCTTACGAGGTCGGCGCCGTGAGACAAACGGTTCAGAAAAATCCAAGCTTTATTTTTGTCCACAGCGCCGAAGTCGTGGTAGTTCATTTTGGGGGTGAAAAAGTGGAGTGAAATTTTGAAAAATCAGTTTCAATTCAATAACTCTTCAGGAAAAGTTCGTACAATTTTTGTTCGAGTGGGAACGTTGTAGCCCTTGAAAAGACGCGTTGATCGAGTATTTGATTATCCCTCGACGATAATATCTTCACCCCAAAAAAATGTTTTGAGGTATCAAAAAAAATTATTGAATAACTCAAAAACAATCGATTGTTCGGGTATGGTTTAAATGTACGAAATGTAGAGAATAATCGTCTCTATTTTTTCGTTTATATGGACGACCCTTGAATTTTGCTTTTTTCAACCCTTCTACAGGGTTAAAAATTCAAAATAAAATTCTGGGAAAGCTATTGGCTGTACGAATTCGTCGCCGTGGAACAATTTGTAGCTTGAACCCTCAGCTACATTTTTGTCCACAACGCCAAACTCGTATCTCTTTATTTTCGGTTTTAAAAAGTAGGGAGAACGTATTAAAAATCAGTTTTTGTAGAATAACTCCTCAGGAATTTTTTTTTCGAACTCCATTCAAATGAAAAAATTGTAGGTCTCACAAATACGCGTCGATTGGGTATAAAATCATCCCTCAACTCCAAAAGTAATACCCCCATAAAAAATGACGAGACTCGGAAAATTTTGTTTTCGTGATTACTCAAAAACGGTTGATTTTACGGATGCAGTTTGAAAGTACGAAATGTAGAGATTAATATTCTCTACATTTTCGTTCATATAAACTACCCTCGAATTCTGCCAAGTTTTCATCCCTTAACGCAAATAAAAATATTTGTATTTTTTGCCGGAAAAGTTTTGACTACGAAAATTTCCAATGGGGATAATTTGTTCATTGAACATTCGGCTTTAATTTTATTCGTAGACTCAACCCCGTCAGGGTGAGCCGTGAGGGTGAAAAATCAATTTTTCAAGTTGCCTACCCCGCACTTAAAAAAAACCTAATAAAAATAATATCTTGGAAATGATTCACTTTTGCATAAAGCATTATTGGGTTATTTGATAGCGGACAACATGTTCTAAAACCCTTTCAAGGGATCGTGTCCTATAGTCAGTAGCTCTGTATATATGTATGAAGTTGGAATTTGAAATTTGAATGAAAAAATTGAATTCCGCCTTTCGGAGGGTAAATTGGCGAGGCTCACCTTTTCGCGGCTCTATGGACGAGGTCACGTTGTTCTTGTCGATAAAAATGAAACGGCCACCCTCGAAGTCCCGGCCATAGTCGTTCAAATACAGCAACGAGGTATAGTGAAAGTGCTCGTATGTTACCTGACGAATGAAAGAGTGAGAGCGAGAGAGAGAGAGAGAGAGTGTGTGTGTGTGTGTGTGAGAGAGAGAGAAAGAGAGAGAGAGAGAGAGAGAGAGAGAGAGAGTGAGAGAGAGAGAGAGAGAGAGAGAAAACGTAAGTAAACAAGGTAAAGCGGAATTCGCCATTTTATTCCTTCATTTTTTTCTAATTCTTTTCTACCCTTTAATTTTTTTTTCAATTGTTTTTATTTGTTGACAAATTACATTTTTTCATATTTATTTTCTTTTTCTTTGTTAATTGACATCCTTTTTTAGTTTAATTTTATTTTTTAAATTATTTTGCTCTTTTAATTCTATTTCTTTTTAAATTCCGTATTCTTTGTTGATTGAATTTATGTTTTAAATTCTTTTTCATCATAACAAACTCGTTTTCTTAAAAAAAAAAAATTATTTGTTGACTGATTCCCTTTTTTGTTTCATTTACTTTTTCCTTTAGTCTTCCTTTTTCCATTTTATTCCTTTTTTTCGAATAATTTTCGTATTCTAAAATTCTTGTCCTCTTTTGATTCTATTTCGTTTTTTAATTCCTTATTCTTTGTTAATTAATTTTGCTTTTAAATTCTTTTTCATCATAACAAATTCTTTGTTCTTTTTTCAAATTCTTTTTCTCTGTTGATTCATTCCCCCTTTTTGTTTCATTTTTTTTTCTGTACTCTCTTCCTTTTTCCATTTATGTCGTCTTTCAAATTATTTTGCTCTCTTTATTCTTTTTTTTTTAACTCATTTTAGTTCATTTTCTTGTTGTAAAATGCTTTTTCGTCTTCTCAACTGACAAAAAAAAATACGTATCTTTATTTTAATAATCGTCCATTCAGTTACATAAATTTTATATCGGGCCACAATGAGTCGACTGTACGTTAATAATTATTGACCGTGAAACTGCGTGAATGCAGAAGAAAAAAAAACTTAGATAATTACCCTGTCGACGTGGGGCAACCAGTACTCATCGTGCATCGTTTTCGCGGGTGCGTTTGTCATTCGCGAGAAGAACGTTGGCTTCGTGAGATAAATCTTGTTCGCGTCTACCCCGAAGTGATGAGCGATCGCGTGATGGATTTTAGTCTTCACGACTCTGCAAAGTATTATCGTTAGTACTTTTTTTTGAACCTCCACAAATTTGCAGGCACGTCAAAACGATCGTGACAATCGCGAGCGTGAGTCGTACTTGTAAATTGCAAAATCGGCAGGGGTGAATATGTCGTTGGCCCTTGGCAGGCTGTAAACGTCGACGAAGCTGGGGCCTTTGCTCAAAGCTCCGCTGTGAAGATCCAGTACACTGGCACCCCCGTCCGAACCCCCGAGATTAATGCCGTTGACCGCGATCCTCAGCAGAACGTCCGTCTCCGTGGACGAGACTAATTTGTCGTTTATCACTCTGGCGCATTGCTCCGGTACGCAGCCTGGATAAGATTCCAAGTCGGCTCTGTAATCCGCTGCACACTCCACTCGCTGGGCTCTTCCGAGCAGTACGTCCTTCTGCTTGGCGAGCGATATCTCCTTGCCGCGTTTGCTGTTGTACCAGACCACCGCTAGGACGCCGAGTATGAGAACGCTGCGCGACCAAACTTTCTGATAGGGAAAGGTCAGCGGCGGTCCGTATCTCCTGCGGAATTCGACCGGGCGTCAAGGTCAGTGGATTATTTTTTGTGCTCGTTATTATTTATTGACAGAAAGATCCCCTGACACAATAACCAACAGAAAAAAAAAATACTTTGTACCAGTGCAGGCAACTTTGCATCGTTTTTTGTTGTTTATTATTAAAGTGAAACTATTTTAGCCCTGTTTTTCGTTTGATTGTCAGGGTTTCTAATTTTGACCAGAACTGAAATTTCATGATGTTTAAGGATTTTTGAGGCAAGGAATAGCGATTTTCTACATGACTTTTAGTATGACTTTCTGGTATAAAAGTGTACTTTATAATTCTTTAGTACGACTAATTTTCAAAATTTTTTTGTTTATATTCTGCTCTTTGAAACAGATGTGTTTTATGCCAATAAAAAGTATACGAAATAAACGGAAAAGTCACCAAACTGTACAATTCCATGTGTTGTAAAAAAATATGAGACAAACATAATTTCAAGTTTGCTGTAAAGAAATATATTTTTGGAACATTTGGAGAACTATTACGTACATTTATGAACTTTCAGTAATATCATCCAGTCGCTTTACACGAATAATAAAGAAAAACTAATATGTTGAGCTAACTATTCATTTATTTTTCTACTACCTTTTTTCGACCAATACCGTAGATTATCGCAAACCCGTGTAAATTTGAAATTATTTTGGATAAGTTGATACAAAAATCGACTCAAACCCTAGTCTATTGGTTAGTGTGCAGGCCAGTGGATCGGGAGGTCACAGGTTCGAATCCCAGTTGCGTTACTTTCGTCGTGAAATGTTTTTCTTCGACATTTCTCGGCGAAAGACAACTAGTTCCGTGACTCGGAGGCAAACTTGGGACTGGCTGTATCGGTATAGGTTTTCCACAGTTTTCCTATGCCCAAGTCAGACACGTCATGGTGAATACGATACAGAAGAGGAAGTCGGCTGTTGCTGCAAGGTGGGAGGGAGGCAATGGGAGGTAGACAGGAGAGTTGTGGAATACGAGATAGAACGAAGTTGAAGTGGGTTCTGGGTCCATAAAAAGAGGAAGACCCTGTACGACTGGAACAAACCGATAAAAAAAAATACAAAAATCAGCCATGATAATGAGCGCTGCAGAGATCTTAAAGAAATCAGGCGGACTGGTAATTTTTTATGACATTTCATGACTTTTTCAGGATCGAGCGTAATTTCATGACATTTAAGACTTTTCCAGTCTTGGTTGGACGCATGTTGAAGCTCTCACTTTCAACGACTGCTGCTCGCATACCACGTGGATGATACATTTCGGTCTCTGCAGCGAGAATTTTTCAATTTATACAAAATTATTTACAATTACCAATTTTTGCCAGCGATTTTAATGTTCGTTTTCAAAAAGAAGATTCCGTTGAATTACTTCAATGAAGTATTTGGTATTACGATGGCGAGCGATAAAACTGTGCCGACCATGAGATACGGCACAACAGCTGATCTTAACAAGATATATTGAAAAAATAGAATCCTCATTAACTTGTTTTAGTTATCATAAATTCACGATTTCATTTATAGACTGCACAATTCAAAGTGAAGACAAAATGAATAATAAAATCGAACGACGTAATTATCCTATTATTTATAAATAACAATATCTTAAATATTTTAGCTAACGTGTTTTTGAATTATAATTAAAATTAAAGAATTGAAAAAAAACATTTGTTCCTACATTTACTTCTTTTTTTTTTAATCGACTATTAATAATAAAACGATTAAAGCAAAACGAAGAAAAGGAAATTGTATACTTTGTGTGATTTTGGGATAAAATCGTTTAGGGTTATGACAAAAAAACTTTCACTTGCACTGTAGTCTCGTAAAACGTCACCCAAGTTTTTATTATGTTGTTTGTTAATTTGTTTTCGTTGATTAAATTCGAACTTACGGTTTGACTATTTTTTCGTCGTCAGCTGTGACGTTTTTCTCATTTTTCTTCGGACCCGCGGTTTTTTCGTTTTTCTTCGTCTTCGCGGCTTTTTCGGTTTTCGCGTCCTGAGGCTTCGTCTTCTTTTCTTCCGGCATTTTTTCGCGCACTGTTCCCAATTTCATCGGGTCAAACGCTCCCGATGAGTGGCGACTTCAAAGGTGAGAGATTACAATCAGGGTCGAGCGGTTTGCATTATTGACACGTTGCTTCGTGTACAGGTGAGGCGAACGAAGCAAATTGAAAAGGCGCGTCGTTTTTACCCTTACGGGTTTCGTCCTGGCGTCATGGTAGAATGAAAATCGATGGGCCGCTTTTTTTCTGTACCAGCTGGCGGTAATGCAGAGCGCCCAGTTGTGGCTGAATTGAATCAGGGCGCTGGCAAGGATTGATATTTTTGCTATTCAAAATGATCGCTTTTTTAGCGTCCTGCTGTGCCACTCGCAGCGCTAGTTGTGCCCTTACAAAGCTGATGCGCGCGCAAGAGCTGTGTATATACAGGGTGAGGCACATAAAGTGTTACAGAGCAATAGCACTCAAACAATTGATCATATCCAAAAATGTTTCAGACAAAAGTTTCAGTGTTCGAGAAGGCCGTCATACTGGACCTTCCTATTTTTTTATCGGTGGAGGCGCTGATGCTACGTCAAGGTCAACTCCACTTTTTTAAATGGAACCATGTTTTTTTTTTTCGATGACATTATTACCGATTTTAAGACGAATTCAGCGACCTACAACACAAGGTCATTCTAGTCACGCAAAGTATGAAAATAGTTGAAAAATCGAAAAATATCGGAATAATCACTTTCAAAGGATCCACTGAACCTTGGTTTGGGTCTACCTACAGAAGATGCTCGAAGTGATGACCCTCGACTTGTAAGCACTTGTTAATTCGCTGATGAAAAGACCGTCTAACTTCAGCCAACATTTATGGTGTAATTTCGGTACATGCTCGGCGTATTCTTTCTTTCATGTCGTCAGGCGTGGTCAGGTGTGTTTATACTTTTGTATTCATACTTTTATCAAGCTTGATGAAGTTAGCGCCACGACTTTCGAATTTCTAATGTTTTCTCCTTGTAATCGTTTGTAAATCGTTTGTAGGTGATTGTTAGACCAATTTGAATGTTTGTTGCTTCATCGATGTGCCGCAATTAGCGCTACTAAGAGCATGGAGTCAAGTGAAGAAGGTAGTGTCTCGTTTTGTTATTTTCAAAAAAAAATGTTATGTTTGTCACACGCAATAGTATGTGGCCCAATACTTTTGCACGCTCGTTAAATAAAAGGTGACAGACAATTAAATATTTAAGAAACAATGGGCGGTATTCATAGTCGGGTCTTATTTTCAAGATCGTTTTAAGCACGGTCTTGAGACGCCGCCTAGATTCAGAAATGTCGAATAAGATGATCTCAAGATGTAATACACAAGACCGCCTGAGCGAAAATGATCTTGTTCAAGACACAACTTTACTAGTTTCATATTTCCGTCTTATCTAGAGTAAGGAATATCTTAAGCATGCAAGGTTTCACAGTCAATTAAGACTGTCTCATATCAGAAAGAAGATTGCAAATAAGATGGACTTCATGAAGACGGGACGCAAGCCCTCTTAAGATGTTCAAAGAGAGGTTAGAGACAACGCAGAATTTTAGAGCACAGTCACTGATAAATATATTGCGTGTTGTGACTACTGATTAATAGAATTGTACAGTTAAAAGAAGATACTCTCCTACATAGTATGAGTGAGACAGTAGCCCGCTCGCGATGCTGCCGCTAAAAACAGCGTATATGCGTTTTAGTATACATATAGTTCAGTGAGCACAGTTAAATATTGGATGAGTAAGAGCAAGCATAAATTTAAACTCAGACAAAATTGATCTTGTATTGCAATGTCGCACTTTGAGGATTTGCGGAATATTTACGACATGGATAACATGGATAAAGATGAATCCTCGGAGCAAGAAAATGAGCGGGTTCCACGAGCACCAGAACGATATATTCGCGGTGCTCCGAATCCAGATTTCTATCCTGAGAACGAATTTAAACGACGCTTCCGATTTCCCAAATGGCGACCCCGCATTACAGAGCTCTGATTGGTGGATAGAATGGCGAGTTACCAAAAATCATCCGGAAACACCCGAATGCCAGTGCTGTATCAAGACCATCTTGATGATAATAAGACAATCTTGAGCAGAGTCGTTTTTATAAAAACCGTCTTATTTGAGGACTATGAAATGTATGCGATCTTAAGAATATTCTTGACCAATAAGATCGTCTTTGTGAAGATAGTGTCAAGAGTCGTCTTGGGACCTGGCTATGAACCAGGGGGGTGACACAGGCTGCTGGAGTCGCTTCGCCGAATGTCCGTCTTTTGTGTTGCCAAATTTCGTCACTTGTGGCGCCACTTATCTTCTCACCGCAGTGCTCCCGAAATGCATTCAAAGCATTCACAGATACACGTCAAATGATCTAATGAAATAAATAATCTAATAATAATAAATAGTAAAGAATGGAATAATAAATTATTTATTTCGTTATTGTAAATGTTAAATATTAGATTTTAGATGGTAGTCACTTCTGAATACGAATGAAAGGAAAAGGAAAAGATGTACAAATGCGTAAAAAATCTCGTCCTTCTGGAAGTCTTTTTCGCACACCGCTCTCCCTGCTTTCACACAACTGTCGGGTCGCTTTACTGCGTCTTTCCATAACTTTAAAGCTTCTGGATCTCGGGGTATTGTAAAAAAAATGTACTTTTTCGAGGTTTGTCGAAGCCGAAGCGTACCTCGAATCGCAGCCGGATACAATGCACGTTGGCATAATCGTAAAAATAATTACACCATATTATGCACAAAGTAACGGTTAACAAAACTTAACAAAACAACGTAACAAAACAACTTAACAAAACAACGTAATGAAACAACTTAACAAAACGATGATTCAACAACAAAATTTAACACGATTTTTTAACCTCAAAATCTTGACAACTGACAGGTGTAGTAAAGTCAAGCACTCGATGAGAAGATAAGTGGCGCCACGTACAGAGCGCTAAAGGAACTACAGAATGCGGACAGAAAGCGAACCGGGCCTAAGTATATGGAAAGTAGCACCGTGTCACCCCCCTGCTATGAACACAGCGTTAACGCCGGCGTTTCCATAGTAACCCTACGCTCCGAGAGAAGACGCGCCTCTTCATTCTCTTAGCAACGCTAATTACGCGATTGCAACATCTTTACACGAGAATTCGTTTTTTTCCTCGTAATTCTTACATTTTATAAGTACGGCAAGTCACTCGAGGCAACAGAACGGGCGACGGTGCTCACGAATTGTAGTCGCGTCCACATAACCTCAAATCGAAAACGTCAAAATGTCGCAGAACTTAGCGGAACGTTTGATTTTCGAGGCGGAATGGTACGACAAGGTGGCATCGATGCTCAAAAAGTTTTATCTCTATTACTTCCCTGCGGACAACACGATCGAATTGGTGAGTTTATTGCGCACAAGATTTTTGACACACGTCGAATTGTCGCTTAGCGTACAAGCGCCAATTCTTTTGCGGTTGAACGAAAATGTCTCATTGAAATACGGCAAGATTTTTTTATCTTCTCCCATCGCAGTACGACTTGAAGACCAAAAAGACTTTCCTGCGAAGAACCAAGTGTGAGGGCATAGACGCTAGGAATCTCTATGTCGATGGTATGGTCACGATCTTCTCCAGACCCATGAAAATAACCGGCGTGGCGGACAACGCCACCAGGAACAAACTCGCGTCCAAGATGCAAAAGTAAGCGTTTTAAATATTCTATTATTCAGCGGACTTTCATAGGGTAAACCAACCAGTGTATGAACGAGTAACGACACTATTGGATTCAGATGGCCTGTAGAATGAAAATATTATGAAAACGAACTTTCTAATTGCTATTGAAAACTTCACGAATTCCATTTTCACCGATGTTTATTATTTTTCACAAAAATTAAATATTTCCATCGTATGACTACGGATAATTTCTAATTGAAGTTATAGTTTTCTCTTTATAGTTATAGGGTATAGCTTAGTTTTTTTTAAATGAGGACTGGGCAACTCCTTAGCTCTCTTTCAAGGACTAGACAACTTCCTGGTTCTTTTGTAGGGCTGGGCAATGCTATAGTTTTTTTTTTTTTTGGTATTGGGCAACGTTCTAGTTCTTTTATGAGAATTGGGCAACGTTCTAGTTCTTTTATGAGAATTGGGCAACGCCCTAGTTCTTTTTAGGGGCCGACGGAGCTTCCTAGGTATTTTTCGAGGAATTGGAAACTCCCTAGTTACATTTCGGCCGCAATAAACTCGGGGATTGTTCTACCCCGTTTTCCAAACATTTGTACCCGTTCCTTTGGGGATAGTACGATATCCGAGGCGCCAAGTTTTGAGCGTTGATTCTTGATATTTGAAACAAAGCAATGAGAATTTTAAGAATAAAAAATTTGCCGTTTCGGCTTCCTTAAAGAATTATGAGTGCTTTTAGCGGTAATTGGAAAAACGCCAAAAATTCAACGATAGTTGTTGGCTCATAGGTACAATATCTTTATTTTATCACAAATAAAGGAAATTGACCGGGGGAGCTTCAAAAAGTATTTGTTCAGTATTGCCTGAAGGGCAAAAAGTTTTTCTCTTATTTGGCTGAGACCCAAGAATTTATGATTTAATATAGTACACCATTTTTTCCGAGCTTCTCTATTGGGAAGATGCTATGTACGTAGAAGGTGTGTCGCACGTGAAATGTGTTTGCCACTAGAGCGCAGGGGTCTGGGGGGTGCAACCCCCCGAAGGGGCATGGCCCCTTGCGGGGGCGGCGGGGGAGGACCCCCCCAAGGACACTAAACGCAGTATTTATATGATTTTCAACATAAATTCCAAGATAATGCTTCATTTATTTATATTGTTTGTTTATTTATAACAATACGAATTGTTTCATGTAATTACTACACCAATTACTAAACGATATATTTTACATAAACTTGGAGCCTTACAAGTCCGAAGAGGAATGAACCTACTTTTAATCCCTCTTCGGATTTCTAGCGATTAAAAGTGCTGTCTGTCTAGTCGCACCTATTGGGAGTACAAATTAATTCGGTCCGTTTTCAAGAGATGGCTCTGGCTGTTATAAATGTTTCATAGTGACAGCTGACTTTGGTGGTTTCAGAGAGGTTGGACATCTGTCAATAACATTCAGTTTATATCGCTTTGAGTTCCATTAAAAACCTTGTTTTTTACTGTGTTGAATATGTCAAATTTTGTGTTAACTAAGCAGCGTTTGCGGGAAGTTTCACTTTTCTGCTTTAATTGGAAGAAAAGTGCAGCTGAAGCGCATCGAATGCTTGTTGAAGTTTATGACGATGATATCCCAACTGATAAATCATGTAGGGAATGGTTTCGACGCTTCAAGAACGATGATTTCAGCGTTGAAGACAAGCCTCGCCCTGGACAGCCAAATGAGCCAATGAGCTGCTACAACCTGGCGATTCCATTACGGGCGATCGGTATAGACTACAATTGATTCGTTTGAGCCGTGCATTACGAGAAAAACGGCCGGAATACGAGCAAAGACATGACAAAATTATTCTTCTGCATGATAACGCTCGGCCTCATGTCGCAAAAGTCGTAAAAAAATATTTGGAAACGCTCAAATGGGATATTTTACCGCACCCGCCGTATTCTCTGGACATTGCTCCTTCTGATTACTGGTTGTTCCAACGGATGCAGCAGGATTTAGCAGGTCACCGGTTCACTTCTTTCGCAGAAATTGAAAATTGGCTCAAAACTTGGATCGCCTCAAAAGACGAGACTTTTTTTCGAGATGGAATTCGAAAATTGCCTGAGAGGTGGGAAAAAGTAGTAGCCAGCGATGGACAATACTTTGATTAATCTATTCATACCTTTTATTTTGAAATAAATGGATTTTTTACCACAAAAAAAAACGGACCGAATTAATTTGTACTCCCAATATAAGCGAGGAAAATACGGTAGTGGTTATTTAAAATACATTTTTGGCCTCTGAGACACTGTTGAAACTATATATTTCCAAGTTACCTTGCCTGATGTTCCTTGAAATTTTCAAATTCGAAAAAAAAAACGTTATATTCGATAACTAACGAAAAAAAAATCTAATTTTAACGCAAAATAAGTGAAATATTAACTTTTACCACTCTTTATATTTTATTTATTTTGACTTGATAACCCTAAATTCATCGTCAAGTTTGGGCGCCTCGGATATCGTACTCTTGCCGTTCCTTTTTTTATACGCAAATCGCAAACCCGTCTTGCCAAGTTCGAGTGTTTTTTTTATTGAAAAATATTGATAAACAATGAAGTTATTATTTAAACAAAGCGCCGCCGTTGCTGCGTAGCCGATCGGTATAACTTCTGGCAACTAGGGTAATCTGGAATTCAAAATATAAAATATACTTTCAGTATAATAATAAAACTTTCTCATGGCCTGATAGTTGTTTGAATTTTGAAAATTACGAAAATGTAAAGCTGTAAAAAAAAGAATTTATTTTCGATCGAAAAAAAAATAACTGCAATAATTTGTTGTTAACAAGAACCTTCGCGATAATCAAGCCGGACGCCATGGACCAAATGGGCGAAATACTGAAGCTGATTTCCAATCACGATTTGCACATAAGCAACATTAAGATGGCGAGGCTGACGGAGCACGACGTAGAATTTTTGTACAAGGAGACGGACGATGATGATCTCCGGTAAGCAAATCCAAACGAATCTAAAGGAAAGACTCATCGCCGAACAAAACGCCGTACCCGGAGAGTGTGAGAATCGTAACGAAATTATTTGTTTCCAGGCGCATTAAGAAGCACATGACTTCCGGTCGTCTCTTGATTCTCGAACTACTAGGAGAGAACGCTACGGAACGTTGGCGACAGCTCGTCGGACCGACGGACAGTAAGAAGGCCCGGGAAGAGGCTCCGGCCTCGTTGCGAGCGTGTTACGGAAAAGATACGATCGAAAATGCAGTTCACGGTTCCGCGGATCACAAACGAGCCGAAGAAGTAATCAAACGCTTGATTGATCGATAAGAATCTTCGTAATATCATTTCCGTCCGTCTTCGTAATATCAAAACGTCCCGAAAACTACTCGAAAACAACAGTGAACAAAAAGAACAATTAAGACATAAAAATACGAAGCGAAAAAAAAGACGCAACGAAAAAAAAAAAAAATCGGATAAAAAAACAACCCAAACAAAAAATAACGCCACAAAAACCAACTCAGTCAGAACAAAACAGCCCAAACAAAAACGAAATAACCCAAACAAATACATCGCAACAAAAAAACAACCCAAACAAAAAAGACGCAACAAAAAGAAAAAAACTAAAACAAAAAACAAGGCGACAAACCCAAACAACCCAGCGAAGCAACTCAAGTAAGAAACAACGCAACAAAAAAATAACCCGAACAAAAAACAACGCAACAAAAAAACAACCCAAACAAGAAAACAAGTCAACAAAAAAACAACTGAAGCAAAAAATAACGCAACAAAAAACAACCCAAACAAGAAAACAACGCAACAGAAAAACAACTGAAACAAAAAACAACGCAACAAAAAAACAACCTAAACAAGAAACAACTCAGACAAAACAAAACAACCTAGAAAAAACACCCCAAACAAGAAAACAACGCGACAGAAAAACAACTGAAGCAAAAAACAACGCAACAAAACTAACAACCTAAACAAAAAACAACTCAGACAATACAAAACAATTCAGAAAAAAACAACCCAAACAAAGAACAACGCGACAAAAGAACCACCTAGGTAAAAAACAATTCAACGAAAAAACAGCCAAAATGGGAAACAACACACACAAACAAAAAACAAGCAAAACAAAAAACAACACGAACAAAAAAACAACTGAAACAGAAAACAACACATACAAAAAAAACAACCCACCAAACAAACCAAACAAAAACAACCTAAGTAAACGTAATACAATTTGCTTTTTCTGGCTTCCACAATATGAATTGTTGCATCATTTTCAATTGACAAGAATCGTTTAAAAAGCATTCCGAGTGATTTTGAAATGGACTAATATCGAATGATTTTCACCAAGTTTTTCTTTCGGATTTCAGGAGCTGGATTATTTTTTCCCAGGTTCGAAGACCAAGCGGCGAGGACCGGCGAGTACCGCGACCCTGAAGAATTGCACCTGCTGCGTGATAAAGCCCCACGCTGTTCAAGCTCGATTGTCCGGCCACATAATCGACTCCATACAGAAGGCTGGCTACTGTGTCACCGCGATCGAACAGTTCCAAGTCGCTCCCGTCAACGCGGAAGAGTTTCTCGAAATTTACAAAGGCGTCTTACCCGACTACGGCGTACGTGAGAGTGAAAGAACAAAAATGAACGCGAAAAATTCCAGTCACGTAGGGAGGTTTGAAACTTGAGATGTCATTAATTTTGTAGGCCATGGTCGCGGAGCTACAGTCGGGACCCTGCATAGCCATGGAAATAAGCCACAAGGACGAGACTTTCGAGGTCCCCGTGGAGTTTCGAAAATTCTGCGGTCCCATGGATCCCGTAATGACGAAATTTTTAAAATACGAATGTAATTCGAAATACTCGCGATCTCGGACACGGTACGTTTGACGTTTCGTTTTTTTTTTCTCCAGGATATAGCGCGACAAGTCAGACCCGACACTCTGAGAGCCAAGTACGGCAAGACCAAAGTACAAAATGCGATTCACTGCTCGGATCTTCCCGAAGACGGAATACTCGAGGTGGAATATTTCTTCAAAATCCTTGCCGAGGGATAATCCTTCAACGGTGTTTGCGAACTCTCCACAACGTTCCGGACACGATAAGATATTCCCTAAACTCATCCACTCACTTCATTCATGTCCCCTAAATTCATCGCTTGGAATAGCAAGCTCGTGGTTACTTTTGGAGGACTGGACAAAACTCCCTAGTTATTTTTAAGGACGGGGGGGAGGGCTTTCAATTCACTTTTTGACGACTGGAGTAAATCCTCTAGTTACTTTGGTGGACTGGGAGATATCCCTAGTCGCTTTTGTACGATTCTGAAAACTTCCTAGTTATTTTTGTACGGGAAGAACAGGTACTCCGTAGGTACGTTTTGGAGACGAAAAATTTAGGGATCAAACTACTCTGCCTAAGTAAGTCCCTAGTTACTTTATGAGGCCTGGGGATGACCTAGTTCCTTTCTCAGGGCTGGGGGAATCCCTATTTGCTTTTGAGGGCTGTTGGGATGTCTAGTTACTTTTGAGGACAAGGTATTTTTCGAGGCATGGTAAACTCCCTAGTTGTTTTTTTTAAGGACAGGGGGGGGGGGGTTCATTAACTTTTCATTTACTTTTTGACGACTAGAGTAAATCCTCTAGTTATTTTACTGGACTGGGAGATGTCCCTAGCGGCTTTTATACGATTCTGAGAATTACCAAATTATTTTTTTGTTGCCTAGGGGGAAAACAGGTACTTCGTAGGTACGTTTTGGGGACGAAAAATTCAGGAATCAAGCTACCCCGCCTAAATAACTCCCTACTTTATGAGGCCTGGGCATGACCTAGTTCCTTTTTTTGGGCTGAGTAATCCCTATTTACTTTTCAGGGCCAACAGAGCGACCTAGGTATTTTACGAGGACTGCGAAAATCCCAAGATACTTTTTAAGGATTTTGGGGGTTTTTTAATTATTTTTTGACGGCCGGAGTAAATCCTCTAGTTACTTTGATGGGCTTGGATATGTCCCTAGTTGCTTTTGTACGTTTTTAAGAACTCCCTAGTTATTTTTTAGGCCTAGGGGAAAAAGTATACTCCGTAGGTACGTTTTGGGAACGACAAATTTAGGGATCAAGCTACCCTGCCTAAGTGAGTCCCTAGTTACTTTATAAGAACTGGGGACAACATAGTTACTTTTTCGGACTAGGGAAATACCTAGTTACTTTTGAGGACCGACGTAGCTGCCTAGGTATTGTCCGAGGAATAGGAAACTCCCTAGTTACTTTTCGGTTGCGCCAAACTCGGGGTTCGTTCTACCCTCGCCTCACAAACGTTCTTGACGCATTTCTTTGTTTTTTCTATACAAAAATCGCAACGCCGTCCGTACAGAAGGGCGCTAATTTTATACCAGGAAAAATAAGGAACGTTGGACTTTTATGCGCACACGATCAACTTTTATTATTATTATTGTTATTATTATTATGTTCCAATGAGCAAGTCGTCCGAAGTGATGACCCACTTCTTTTGGCTGACGAGACACAATTACCAGATGCCACAGAATTCGAGACCCCGAAAATGTTGACAAGTGTGACGAATATTCGAAAAATGAATTCTCCATCGTGTCCGAATGTGAATATTGTGGAAACTCGACGAAGTCACCGTGACGGAAAGCGGAGAAAAGGAAACAATAAAAAGAAAAAAAAAAGATAATTGCAAAGGCGAGCGGTGACGAGGATCGGCAATGCAATCGGATCGTTTCGAACAAGTCAAAGTTAAGAGGACAAACGCGGAGTCGTAAAACACAAACGATGCTTCTCGCTCCGCGACATATCGTTATTTATTATTGCGAACGACCGCAAATCGGGTTAAAAAAAAAACGAAGAAAAAATTTGTCCCGGCTGTTTCCTTTTGTCATTCGCGTCGTGGAGTGCGGCTGATAAAAATCGCTTTCGACAACGAGCGGTAAATAGAGACGAGCGCAGTGATGTAATGCACGATGACCGTTGCGAATTACAGGATCGCGCGAGAGAGAGAGAAAGAGCGATCTTCAATAAGAGGAAACGATAAGAAATAAAAATTAAAAAATTTGCCCGAAATATTAGGAATTGGAAATTATGATAAAAAAAAACACTCGGCTTTTGGGTTTATTCTTGCAACGTTAATCTCCGTATCGTAGCGTGCCTTGTACATGACAAAATGCTGATGTACTGAGTGAATATGTAACTCATATATATCGTACTTGTTTTTATTTTTACCGAACACTTCTTACGTTGTAAATTGCAAATGCAATGTGTGACAGTGCCTTGGAAATAAACGTTTTATCTTCCAAACGATTTATCCGGGTTCCCTCGAGACCCCAACCGTTTCTTTCCAGTTTTCAACATGCTCGTAATGGAAAAATTTGGTTTTTCGTTCAAGATTAGCGGCTCAAGCCTCGCCACTGTGAGGAATTTTTTTTTCCTACGGTGTCGTACATTTGCAGGGTGTCTATCGACGTGAAAAGTCATGAAAATTCTTAAATGTCATGAAATTACACTCGATCCTGAAAAAGTCATGAAATGTCATGAAAAATTACCAGTCTACCTGATTTTTTTAAGATCTCTGCAGCGCTCATTGTCATGGCCGATTTTTGTATTAATTTATCCAAAGTAATTTCAAATTTTCCCTGGTTCGCGCCAATCTACGGTATTAGAAAAAAAAAATTATTCGTTATCTCAACATATTCGTTTTTGTTATTCGTGTAAAGCGTGTAAAGATGATATTACTCAAAGTTCCTAAATATCTGTAATATTTTTCCAGATGTTCACAAAATATATTTCTTTACAGCAAACTTGAAATGATGTTTGTCTCACATTTTTTACTCCACATGAAATTGTACAGTTTGGTGACTTTTCGTTCATTTCATATACTTTTTATTTGCATACAACACACATCTGTTTCAAAGAGCATAATATAAATATAAAGAGCATAATATAAATATAAAAGTTTAGAAAATTAGTCGCATTAAGGCCTTATATACGCGATTTCGCCGATTTTCGAAGGTATTTTTCTAAAAACTTTTCTAGACGCGGTTAAAAAAAATGACGCATATATTGACAACATTTTTTTTTACAGATCATTTACGCACATGGTTAAGTATATGTAAAAAAAAATCAGAAATATTAACAAATGGCGGAGATATAACATAATAAAGCAATGTATTTTTTTTTGCGCGCGCGTTGATGGTGAAAGTTCTCGGCATCGATGTGGGTGTCCGAGAAAAAAATGAACATATTTATAATTGCATAATGAATGTATCTTCAGTGTGAACCAACAATATTATTTAAAGAAAATTATTATAATAAAAATTCGAAACTTAAAATTTTTTTACTCAATTTTCTGTCGGTATTTTATTTTTTATATTTTTTTGTGTCATTGAAATTTTTGTTTGTGTGGTTCACACGATAGGTGATGATACTAAGAATATGTTGTAAAAATTTCAAAGCGATCTGAACCTTCGTTCAAGAGTTAGAACTTTCACGAGGTTCAAAAAAGTGAATCGTGGTAAAACGGCTTTGAAGTTGGCGGTCGGGCGCGCCGCGCGGTATCTATTACGCGCTCTAAATGCTGTAACTTTAAGAATTTTTGGAATTTTTCAATTCTGTAGAGCTTAAAATATTCCTAACCGTTCAGGCTAATGGAGTCAAAAATAAATTAAAAAATGAAAAAATTTGAAATTTTTTTGCGTATACAAGGCCTTAAAGAATTATAAAGTATACCTTTATACAAGAAAGTCATAATAAAAGTCACGAAAAAAATCCTTATTTCTTGCCTTAAAAAATCCTTAAATGTCATGAAATTTCAGTTCTGGTGAAAATTAGACACCCTTGCCTTGAGACACGCAACGAAGTTCTTCAGATGTTGGATTTATCTTTGGGGACCATTGGCGTAGTCAGGATTTTGGCCTTGGGGCGGCAGGAGGAAGCGGACTGACAAAAACTGGTTTTGTTCACAATCATCGTTGTTTTTAAATAAAATTTACATGATAGTCGATAATCACGTAACACACATGAAATCTAAAACTTGCTTTAATCACACGTTCATGTTAACATTAGTATTAAACTCTTGCAATACCTTAAAAAATAATCAATTTTTCATCATTCTTTAATCCTTCTACCAGTTTGTAAACTTTACTTTCAGTAGGTACTCAATTAAATAAGTCTTATTTTCCCTTTTTTTCTCTTCTGCAAATCGGTCCAACACTTTTTCAGCTGGATTTTTTAAAAACCATGTTATTCTTCATGTTTAGGTGTGATGAGAGAATCGTTTCTTTTTATCACACTTTTATCCGCCTCGTGGAAAAAAAAAACTTCTCTCACAGCCGGCACAGCTCGCTGGAAGTACTATTGCTGCTTGGAAAAGTTTATATAACTTAGAGCAGTACTCCTTAATATTCTTTTTTCAATTTTTAGCTCTTATTTCGAAATTTGTCAATTGAAATATGTTTTTCAGGACCAACGCTTCAGCTCCTAAGGCTGATGTATCAATTATAAAGATTTTTCTATAATTATTGATGAAATGCTCTCCGTTCTTCATATACAATAAAAAAAAAATGCATCAACGGTAAGAGCTAACGGTAGGTTCTCAAATCAGCGTTTCAGGTTTACTATTTGGTAGTAAATGTTGATCTTCCAGTATTTTTCGGGTTGTGTGTTGGCCGGAAAATCTTCTATAGGGGAGAGAGGGGCAAGACGGGTTTGCGGGCAACGCGTTGCCCGCCAACTTTGCTTTGGCCCACATTTGGATGAATTACGATATTTGAATTTCTATTTCATTAACGCAATGAAATAGCTACTTTTTATACAAATTACGAAATTACGACGAATAGTTCGAGTTTTATAAAGGCCTTAGGGCCTTATATACGCGATTTCGCCGATTTTCGAAGGTACTTTTCTAGACGCGGTTAAAAAAAAAATGACGCATATATTGATATTTTTTTTACAGATCATTTATGCACATGGTTATGGTTATGCATATGTGAAAAAAAATCAGAAATATTAACAAATGGCGGAGATATAACATAATAAAGCAATGTATTTTTTTTTGCGCGCGCGTTGATGGTGAAAGTTATCGGCATCGATGTGGGTGTCTGAAAAAAAAATGAACATATTTATAATTGCATAATGAATGTATCTTCAGTGTGAACCAACAATATTATTTAAAAAAATTATAATAAAAATTCGAAACTTAAAATTTTTTTACTCAATTTTCTGTCGGTATTTTATTTTTTATATTTTTTTGTGTCATTGAAATTTTTGTTTCTGTGGTTCACACGATAGGTGATGATACTAAGAATATGTTGTAAAAATTTCAAAGCGATCTGAACCTTCGTTCAAGAGTTAGAACTTTCACAAGCTTTAAGGGGCCAGTCCACTTTGGAGCCACGAAAAAAAGGCTATTTTCGCGATTTTTTTGAGGATTTTATAAAAGATATGAATATAATATATATTAAAAATTTTAATTCATTTTTATTCATTTTTAAGTACAAAAACTATAGTTTAACGTAACGCCTCAAAAATAGGTGGGCTAGGTAGCTCCACCACAACTCGGCAACGGCTTGTCTGAAACAAAAAAATCAAAGTCCGTTAGATTCAGCATAACACCAGCTACAAAGTGACCCTCGGATATAAAGTTTTATCAAAAAATAAAAAAATGGCAGATGAAAAACGAAAAAAGTAAAAAAAAAAACGCGGTTTTTTCGCAGTTTTTCGCACAAAAAAAAGAGTAAAAATAAAAAATTTTAAACCATCGAGGGTCATCTTGTTGCGAATCATGTTTACAATGTGTGGTTCAAATTTCAAGAGAATCGGTTTATTAGTTTTAGAGATACGATGGAGCTAGATTTTGAAAACGTTGTTTCGAGAAAAACCGCGTTTGAAGTTTATACTATGAAAATCTCTTACCTAAACTCAATCGGCAATATTGACACAATATTGGCACAATATTTCTGCATGTATGTACTTTCGAAAACAGTAAAAAAAAATCGATTTTTTGAAATTTTCAAAGTGGACTGGCCCCTTAAAAAAGTGAATCGTGGCAAAATGGCTTTGAAGTTGGCGGTCGGGTGCGCCGCGCGGTATCTATTATGAATGCAATCTTACCTTATTTAATAGCATCCTGGAATTTTTCAATTCTGTAAAGCTTAAAATATTCCTACCCGTTCAGGCTAATGGAATCAAAAATAAATTTAGTAAAATGAAAAATTTTCAAATTTTTCGCGTATATAAGGCCTTAAGAGCGGGATACGTAATTTTTCGTTTCGCTGCACTGCAGCAACTGCGTGAGGCGCAATGAAAGTGCCCGTGGCGATCGGTAAGTGTCCAGTTGTGTTCTCGACACCGGCCAGTGTGGACACAGAATATATATTCCCGCTCCATCCGATGTTCAGCCGCGATCGGTTCACTCGCTAACGATTTTTGTCCCTTCGCTCGTTCATCTGCTGTCAAAGAAAATTCCAAAAAGAAATAATTTTAAATAAATCGAAAAAGAAAAAAAAGGTTCGATCGAATTCCCGCGAAAATTTCGTCTACGAAAATAAGTGATCGTGCGTAAAGTTCAAAGTGGAACGGAGGAAAAATTCGTCACTGGTGCAAATTTACGACGAAGAAAGGAAAAAAAAAAAAGAATTCGTCGAGGCTCGTTGATTTTCGCGAAAGTTTTTTCATTAGCGCAGCGCAAGGTGAGTGCCTCCGTAAATCGTTTATTCTCGCGGAGAGAAAAAAAAAAGTCTCGCGCATCAACGTGCACACGGGAAGAAATATTTCATTACGAATCGCCTCTAAAATGATTTATTGGTAGTTTCGTACTAGATTATGATTTAAAAAAAAATTAAACATCAGAAAAGAAACGTATCGCATGCCTAGCAAATCGCGCCTTAGAAAATATCGTTAAAGCACACAAAACCAGTATGACAGTTCAAAGTTTGCGGAACCTTTCGGCGGGGGGGGGGGGGGGTGGCGGGGGCGAAAGGGCATAATCGTCTAAATGATTCACTGAACATGACACATTTATGACATTGCCCAAAGTAGACAAGATAGAGCGGTGACGAAAACAAAAAAAAAACCCAACTGTCAAAAACTTTTTTACCTTCATTCGGAATTTTTCGATATTCTTATTTATAGCGATTTATTAGCATTGATTCTCGTATTCGGTTTGAAAGTCGTCGACTGTCAGTTCGTTCGACCAAAATCGAAGCGAAAAGCGCATTTGTGAGTAAATTATAGAAAAAAAAAACGAAAATATTAAAATAATTGTTTGTCATAGCGTATTTAATTAAAAATAAATAATTTGCTTTTGGTCATAACGATAAAATAGTATAATACTAATAATAATAACAATAACCAATATTAATAATAGTAACCAATAATAATAATAATAATAACCAATGATAAAAATAATAATAACCAATAATAACATTATATAATATATAATATATAATATAATATAATATAATAATATATAATATTATATAATATAACCAATAATAACATTATATAATTATAAAATAATAATAATAATAACCAATAATAATAACAGTAACCGATCGTAATAATAACCAACAGTAATAAATAAGATGAATAGTAGTAGTTTAGGGTGAATGATAAAAAAAAACGAAAATATGAACTAACGAAAATAATAATAACCAATATTAATAATAATAATAATAATAATAATTATAACCAACCAATTATAACTAACCAATAATAACATTATATAATATATAATATATAATATAATATAATATAATAATATATAATATATAATATTATATAATAATAACCAATAATAATAACAGTAACCGATCGTAATAATAATCAACAGTAATAAATAAGATGAATAGTAGTATTTCAAGGTGAATGATAGAAAAAAAAACGAAAATATGAACTAACGGCGAAAAGTTTCCGGACAAAAGTTCAAAAAAGTTCTGGAACGATTTTTTTATGCCATTTCGCCTATAGTTGACATAAATTAATTTAATAAGCGGCATTTTGAAGGGGAGGAATTTACCTTCATTCCGTTTTTCTTTGAAATTTTTTAACTATTTTTTTTACGACTAGTACCGTTTTTCGAAAACGACAATTTTTCGCCTTTTTTTTGTTCCTTTTCTGGTGGACCCCGTTTACAGACAGACATTTTTTTATGCATTTCTTTGACCGGAATCATAAAGGGGTAAGCTCAAGCTTCAAATTTGTTTTTTTTTTGAGCTTCGTACGATTTTTTTTTCTGAAGATATTTTGATTTTTTTGAAAAAGGAGACAATTTGAAAAATAATGTGTAACGCGAAAACGACAAGGATTCAAGGAAAACCTCAAGATAGTAAAAAGTTGAAACGGTATTCGTTGAGTTTGCGAGAATTTTTTCAGATTTTTTTTCGAAATTTTTTTTTCACCTACTTTCGGTAAAAATATTAGATTATTTAAATACCGTAACTCGAGAATTAAGGGGTTTGTGGTAAAATTTCAAGAGAGGAAAACATATCATTTTTCTATTTTTAATGCAATAGAATTATTTCAGACATTTTTTCGACATTTTTTCTCGAGTTACCGTAACGAAATCATCTGATTTTTTACCGAAAATAGGTGAAAAAAAATTTCGAAAAAAAAATCTGAAAAAAATCTCGCGATCTCAAGGAAAACCGATTCAACTTTTTACTATCTTGAGGTTTTTCTTGAATCCTTGTCGTTTTCGTGTTACACGTTATTTTTCATATTGTCTCTTTTTTTTCAATCAAAATATCTTTAGAAAAAAAATCGTTCGAAGCTTTAAAGAAAACAAAATTGGAGCCTGAGGTTCCCCCTTTATGATTCCGATCAAGGAAATGCATTAAAAAATTTTTTTTCTGTAAACGGAGTCCACCAGAAAGGAAACAAAAAAGGCGAAATATGGTATTTATCGAAAAAGGGTACCAGTCGTAAAAAAAAATAGTAAAAAATTTAAAATAAAAAGTAACGAAGATGAATTCCTCCCCTTCAAAATGCCGTTTATTAAATTCATTTATGTCAACTATCGGCGAAATGGCATAAAAAATCGTTTCGGAACCTGTTTGAATTTTTGTCCGGAAACTTTTCGCCGGTAGTTGTACATTTAACTAATTATTTGGCACAGCGTATTTAATTTATAATGATTAATTGACTTTTAATCATAATAATACAATAGTATAATCCTAATAATAGTAATAATAATAATAACCAACAATAATAAACAAGATGAATAAAAGTAGTTTAGGGTGAATGATAGAAAAAAAAACGAAAATATCCATTTAAATCATTGTTTGTCGCAGGGTATTGAATTTGGAAGAATAAAATTACTTTTAATCATAATTAGACAATAGTATACTACTCATTATGATAATAATAATGAATTATAATAATATTGGGTGAAGTAAAAAGTTCTGAGCGTTTTCCACTAGATGTCTTTAGTGAGCCATGTCTCACGATGTATACATCGCATCGTGTCATACTATACGGCGATTTAAAGGTGACATTACGCTTCAAAAAAAGTTCCTTGACAGTTTTGTGTTTGGTGAAGCCAGTTGTGTGTTACAGCGTTCCAAAATGGAGGTAAAAAAAGAGAAAATTCGATATATTCTTCAGTATCACTACGACCAAGGTGAAAAGGCGGAGAAGGCGGCCAAAAAAATTTGTGCTGTTTATGGAGCCAATACAGTATCGAATGCAACAGCAAAGCGGTGGTTCCAACGATTCCGTTCTGATAATATGGACTTCGAAGATGAGGCACGCTCTGGTAAGCCAATCGTCGAAAATGTCGATAAAATCATGGAAATCGTCGAGTCGGACCGGCATGTGAGCACTTGTTCCATTGATCAGGAGCTAAAGATTAGCCAGAAAACCGTTTGGAACCATTTGCATAAGGCTGGTCTCAAGAAGAAGCTCGATGTATGGGTGCCACACGAATTGACGCAAAAGAACCTTTTGGACCGAATTGATGCCTGCGATTCTTTGCTGAAACGTAACGAAATCGACCCATTTTTGAAGCGGATGGTGACTGGCGATGAAAAATGGGTCACATACGAGAACAACAGCCGAAAAAGATCGTGGTCCAATCGCGGTCAGGCGGCCCAAACGATCGCCAAGCCCGGATTAACGGCCAAGAAGGTTTTGCTGTGTGTTTGGTGGGATTGGAAGGGAATCATCCACAATGACCTGCTCCCATCGGGCCAAACACTCAATTCGGACCTCTACTGTCAACAACTGAACAGATTGCGGCAGGCGATCGACCAAAAGCGGCCAGAATTGGCCAATAGGAAGGGTGTTGTGTTCCATCAAGACAACGCCAGGCCGCACACATCTTTAACGACGCGCCAGAAGTTCCGAGAGCTTGGATGGGAGGTTCTATCGTACCCGCCGTATAGTCCAGACCTGGCACCAAGCGATTATCACCTTTTCAAGCATTTGCAAAATTTTCTTGATGGTACAAAACTGGCCTCAAGAGAGGCTTGTGAAAATGAGCTGGTCAAGTTATTTACCAATAGGGACGAGGACTTCTTCAATCGCTGAATTGTGAAATTGCCTTCAAAATGGACAAAAGTTATCGAACAAAACGGCGCATATTTGACCTAAATCGGACAATCCTAACTATGTTAACTTCATCGTCGAAATAAAGCGATTAAACGCTCAGAACTTTTTACTTCATTTAATAGTAACCAATAATAATAATAATAACCAATAATAATAATAATAATAATAATCAATACGAATGAATAAGATGAGCAGTTGAAGTTCATGGTATTAAAGTTTGCATTGTTGGAATGCAACGATAATTAATATTCATATTTTTATTTTCTTTTTTCAAATTATGATACGAAATATTGTTTGCAAATTTCCCTTGCACATGTTCCAACAAGTATCTTAAAAAATTGTCAAGGGAGTTCGGTAGTTAAAATCTGCTGAAAGATATTCGAGAAAGTAAAAAAGAAAAATTCATCGCACTCCAACGATGCAAACTTTAATTTCATATTAATTCTTTGAGGCACAATAATAGTAACAATAGTAATAATAATGAATTAATAAATAACATATTACTGATATGAAATTGAATAGACAACAATAATAAAGTATAAACGATGATAGAAATAATTGTAATGAATAATAACAGAAATAATAACAACCATTTTACATTAGGTAATAATAATCGTAATAATGATTGCAATAATGACATTCATCATTTAAAAAAATAATCGAATGCGAAGAATTTTCTTTAATAATAATAAAAAGGAGCACTTTGCGAATAAAAAATATTGGCCATACGAAAAATGCTGAATTATGACGACGACGATAACAATAATGATAATGGAAAAAATCGCAACAAGACCAGGAACAAGTGAATTAGTATTGACAGTATATGACAGACTACGTAAATGCCTTTATATTTTCTCATGGTGCCTGGCCATTGAACCACGAAGGAGGAGGAAATAACAATTAGCGAATCGTTCGCTCGTGAAGACGGCTCGTGTAGCAACAACATAAAAGAACAACAAGACAGCGATTCAAATAAAAATGAAAAGAAAAAAAAACAAACGCTAAAAAATTACAGTCGCGATACGTGTAGCGCGATGTTGGTGAAAATCTTCACGATCCGTGAGCGATCGATTTTACCAAACGGAAGAAATAATTTATGGCCTTATATTTCGCCGATTTTCGAAGGTACTTTTCTAGACGCGGTTAAAAAAAATGACGCATATATTGACAACATTTTTTTTACAGATCATTTATGCACATGGTTAAGTATATGTAAAAAAAAAAATCCAGAAATATTAACAAATGGCGGAGATATAACATAATAAAGCAATGTATTTTTTTTTGCGCGCGCGTTGATGGTGAAAGTTCTCGGCATCGATGTGGGTGTCTGAAAAAAAAAATGAACATATTTATAATTGCATAATGAATGTATCTTCAGTGTGAACCAACAATATTATAAAAACAAATTATTATAATAAAAATTCGAAACTTAAAATTTTTTTACTCAATTTTCTGTCGGTATTTTATTTTTTATATTTTTTTGTGTCATTTAAATTTTTGTTTCTGTGGTTCACACGATAGGTGATGATACTAAGAATATGTTGTAAAAATTTCAAAGCGATCTGAACCTTCGTTCAATAGTTAGAACTTTCACAAGGTTCAGAAAAGTGAATCGTGGAAAAATGGCTTTGAAGTTGGCGGTCGGGCGCGCCGCGCGGTATCTATTACGCGCTCTAAATGCTGTAACTTTAACAATTTTTGGAATTTTTCAATCCTGTAAAGCTTAAAATATTCCTAACCGTTCAGGCTAATGGAATCAAAAATAATTTAAAAAATGAAAAATTTTGAAATTTTTCGCGTATATAAGGCCTTAAAGGAAACAAAATCCGGAAAAATCGCAACGAAGGTCGCCGCGTCATTTGTACCTACCGACGAGCGCTAAATACAACAATCCGATCGAGCCAAGCCCTTCTCTCGTTACAAAGCATTCTTTGCCTAAACGTTTGCTTTCCTTTTATTTTTTCTCTTCCATACCACACGTGGATCTTTCGTAACGAATGTATCGGCACGTCTACGTGCGATGTAAAATAAAAAGAAAAAAAAACAAATCCGCAGTAAAACAAAGTATCGTCTGCAAGAGAAAACGACCTTGTTCTACGTGGATACTTTTGAATTTACAAGCTCCTGCATCCTTCGTGAAGAAGACTCATTGACTCGCATCGTGAATGTTTCGCGAGATTTGAGATAAAAAAAAACTTCGTGATGTATCGTATCGCAGATATAAATGGATTTACATATATCTATATATATAAAAGTGAATGTTTCTCTGTTGTCCCGTATGCGTTCTTATACTCATCCGATTGCGATGAAACTTTGGTGAATTGTTGTGCGCATGCCCGCGAAGGTTTCTGACATAGTACCATCAACGTGCAACAGGTGGCGTGCGAGTCGTATCGGATAATTGTTCGTCTTCTATGCGTTCGCGTATCGTCCATCCGATTGAGTTGAAACTTTATGCAGTTATTGTTGGCACTTGCGTGAAGGTTCCTGACATAGTGTCATCAAAGTACAATAGGTGGCGCGCGAGTTGTATCGGATAATCGTTCGTCTTCTATGCGTTCTATGCTATCATTCTTCTCCGAAACATCAATCCACCACCACTTTGCAGGGGTATCAGGCTTTCAGTGAATAAGATGATGAACAATATCATCGAAGCTACAATTTTAAATGGAAAATTTAGAGGAGAAGATGTACTGTTGTCACGCATTATTGCCCGGGCATACACTTCCTCAGTTTGCACTGGGAGGCATTCACCTACCCCCGGGAGTTAGGCTCAATCTCAATCTAGACCAGAACAATAATGCCGGGCGTCACTTGAGGGTTCCGAAAGGCGTTGGAGTGTGCAAATGATTAGTCTGTGACTGACAGTGTCAAACGCCTTCCGGTAGTCTATCCGAGCGACCGAGAGGTTACGTTTGTGTTGAATCGCGTCTTGCGTGATACAGCGGTCGATCGCTGTATCAGGAGGTTGTAGGGTTCTCCTTACAATCTTCCAGTCCTCTTTTGGATCCCCTTTGTTCGTATATCTCCCTCTATGCAGACTCGATCTCGTGTAGAACACGCTCATAGAGTATCTCGGTAAAGATCTTGCAGAGCGCATTCAGACACATTATCGGGCGGTAGTTCTCCAGACGAGACAGATCCCCTTTTTTGAGGAGTAACACCGTCCTTCCCTCTGCCAGCCACGCAGGGGTTAACACCATCCCATCGATGAACGACGAAAAGATGCGGGACAGATGGGTATGAGTGCATTTGAATTTCTTCCACCAGAAGATGTTGATCTCATCCGGCCGGGGAGTGGTGTGGTTCCTCATGCTACTCAGTGCCGTCTCCACCTCACCCCGCGTGACTGGAAGACATTTATTGTAAGAGCCGCCATCCGAGGATGGACGTCTCATGCTACATCGCCCGAACGGGCATACGCTACGTTTTTTCCCATCCACCCAATAGCGGTGAACCAACCAAGGCAACCGGCGATAGAAAAATCCTTTGGCTATCGCTGGATCGTCTAGCGAGAGAGCAGTTTGGCCATGCGAAGTCGCGGTCCGCCGTCTTCATCGTGGACGGAGCCCAGATGGAGCCGCCGGCGGCGACCGCGCGTGCTCACGGGGAACCTCGGGAAGGCCTGCTCCCGTGTCCCGCCCGGACACAGCCCAGTGTGACTGGAAGACAGTCGCCACGCTGATTCGGCTGTTGCCGGTAAAACGCGACGAATCGCCCCAGAGTTTGAGTGTTTTCATCAAAATGACCCTCCTCGCCATGCAGCTCACCCCAAAACCGCTCGACCTGAACAGCTGATGGGGCTTTATCAGGGGTAATCAGTCTGACCCAGACGGCTGGAATCAGCGGTCTGGGTCAGAATGAGAGGGCGTTGTCTAAGGACCCTTCTTCCTTGTTTCCTAGTTCTCTGTCAAAACGACGCGCCAACGGAGGGGGGGGGGGGGGGGCGACTGCCGGAGGGATCGATCCTGCGGCCGGCCAGGAAAATTCCTTGCGGGATCCGCGGAAGAGCGCCTGCCGGACAGCCGCAGTGGCAATAAAAGGAGACCGTGACCTTGCCGTCGCAGGCGGCCGGCCTGGTCTCGCAGTTGTTCTCGCAAGAAGTCTGCGAGCTCCGGGTGCACTTGGCTCCACAGAGCTTGTAACCTCGCCATATAGCCAAGCCGTGACAGCCCACTATCCCTCCAGCAACGGATGAGGTACTTCTTGAGTTCCTTCATCCACTCAAAGCGCCGATTACGAGCCGTGTTCATTGCCGTAGATCCTATCCGGGGGTGCCCCACCCAACTGATCCTTGGCCCCATCCGAGAGGGATCGGTTGTGGGGGGCCGGACTAGGCTAAGTCATAACCCAGTTTTTGGCGTGCCGGGTGGTTTGCCTGGCACGTCGGTGGCTATTGCAGGGGAGTGTTGTTGCACGCCCCCGGACGATGGGCACGCCAACTTCTCTACGCCGAACCCTTACGCCTTATTATTATTAATGTTCGAGCGGCGATGACAGGTGGAATGAGATACGATTAAAGTGATTATACGGAAACCTTGATGCAGATAGAACGAATTTATTGATACGGCGAAAAGAAGAATAAAGAATACGAGTCGCGCGGAACGTCTTGTTGACACGGCGCAGCGTACGCTTGAAAGAATAAAAAAACATGGCGGGCCACAGCCCTACCCCGCTTAGCTAGTGTAGCGGGACTTTACGCGCGCTGTACGCGCGGGATCTTGGCGTTCCGGAAGGCACTGGCGCTGGCAGCGCCACTCGTGAGGGCGAATCCATGCGCAAAGGCGCGTTATCGTGTCGCACTTCGAATTCGGTTCAACAATTAATATTATTATTATTCACAATACATACATACATACATATATATATATATACACGTGTATATATCAAATATAATAATGATAATAATAATAACACCATTAATCACAATATCCATTTTTTATAGCAAGAATATCATTGTGATTTTGATAATAATTCATATATAAATACATATATATATATATGATATGATATGAATTATTATCAAAATCACAGTGATATTTTTGTTATAATGAAATTATAATGTTAATATAATTATAATATCGATAATAATTCATATATATATATGCATTATTATCAAAACCACAATGATATTCTTGTTATAATGAAATGGATATTGTGATTAATGGTGCTGTTATTATTATCGTTATTATATTTAATATATACACGTATTTTTATACATATATACATGCACATCTTTAACTTTGTCGTGGCTAGGAAATTTTAACACGTACATATCCACGGAGGTATAAAAATTCTTGACTGAAGTATTACGCAACCGAATTTTTGTCACTATTTTTTCAAATAATTGCTGTATATGAGGGAAGGAAAGCGTTAAAAAAATATCAATAAGTTCGTAATTTTTTTCCTGAGCCACGTCAGAATTTTCCGGCTAAGTAATGATAGTTCAATTTTTCTACATCACACTATGTGTTTGATTTTACTTTGTCAAAAACTATTGTTCGATTTTATTTTATCGGAACGCCGTATGCTTTTGTTTCCGACTGAAAATATTTAGGGAGA
The DNA here is from genome assembly GCA_963932345.1 of Ophion ventricosus. Taxonomy (NCBI): domain Eukaryota; kingdom Metazoa; phylum Arthropoda; class Insecta; order Hymenoptera; family Ichneumonidae; genus Ophion; species Ophion ventricosus. Next base: position 7,626,697 of record OZ010724.1, read on the forward strand.
TGGATTTGTTGAAGGGGAAGGCAATACTTTTGGCTTTTTTAGATACATATCGTATGGGGTAAAAAAAACGGTGATGTACTCGGCTGGCGATCGTCCCAAGTGTGGGTGTAATAGCAATAACGTAATTCGTTAGTTCCTTTCAATACATATCCCGAGAGTGACGACCACCACTTTGGACTGAATTTAATGAGCGTTTAGCACACATGCAACGCACTCGGTTTTCTTGCATGCTGCACTTGACCTCCTTTCGCGCTGTTTCTGCTTCTTCTTCCATTTCTTCATTTACAGTTTGGGCTTCTTCGCTTGTTTGGGTTGCTTTCTTCACGCCAGTTTTTCGGTTGACTTGCAACGAGACGTGGTCGGGCCAAATTAAAGGACAGTCAGCCATTCGTTTGGGTTTTTAAACGTTTTTCTTTTGGGGGGGGGGGGGGGGCTGCCGGAAAACTAGGGGCAATTTTTGGAAAGCTATCAGACGCAGATTTTTTCTGCAGTTTTTTTATATAAAATTTCCGTAATTATTTCTTCATACCGGAAGAAGGATGTGAGATGTTTTTTTGGTAACTTTGGGGAATATCTTAATTATAGGTTTTTTTGCTTTCTGTAATTTATTATTATAGAATTTTCCTGTTATTTTTATTTGCCCCGGCGGAGGAATTTTTGTCGGGGCAGAGGGGGAGTTGGCGTTTGCGTTTACCCACACATGCATGAATATTAGAAGTAAAAAGATATTGATGGCAATACAATTTCTAGATTTGCACTACGAGAGAGTTATCTTTATGTTGTCAGGTTCGCGATTTTTTTTTCCCGCATCCTTACTCATTTACTCGATAAGATACGTCTGATTTATTAACAACTCATTTAGTCGGTATTTTTTTATTTTTGGGTTTACATACGTTCCCGCATAACCTCGAGATCCAGACGTGTCGCATCGTTTTTTTTTTTTAATTACGAAGCATGTGCTTTAGTTAAGATTTTTTGTAATTCTACAACTGCCTTATTTTTATCCAGAGTGTTAATTATTGCTGCCTTTATTTTCACCATTTTACTTTACATTAAAGATACATATCCAAAAATCTCATATTTTTGCAAATTTTCCCTGGAGAATCTCAGATTTAAAAATACATATGACCAATTAACTTTTTTTTTGACTAGATATTTAATTATAAAATAAATAAAATATGAAATTATTATTTAAATATTTACAATACCAAATGGCTTATTTTTTGAGTCGATCAAGAACGAGACATTGACGTCACGGAAGAAACGAGATTGCAAATTTAAAAAAAACACTGTAGATCCTATATTTCATTTATTTTTCTTGGCCGTTTCTTTTTCTGCGAAAAATGTGACAATATTGTCAATTGGCTTCTACCGACTTCCAAAAATAAGTTTATTTTGTATTGTAAATATTTAAATAACAATAATTCTATATATTTTCATTATAAATTGATTGTATTATGTATACAATAAATTATTATATATACTACATTATGAATCGGCGTTTTCAGTATTTGTTGTTTAAATGCAGTACACAATATACAGAAATTCTAAATTCCTAACTCGTTTAGTTTTTGAGATAGACCCTGTAACAAAAATGGTCTAAAACTGACAATTTTGACGGCCCCTCATTTCTTTATTTTTGAAGATAAAAAAGAATAAAAAATATATTTGTACTCTAGTCAATGAGCTTTAGACAATGACACCCCACTTGCCAGGGTAAGAATTTTTTTTCGGCTCTTTTTTCGTGTGTAAGACACCCCATGAAAAATAATTTAATTGAATGTCCAATTCAATATTCGGTTTTGGGTCAACATTCGACACAAAATATCCAAATTTCAGGTCTCTAACTCATTACGTTTACGAGCTATGGAGACTCGTGACATACGGCCGGCCAGTCGGACAGGAAGCAGAGTGACAGCAATAGGACTCCGTTTTGCCGTTTGGGTACGGAACCCTAAAAACGATCCGACAGTGACAATTGACCTGGGATTTTGTGCGCTTTCGTCCTATAATTTGATTTCTCGCATTTAAATTAAAAGCAGCGAATAAGAAAAAAATCATCAAAAATCGCTGCATCGAAAACCATGAAAAATAATTTTTTCAAAAATGAAAACAAATAAAAATAATATTGGGTGAAGTAAAAAGTTCTGAGCGTTTTCCGCTAGATGTCTTTAGTGAGCCATAGCTCACGATGTATACATCGCATCAGGTCATACTATACGGCGATTTAAAGGTGACATTATGCTTCAAAAAAAGTTCTTTGACAGTTTTGTGTTTGGTGAAGCCAGTTGTGTGTTACAGCATTCCAAAATGATGGGAAAAAAGAGAAAATTCGATACATTCTTCAGTACCACTACGACTAAGGTGAAAAGGTGGAGCAGGCGGCCAAAAAAATGTGTGCTGTTTATGGACCCAATACAGTATCGAATGCAACAGCAAAGCGGTGGTTCCAACGATTCCGTTCTGGCAATATGGACGTCAAAGATGAGGCACGCTCTGGTAGGCCAATCGTCGAAAATGTCGATAAAATCATGGAAATCGTCGAGTCGGACCGGCATGCGAGCACTTATTCCATTGCCCAGGAACTGAAGATTAGCCAGAAAACCGGTTGGAACCATTTGCATAAGGCTGGTCTCAAGAAGAAGCTCGATGTATGGGTGCCACACGATTTGACGCAAAAGAACCTATTGGACCGAATTGATGCCTACGATTATTTGCTGAAACGTAACGAAATCGACCCATTTTTGAAGCGGATGGTGACTGGCGATGAAAAATAGGTCACATACGAGAACAACAGCCGAAAAAGATCGTGGTCCAATCGAGGTGAGCCGGCCCAAACGATTGCCAAGCCCGGATTAACGGCCAAGAAGGTTTTGCTGTGTGTTTGGTGGGATTGGAAGGGAATCATTCACTATGAGCTGGTCCCATCGGGCCAAACACTCAATTCGGACCTCTACTACCAACAACTGACCAGATTGAAGCAGGTGATCGACCAGAAGCGGCCAGAATTGGCCAATAGGAAGGGTGTTGTGTTCCATCAAGACAAAGCCAGGCCGTACACATCTTTAACGACGCGCCAGAAGCTCCGAGAGCTTGGATGGGAGGTTCTATCGCACCCGCCGTATAGTCCAGACCTGGCACCAAGCGATCATCACCTTTTCAAGCATTTGCAAAATTTTCTTGATGGTACAAAAGTGGCCTCAAGAGAGGCTTGTGAAAATGAGCTGGTCAAGTTTTTTTACCAGTAGGGACGAGGACTTCTTCAATCGCGGAATTATGAAATTGCCTTCAAAATGGACAAAAGTTATCGAACAAACAGGCGCATATTTGATCTAAATCGGATAATCCTATGTTAATTTCATCGTCGAAATAAAGCGAAAAAACGCTCAGAACTATTTACTTCATCTAATATTACCAGTATGCCGATTGAAAAATCTTTCCATCTCACTTTTTCACGAGCTATCCTTCATTTTCGTACGGACAAAGAATGAGGAAGCGAATAAACGGGAACCATAATTTAGCATAATTAAAGAATAATCGGTGAAATGAGTGAGTGGACGGGGGCGGGATCGGCGAGGGGCAGGCAAAGGGGAGGGAGCTAAGAGTTTATTGTCACTCCGATCCAATGGCCACATTTCTAATCACGGATAATTATTGCTATTACCGGGTGGCAATGACTGTTCGCGCAATTGCAAATAAGGAATGACAATTTGCCAATAATGTTGGGGTTTTTTTTTGTATTTTTAATATTCTTTTTATACCGCGTCGCGATTTTTTTTTGTTCAAACGCGATCCTTGCGTCGACGACGTTTGAACACCATCCCCCCATTGCCTTTCAATGAGAAAGAGAATAATTACCGATCATTTTTCCAATTTCCCCGCGTTCCGGTAAAATTTCTACGTACAAATGTCGCGAGAAAATAAGAATTGTAGAAAAAAATTATCCATTTTGTCGTACACGATTGAGATGAACTGTTGGTAATGACAGCTCGATTTTCTCAGGTATTGATCAATTGCATACACAAGATTTACCTTCAATGACAGAAAAAATTATCAATTCATTATTTACTTGAATATAATGATGAACTTTCAATTATAATTGACAATTTATCAATTGACACGTACACTTCTCGCGACAAAAGTCCCCAAAACGAGTAAATTGTCTTTTATTATTATTATATCCTATTAAAATTACTCTCAGTTAAAGATTTTTTTTATGTCGAAGTGACAAACAATTATTGCAGCCCCGACTAGTTTACAATAATATACTCAAAACGAAAAAAAATGTAATTATAGCAACGCAAAGTAATTTTCTTCGCTACATTCAGTACTGTATCAGCAAAAGTTGTGTCAACTTCTCGTTTAAAAAACAAATTCTCCGCTAATCGACAGTGATAGTTAAAAAAAAAAACATTTGCCTATTATGTATATTTTTTTAAGTTATTTTCTCTCGGTGCATTAGTGCACAAGTCTAATGGATAGTAAAAAGGGTAAAAACGGAACACGTAAGAGTTGAATCACTGAAATATCGCAAGCTAGTAATTGTGCCTGGGAATGAGGCTTGAGAATGGAAGAAAACCTTCGGACCTGACCGAATATATATATATATATTGATGTATGACCGAGTTTATATATATATTTATATATATATATAAACTCGGTCAGGATCGAAGGTTTTCTTCCATCTTTCAACGGAGTACCCCCGTCTATTGTGAATAATTCTTCGAGTCTACGGGTGAGAGCAGCTAATTTACTGGCTGGGTATAAATCGGTAGGTACCCAGATGGTGCTTCTCGACATCGAGAAATCGTTTCGAACGTGCTATGTTATATATGTCTAACTCTCTCGTGGTTTTAATATATATATATATATATATATATATATTATATACAGGGTGGATCAATAACTATTAGCACCTTGGATATCTTCGAAACTATAAGGTTCACAGAAATATTTGCTGAAATGAAATTGCACAGTACGAAAGGGGCCATCCGATAGCGATAATAGTTTTTTTTGCTTCGGACATTTGAAGGTCAACTCCATTTCTTTAAGGTAGTACTAGCGGATTGACTAGTCAACAGAATATCTATCAATTTTCGAATCTGAAAAATGCAAAATATAATGCATTTAGGTAAAATAATAAATATGATACGGAAAATAATTATTTGAAAAGTGTATGTGATAACTGTGTGCATTATATTATGAAAAGTAAAGTATTAAAATAGCAATAAGATTTGCCTTGAGTTGTCTCACCGTCCGCTATTTCATAATTCTGGCAATATTCGTGGCAACGCTGTCCTCAGCCGCTTCCGATCAATGTCAAAAGTTTGTTTATATGCCGTCCGTGTGTGTGTCAGCATCTATGTAGTGTGTGTGCAATGTGCGTATGTAACTTCGGTCTTACATATACAATATGGAGTAGAAAAAACACCCGCGAAGATAAAAAAGAATGATAAAAACTTCATTATATAATATATTCAATCCATAATTATTTATCATTAATGAGCAAATTTCTCGCGTAAAGAATCTACAACTTTTGTCGTTGCATTCAAATTGACCGGCTCGATTCGGCCTCCCGGATACGAACACAGCAGACGGCATGCGGTTTTGCCAAATCTACGCCATCTCTTCCGCCATGACAGACACGGCTAGCGAACGCAAAAATTAGTCGATTCAATCGATAATATCTGCTCGAAATATCCCGTAACCTATATTTTGTATGCAACATACGTAACCGTGACAGTTTTCTTGTTATTTATCGCTTTTCGCATAGCTCACATATCTATTCGCGAACTACTATTATTTTCGTCTCAAAGCTAGATCCGCACGGATTCCCCATATGGTATGGGTTAAATGCATTGACTTCGTGAATTAATTACTATTGTATCTAGCCGGTAAGGCATGCTGAGTTTTCGCGGACGTCATTCTGTATGTCTATACTACAGCATACAAAAAAATCAATTTTTTTTCCTAATAAGGAGGTTCGTGCACATACTACCTTAAATGGATCGGTATGTTGTTTTTTTCTGTATCATGCAAGAGGAGCTTAAAACGAGCTCAACGATCTATAACATAAGATCATTGAAGCTCATAGAAAGTACAGAAAGGCGATAATACTTACAGTTTCGGTAGTAAATAAAATTACTACGTTTTATAGTAAGTGTTCGAAATGACGACCATCAATATCAATGCGTACGTTATTATGTACGTTTACACATTTTTTAAAAAGGTACAGAAAGTACAGAAAGGCGATAATACTTACGGTTTACTTCACTGAAAATAAACACTGTTTCAAGGACACTTTAATAAGTTTGCAGGATAAGATAAACATGATATGATTAGTATCGATAAATCGGTCAATCGAGCACAATGTATCCGTTTGAAGAGCAAGTCGATATGCTTCTTATTTATGGCGAATGCCAAGAAAATTCTGTAAGTATTTTATTTACTACCGAAACTGTAAGCATTATCGCCTTTCTGTACTTTCTGTGACCTTCAATGACCTTATGTTATAGGTCGTTGAACTCGTTTTAAGCTCCTCGTTCATGATACAGAAAAAAAAAACATACCGATCCATTAAAAAAAATGGAGTTGACCTTCAAATGTCCGAAGTACCTCCACCTGCAAAAAAAAACTATTATCGCTATCGGATGGCCCCTTTCGTACTGTGCAATTTCATTTCAGCAAATATTTCTGTGAACCTTATAGTTTCGAAGATATCCAAAGTGCTAATACTTATTGATCCACCCGGTATATACAGGGTGTCCCTCTTATCTCTGCCACCCGAAATAACTCGGTAATTATCGACGTCACAAAAAAAGTGTTCCAGACAAAAGTTGTACGGTGCGAAGGGAGCCATCAAATGCGACCAATTTTTTTTTATTTCGGTGGAGGCCCTGACGCACAGTGAAGGTCACCTCCACTTTTTAAATGGAAGGGTACATTTTTTTTCAACGATCTTGTCGAGCACCTCAAGCCGCATAAAAAACATTAGGGGGTCAAAGTCGTTCAAGGTCGTCCAAGGTCAGTATCGATGATCGGATCACTACCAAATATTTGGTAGTGATCCGAGATATTTAGATTTGTATTTCATTTTAATAGGTGTTCGAAATTAGCTTGAAATGAGAGAGAGCTCTTATCCAAATTCGAAATTCAAACTGAACGACAACCTCGATTGAGCTACATACGATACAGATTAACGCGGGTTGATAAATAAACAGAAGGTATTCGAAGTGTTGCCGATGACTACGATCACCGATATCTCTCATTTCAAGCTAATTTCGAACACCTATTATAATGAAATAAAAATCTAAATATCTCGGATCACTACCAAATATTTCGTAGTGATCCGAGATATTTAGATTTGTATCATCGATACTGACCTTGAATGACCTTGAACGACTTTGGCGCCCTAATGTTTTTTTACGGCTTGAGGTGCTCCACAAGATGGTTAAAAAAAAATGAACTATTCCATTTAAGAAAGTGGAGGTGACCTTCACTGTGCATCAGCGCCTTCACCGAAATAAAAAAAAAATTGGTCGCATTTGATGGCCCCCTTCACACCGTACAACTTTTATCTGGAACATTGTTTTGTGACGTCGATAATTACCGAGTTATTTCGGGTGGCAGAGATAAGAGGGACACCCTGTATATAAACCGCTAGAGAGTACTTGTAATCGAATACTGAGAGATGTAATTACACAAATCGTAGAATCGCCTTACAATCATTGGCAAATCTCCATAAATGCCATTATATATTTATATATACATACACACATATATCACCCTGTGTGCCTATATATACATATTGGCAAGTTGAATAAATTCCCGCTATTTTTTTGTGAAGATGAAAGCTTTATTTTTTTTAATTTGTCACTGGAAGTATTGTCCATCGCTAGCCACTACTTTATCTCATCTTTCTGGCAGAATTTTAATTCCACGTCGAAAAAACGACATGTCTTTCGAAGCTATCCAAGAGTCGACCCATAGTTTTGGCATCTTCATAAGAATGGAAGAGCTGTTCAGCCAGACTATATGCAATCGATCGGAACATATGTACCGGCAAAGTACTAATTCAGAGTTTGTCTCAAGACTGGCAATAATATCTGGCTCAATACTGGGCACTTGTTCTGAGTCAATACCCGTAAACAATGCCGAGCCGATTCATGGCACCATGACTTGGACAGGTGTTAACAAACCGAAGTTGTCTCAATAATGATTTTGACTTGGGCAAGGCTTGGCCCTTGGTAGCCTGCCAGTATTGGCAGCTCTGGCATCAGTACTGAGCGAAGACTAAGCCAAGTTTCTACTCCGTACATGGGCATGTACCGGCAAAGTACTGATTCAGGCCTTGTCTCAAGACTGGCAATAATATCTGGCTCAAAACTGGGCACTTGTTCTGACTCAATACCCGTAAACAATGTCGAGCCGATTCATGGCACCATGACTTGGACAGGTGTTAACAAACCGAAGTTGTCTCAATACTGATTTTGACTTGGGCAAGGCTTGGCCCTTGGTATCCTGCCAGTATTGACAGCTCTGGCATCAGTACAGTGCCAGTACTAAGCCAGTTTGCAGTTCGTACATGGCTAGTTATAGATTGACAAATGAATACCGTAAAATTGTGCCAATTTTGCCCGAACTTGTTATTACGATGAATCCAATTGTTCTACGGATACGTCAATCATAAACAATTTAGGGTTACGTAGCTGATGATTTAATTCAACTTCAAGTATTTTGACATTTTAACATCGAATATTTTTTTACATAAGTCTTTGATGCAGAACGTTTTTTTTTATTGTATTTGGAATCCTCATGACCTAATAAACGTTACTGCAGTTTTTGCTTAATATCTGTTGCGCGTGTGCAAAGATATAACTTGATACAAGTCATTTGAAGGTGACTCTTCCATAGGCCATGTGTGTTATAAATCCTAAGTTCAACATTTTGTATCTCTCTTATTTAGTCGTTGATCTTGTCTGAAACCGGTACGGTACTGGTAAGAACTATTAACTATTTTATGGCTTTAATTAAAGATTACCGGTATGGACTGGAACGGGGTACAAGTACGGCGTATCGTCACGTTACTGCTACGGCGTACCGGTACGGTACTGGTACGGTACTGAGCGATTTTTACAACAAAATTTGATTGTTTGGGTTTGTTTGGGTTTGATTTGATTGTAAAAATATCGTACGAGGCTCATAGAGATTTGAAAGATAAATACCGTAGTTTATTGCAATTTTTTATCCACTGCGAGCCCTGCGTTCGATTTCATTACCCCCACCGTATACTCATAATGACAGATTTAGTCAGCCCAAGTAATCTCGTTTGTGCAGTGAACACCAGCGTTTGCGATAAAAAGAGTTAACATTTCGCGATCTCCCCTGAGGAGTTGGGATTTAATTTGTTCGATGTTAACAAAATGAACGCCCTTTTAAAAACATTTTTCTCAAAGATAAATGTTTTATTTTACGTAGAATTTATAGTCGTGGACTTTAAAAATTAGCCTGTCTATAGAAAAACGTAAAAAACTTACGAAAATCACCTCGTGCAAAGTTCAATTATTGAGAACATTAATTACGCGATGGTGTTACGTTGAATAAGTCATCCGCTAGATCGTTCTCCTCCTATATTACCAAGCCTATGATTACATCGACACTTCAACGTACAATTTACAAGCCGCGATCGTTTTTGCATGAGAATTACAGAAAATATCTGAGATTTCTTTCCCTCAACGATCCGAACGAAGTTTACTCGACGTCTCTAATCAATAGAATTGATAAAGTACCATCGTGCATCAGGCTTGTAAAAAAGAGCAGGAAATTTGGGATTAATTGATCAACAGTTGAATAGATAAAATAATATTTGTCCATGAATTTGAAAGCATCACGTAGAATTATTTTGAGGATCATATTTCATCGACCCTAAAACAATGGGTATTGCAATTAAGAAAAATCCGTCACCAAGAGCCGGTTTGCTTGGACGCATGAACAGGGCCTTTTTTTTTGTAATACGCATGTTTATTATAACACAGTTGATTATAAACGTATTATTGGTATTCTTGTACAAAACTTATTATTTGGGAAGGGGACGTACAAACCCGCAAGGACGTAGACTAGCTTCCGCCCGCGTGGAATTTGGCATATATAAACTTCATTACCAGTTGCACCCCTTATTAGGGGTTGTTCAAAAAAATTATAAAATATGTGTTTTATCATTGGTTTTGAAGAATATTTATACCGAGTTTCAAGTTGACACACGCAAAGAATGCAATTTTCCATTCAAACTTTTATACATGCCATTTCATCCTTTTAGGGGTTGACTTTCGAAAAATCCTTTTTCAATTTCTCAATTATCTCAATTTTCCAACAGTTTTCATTCCAAAATGTTTAAGCAATGAACAAATATTAATTTATAAACAATGCAAAACTGGTAAATTCGACCATTTCACTTAAAGTAAAGTATGACGATATCGTCATAGGTTGCCGACGCAGGGTTAAGAAACATTTCTTCCGAATTTCATTGAGGTTAAGCATCAAATTCAATTTTCCCATGAAAACTTCTACATCCCGTTGCGTCCCTAGTTGGGGGTTGCTTTAAAAAATCCTAAAATATGCCTTTTATTATTTGTTTTGATGAACATTTATACCAAGTTTTAAGTTGATACACGTGAGGAATATAATTTTCCATACAAACTTTTACATCCCATTTCATCCTTTTAGGGGTTGATTTTCGAAAAATTCTTTCAAAGCGCGCCCTTTAAGGAACGCTCTTTATGGAATATATCTTCCGAAATTCATTGAGATAAAAACAGGGTATTTGATTTTCGCATATAAACTTCAACCCTTATTTAGGGGTTGCACCCCTATTTAGGGGTTTTAAAAAAATCGCAAAATATGGGTTTTATTATTTGTTTTGAAGAATGTATATGCCGAGTTTCAAGTTAATACACGCAAGGAATACAATTTTCCGTACATATTTTTCCATCCTATTTCATCCTTTTAGGGGTTGATTCTCGAAAAATGCTTTCTTCGTGCATCACTACCATATCTTCCGAATTTCATTGAGATGAAAGCAAGGAATTCAATTTTCCCATACAAACTTCTACACACCGTTTGTTCTTGCGATTGTCCTTACACGGGGTAAACTTGGCGAATTCCATTTTCACCGATATTTATGCTTTTCACAAAAATTAAATACTACCATCGTATGGCTACGTATAATTTCTATCGAAGGCTTTGCCCCAAGTATACCAGGTGTACAAGTATGAAATGCGGATTTCAGACAACAGATGGTGCACCAATGCAGTTTGTGCTATAAAGATTTGACACTGCGCCATTTTGTTGTGTTATCAAAAAGTGTCAGACGCGCACGAGTGATAAATTGGAAAAGTGTGTGCATAGTGTTGTGTTGTTGTGTTCAATATGTCGAAATGTATACCGAACAAAGAGCATTCGCGGACAGCATTAATTTTTGTTTTCATTTGAAGAAAACTGCTGCCGAATCATACCGATTACTCCGAGAAGCTTATGGTGAACATGCTCCATCGCAAGATACGTGTGAACGATGGTTTCGGCGTTTCAAAAGTGGTGACTTCGATGTTGCAGACAAGGAACATGGAAAACCGCCAAAAAAATACGAAGATGTGGAATTGCAAGCATTGTTGGACGAAGATGATTCGCAAACACAAAAACAACTCGCCGAGCAATTGGGCGTTAGTCAACAAGTTGTTTCCAATCGGCTACGAGAGATGAGAAAGATTCAGAAGACCGGTAGATGGGTACCACATGAGTTGAACAACAGGCAAATGGAAAAGCGCAAAAACACATGTGACATTTTGCTCGCTCGGTACAAAAGGAAGTCGTTTTTGCATCGCATAGTTACAGGGTATGAAAAGTGGATTTATTTTGAGAATCCCAAGCGCATAAAATCATGGGTAGAGCCAGGCGCACCATCCACATCGACCGCAAGACCGAATCGCTTTGGCAGAAAGACGATGCTCTGTGTTTGGTGGGACCAGAGGGGCGTGGTCTATTATGAGCTGTTAAAACCTGGGGAAACGGTTAATACTAAACGTTACCAACAACAATTGACCGATTTGAATCGTTCGCTGCTTGAAAAAAGGCCAGAATACCGAAAGAGGCAACACAAAGTCATTTTTCTTCATGACAATGCTCCATCACATACGGCAAAACCGGTTCGCGACATGTTGGAAGCACTCAGCTGGGAAGTTCTACCCCATGCGGCTTACTCACCAGATTTGGCTCCTTTCGATTACCACTTGTTTGCATCGATGGGTCACGCACTTGCTGAGCAGCGCTTTGGTTCGTACGAAGATGTGAAAAAATGGCTCGATGAATGATTCGCAGCGAAAGGGGAAGATTTTTACTGGCGTGGTATTCACAAATTGCCCGAAAGATGGGAAAAATGTATAACAAGCGATGGAGCATACTTTGAATAAAGCACTTTTTATCATTCTTCCGAATTTAACGTGTTTTTTTTTTAGAAAAAAAATCCGCATTTCATACTTGTACACCTGGTAGTTTGATTTTTCGCCACCAGATGTCATATCGTCATTCGACAGATCCCAATATTGCAAAGCCATATAGTTCCGTAGAAAACAATGACATTGTATGATACTGGACTTGGCACTTTTATATTACTATTTCCTTAATTATCAACCCTTAACTCAGTCAGTCAGTCTACCACCGTGTCCGACAAATATGACACTCTACCTTCTCTTTAATTTCCTACTTTTTTAAAATCTCTCCTCGTTTATCTCTTTTCTGGATCAAATCTTAAAGTCCACGCGGACGATGTCGCAGGCAAAAGCTAGTACGTGTATAAAAAGAAAAGTATCTCGTTATCATCGCAATAATAATGGGATGGAAGCCTGCATCGTTGGAATAACAATGTAAATTATTTTTTGTGACTTGCTTGAATTTTTTTAACAGCCTCTATCTTCGTAAATATCCCGAACATTCTTGAAGATGCTTATTGGGAGATCCACAATTGAAATTTGCAAAAAAAAAAAATTGGTAGCATAAAAATATGCATTCTCGTTGCATAAAAATAAATAAATAAGAAAAATGAATTTTCGTTGCATTCCAACAACTCGCTAATGTCGCATTACATTTTTCTCATATGCTACGTAACAATTTCGTCGCGACTAATTAAAATGATCCCTACGAGAAAGATCCCAATTGATTATTGTAGGCTTGTCTGGCACGGAAGTATACGTTGTGTTATAAATGTATACTGCGGTACGTACGTGTGTCGTGTGTACCGTGAGCAAAACTTTTGGATCTCGTGACCAGGCTGATCGTCGTGCAAGACGAATAAGACGGAGATACGAGGAGAGGACGGTGAAGACGGCGGGCAGCGGTGTAACTAGGTAGTGCGTAATCGGATAAAATGGATAATCGGAGCAAGACGAGAGTAGCTGCGGCTTGTAGAGGCCCGTGATATGTTGATAGTTGCGAGTCCGAACGGACACTTGGTACAAACCGACTGGATCAAATATTTGTCATCCGAGAATAATGTTTTGTGCGCTCATAAAAAACAAACGTCTTTATATAATAACCATGATAACGAATAAATAAAAAAAAAACAACAATAAGGACAACAACGACAGTAAAAGTAATAGTAATAATATTAATAATGGCGATAAAAGACAATACATCAAGATAACAATCAAAACAGGAAGAACAAGAGTAATAACAATTATTATTATAAGAATAACAATAGAAAAAAACGACAATAATATAAATAATAATTATTATTATATTGGGATGTTGAATAAGTTCTCGTTGTTTTTTTCGTGAAAATTGATGCTTTATTTTTTGAAAATAGTAAAAAAATCTACAGATATTACACAAAGTGCAACTATTTCATGCCATTGAAAATGTAATCAGACTTTTCGGGTGATAAAAAAAAGTACATGCAAATAATATGAGTTGCTCTCTCTCTCACTCTTTAACTCTCTCACTCTCGCACTCTCTTACTCACATTCTCACATTCTCACTATCCATCCATCAATCCATCCAAGTCGAAACCAAACCAAACCAAACATCAACAAACTTCAACAAACCTCAACAAACCCCAACAAACCCAAACAAACCTCAAAAAACCTCAACAAACCCCAACAAACCCAAACAAACAATGCTCAACAAACCTCAACAAACCCAAACAAACCTCAACGAACTGCAACAAACCTCAACAAACCTCAACGAACCCAAACAAACCTCAACCAACCCAAACAAACCTCAACGAACACAAACAAGCCCTAACAAATCTCAACAAACCCCAACAAACCTCAACAAATCTCAGCAAATCTCAGCAAACCTCAACAAACCTCAACGAATCTCAACATACCTCAACAAACCCAAACCCACCAATATTGTAATGCACACACCAAAATTGAAACTCACAACTTGTAACCAGACATGACTACTCTACATGTAATGCAGCATTTTTCAACAAATCATAGACATTTAGCATGCCGCAGCTCCCCCCACCCTGATACAACACAGCGGCAGTGGAGTGGGGGGAGCGTTAGGTTCGTGTGACATTTCGCTAAATCAGACCCCCTTTATACATCTTTAAAAGCATTTCCAATGCTAAAACATGTGACTGAAAGTATCGTTCATCGCTAGCCACTACTTTTTCCCATTTTCCTAGCAGCATTTTATTTCCACGTTGGAAAAACGACACGTCTTTTGAGGCTATCCAAGAGTCGACCCATTTTTTGAGATCTTCATAAGAATGGAAATGCTGCTTAGCCAGGCTATGTGCCATCGATCGGAACATGTGATAATCGGAAGGGGCAGTGTCTGGTGAATACGGCGGGTGAGGTAGGATTTTTCGTTTAAGCGTTTCCGAGTAGGTTTTCACCGGTTTTGCATCATGTGGCCGAGCATTGTCATGCTGCAAAATCACTTTGTCGTGTCTCTGCTCGTATAGCAGCCGTTTTTCCGTCAATGCTCGGCTCAAACGCATCAATTGTAGTCGATAGCGATCTCCCGTGATGCTTTCGTTCGGTTTAAGTAGCTCATAAAAAAACTACACCCAGTTGATCCCACCAAATGCAGAGCAGAAGCTTGGAACCATGTATATTCGGCTTTGCCGACGATGTTGATGCATATGACCAGGCTTAACCCACGATTCTCTGCGCTCAGGGTTATCGCAGTGTATCCATTTTTCATCGCCAGTCACGATACGATGCAAAAAAACCTTTCCTTCTCTGCCGTTGAAGCAGCTGTCACACGTGAAAAGACGCCGTTCGACGTCTCTCGGCTTCAACTCGTACGGCACCCAATGTTCTTGCTTTTGAATCATTCCTAATGCTTTCAAACGCTTCGAAACTATTGTGTGATCAACTCTTAATGATTTTGCAAGTTCAGCTGCGTCTGACATGAGTCTTCAATGAAGTAATGCCGCCAATTCTTCGTCTTAAAACTTTTTCGGTGCGCCAGAGCGTTCGTTATCGTCAACATCAAAATCATTATTTTTGAAGCGATCTGTAAAAAGTTTGTAAGAGAATTCGACTTGGCATACCTCCGTATGGGATCCCAACACGTGCGATTTAGATGCCGAGCCTTGTATAAAGTGTCGAGATAATAAATATGACATATAATATTAGGTGTTTGACTTAATTTTTACAGATTTTTCAACAAACTTATTTAATATAAAAAAATAGAAAACAACGAACTTAATCTTGGAAATATTATCCATCGTTTTCTATGACCTTGCGCCATCTCTCAGGTAACATACGAATGCCGTTGCGAAAGAAACTTGCAGGCTTCGAGGCGATAAAGTCATCGACGAATTTACGCACATCGTTCAGCGTTTTGAAGTGTTTATCCACTAAGGCGTGCTGCATTGACCGGAACAAATGGTAGTCGGATGGGGCCAAGTTTGGTGAATATGCCACGTGCGGGAGAACTTCCCATCCCAAGTTCAAGGGGGTCTTCTGAGTCGCGCGAGCAACGTGAGGTCGAGCGTTGTCATGCAGCAGTATGACTTGCCTGCTTCCTTGCCCAGTAAATAGCCTTTTCTGATCAAGTTCTTCGCTCAGTTTGTTCAATTGTCGGCTGTAGCGCTCCGCCGTCACCGTCTGACCAGTTTCCAGGAGTTCGTAATAAAGCACACTCTTCATATGCTGTCCAGGACGCGGCTGGTCACTAAGATCGATATCACCACGTCGGAAATGTTTGTACCAATAATTACGCGTTTCATAAGCCACAACGTCGGCAGCAAGAACACTACAAATTGATTCCCGTGCTTTAGAAGCTTTTTTTCCTTGTTGGAATTCGTATAAAATACAGTGCCGAATGTGCTGTTTATCAGTTGCCATCGTAAACTCTGCTATTCTGAGAGGTTATGTGACTCACGTAGACTTGTCTTTCGGTGTTCCGAAACCTTGCGTCCGATCCTTTCAAAACCACAAAAGACCGCGAATATATTTCTATTTTAAATATAACTTTAAGCTCGAAGAAAAAATCTGTAAAAATTAAGTCATACACCTAATATTATTGCATATAATGTTACATATAATTATGATAATATGATGTTGCTTTTATGGTATTATTATAAACTAGCTTTTGCCCGCGATTTCGTCCACATGGACTTTAGGATTTGATCCAGAGAGGAGATAAACAAAGAGCGAAAAACGTAAGAAATAAAGAGAGAAGGTAGAGTAGCATATTTCTCAGGCACGGTGGATAGACTGACTGAAGTCTGACTGAAGTCAGGCACTGACTGAAGACTGACTGAAGTCAGGCACTGACTGAAGATAAGGTAAGGTAAAAGTGGCAACCTTCAACTCCAGTATCATACTATACCATTGTCGTCTGGCTAAATGGCTAAATGGCTTCTAGTTTTGGGCACTCGATACTTTCGAACGGCCCACATATAAAGGGTGTCCCAAAAGTCACGCAAGATTTGAATTTTGCACCATTTGTGCTGTAAAGCGTTGCCAGCGAAAAAAAAGACAGCGTGACAGCTGACAGTTCAGGGTTATTAAAAATGGAGTACTACACGAAAGAAAGTTTTCATTGTTGAGCAATATTTTTAAAATAATGAAGGTTTGGCAGCTACAGTTCGCAATTTTCGTACGAAATATGGTCGGAATAGTGATTTAACTTCATCCACTGTGAAGAGATTATTTAAAAATTCAGAGAGACTGGATCAATTAGTGATCTTAGACCACTCTGGACGTCCTTCATCAAGACGTACAACACAAAACATCGAAGCAGTTCGTGAGAGTGTTGTTGAGAGTCCAGGAACATCAATTCGGCACCGTGGTCAAGAATTGGACATTTCGAGAAGCTCTCTACGGCGTATTCTCACGAAATATTTGGATCATCATGCTTACAAAGTTCAATTGACTCAAAAACTGAAGCCTACTGACCACGCACAGCGAAGAGAATTCGTTGAATGGATTATGGAACAACAACAAGTGGATGCTGTTTTTTTTCGAAAGAAATCATCTTCAGCGATGAGGCTCATTGTCATCTTTGATGGCTTCGTTAATCGACAAAATTGTCGCATTTGGGGTGTCAGAAAATCCACGAGTGATTGTTGAGAAACAAATGCATATTCTATTCCATCCATAATCCTATACGGTATACTTTAGGAAACAATAAAAAATTTACAATTTTTAATTAAAAACCTGTGTTTTATATCAAAATTACTTCTTGCGTGAATTTTGGGTGACTCTCTAGTTGAGCATGCGAGAAGCTAATCCTTTCGTAGTGCATCTCTACGCCCTTTAAGGAACGTATCTTCCAAATTTCAACTTTTTATCTTCGGCGGTTTAGGCTGTGCATTGTCTATATGTCAGTCAGTTAGTCACAGAGCTGTTTTATATATATCGATAAAGCAGTATGAGACGAGAATTGCCATAGCCATTGATGTTTTTTATCGCAACAATATTTCACAAAAAAAATAGTCAAGTTCCGTCAGTCGAAAGTATAGCTTGAACTAGACCTTTTCAATGAAAAAGTGTTTTTTTTTTAAGCTGGTTTGCGATCCATAATAAAAGCTCTCGATTAGTGAGATATATATCGAATACTTCCGGAGTGCGCGTTCGATTAGCTGTGAATCTATATCGAGTACACGTATACAAATACCTATGCATATATATGAGGCATTCCACGCCATTTCACCTATTCCTGACCCCAACCATTTTTTTATTTTCCTGATATATTTCCTATATATATTTTTTTCATTTTGAAGCATACTTTCATGAAAAAAATATAAAAGAAATTATCAATTATACTGGACCACGTATTTTTGTGCTATGAAAGAGGAAACTATTTTTTTTCAAAGATGTTTGCCATTTTTTATTTTATTGTTTTAAATTCGTCAGAATAAAGTGACCCATTCTATGATTTTTAAGACTAGTCTCATCGTGGGCCCGTTTTTCCTTCTATTTTTTTTTCGAATTATTAAAAGAGAAATTATTAATTTCTCTTTTAATAATTCTTGTAATTTCTTTTTTAATTTCGAATTATTCAAAGATGAAAATGATTTCCAGATTAAAATGATAAAATCTTATAAACAAAAATATGATTAATTCGAAAAAATAGAAGGAAAAATGGGCCATTTCGAAATCGGCGATCTTTCGAAATTTTGAAAATTCGCAAGAGATGCTTTATTTCCGAAATTTGCAAGACAATGGAAGAAAAGGAAAAAAAAAGCATGCGAAGGAAAGAAAAAAAATACGTTTTTTCACGTGAAGGAAAGAAAAAATCATTTTTTCGTTCGGAGGAAAGAAAAAATCTTTTTTTCGTTCGGAGGAAAGAAAAAATCATTTTTTCGTTCGGAGGAAAGAAAAAATCATTTTTTCTTTCGGAGGAAATAAAAACTGATCACTGATAATTCGTAATTGTGCGCATGTCTTGTTAATTTTGTCTGGAACGTCCCGTGTACGCAGCGCGTCCGGGTTATTCGCGTCGAAACCTTGCGTAACACGTTCTCGTGCTCGAAAATTGCTGTTTCTGCGCGCGGAATTTAAATACCGAAAAAAAAGGACGGTGAGGGAGAGAGAAGAAAAAAAAAGAACGATACAGCGCGCTTTCTGTGACGATACGGAAGATCGCGAGCAATCTCGACGTCGGATATGCATGCAACATGTTTGCCGCGCGATTTCGTATTTATTATTATGCCACACGCGCGCCTCGACGCAGCCTCAAAACAAACGAGATTCTTCCGCGATATATTTTTATTGCCTCCGTTTTTTTTTTCTTTTTGTATTTCACACGCTTAAGGCGCTTCCGTGAAAAATAAGATAAGAGCTTATTCAATAATTGGTGATAATTGGTCGAGCAGTTTGACGGAAAATTGGACGAATCCTCGCCAGCTGAATATCCCGCTGAGAATATTTTTTATTCCGTTTTATGGGGCTTGGGAAAAAAAAAAACGTTGATTCGTTTCGAATTTGTTAAAGAATTTAATTTCTTAAAGATTAGAAAAAAAAGTTTATATTCCGTCGACTTACTCGTATATTTAAACCGAGAATTGATTTATTATTTTTTCATTTTTTGAAAACATTGGGCGCGATTATGAAAAATTATTTTTACTATTTATTAGTATTTTTAAAATTATTTTTACTATTTATTACTATTTTTTATTATTTCTACTATCAACTACTATTTTTTAAAATTATTTTCACTATTTATTAGTATTTTTTATTATTTTTACTATTTATCGCTATTTTTTATTATTTTTATTATTATATGGGAGTACAAATTAATTCGGTCCGTTTTTTTGTGGTTAAAAATCCATTTATTTCAAAATAAAAGGTATGAATAGATTAATCAAAGTATTGTCCATCGCTGGCTACTACTTTTTCCCACCTCTCAGGCAATTTTCGAATTCCATCTCGAACAAAAAGTCTCGTCTTTTGAGGCGATCCAAGTTTTGAGCCAATTTTCGATTTCTGCGAAAGAAGTTACCCGGTGACCTGCTAAATCCTGCTGCATCCGTCGGAACAACCAGTAATCAGAAGGAGCAATGTCCGGAGAATACGGCCGGTGCGGTAAAATATCCCATTTGAGCGTTTCCAAATATTTTTTTACGACTTTTGCGACACGAGGCCGAGCGTTGTCATGCAGAAGAATAATTTTGTCATGTCTTTGCTCGTATTCCAGCCGTTTTTCTCGTAATACACGGCTCAAACGAATCAATTGTAGTCTATACCGATTGCCCGTAATGGAATCGCCAGGTTGTAGCAGCTCATAGTACACAACACCCTTTTGATCCCACCACATACACAGCATGACCTTCGAACCATGGATATTCGGCTTTGGTGTTGATGTTGAGGTCGATGGCAACGATTTACCGGGCAAAGCGTAGTATTTTTTCTTCTTGGGGTTATCGTAGAATATCCATTTCTCATCCCGTCACAATCCGATGTAAAAAAACCCTTTCTTTTTTGCCTTTGAATCAGCTGCTCAAAAGAGAAAAATCGCCTTTCAACTTCTCGCAATTTCAGTTCATGAGGCACCCAATTTCCTTGCTTTTGAATCAATCCCATGGATTTTAGTCGTACGGAAACTGCTTTTTGAGTCACTCCCAATGAATCTGCAAGCTCTTCTTGCGTTTGACTCGGATCTTCATCGAGTAATGCCTCCAATTCGTTGTCTTCGAATTTTTTTGGCTGTCCAGGGCGAGGCTTGTCTTCAACGCTGAAATCACCGTTCTTAAAGCGTCGAAACCATTTCCTACATGATTTATCAGTTGGAGCATCATCACCATAAACTTCAACAAGCATTCGATGCGCTTCAGCTGCACTTTTCTTTCAATTAAAGCAGACAAGTCAAACTTCCCGCAAATGCTGCTTAGTTAACACAAAATTTGACATATTCAACACAGTAAAAAACAAGGCTTTTAATGAAACTCAAAGCGATGTAAACTGAATGTTATTGACAGATGTCTAACCTCTCTGAAACCACCGAAATCAGCTGTCACTATGAAACATTCATAGCAGCCAGAGCCATCTCCTGAAAACGGACCGAATTAATTTGTACTCCAATACATAGATGAATTTTGGGATGTTGATGATTTTTTTAAAATAAAATACTGTTTGACTTGCCTTGAAGGTAGATTTTTTTTTTCGGCACCATCGAATTAGCTATCTACCGATAGAATTCTTATTCCGATGACGTTCGTTCAGGGCCATGACGACCTCCGTAGAGAAGAGAAATCGTGAGCGTAATAAATTCGCTATGATTATTGAGGAGAAATGAATGACTTCTTTTACTTGCTATGTCTATATACACTTTGCACAATTTTCCATATCTATATACGCGCGTGTGTGTGTATATATATAACATTTATTTTTATTCGTAAACGTCGCCCAAGAATACTTACCCCTTAAACGAGCAAATAAAAAAAATGAGTGCGTTCAAAGCGCATTTTAGCATTGGAAATGCTTTTAACGGGTTACACCTAGTTCGCGGCCGGAAAAAAGAGGTGTTTTCTTGAACTTTTTTTTGGAAAATAGGTGCAGGTTTTTAACTTTTTTTTATATAGTAAAGGGTATCATTTCAAGTATCTTTGACAATTTTTTTATTGGGAAATATTTATAAACGACGGAGATACAGTAAATTGTACAGACCGCTGTGCAAAAAAGGTCCTTCTCGGTGACCACTCCTGCTCGGGAACAAATCATCCGAAATAAAAAAACCAAATGAATTTAGTTTTCGTGCCGTATTATCTAGTCTTTAATCGAAGGATTCAATAAAATAATGATTTTTGAAAAAATGGTCGCCGATCGAGAGTGATCGTCGAAATTTCGGTGAAAAAAACACTCTATTTTCCTTGATACAAAAAAAAGTATGCATTGAAAAAAAAAATCCTTCGATTAAGGACTGCCTTTTGATATACAAAAAATGTCTGTGAAATTTGAAGCAGATCGGTTTAGTCGTTTTTGAGATATTTTGGTCACCGATTCTGAAAAAGTCATTCCGAGAAAAACGCTTTTAAAATTTTACGTCAGGTATATACGTAGATAAAATACCTACCTGTAAACGCTCATAGCTCCCCCAATTTTCAACGGACCGACTTGAAATTTTCACAGAATATTTTTGAAAGGTTATATCATAAGAATCCGTCGAAAACGAAAAAACGATTTTTTCAAAAATTCCAACTACGTGTAACTCCTTAAAGATTTATATAGGGGCTCTGATTTAGTGAGATGTCACATGAAACTAACGCTACCCCCACTCCACGGTAGCAGGGTGGGGGGGAGCTGCGACATGACAAATGCCTGCAATTTGTTGAATAATGCTGCATTACATGTAGAGTCATTTGTGGTTATAAGTTTTAAGGCAGTAGTCTGGTCTAGAGCGAGATTTTTGACGTCATTTTTGGGTCGGAATAACTTTTAAACCGTTGAAGTTGTCTTGATGAAATTTTACATATGTATTTATTGTTCCTTTGAGAATGTATCTACATTTAAAAAAAAAATTATTTAAAATATTTTCATGTAGTTTTTTTATTTTTTTACAACATGGTCCGCCGAAAACCGCCTCAATTGGCGCCCACTCTGGGTGATGTTGTATGCATCTGAAAAAAAATATATATATATATTCTCAATCTGTATGAGTATTCTGAGCACTGGTCGCAGAATTAGTACTTAAAAAAGTTTTCTTACAAAATGGCGGCCTGTTAAACTTTGATTAACGATATTTCATACATTTTCGTATTCGACGAGTTATAAAATGTGGGCAAAATTATTGTTCGACTCAATTCTGCTACCAGTCCTCAGAAAGAGGCTACCGAAGGTATGTGCAAAATTTGAGCTCGATCGGTCAATTAGTTATCGAGATATCGTGGGCGCCGATTTGAAAAACATAGTTCTGAGATAAACGCGTTCAAAGTTGCTTCCCGACCGCGCTACCTGAGCGCGCGGCTTGCTTATAATTTCTATTGCTCTGCTAATTTTTGAAATATCAATAAACGATTTTCACGAGCGTATTAAGAAAAGTCTAAGGAATAATAAAATGAAAAAAAAAATCGATTTTGTCAAATTTCTATACCAGACTACTGCCTTAAGTTTCAATTTTGGTGTGTACATTACAATGTTGGTGGGTTTGTCGGGGTTTGTTGGATGGACGGCCGGACGGATGGATGGATGGGTGGATGGAAAGTGAGAGAGTGAGAATGTGGGAATATGAGACTGTGAGGGAGAGAGTGCAAGAGTGAAAAATGTGATAAGAGCGTGAGAGAGGGCGAATGTGAGGAGAGAGTGAGAGAGAGAGAGAGAGAGAGAGAGAGAGAGAGAGAGAGAGAGAGCAGCTCATATTATTCGCATGTACTTTTTTTATCGCCCGAAAATTTTGATTACATCTTGAATGTCATGAAATAGTTGCACTTTGTGTAATATCTGTAGATTTTTTAAAATAAGATGCAAAATGAGGCTGATGTTTGCATCGTTAGAATAAAACGAAAATTCTTTTTCATTTCTTACTTCCATTGTTATGAAAGCTCATATTATGCAGATTCAGCTTGTAAATAGCGAAATGATAATCCTAAAAAAAAGTTTCCGTCATTTTCGTAGCTCATATTGCCATACGAAATTTGTAAAATAAAGAAAATTCATTTTCGTTGCATTCCAACGATGCTAACTTCAACGTCGTGATGCAAAATCTATGTTGGTGAAAACAAATCAATGTTACGACGAAGGTGGAATTTGAGACGACTGGAAATCGTGGGAACTCTCGGGAACGATAACTCACTTTACACACTTCGATATATCGAGTCCAACTATTCATGCATTTTTGTGTCGTGTTTTGTTCTTGCCTTCAAACAATGACTTTTGTGTTCGAACAATGACACGTGCTCGCTGTACATTCGTATTTTAAATATGAAAAAGTTTTTTTTTCACTTTTATTTAAAAAATTGTTTAGCCACGTTTCCTTTTCAGGAACGATAATAATTTCAAAAGATAAATTGCAATTGCATTTACATAGAGGGTCGGTGAGGTAATTAATGCCTAAATATTTTGATTAATTAATTCGGAATAATAAATACGAAATGAATCAACACATGACAATTAATTTACCGTCTTATTACTAGAAAATATAAACGAAGAAAAATGTAATCAGATCGATAAAAGGAAAGAATAAATATGTTAATAAACACGAAAATTGATTGACTGATCCTTTTGATCAGTCACCATAAAATTATCTTATTGCATATGTCTGTTTAAAGTTCAGGTAACAAAGGATTTCTAGTAATTATATATAAAATATATGTTCAAGGAAATGAAATATCATAAAAATAAAATTTCATAAAAATAAAATTTCATAAAAATAAAAATGAAATTTCATTTTTAAGAAATTTTATTTCTATGAAATTTTATTTTTATGAAGTTTTATTTTTATGAAATTTTACAAAAATAAAGTTTTATAAAAATAAATTTAAAATAATAGTCAATTTAAAATTGTATTTTTATGAAAGTTTATTTTTATAAAACTTTATTTTTGTGAAAATCCATAAAAATAAAATTTCATAAAAATAAAACTTCATAAATATAAAATTTCATAAAAATAAAAATGAAATTTTATTTTTAAGAAATTTTATTTTTATGAAATTTTATTTGTATGAAATTTCACAAAAATAAAGTTTTATAAAAATAAACTTTCATAAAAATACAATTTTAAATTGACTATTATTTCAATGACATTGCCAATAATTCGTAGGAAATTTCAATTTGCCCGAGAATGCACGCAGATCCTTAAAACCGTTTTCTCGTTCGCAGGACATCGCTGGACGATACGATGACCTAGTTCATATTTGCCGAGTGCCAGCGAACGAGTTATTCCCCCGTTCGGAATCTGGGACATTTTTTATTTTTCATACGTATAAATTGTGGTTTTTATCGACGGAGAGTTAAATCGGACAAGCAAGAAGGAGGATAAAAACAGCAAAGATGATGCTGATAAAGAGTTTCTTCAGAAGGATCATCAAGGATTTTCGGCACAAAGAACTGTTGCCCCTAAAACTGATATTCTTCGTTCAAGCTTCGAGTAAATGAAATTAATTTTTTAACTTTCTTCTTTGAGTCGAAAATAATGTTAAAAAAATACATTTTTTTCTCCAAACTTTTCCAATCATTCAATTATTCAGATATACGTCATTTTGAATTTGCGCAGTTTTTAGAACGAAAACTTATAAGAATTTACAAAAACGAAACAATATACTTTTTATTTTCAAGGACGATACATGTAATTTAATTTAAAAAGCGTTATTTTATCCAGAGCTCGAAATTAAAAGTCGCGAAAATTAAGATTTAATTAAATATATTTTTTTCTTCTTAAGTAAATAAATTATATTTTATTTAATTGAATAAATCATGCTTATTTTTTTATAAATTGAATACTTAAATGTAAGGAAGAAGATATTTAATAAAATATTAATTTTCACGAGTTTTAGTTTCGAGCTCTGGATAAAATGACATTTTTTGTTTAAGTAAACAACATAGATTATAGTTGAGAATGAAAAATATATTTTTTATTGTATTTTAAATATATAAATATTTATTTTTATTAACTTAATTTGTATTTATCTTTATTTCTTTATTTTGTATAATTTGTTTTACCCCGATGTAAAATGACGTTGTGCGAGGTGCCCAAGTCCAAAATGGCGTTGATAGCCTATTTGTATTGTATCCCAGTTGACGTAACGGATAATCGAATGCGCGATTGATTTGCAGCTCTGTACGTTCTCTATCCGTACTTGACGATACACATGAGAGAATTGGGTATAAATGTCGAGGAGACGGCTATAATGGGCGCGGTGACGCCTTTCGTTGCGATCGTTATGCCCCCCGTGGCTGGAATGATTGCCGATCGAATAGGCAATTTTAAGGTTAGGACCGGAAATGACTGCTCTCTTTCAATTGCTTCGAAGGAATGAGACGAAGAACGAGAAACGAATAAAGTAAATATATTTTTGGGGGGGAAAAAAAATGTAGATTCTATTGTCCCTGTTCTCGTCGTTCGGGGGTGCTGCAGCGCTTTTGCTTCTGCTAGTCCCGGTGGGCAGAATGACCGTACAATTTCCGGAAAGAGTTGTCATGGATGTGAGTTGTCCCGGTTCCGAGGGCGAGCTCATATATACGATGAGCCAAATGCATCCGTGCGAGACGAAACTGCAGCCCAGAGTCACCACCAGGATCGAGAGTTGCGGGTAAGATTAAAATCGAACGTTTTCCAATTCGTGTACAAGGATAGTCGCGTGTAGGTAAAAATGTGTGAAATTATGGCCCGTTTTTGGGAATAAAATGTATAGCGGACTAATTTATGGACAGGAAGAGTCTACACTTTAATTAGCTCGGCGCAGAGCAGCCGATATTTTTTTTTAACACAACACGGAAAGGACGACACTTTTTTAACACAACACGAAAAAGCTAGAACTTTTTTTAACACAACACGGAAGAACTAACACTTCTTTCTAACGAACCACTGAAAAGCCGACACTTTTTTCAACATGAAACAGAAAAAACCAACACG
Source organism: Ophion ventricosus (assembly GCA_963932345.1). Lineage (NCBI taxonomy): Eukaryota > Metazoa > Arthropoda > Insecta > Hymenoptera > Ichneumonidae > Ophion > Ophion ventricosus. Next base: position 7,653,220 of record OZ010724.1, read on the forward strand.
TTTTTTAACACAACCCAGAGAAAAAGACACTTTTTTCAAACACAACACTGAGAAATTTGACACACGTGATAAATACAACACAGAAGAATTGTATAAGTCACTGACTCAGCACAGGAAAGTTCTGCAGCTCATTAACCCAACACAAGACATTTTACCAGTCATACATGAAACACAGAATCATTCTACATGTTGATGAATCAACACAAGAAAGTTCTGCAGCTCATTAACGCAACACAATTAATTATATCCTCCACAAATATATCACAGAAACATTCTACATGTCGATGACTCAACGCAGGAAAGTTCTGCAGCACGTTGACCCAACGCAATTAATTCTATCCGTCACAAATGAAACACAGAAAAATTCTACACGTCGATAACTCAACAAAGAAAAGTTCTGCAGCTCATTAACCCAACAGAATAAATATAATCCGTTACAAATGAAACACAGAAAAATGCTACACGTCGATGACTCAACACAGGAAATTTCTGCAACTCATTAACCAACACAGTCAATTCGAAGCTTCACAAATACACAACAGAAACATTCTACACGTCGATGACTTAACGCAGGAAAGTTCTACAGCTCGCTAACCCAACCCAATCAATTCTACCCATCGCAAGTACAGTACAGAAACATTCTACACATCGCTGACTCGACACAGGAAAGTTCTGCAGCTATTCTTCACAAATACACCATAGAAACATTCTACATGTCAATGACTCAACGCAGGAAAGTTCTACAGCTCGTTGACTCAACGCAATTAATTCTATCCGTCACAAATTAAACACAGAAAAACTCTACACGTCCCTAACTCAACACAGGAAAGTTCCGAAGCTCATTAACCCAACACAATAAAAATTATCCCTCACAAATGAAACACAGAAAAATGCTACACGTCGATGACTCGGCACTGAAACGTTCTGTAGCTCATTGTCCCAACGCAATGAATTCTACGCGTCACAAATAAAACACACAAAAATTCTACACGTCGATGACTCAACACAGGAAATTTCTGCAACTCATTAACCAACACGGTCAATTCTAACCTTCACAAATACACGACAGAAACATTCTACACGTCGATGACTCAACGCAGGAAAGTTCTACAGCTCGCTAACCCAATTCAATCAATTCTACCCTTCGCAAGTACAGCACAGAAACATTCTACACGTCGCTGACTCAACACAGGAAAGTTTTGCAGCTATTCTTCACAAATACACCATAGAAACATTCTACATGTCAATGACTCAACGCAGGAAAGTTCTGCAGGTCATTGATCCAATGCAACTAATTCTATCCATCACAAATTAAACACAGAAAAACTCTGCACGTCCCTAACTCAACACAGGAAAGTTCCGAAGCTCATTAACCCAACACAATAAATATTATCCGTCACAAATATAACACAGAAAAATGCTACACGTCGATGACTCAACACTGAAACGTTCTGTAGCTCATTGTCCCAACGCAAGTAATTTTACGCGTCACAAATAAAACACGCAAAAATTCTACACGTCGATGACTCAACACAGGAAATTTCTGCAACTCATTAACCAACACAGTCAATTCTAACCTTCACAAATACACGACAGAAACATTCTACACGTCGATAACTCAATGCAGGAAAGTTCTCCAGCTCGCTAACGCAACTCAATCAATTCTACCCTTCGCAAGTACAGCACAGAAACATTCTACACGTCGCTGACTCAACACAGGAAAGTTCTGCAGCTATTCTTCACAAATACACCATAGAAACATTCTACATGTCAATGACTCAACGCAGGAAAGTTCTGCAGCTCATTAACCCAACACAATAAATTCTACCTGCCGCAAATACAACACAGAAAAATTCTACACGTCCCGAACGCAATCCACACAAGCTCTACACGTCTCTCGCGCAACACAAAGAATCCTACACGTTTCTGAATCAACACCGAACAATTTTCCATCTCTCAAACACAACACAAAAATGCTGCCACCAAATGATACCCTCAGAGGCGGCCCAAGTAGCTTTTCCAGCGCAACACAGTAATCGCCTACACGTTGATACTTCTACACGGAGCGACGAGTTTACACTAGAATCCATTTGGAAGGCTCCTGAAAATTTCAGGTACATATGTCACGTGGACGTGCAAAACGAGACGGAGCATCAGTTGATTCTTCAATCGAGAAATTACACCGTGTTGGAATTCGACCTCGCCGAGGCTCTCAACACGTCCTACACGTACAACATGACAGCGGAAGAATTGCCGTCGACGAGGCCGTACACGGATGATTTGCGGGAACACCGTCAGTTGCAAAACAACGATTTCTTCAAGACTTCCATTCGCCAGTTGTCCAAAAGTACCTATTACTTTCCAACACGTGGACTATACGATTTTCATTGCACGCGAAAAGCCTCGTCGAGTCTCGTGGCCGCGACGAGCGAGGAAAAATTCGAAAATACGTCGGCGACGAATTTAACGTACGTACGAAAAAACGACACCGATTGTGAGTTCGGTGACCATCGGGACAACGAGAAACGACTCGAGGCTATCATTTACCAGGACAATTGGACCAAGCTCCGAAGTATCGAGTCTAATTACATAGACCGTCTTGAGAAAAAGAGACGTTTCATCGTCGAGGATATGACCTCATCGGGCAACATGATCTACGACAAGGTCAGATGCAAGAATCCCGACTCCTCGAGTGTCAAAATCTCGATCAACGTTCCCCTCGTCAATTGGACCGGCGACAACGAGACTTACAAAAATCTTTACGTCGAGGGTTGCAGCAAGAGATGCGTTCTCACGGCATTGCGATCGGACATGTGCTCCAACAAGGAAACGGTACTCGAGTACAACGTAAAATTGACGTTCTGGCTTTATCTCAGTATTAGGGTATTTCTGAGCATAATCGGCGGTACCGCGTTCGCCATGTTCGAGGGCGCGGTGATCGCTATTTTGCGCGAACAAGAAGCCGATTACGGACTCCAACGTATTTACGGTAGCATCGGCGGTATGATATCGTCACCGTTGTCCGGACTGCTCATCGATTATGCCAGCCAGGGAAAAGGTTACACGGATTTCAGGTAACAATGACAATATTATCTATAGGGAAAGGTGGGGCACAGTGCGTCACGTTTTTTTTAGTTCTAACAAATTTTTACTCATAACAAAATAGTTTGATTAGGAAACAAAAAGGTCATGACCGATTTTATTGACCTTTGAGCGTACTATAAAGCTGCTATAATTTTTGCAAAAAGATAACAAATACCAAAATACTAGCATCGAAACTAAATTTGCGGATTGGCTCATTGTACCCCACCGGTGGGGTACAATGTGTCAGATAGGTGAGTACAGTGTGTAAGAAACTTTATTGTCGTTACGTAATCTTCAGAATTTTGACATGGTTGAGAATATAAATTATCAGATAGAAACGTGGTCAGCATGTCATCTTCATAAAGTGATGCATAAATTGGACGATATTTAAGACATCAGTCTCCATCTATTGCAGATATTTTCAAGAATTTTTTTTTTTTCATAATAGAATTTGTCTCCATATTTGAATCTTTTTGTACATAAAAATAGAAGTTTCAAAGTATAAGAAAAAATTTGAATTTTTTAAAATTTATTTAACTTGGTGATCCGCTTGCCTAAAGTTACTCCTTCTTTCACCTTGTCCACACGAAATCTTAACTTTGGAACATCTGAAAATAAAAAGTCGAGAATTTTATTATAAAGTGGAGTTGCAGTTACGACCCCTACTAAAAACTTTCACCCCCGATAAAAAGAAAACAAAATGGCGCACTTTTGAATTTTTTGAATGTTTTTTACAACTTAAATTGTTTAAAAATAGCATTTAATATTAATGAATATTTATACCCTTAGTTGGGATCAAAGAGATACATGCAAAGAGATACATGCATAATCCCTGTACATTTGAGCCTAATCGGTGCAATAGTTTTTCCAAAATCATGTCGACAAGGTCGAAAAACGTTGTTTTGAGAAGAACGCATTTAAAGTTTCTCTTATAAAAAATCTACAGATATTACACAAAGTGCAACTATTTCATGGCATTGAAAATGTAATCAGACTTTTCGGGTGATAAAAAAAGTACATGCAAATAATATGAGTTGCTCTCTCTCTCTCTCTCTCTCTCTCTCTCTCTCTCTCTCTCTCTCTCTCTCTCTCTCTCTCTCTCTCTCCCTCACACACACACACACACACACACGAACACACACACACACTCTCTCTAACTCGTTCACTTTCTCACTCACATTCCCACATTCTCACTATCCATCCATCCATCCATCAATCCATCCATCCAAACCAAACCAAACCTCAACAAACCTCAACAAACCTCAACAAACCTCAACAAACCCTAACAAACCCCAACAAACCTCAACAAACCTCAACAAACCCCAACAAACCCCAACAAACCCCAACATACCTCAACAAACCCCAACAAATCTCAACAAACCTCAACAAACCCAAACAAACCCAAACCCACCGACATTGTAATGTACAAAACGAAATTGAAATTTACAACTTGTAACCACAAATCACTACTCTACACGTAATGCAGAATTTTTCAACGAATCACAGGCATTTTGCATGTCGCAGCTCCCCCCACCCTGCTTGTACAATGGAGGGAGCTGCATTGGAGTGGGGGTACCGTTAGTTTCGTGTAACATCTCGCTAAATCAGACCCCCGTTATACATCTTTAAAAGCATTTTCAATGCTAAAATGTACATAAAACTTTCAAAAAAGCCTCTTAGCCTCAATTCACTTTCTTGGGATTTTTTCTTCCATTCCTTGGAACGGAAGGATAAATCCATTTTCTTCCATTCCAAGGCTTTTTTAAAAAATCCAAGAAAAAATCCATTTCCTTGGATTTAAAAAAAAGCCTCTTATCCTCAATTCACTTTCTTGGGTTGTTGGTTTCGGATCTCTGTTCGGCGAGCTTTGGACGCTCGACTTCGTGAAAGGATTCGAGTTCGTGAAAGGAATACCTAAAAAATCGATTTGAAACGAAATATTAAAAATCTACTGTAATTATCGTTTGTTATTTATTTTACTGCACTTTGATATAATATCAGCACACACGTATATTAGCGTTTTTTAAATCGCTAAATCAATAAAGTGTAATTTGACTTTGTTTTTTAAATTGCTTAAGTAGGATCTGATTTTGTTGTTGTTTTTAGACCAGCGTTTTATCTCTACGCGGCGTTGAAAATAGCTTCCGGTGTGTTGATGCTGTCGATTAATCTCGAATTCAAAGCGCCGGCGAGTAACGTGGTCAGCGACGTCATGGGTGTCCTGAAAAATATTGAGATCGTTGCTCTCCTCCTCGCCTGTTTCGTTCTCGGTCAGTATAACATCGAGAGGGGCAGAGGGAAGAGAAATAAATATTTATAAAAAAAAACTCGAGTGTGCAAACGACGCTGTTTTTCTAGTTTAGTAGTTCAAACTGTTTTGCTGTTTTTTTCGTCGCTTGAGAAACACCAAATGTGTGTGTGTGTGTGTGTGTGTATGTGTATAGTTGATTGAAATTGCCTAGAAATGTATGATTGCACCGGTTGTGCAACGACTTCCGCTTGGCGCGGCCGAACTCCAGATGAAAACGACGCTCGATTCATTTCACAATCAGTATAGACGTCGGTTTAATGTCTTTTTTTTTTTTTTTTTTTTAAGTACATAACTAGCAATTTTCTGGAGCGGATTCGCGAAAGAACGAATTAAAAAGGAATCAAATTGCTCTAATGGTGCTCCGAGGTTGCGATAATTTTTCGAGACTGCATATTGTCATTTCTTTTTATGCGAGACGCCGAGAGGGCACTCATTCATGAACTTGACATTTGCAGCGTTCGAACGCAACGAAAATTTATTCTTTTCAATTGAAATTTTTTTTTTGCAGATTCAGGCTATGAAAATCTCTGGAATACTTTTACGTATTCTTATTAGAGATTTACTAGCACAATTTGCAAAAAAAAGAAGGTTTTTGATGATACAAATAAAATAATAAAAAAAAAAGAATCGTTGCATTCCAACAATGCAAACTTTAAGGTCATACTCGTTGTTTTTTTGTTCTTCAATTTTTTTTCACGCCCTGCTGTTTGTTAGGGAGTATCGATGGAGCGGTCACCCAGCCGAGTATTGGCTAGGACGGCTGCTCGACTTTGTTGTCAAGGGAATATTATTTTGGCAGGCACCGCGTGGGGCTGCATCGAGTCTTTCCTGTTCTGGCTCCTCCAAGACCTCGGCGGCTCGAGATCGTTAATGGGCATCACTATAACGGTCGGTGGGATTGCCGGTATACCGCTTCTCGTGTTATCGGGACCGATAATACAGAAGATTGGACACGCCAATGTGCTCTTTATCGGCTTTGTTTTTTATGCGGTCAGATTTTTAGGTGAGCACTTTCAGCTGCGTCGTGGAAAATTCATTTCTTCACGCGCGCATGCCAAATTCATTTTTTCATTTTATTCGAAGATTTTACGAAAAAGTTCCTGCTTCGAAATGAGAAAAATGCGTGGTTTCGTTTTTTCAGCGAGCTTTTTGGGGCTGAACAAGACGGTGCGATTTTAATATTGACAAATATTCAATTTTTATAAAAGTATTTTGATTATTTAATTTTTTAAATTAAAAACGATACTATTTTAATTGAATTAAAATTAGTTATATAATACAAATAGAATTTGATTGAAAACGTACGATTGTAATTGGATTACAATAATTCAATTAAAAACGTACGTTATATCAATGAGGATTTAAAAAATTTAATTAAACTAAAATTAATTAGAGGAAACATGAGTTTTTTTTTAATGTAAAATATTTGTAAAATTGAGGTCAATTATTGCATTGTTTTTTAAAAATTGCCAATTATCGAATTTGTCGAAAGTCATAAATTTTTACACGTGGCCAATGAGCATTGGAATTTTCACACGAATAATTGTTAATTCGATAATCGTTATCGAATAACACGGGTATCCCGGGAGAAAAATACGTGGGTTCATTTTTTCAGCGAGTTTTTTGGAGCTGAACAAGACGGGGCGAATTTAATATTGACGAATATTCAATTTTTATAAAATTATGTTATTTTTTTAATTAAAAAAATTAAAAACGATACAATTTTAATTTAATAAAAATAATTTAATTAATAACGTATGTTTTTAATTGGATTGCAACGATTTGGTTGAAATCGTTTGCTACAAAACGATTTCAACCTAGCATCGTTGTTACAAAAAATCAGTGCAACGCGGTGAATACAAAATAAAAATTAATAAAAAAAAAATATACCACGTTTTTAAAACGGGCTAAAAAGTATGAAATAATTTCTCCTAGACCCATACAGATTGTCTTGAAAATTTGTGATTGTGAATTTTTTAATAGCTATGAAAATACTTGTAAGATTTCAAACGAAAAACGTGCACGGAGAGAATTAAAAAGTAATTTTTGTCGTGAATTTCACGGTAAAAATTACCGTGATATATTTCAATGTGGTGACAAGTGAGAAAAGCATAATAATTCGTATGCGACAAGCTTTTTTCAACTCACGTTACAATTTCAAATACGTAGCTAAAATTTTACTATACAAGAAGGGTAGCGCGCACGATAATTTTTACCGAGCGCACAATACATTTTCCTATAACACTCATTAAATTTTATAATAAATCTTAAAATAACTGTTATAAAGACGATACTTTTTTATAGACATTTTTGAAAGGCATAAAATAATAAAATGCACAGTAAAATTTCGCTGATATTATATATTTTTTTTAATTTAAGTTTTGCGTATTTTGTTACACATCAAAATTTACTAGAAAATCTGGTAAAATTTTCTATCTGAAAAAGAAATTTTATTTTATTTTCGTGAAAATCTGTGTTTTACTCAGTAATAATAAGCGAAGTTTCAGGGTTGTCATCTGGTTACCGTTACTGCACGGTAATTTTTAACATTTAATTCTCTCCGTGTGGGGCGCGTGCGAGAGATAATAGTAAAGAATGTAGGGAGTAGCTGTCGGTGAGAAAACTCACACAACAGTTCATATGATTTGCGGTGCAATAAAATTGTTAGTGACTTAGGTGAACTATTCATGCATCAATTATCTATTGCATGCCCCCCACGTTTTTCGTTTTAAATCTTACGAGTATTTTCATATTAAAAATTCACAATCACAAATTTGTAGGACCATCTGTATGGGGTTATAAATCTGTATGGGGCTAGGAGAAATTATTTCATACTTTTTAGTCCGTTTTGAAAACGTGGTATATTTTTAAAAAATGTAATTTTTATTTAAATTTTATTTTTTCTCTTTCACTAAACTATATTTTATTTCTTTATTTATTTTTTCACAATTTTTTCCCTCTTTATCTCTCTCTCTCTCTTACACACTTACTTCTTCAATCTGAAACTTGTTGCAAACTCTTAAATATTGTATATATTATTGTATGGGGCTAGGAGAAATTATTTCATACTTTTTAGTTCGTTTTAAAAACGTGGTATATTTTTAAAAAATGTAATTTTTATTTAAATTTAATTTTTTCTCTTTCACTAAACTATATTTTATTTCTTTATTTATTTTTTTTACAATTTTTTCCCTCTTTATCTCTCTCTCTCTCTCTCTTACACACTTCCTTCTTCAATCTGAAACCTGTTGCAACAAACTCTTAAATATTATATATATTATTGTATGGGGCTTGGAGAAATTATTTTATACTTTTTAGTTCGTTTTAAAAACGTGGTATATTTTTTAAAAATGTAATTTTTATTTAAATGTTATTTTTTCTCTTTCACTAAACTATATTTTATTTCTTTATTTATTTTTTTCACAATTTTTCCCCTCTTTATCTCTCTCTCTCTCTCTTACACACTTCCTTCTTCAATCTGAAACCTGTTGCAACAAACTCTTAAATATTATATATATTATTGTATGGGGCTTGGAGAAATTATTTTATACTTTTTAGTTCGTTTTAAAAACGTGGTATATTTTAAAAAAATGTAATTTTTATTTAAATGTTATTTTTTCTCTTTCAATAAACTATATTTTATTTCTTTATTTATTTTTTTCACAATTTTTCCCCTCTTTATCTCTCTCTCTCTCTCTCTCTCTCTCTCTCTCTCTCTCTCTCTCTCTCTCTTACACACTTACTTCTTTAATCTGAAACCTGTTGCAAACTCTTAAATATTGTATATATTATTTTAATATATACAATATCTATTTGTATATTATATTATTTATATTAATATACATATTTTTTATATTTATATTTATCTTATCTGTCTGTTTGTTTGTTTGTCATCCAGTTATGAGCTATGTTTAAAGTTTCAAGTCTCTAGCTCATCCGGAAATTAATTAAAACGTGATAAAAAAGTAATTATTGCAAGAAAACAAAAAAAATGATGACACAACGAGAAAAATATATATATATATATATATATTATGATAAAATTTTAAAAAAATGTTTGAATTTCCCAGGCTACACGTTGATATACGATCCATGGTTGAGTTTGATATTCGAGGCATTGGAATCGGTGACGGCCTCGTTGAGTTTCACAGCGGCTGTGACGTACGCGGCGAAACTCTCGACGACGACGACTGACACGTCTATACAGGGCTTACTTGGTGGTCTTTATTACGGGGTCGGCAAGGGTGCCGGAAGTTTGATCGGTGGCTATTTGATAAAGGCTTTCGGTATACGTCCGACTTATCAGATATTCGCCGTCGGTACCCTCGTCACCGGTATCATTTATTATCTCTTCAACGTTTGTTACTTGAAGAAACGTCCGCAGGTCGAAGGAAACGACATTGTCAAGAGAAAACCAAAAAAATCGTCAAACATTGTCGAGGCGAACGGTATCGATAACATGGCGATCGTTTCGACCGACAAAAACGAGATGAAAAAACTTGAGGCGAATCGTGACAATGCCGCGGTAAACAGCGACATCGATAACGAACGATTCTCCGTCGGTAATAACCTCAATGACCTTGAGGCGATGAAAAATGCGAAAAATCTCGACGTTATTGAACAAATTGAGGATATCGAAGGACTGAAGAAACGTTCACGAAGAGCAGGACACAAAGACGAGACCTCGAGGTCGAGGCACAACGAAAATTCCACCTCCGAAAATTCTTACCGACACGAGACTTCAGCATTACCGGCCGAGCTTATCGACGATCGCGAACAAAATACGCGGCATTCCGTTGGTATCGAAAATCCGGCATTTACGACGAGCGAAAATGAAGATTCGAGAAACGTCGCATCGGCGACTGGTAAGTGCGACGTCATCGTTGAGAGACAACCGGAGGAATCGAAATAATTTGTTGAAATACTCGACGTCGAAGCTGTGTGTGTCCGTGTGTGTTTGTGTGTGTGTGTGTTTTTTTTTATCGGAGGCTCGATTTGTATTAAACGATATTGCGAGGTTCGAAAACAAAAAGAATTGTTTTTGTACTCCTTTGAACAAAATTTAATGAATATGTGTATATGTGTATATACAGGGTGGTCCATAAGTCTTGGATGAAACGAAGTTGAGAGGTAGTCAAGATAATTTCCAACGAAAAAGGTCATACACAGGTTGGTCCGTTTCTCAATGAATCAAAAGCTATCATTTTTTTTTCAATATTTTGGAAAATCACTTTCCAGCTTTACGAAAATTCCCGGATAAGCAAGCGTACTATTGGTACGGCGTACCGCGATTGTACCCTACGGCGTACCGGTACGGTACCAGTACTATACTGGTACGCGGTGGAATCGCACTGCCAAAAAAACTCAACACCTTAGTGAATATTTCGAGTAAAAAAATCTACAGATATTACACAAAGTGCAATTATTTCATGGCATTGAAAATGTTATCAGACTTTTCGGGTGATGAAAAAAAAACGGCACATGCAAATTATTTGAGTTGCTCTCTCTCACATTCTCACTCTCTTACTCTCCATTCATCCATCCATCCATCACATTTTCACATTTTTCACATTTTCACATTTTCGCATTTTCACATTTTCACATTTTCACATTTTCGCATTTTCACATTTTCACATTTTCACATTTTCACATTTTCGCATTTTCGCATTTTCACATTTTCACATTCTCATCCATCCACCAACCCACCCACCCTCTCTCTCTCTCTCTTCCACTCTCTGATTCTCTGAAACTGAAAATATAATTATCATCCTGATGACACTGTAATGTACACATCAAAATTGAAACTTACCATTTGTAATCATAAATGACTCTACATGTAATGCAGCATTTTTCAACCAATCACAGGCATTCAGCATGTCACAGCTCGTCCCACTCTGCTACACAGCGGCAGTGGAGTGGGCGTAGCGTTAGTTTCGTGTCACATCTCGCTAAATCAGACTCCCTATATACATCGTTAAAAGTATTTTCAATACTAAAATATAACTACAGAAGAAAACAAATATTCTCGTAACTTCGTAAAGAAAAACTGATTCCAATGGGCCTATGGCAGTAAACTACCCCTATATCAAACTTTTTTACGGACCAGTACGAAGGCGCTAGGATAACGGACATCCATAGAATAATCACATTGTTGAAATGCCGAGGACGCGACCGACCAATGTGTATCATTCCAGGGTTAAAAAAAATACTTATTATTCCAGGTTATTAACCATTAATAACCTGGAATAACCATTATTAACCATTAATGACCATTCCAGGATTAAAGATACCAGTCTCAACGATTCCCAATTGCTTTTAAAAACTTTCAAGAGGAAAGTATATACACAAAAGAGAAAAAAATAAATAAATAAAAGGCTATGCTACAGGCGTAGTCGAGGAAAAATTTCAAAATCTTTTTGTCTCGAAAAGTAAAAAAGATCGTAGAAAAAATGTGAGGGTGATTTGGAGGGATATCGATACGAGGCACCTAGGTTTTCCTTTTCGCCATTGCTTTTCGGATCATCCTGTATATATATATATATGAGGTATTCCAAGTGTTTTCGAACGGCGTAAAAGCCTGACCTTCTTCAATCTTTTTCAAAGTTGGTCATGTTTTTGTATCATATATTTTGACTACGTGGCATTTTTTTCAGATTTTTATCGGCTCGCTAACTCGGCTAACTCGCAGACAAGATTTTACAGGTGATAAAATTTCAAATGATCGTGTCGTAGTGATCTTCTCGTCGTACAGAAAAATGTCCTCTACAAAAAAGATGCGTTTTTCTATTAACAATTTTGAAAAAAAAATTCAAATTTTTCCAAGTAATACAACACTAAAAAAAAAGAAAAATATTTCATTTTTTAATTTACACTGCTGAAATTTACACTGAATTTTCTTTTATTAGTGTAAAACAACATGTGCAAGTTTCATTCTGGGCTGGGCTTGCGCTCAGTTAATATCGTCGTCTTAAATTTAATGGGAAATTGTTTTTGTTGAATAACTCGGCGATTTACAATGTTTAAGTAAAAATGGTAATGACTAAACTTGTAGGAAATCGAGTGCTTTGCAACTTTGGTCATTACAGTTTTTTCTCTACCATCGATATTTTTTTAATTAAACCTGAAAAAAAGGCGGCTATTGCATTATCTCGGTTATTTTTAACTTCTGGCCATAAACAAACTGGTAGAGAATGAAATTTTGGACAATTTTTGTTCCCACCTTTTTTCCCTAGAATCAATATTTAAGGTCGTACGCCAACGGTAATAGAAAAGAGACCAGAAAAGAGTTTTTTTTTTAGTGTTGTAGTACTTGGAAAATTTTGAATTTTTTTTTCAAAATAGTTCACAGAAAACGCATCTTTTTTTGTGTAGAGGACATTTTTTCGTACGACGAGAAGATCACTACGATACGATCATTTGAAATTTTATCACGTGTAAAATCTTATCTCCGAGTTAGCCGAGTTAGCGAGCCCATAAAAATCTGAAAAAAAATTCCACGTACTCAAAATATATGATACAAAAAAATGACCAACTTTGAAAAAGATTGAACAAGGTCAGGCTTTTAGGCCGTTCGAAAACACTTGGAATACCTCATATATATGCTATGTGCATGCATATTTTGGAGGATTATTATAAACAATTGCAACAATCGTTTTCTGAGGACAAACGCTAAAGTTTGCACATTTGAACGCGACCACGAATAAATAAATAAAAAAATCGTATCTTCGCACGATCCCTGTCTAAAGTGGCTTGGAGAATTTTTGTATAAGGACCTCGCGCAAACTCTTTCCGAGCAAGTCACGAATTGTACAGTATTGCTTTTTGTTAATTATGTGTGTGTGTGTGTGTGTTTTTTTTTAAATATACATGTATATTTCTACGTATGACCGAGACTCGACGAAATCCCACTCTTCAAATATACATTTTATTTATCGCGTTTGAAGTTTTATTATTATTACATTGGTTCCTGCAACCCGATGATCTGTTTTTTTGAATAAATGAAAATTATATACATACCATATATATATATATATATATAAATTATTTACAGTAGCGATAAATTTATGTTCCTTTGTATCGTGTTAGATTTAAAACTCAGATGATATATCCCTTGTAAAACAGATTGACACATTGGTCGTGACAAATAAAAGCTTAAGGTAGTATGTGCACGAACCTCCTTATTAGGGAAAAAAATTGATTTTTTTATATGCTGTAGTATAGACATACGGAATGACGTCCGCGAAAACTCAGCATGCCTTACCGGCTAGATACAATAGTAATTAATTCACGAAATCAATGCATTTAACCCATACCATATGGGGAATCCGTGCGGATCGAGCTTTGAGACGAAAATAATAGTAGTTCGCGAATAGATATGAGCTATACGAAAAGCGATAAATAACAAGAAAACTGTTGCGGTTAATTATGTTGCATACAAAATATAGGTTACGGGATATTTCGAGCAGATATTATCGATTGAATCGACTAATTTTTGCGTTCGCTAGCCGTTTCTGTCATGGCGGGAGAAATGGCGTAGATTTGGCAAAACCGCATGCCGTCAGCTGTGTTCGTATCCGGGAGGCCGAATCGAGCCGGTCAATTTGAATGCAACGACAAAAGTTGTAGATTCTTTACGCGAGAAATTTGCTCATTAATGATAAATAATTATGGATTGAATATTATATAATTAAGTTTTTATCATTCTTTTTTATCTTCGCGGGCGTTTTTTGTACTCCATATTGTATGTAAGAGCGAAGTTACATACGCACATTGCACACACAATACACACATGCTTACGCACACGGACGGCATAAACAAACTTTTGACATTAATCGGAAGCGGCTGAGGACAGCGTTGCCACGAATATTGCCAGAATTATGAAATAGCCGACGGTGAGACAAGTCAAGTCAAATCTGATTGCTATTTTAATACTTTACTTTTCATAATATAATACACACAGTTATCACATACACTTCTCAAATAATTATTTTCCGTATCATATTTATTATTGTACCTAAATGTATTATATTTTGCAAGTTTCAGATTCGAAAATTGATAGATATTCTGTTGACTAGTCAATCCGCTAGTACTACCTTAATATGCCAGTAATAAATACGAATTGAAGAAAAAAAACAAAGAAAAACGTTCTTCAATGCCGCGTGTATCAAGCCGTATGTCAAAGTCCCGTTTTTCGGAATGACATTACTCTCTCGTTCTTTCGATGACAAGACATCGTCATTTATTATAATTGAACCGGAGAAGAGTTTTTTGTTCGCGAAAGTAGCTTATCTGGGGTATATCACGATATTCAACGTCGAGTGGTAAATATAAAACAATATTGGATCTTCAATTTGAACGAAAGTTATAAATGAAGAGAAAAATTATTTAGCTTTTTTTCTTTTTATTTACAGTGAGACTTCAGTTGTACGTTTTTCAAGGGCTACAGCAAATATGACGTATAAATGAGTATAACGTAGAAGTGAAATACAGTCTGTATCGGGAACTCTTTAGCATTTGATAATGGCGACAGGTGCATAATTCGCGATGTTTTGTTTTTTTAATCGCAGTACCTCTATTGTGCTAATATTTGGTTTTCCAATTGAAACTTTGATTGGTAGGAACGAAGTAATGAGCCAACTGAATCTTTTTTTTTCGTCTAGAATTTTTATTTGATACGAGTTTGTAACATCAAAGCTTTGACGTTTTATACTAGAAAATAACAGACATTTTCGTATTAATAAGAGATAGGTTATCACAGTTAAGAGGTTACACCACCCTGAGAGGTTAGAATAAGACTCGGTTTTCATGAATACTTTGTATCTAAACTAATGCATATTTTTTTATTTCTATCTATATACTCTTTTAGTACATGTTTTTAGCTTCTTAAATGTATTTTTGAAATCTAAAAATATTGATAATTGGCGGTGATCCACGCCTCCGCGCGCGTCAAGTTTTTTTTCTGCACCTTCATTCTGCGGGAATCCTAATGGCCTCACGGTTCATCTGAAACATAAAAGAATGAAAACATTTTGTTGAGTTAGGTTAAATACATGGTGCTACATAGAATTTGCTGGAAAAAAAAAGAAAATGGATTTTTGGTATTACGCAGAAATTTATATTTGTTGTTCACATAAAATTTCTACTTAAAAATATTGATTAAACAAAAACGGTTAACATTAGAAAAAAAAATCCTGCGTACGGATTGAGATAATTATGTTACAAATGTGTGGTATAAATGTCAAATCAATCGGAATAGCTGTTGTTGAGTTATCTTTCCCGCAAATTCGAAAAATGTCGTTTCGAGAAAAAAGCGTTTAAAGTTTAGACGCCGCTTCAACAGTAAAAAAACATTGAAAATTTGTGACACACCATGTTGTATAGTTAATTGGTGATGCCTGCTCCATATTGGGGTCCTTTCTTATCAAGTTGCTGGTCCTCGAGAGATAATCTTGATCTTCTCCGAGTTGTTCTAGCCTCTTTTGTAGTTTCTTGTTAATTCGGTAAAAAAAAAGCATATTTTCAAGAATTTTTTTAGACAATACAGGTAATGCTGGTTTATTTAATTAATTTCCATATAATAATACAACATCTGAACTATAGTTTCCTAAATTTTCATTGCAAAATATTGATAAATAAGCCGTTCGCAGCAAATCTCCGCAGGTGCCTCGAAAAAAGTTGTTTTGCGGTGTACGCTATAACTCATCACCGGATCATCTGAAACAAAAAAATCAAAATGCGTTTATTAGGTGAGATGTTTCTCGAGGTAACGCTGCCGAGTTTTTTTTTATCGATTTTTTTCATTTTCGGTAGCACTTGGAAGTCAAAAACGCGATTTTCGCTAAAAAAAATCGGCAAATTTGTTATTGTAAGATAAAAAATAATTATAAAAAAAAACTCGGCAGCATTACCTCGAGAAACATCTCACCTAATAAACGCATTTTGATTTTTTTGTTTCATATGATCCAGTGACGAGTTATAGCGTACACCGCAAAACAACTTTTTTTTTTCGAGGAGCCTGCGGAGATTTGCTGCCAACGGCTTATTTATCAATATTTTGCAATGAAAATTTAGGAAAATATAGTTCAGATGTTGTATTATTATATGGAAATTAATTAAATAAACCAGCATTACCTGTATCGTCTAAAAAAATTCTTCAACATATGCTTTTTTTTTCACCGAATTAACCTTACCCCACCCTTCAGCTAGCGATATACGGTGCTCGTCTTCGTCATTACACATGTCATAATAATTACCTCCGATGATTATGTTTAATACGTATAATATTCATTAAATATTACTATAGCCATAATTATAAATACATGTAGTGATGTAAGTAGCTATTTCAACTACTTTCATACCACTGAAACTTATTTTCGGTGCGATTTTCCATATCATAGCGTTTATGCTTTCGTTACAGTTTTGATTATATCTTCCTGAACCTCCAATTGACAAAGCAATCGGACCTTCCAAGAAGAAATCTATGCTCGGATACTAGTTTCATTGAAGCAAAGGGTTAATCTATCTAAGGGAGCGCTGAACAGGGTGGTAGAAAAAAATTAATATCTTTGTTAATATTGTAGGTACAGACTTCGCATTTAGCTTAAAATTTGCTTTAAGGAGGTACGACTACTCCCTCAGGATCAACAAAGAGACTGAATTTATGTCACCCCACAGGTGTTCTGATTTATGTTAAGGGGCCAGTCCACTTTGAAAATTTCAAACAATCGAAAGCAAGCAAGACTTGAAGAAATCGACGATGATGAGCAATCAGAAGGGATTTTGTACGGTGCAGGAATTGCCGATTGAATTTAGGTAAGAGTTTTTCATAGTATATACTTCAAACGCGTTTTTCTCGAAACAACGTTTTCAAAATCTAGCTCCATCGTATCTCTAAAACTAATAAACCGATTCTCTTGAAATTTCAACCACATATTGTAAACATGATTACTCTTTTTTTTGCGAAAAACTGCGAAAAAAACGCGTTGTTTTTTTTTACTTTTTTCGTTTTTCATCTGCCATTTTTTTATTTTTTGATAAAACTTTATATCCGAGGGTCATTTTGTAGCTGGTGTCATACTGAATCTAATGGACTTTGATTTTTTTGTTTCAGACGAGCCGTTGTCGAGTTGTAATGGAGCTACCTAGCCCACCTATTATTGAGGCGTTACGTTAAACTATAGTTTTTGTACTTAAAAATGAATAAAAATGAATTAATTTTTATTTTAAATGTATTTCAAGACTTTATTTATCAAGCCCAAAAACTTTTATATTCATATCTTTTATAAAATCCTCAAAAAAAAAATCGCGAAAATAGCCTTTTTTTCGTGGCTCCAAAGTGGACTGGCCCCTTAACTTATGTTGAATATTCGTATTGAAGATCCCAAAGTGTCAAATTTGTGGTAAATATTTTATTACTGCATATTTACTAATCAAAACTGAAAAATTATATCCTCAACGACTCTGGAGTCTTCACGACGATTTCCAAGCAGTACCGAGATTCTGAAACTCTGTAGCGACCGTTTTCGTTGTCGTTACCTAGCAACAGCCAATAAGAGGCTCCCTTTCATCTGATCGTGCATGCGATTGGCTGTCGCTAGCCGGCGACAACGAAAACTGTCACTACAGAGCTAGGTTATGCGCGCCAAACGAATCAGCTGTTACGCCCGACGTTGGCAAGTCTGTGGGTACTATTTCGTCATTATGATAATATTCAACCGGAAGTTGAAACTGTTTTATAATGTAGTGCTTGAACTACACGGTGAAGGGCGAATTTTCGATTTTTTACAATATCTATTATGTCTAAATTATCAAATTTCAGTTTTCCAACGACCTTAGTTGGATACGTGAGTAGCAAAACCGTGATTACCGCACTTCCGGTCGACCGTCTCCATAAGACGACGTGCTTCACTATTTCAAAATGCTCGACTTTGCAATTTTATTAAGAAAAAACTGGATGGTCAATATAGCAAAAAAATTTCCAAAGGGTGCATAACGTATTTGTCAACATCATATAAAAATTTCATGCTCGAAAGTTGGATTCGACCCCATGATCCTTAAGGTTCAAACTATGAGAAAAAAATTAAAGAAAAAAATCTATTTTTCAAAGGTTTCAGGGTGGTGTAACCCCCTGAGTAAAGGGTGTCTCAAAATGACCTGATATTTTAATTTATTAATCAAACGTATTATTTACAAAATTGCTAATACAAAATTGCTAATATTTCAAGGTTATGGTATTGCCAGATGTCCAACCTTACGATATGACGTTTTACATCTGACAAATTCAACCATAACCTCCTGGTGGGGCCATCTGTTGTCAAACGGCGGAGACTTATTTGTACTCCCAATATTTTCCCACCCAACGTATTTTGTCAACCGCGGAGACTTATTTGTACTCCCAATATTTTCCCACCCAACATATTTGTAATATCCCAATTTTTTTTTAGTTATTTATTAGCAAAAGGGTTCACAATTTTTTTCGTTT
>OZ010724.1:7672294-8251236 GCA_963932345.1 Ophion ventricosus
TCACGGGCAATTTTGTCCCTCCGAACGATCGGTCACGGATAGCGCGCGTATCATGGAAAGGACTCGACTACTTCGCGGCGTTATTCTCCTGTCCATTTTGGCCCAATGGGCGGAAGGTTATGCTCCGCTCACGGAGGAACGGACGGTAGGCAACCCCGAGAACGAACCTACAACTGAAAGTACTGCGGTCGCCACGACCCTAAGGTCTTCCAGGTATTTCTCAATCGTTAAAAAGAACGAGCAAGGACTATTTTAATTGTAATAATAATAATAATATTGGGACATTGAATAAGTACTCGCTGTTTTCCAACAGATGGCGTTACCAAAACTGCGCGCGTGTACTTTAAGATGGTACAGCATCTATAAAGAAGTACTATAAGTAAGCTTGAAATTCAGTGCATGTCATTTCGCCGAAATGTAAAGAACTTTTTTTTTCATAGTGTTAAACATGTCAAATTCCTTGCCAAAAAAAAGAGTACGGGGAATTTTACTGCACTACTTTATTTGTAGAAAAAAATTTGCAGCTGAAGCACACAGAATTCTTGTTGAGACTTGAGGCGACTATGCTCTGTCGGAAACAACATGCAGAGATTGGTTTAGACGCTTGAAAAATAGTGATTTTGACTTTGAAGATAAAGAACGCTCCGGCGCACCGAAAAAGTTTGAAGACGAAGAATTGGAGGCATTGCTTCATGAAAACTCATTTCAGACGTTAGCTGAATTTGCAGAATCATTAGGAGTTGATCACACAACAGCTTTGAAACGTTTGAAAGCATTAGGAATGATTCAAAAGCAAGGACATTGGGTGCCGTACGAGTTGAAGCCGAGAAACGTCGAACGGCGTCTTTTCACGTCTGAACAGCTGCTTCAACGCCAGAAAAGGAAAGGTTTTGTTGCATCGTATCATGACTGACGATGGAAAATGGATAAACTACGATAACCCTAAGCGTAGAAAATCGCGGAGTAAGCCTGGCCATGCATCAACATCGTTGGCAAAGCCGAATATCCATGGTTCCAAGCGTCTGCTCTGCATTTGGTTGGATCAGCTGGGTGTAGTTTATTATGAGCTGCTCAAACCGAAGGAAACCATCACGGGAGATCGATATCGACTACAATTGATGCGTTTGTGCCGAGCATTGAAGGAAAAACGGCCGCTGCGCCGAGCAGAGTCACGACAAAGTGATTTTGCAGCATGACAACGCTCGGCCACATGTTGCAAAACTGGTGAAAACCTGCTTGGAAATGCTTAAGGCCGTCTTCTAGTCTAGAGGGCCAAAATTTGGGGATTTTTCAACATGCGATTAAAAAAAAACAAAAAATATTTCCGTATCTATCTTTTTATCACATATTTATTCATCCTTTGACATTGTATAAAAAAATTGGCGAAAAAAAAAATCCATAATTCTGGTAGATGCAGGCTGGTAAAGTGGGGGCGGAAAAAAAAACGGCCTCTCCTGGTTGACATGATTCCAACCCTCCTGGTCATCTGAAAAAAAAAACAAAAAATAGATTCTTAATAAGTAAGGATGTCATTATAGCCCCTACCTCAGGCAAAAAAAAAAATTCGCAAAATGGCGGCTGTTTAAAAAAAAAGGTCTTTTTTTGCCGTTTTTTTCACGATTGTTGATTTTTTTAAAATAATTAGTAACAAAATTTCGCGATAAATCTGGTAGGGGCGATAGAGGGGTGTACAGAGAAGGTCCACAAAAAATTTCAAGTACATCGGTTCATTACAACTTGAGATATCATGTCAACCGTCTCGAAAAAAGTAGTTTCGAGAAAAACGCGTTTAAAGATTCGGTCCGGCAGCGCCAGTTAAGTTTCCACCTCACTAATTACAGCTGTAACTCCGTTAATATTTGGAATTTCCAAATTTCCTTTGGAGGGTATATTCTTGAAATACTAAACATTAAAAATATGCAAAACAAATCGATTTTTTCAAAATTCTAGACTAGAAGACGGCCTTAAATGTGAAGTCCTACTCCACCCGCCATATTTATCAGACATTGGCCCTTTCGATTATCATTTGGTCCGGTCGATGGCACATGGCCTGGCTGAGCAGCATTTTCATTCTTATGAAGATGCCAAAAAACGGGTAGACTCTTGGATAGCCTTGAAAGACGTGTCGTTTTTCCGACGTGGAATTAAAATGCTGCCCAAAAGATGGGAAACAGTAGTGGCTAGCGATGGACAATACTTTCAGTGACGTGTTTTTTTTTACTAATTTTTTAAAATAAAGCATTAATTTTCACGAAAAAACAGCAAGAACTTATTCAATATCCCAATATAATATAATATAAATAAGATAATAACCGACCCTGGTAGATGTGGGGGAAAGGTGTACGAGTTGATCCCGTGGGGTAAGATGATCATTTTCAATTGCCATGAAACTAATAACGTTATCTAGTTGTATTCTTTGGTAAAACATACCCCCCCGCCTTAGTAAAATCATGATGGCGGTGTGAGCGACGCACTTGTTTTGAAGGACAAAAATAAAAATTGTGAGCTGTTGATCTAAGGTGAGGATGACTTCAAGCTTATGTAACTTCTATTGTATACTGTCAGTTGCAATCAATGTTGTGTTTGTGGCTTTATAATATGCTCAATTTGGTTTTTTTGGTTGACGTGGTAACGGTGGAATACTTATAAGTTATGTTATCGAGCAATAAATGAAAAAGTTGAGTTTGGGGCAAGATAATTCTCTTCTAGGTGTACAAGATGATCCCTAGGGATCATCTTGTAAACAAATAACGTACCTACTTTATTTTTGTTAAAGGTGATGCAGCGTAATTACAAGAGTTGATTTTGTTGGTTTATTCTTACATAAATAATTTTAATAAATTAGCAATAAATAATAAATAATAAATAAATTAATAATAAATGAATGAATTAAATTAAATTTAAATAAAATATATAAAAATATAATATAAATTGAAATAAATGTAAGTTGCCTTATTTTTTTAGATTGTACGATTCAAGAATTTTTTTTCAACATTTAATGTTGGTTAGGAAAGTTTGTTGTCTTAATTATATAAAAAGGTTGTCTATGTTCGAACTTCATTATTAATGTATACGTGATATCACAAATAATAATTGATATACCTAATTAATTTACGACTGGCTGTAAAAGACTGGTTTAGTTTAATTCTAGTTGAGTGAGATAAAACTAATAATATTTATTTATGCAAATTTTTATTTATATTTACCTAAATTGGCCAAAATTTAAAAAAAAATCCAAAATAGGGGTGAGATGATCCGGGGGATCATCTTGTCCATACCCTAGGGATCATCTTGAACACCGGGGTGTCCAAGATGATCCTTATGTAAGGTTTTAAAAAAAGGCAAACTTTTTATTCAAACCCTAATAAATTGAATGTTTGGCATATGCCAATCGTAAGATAGATAAATATGCCAGTAGTAAACGCTTTCAGATCTTAATTATGTTGAATATCTTTGAAATCACGAGCATTCTCCCTTAGGGGAATCATCTCGTACACCTTTCGCCTACAGTCGGGATCCGGCTACGGCGGTACTTCGAGTTAAGCAGCGATGTGCATGGCCAATACTCGGAGCGGTGACCGGTTAGGCGTGTACCGACTGCACTTCAGGCTAATACTTCTGATGCCTTGGTGTAGATTTACTTGAGTAAAATTCTGTGCACCAGAGAATCAAAAGAGAATCTTAAGGAGTTTCCATATCGTTCTTCAGCTGCAAGAGTGGATATGAAAATACAATGAGTTTTCGGCAGGCTGCCAATTTTTTGCGAATAAAATTTTATGTAAAAATTAAATATTATTGGGCAATTTCTAACTCATTGTTGAAAAATATTTCCAAGCCGGGAAATTATATTAATACATATCATTTTTGCAATTTAATTTAAATATCGCTTAAATTAAATATTGCAATTTAATGACTATCGCCAAAGCATCGTCGGCTCCAGTTTATTTACGCACTCAAAAATGTTTCACGTACAAAGTTTTATAATGTTTTTTTTTATTCTGCACAGTCGAGAAAACGTTAAAAATGTCGAGTGGACGAATAAGTACATTTTATTGCGAAGTTGAAATTCTGTAATATTATGTAGGTTTTAAACATTCGCCAATTGTTATTTTTATTTTATTATTTTATTTTACTATTATTGTTACTCCTCTTGACGTTAGTTTTATGAGAAAAAATATTATTATGATTACGATGATGATTTTTAACATTATTTCACAACAATACTAATAATAATAACAATAATACCATAATTATTGTTATTATCATATTATAATTAATAGTAATAACAATGCTGTTATTATTGTTGTTATCATGGTTATTATTAATGAGTATTATTATAAATCAAATGAGTTATAAGTAAAATAATAGAATGATAAATGGGAATTATTACTATTATTATTGTTGCTGCTGGAATTGTCATTATGAGTATTGTTATTGAAACATGTCGAATGCACACAGAAATCCAAGATGGTACAGGCGAGGAGAGCACGAGGAGGAAGACGAAGAGGACATGTTGGAGCACGATGATCAGGGTGAGACCAAAGCTATATCTCACGGAAAGATCGACTACTGGGGCGGCTACTACGACTTCCTCATCAACGAGGGTAGTTACAAATTCTGGGCGGTATTCCAGGTGATTGTTTTGTTTGTTTGTTCGTTTTCTTGTTCAAGCAGAGTCGGAGCAACCTTTTTCAAGCAGCCTCGAAGCGTGTAGCGTCGTAATGTTTCCAGTAGAAGTGCACATGGTAGACTCGTGTACGATACAAACGTTTAAAGTTGATATGTCTAGAATAGAAATATGTTGACCGGAAACGTGTAGGGTAAAAACATACATGGTAGAAACATGTTGAGTAGAAAAGTGTAGAGCGTACATGAGCACAGTGGAAACGTGTAGCACCATGTGTAGTGAGAGCGTGTGTAGTAGAAACGTGTACATTAGAAGTGTGTAGTGCATAAACGTGTAGGGTGGAAATATATTTAGTAGGAGCGACTATAGTAGGAACGTGAAGGGAGGGTGGAAGCATCGAGAACAGAAACGTGATGAGTAGAAACGTGTGTACAGTAGGAGCGTGCATAGTAGGAATATGCAGTGTAGAAAAATGTTGAGTCGAAAAATATGGAGTGTACACGAGCACAATGGGAACGTGTTGAACCATGTGTAGTAAAAACGTGGACATTAGAAGCGTGTAGCGCATAAACTTCTAGCATAGAAATGTGCACAGCAAGCATAGCAGGAATGTGTAGAGTAGAAACGTTGGAAACAGAAACATGTATGGTAGGAATGTGCGTGGTAGAAACGTGTAGGGTAGAAATGTGTAGAGCGTACATGAGCACAGTGGAAACGTGTAGCACCTTGTGCAGTAGAAGCGTATGTAGTAGAAACGTGTACATTAGAAGCGTACTAGAATTATAATAGTGTTACGTTTCCACTAAACACGTTTCTGTTCTCGACGTTTGGTAGAAACGTGTAAGGTTGAAACGTATAGGGTACACATGTACATAGTAGGGGCGTGCATAGCAGAAATGTACACGGTAGAAATGTGTTGAGTAGAAAAGTGTGGAGTGTGCATGAACACAGTGGAGAGGTGTAGAACTATGCACAATGTGAGCGTTTATAGTAGAAACTTATACATTAGGAGCGTGGAGGGCAGGAATGTGTATAACAGGAGCGTGCATAGTAGAAACGTGTAGGGTAAAAACGTGCAGGGAAAAAACGTCGAGCACAGAAACGTGTTAATAGGAAACGTGTAGAACCATATACAGTGTGAGCATGTATAGTAGAAACTTATACATAAGAAGCGTGTAGGGTAGGAATGTGTATAACAGGAGCGTGCATAGTAGAAACGTGTAGGGTAAAAATGTGCAGGGAAGAAACATCGAGAACAGAAACGTGTTAATTGGAAACGTGTATGGTAGGAAAGTGTAGGATCGAAACGTGTAAGGTAGGAACGTATAGAGTTGCAACGTCTAACGTGGGAACGTGTAGAGTAAAAACGTGTAGGATGAAAACGCGTAGAGCAGAAAATTGTAGCAACACGTCGAGTAGGACCGTGTTCAGTAGAAACGTCTCGAGTAGGCTCGTGCAGAATAAAAACCTGTCGGGCGCGAATAATTATCATAGAAAAGTATCACGTCTCGCTCGTGTATCACAGAGTCCTTGGATTCGGGGCGAGATTTCTTCTCTCCGCTCTTCATATCCTCGCTTCATCTTCTCCTCCTTTCTTTTTGTCTTTCTCAAACTCCTTCAGTTGTTTACATTTAATTTACGACGTCTGCGCGTCGTGAGACATCATCGCGCACGAGGCGCATCACACTCGCTATCAAGCCTCGCCCGACACGTTTACGACCTCTCCGCGTGTCCTTTGATGCGTGTAACTTGGCTTCTTTTTTTTCTCCTAATGTTTTCTCTTTCTCTTCGACTTATTTGTTTTTTTTTTTTTTCGTTTGTTTTATTTTCTCCATTCTCGCTTACAGCTCGCGACCGCGGCTCTCCTCATATACAGCGGCTTCGCGGCGCTTTACTACGCCAAGGTCAATCCCCCGACGAACGACGACTACGACGATTACTTCCTGAGAAAACGACGACGACGAAGGAGACGGAGGGACGAGGCCTCCCTTGGCCTTGAACCGGCTACTTTCCAGAGGATACTCGATGCAATCAACGGTCAATTTTAATAAACCCTCCTCCATCACTTTTTTTTACGTTTTCCTTTTTTTTTGCTCCCCGATTATGGCACCGTTCCCATTGTATCTCCTGGAGAATTTCGCGAGATCGTGCGAGATTCGCGAACGTTAATAATAAATAAATAAAATACTCGGATGAAGCCCGTTCAACGGCATCACCGTGGGACTGTCTTCGTTGCGGGGTCAATTCTGCTGCGTTGGACTATGAATACGCGATATCCCTCGGTGCATATATACATTTATATATATATATATATATATATATATATGAGCTATTTGAAATAAATGAAGTGGGAGGCGTCTGTTATTCGATATATGCGAAACGACCCGTGACGACAGCGTCGGTAAGGAAGGAAGGCCATTAGCCCTTTTATTAGTTCGCTCTTGGAATTTCCGTTTTTTTTAACCTACCTTTGCATTTGCCTCGTATTGCGTCACGCTTCACGCTGCGGTTGTTAAACTTTAAGGTACATTAACGAGCGTTCGACGCGGTCAATTAATTCGCAGTTTTGTAGCTACTATTATACAGGGCGGACCACGCAACGTGTGCACCTCTTTTACGACCAAAATATGCGTTGCACAAAAAAATGTTTTATACAAAAGTTACATGGTTTATAAGGCTACACTATGTGGTGCATTTATTTTTTTTATAGGTGGAGGCGCTTCGAAGATTTGAAGGTCAACTTTATTTTTTCAAATGGAATGCTATATTTTTTATAGCATAATATGATAGAGTATCGAATTCTGAGTAAAAAAGTATAGACCTTTATTTGCCCTAGAGTTAATAGCTAACGAGTAATTTCACTTTATTACTTTCAAATTTTCTTCACGTAATATCAAGTTGAAGATTCAAATCTACGACAAATTTCTGAATGGCAGTGTTTACATCACAGTGTTTATCAATATGAACACATTTACCACATCACACACACTTATCATGATTCACAATCTTCTCAATGATTGTAATCCAGTTTTAAAGTATCCTTCGGTGATTGTGCGTGATTATTATCAGAAAGATAAAAGTGAAAATGAATGAATGAATCTCCAACTTGATATTACGTGAAGAAAATTTTAAAGTAATAAAGTGAAATTACTTGTTAGCTATTAACTCTAGGGCTAATAAAGGTCTATACTTTTTTACTCAGAATTCGATACTCTATCATATTGCGCTATAAAAAATATAACATTCCATTTGAAAAAATAAAGTTGACCTTCAAATCTTCGAAGCGCTTCCACCTATAAAAAAAATAAATGCACCACATAGTGTAGCCTTATAAACCATGTAACTTTTGTATAAAATATTTTTTTGTGCAACGCATATTTTGGTCGTAAAAGAGGTGCACACGTTGCGTGGTCCACCCTGTATATATATATATATATATATATATATATATATATATATATATATATATATATATATATAATAAAAATTAAACATATATATATAAGGTGTAGTGAAAAGAAATCCATTATTTTTGCATGAAATTGAAGGCTTTATTTAGCATAGTTAGAATGATCCGATTTAGGTCTAATATGCACGGTTTTGATCGATAACTTGTTGCCACTTTGAAGGTAATTTCATTATGCCTTTCTCATAGAAACCCTCGTCCCTATTGGCAAAAAACTGGGACAGTCGATTTTCACAAGCTTCTCTTGAGGCGAATTTTTCACCAGCAAATTGCATTTTATACGAATTCCAACAAGGAAAAAATGCTTCTAAAGCACAGGAATCAATTTGTAGTGTTGTTGGTGCCGACGTTGTGTCTCATGAAACGTGTAATTATTGGTACAAACGTTTTAGAAGTAGTGATTTCGATCATAGTGACCAGCCGCACCCTGGACAGGATATGAATGGTGTGCTTTATTACGAACTCCTGGAAACTGGTCAGACGGTGACTGCAGAACGCTACAGCCGACAATTGAACAAACTGAGCGAAGAACTTGATCAGAAAAGGCTATTTACTGGGCAAGGAAGCAGGCAAATCATACTGCTGCCATTACAACGCTCGACCTCACGTTGCTCGCGCGACTCAGAAGACCCTCTTGAACTTGGGATGGGAAGTTCTCCCGCACGCGTCATATTCACCAGACTTGGCCCCATCCGACTACCATTTGTTCCGGTCAATGCAGCACGCCTTAGTGGATAAACAGTTCAAAACGCTGGACGACGTGCGTAAATTCGTCGATGACTTTATCGCCTTGAAGCCTGCAAGTTTATTTCGCGACGTCATTCGTCTGTTACCTGAGAGATGGCGCAAGGTCATAGGAAACGATGCACAATATTTCCAAGATTAAGTTCGTTGTTCTCTTTTTTTTTATATTCAATAAATTTGCTGAAAAATCTGTAAAAATTAAGTTATACACCTAATAATTCATGCAGCCATTGAGGAGTTTCCGGACAGCTTATATCTTTATTTGTAAACGATCTGTAAACCATTCCGAGTCCTGCATTTAAAAAGATTATGATTTTTACACGAGCGTATTATTAACATGTCTTCAATGTTATATCTACGTATATATGTCGATTATTTTATACTTAAAAAAATTTGATGAATTTGACTGTTCAGCACTCATGGGACGTTGCCACACTCCGCCTCTACGTTTTGCCGGTAGAGGAAAAACGGATCGTTTTCATTTACCAAAATGTCAATAATTGATAAACGGTGTAGACGGATCATTTAATTTTTGAGTGACACAATTGTCATAATGTACTGAGTGGTTTGGCAGTTTTTCATTATATTCTCAACATTTTTTCACACTATTTCGTGCGTAAAACTGCCAATCAGCGATTAATGTAGGCATCTCTCTATGTTAAAAAGTGTTTTTACAGTTGTAAATTTTATGGAAACGATGGAGAAGATTGATTTAAAATTTGGAAAGTACATTCAGTATATGACAAGTAGTCTACTGTATAAATTTGAATCAAATGGTAGCATTTCGTCACTTGTCCCGAAACATCGTAAGGCAAAGGGCTGACCTGTAACTTATGCGTCTGTGGGTATACGATATTATTTTAAAATGTATTATTTATCATATACCGCCTAAAAATTGTACTATTAACAATACATTGAGTACCAAAGAGACAGTGGATCTTTTACCACGAGCGCAATGTTTTCAGTACGAGTCGTACTGAAAACATTACTGAAAACATTTATGCCGCGGCGAGATCGACGATGCTTTGTCGCGGTGTCACGTGAAAGTGAGGTTGTGTTTCTTCCCGCAAATAACGCGTCAGCGTATACAATAATTCCTCGATCTAACGACTGAGGGCAGCACCTAACGACCGACAGCTGTTGTACAGGGACGTTTCACAATTTTTTAAATCCTAGGACGTAAAATACCTCTTTTACGTACCGTTTACACGCACAAAAAAGCGAGGAAAACATGGTTGTGGTATATGAAGAAAATTGTGTACGTATGTGCTATGCGGATTGGAATAAAAACGAAAAACACGTAGGCCAAGGGCAAAACGGTTCCTAATGTGGACGGTCTAGAAAAAGGTACATTTTTTGCGGGTTAGTATACAACTGACTGTAAAAATTGATAAGTGTACCTTCATCTCGTTATTTCCTCTCTCTCTCTCCCTCTCTCTCTCTCTCTCTCTCTCTCTCTCTCTCTCTCTCTCTCTCTCTCTCTCTCTCTCTCTCCCTCTCTCTCTCTCTCTCTCGCCCTATTTATGCCCTTCACTCGCTTCGACGTTACAGACGCATTCTTCAATCTCATGAGAAGCGATATTATATGTCAGGGGGATAGAGGAAGCGGCGAACGACGAGGACGACAAGAAAGGGGGTATTCGAATGAAGCCGGGCACAAACTCGCGATCGTTAATCTCCGTCGATAAAGTTCAGACGGGGGCTTCACTCGAATTTCGGCCGGAATCGATCGGGAATCGCGACCGTGCGGGGATGCATAAAATGCATGATATGCAAATTTTGCGTACATGAAGGACGTTACATCGGTCGTTCGATTGACGAGACCAGCCATTTTTCGAAAACTCGAAAGCTATTATGTTTTTACTCATTTTCATAAATTTATTACAAATTTTGGGGTCTATGCATAATTCCGTAGCTAAATTCCGACATATGTCGATTTTTTAGCAAAGCAGTACCTTGCGGTGAATAAAAATCGATAGTAATAAACTTTCGAGGATCAGGGCTATGGGTTGGACCTTTTTAGAATCTTCATAAGGTGGACCAACTTTCCTACTACAGGGGCACGTTTCGTTAGAACATTGTTTCTTACAAGCTTTTATTTAACTTGACTTTCTGCGAGATGTAAAATGGAAAATCGACATTTCGACCACTTCCCGACTACTTAGGGTTCAGAAATTTGGCAACCATCCATCTAAGAGGTGACGATGCATGATACAATAACAAAAAATACCCTTAAAATGTTCAACTTTTCGTGTAAAATTAGCGATATCTAATGAATTGCTCTATAAGTGCTCTCGGATCGTACGTTAATGGGTAAGGTCCAATTAGTGGTGAGCCAACATCTATGATAGATGCCACCCATCACAGTTCTCCAGGATTTCTTCTGACAATGAACCAATAATAACACCGGTACGTTTGGAAGGATTAATCCCTCTTTGGAAAAATTTCAGAGCTCTAATAAAATCAATTAAAGAGTTAAAAGTAGAAAATAGTTTATACGTAAACAAAATATTTTTAAAATACAAGCTTTTATTTAATGTCCTAAAAAGTAGAAAATAATTTGTTTTATCGAGTCACCTATATGTGACTATAAATAAAAGCTTGGGGCGCTCAAAATTTAGACGTATAATCTTTAATTTACAAAAATCTGTTAACATATCAACTGTATTTAATTTACTGCAAAACAACCTTAGATTTCTTAAATGAAAATCATGAAACTGATTATAAAGGTGTGATAATAATTTCTCTAATTACTACTGTGCCAAATTAAATACAGTTAATGAAGCTGAATTGATCAAATTTATTAAACATTCAAAAAGTTGAGCGCCCCAAGCTTTTATTTGTATTCACATATAGGTGACTTGGTAAAAAAAAATATCTTCTACTTTTCAGTACGTTAAATGGAAGCTTGTTTTTTTAAATATTTTTTTACATTAAAATTTTTAATTAATAATGAAAACCTAAGGGAAAAAATGATGATTCAAAAACTTATTGCAAATTCATTAAATTCTAAGTACTCATGATGGCAATTATGAAGACTACATTTTCATGCGAAAGCTGCAGCAGGCTAATCTTAACAAAAAAATAACCTGCATATGGTAAGTTGTTTTTTGTTTATTATTATTTTTTGTACAGCTGGGGTGCGTTTTTTTTAAATGTCGAAAAAAAGTCATAACTTTGGAGTCGTTGAGAAACGGACCAATCGGTATATGACCTTTTTGATTGGAGATGATCTCAACTACCTTCCCCACTTCGTTTGATCCACCACTTTTGGACCATCCTCTATATACACACACATGCACAAACATATTTTTTTATTAAATTATTTTTGTTTTTCATTCGCTTCTTAATTGCCAACTCATTTGAATTTTGCATGTGAAAATATAAAAAATGGGATACAAATTGAAGTAACGCATCGTTAAGTAGAGCCCGGTCATGGCCGATTTTACATGAAGTACGGTGAGTATGAGCGTAATTTTTTTTTTTCTTCTTTGCATATGGAAGCGCATGCTGAAGCGTAACGACGATGTGGAGTTTGTCTTGCCTCGAGCAAAAGAAGCTCTCTCTCTCTCTCTCTCTCTATATATATATATATATATATATATATATATATATATATAAAGGGTGTCCAAAAATTCATGCAAGATTTGAAATTTGCGCCATTTGTACGGTAAAGTTTTTTCAGGGTTATTAAAAATTAACGCTACACGGAAGAACAACGTGTTTTCATTGTTCAGCAATATTTTTTAAATAATGAAGATTTGGCAGCTACAGTTCGCAATTTTCGTGAAAAATATTTTTTTATTATTATGACACGATTTGTACAATTATACGCTGTTATGTAATAAAATTAAATAATTTTGTTGAGTGGTTAAATTAAAATAATTCAGAGCAGGCATCCATTGATGCTTTATTCTCTGGTTTTCGCATCATCGTTGAACTTTATTTATTGAAATCGTTCGAGTAGGTCGATGGGCTTAAATTTATTCAGTCTTCTAGCTACTATTAGGTGTATGACTTAATTTTTACAGATTTTTTCTTCGAGCTTAAATTTATATTTTAAATAGAAATAATTTCGCGGTCTTTTGTGGTTTTGAAAGGATCGGACGCAAGTTTTTCAGAATACCTAACGACAAGTCTACGTGAGTTACATAACCTCTCAGAATAGCAGAGTTTACGATGGCAACTGATAAACAGCACATTCGGCACTGCATTTTATACGAATTCCAACAAGCAAAAAATGCTTCCAAAGCACGGGAATCAATTTGTAGTGTTCTTGGTGCCGACGTTGTGTCTTATGAAACGTGTTATTATTGGTACAATCGTTTTAGAAGTGGTGATTTCGATCTTAGTGACCAGCCGCGCCCTGGACAGGATATGAAAAGTGTGCTTTATTACGAACTCCTGGAAACTGATCAGACGGTGACTGCGGAACGCTACAGCCGACAATTGAACAAACTGAGCGAAGAACTTGATCAGAAAAGGCTATTTACTGGGCAAGGAAGCAGGCAAGTCATACTGCTGCATGACAACGCTCGACCTCACGTCGCTCGCGCGACTCAGAAGACCCTCTTGAATTTGGGATAGGAAGTTCTCCCGCACGCGGCATATTCACCAGACTTGGCCCCATCCGACTACCATTTGTTCCGGTCAATGCAGCACGCCTTAGTGGATAAACAGTTCAAAACGCTGGACGATGTGCGTAAATTCGTCGATGACTTTATCGCCTCGAAGCCTGCAAGTTTCTTTCGTAACGGCATTCGTATGTTATCTGAGAGATGGCTCAAGGTAATAGAAAACGATGGACAATATTTCCAAGATTAAGTTCGTTGTTCTCTATTTTTTTATATTAAATAAATTTGCTGAAAAATCTGTAAAAATTAAGTCATATACCTAATAAATTCCGATCAAGTAGATTTGTTGCCAGCTCGTTGGGATGAGTTCCCAAGTCTTTCCTCGTATTTTTCGCTGAACCGTTGGATTTCTCTCTTTACCGTTTCCGTTTGAAGATATCTGTGGATTGCCGTGTTTCTGATGTACCAGGGAGCGTTGAGTATTAGCCTGAGTGTTTTTGACTGGAACCTTTTAAGGATTTCCAGGTTTGAGTTACTGGCTGTTCCCCACAGCTGAATTCCGTAAGTCCACACTGGCTTTAGTACAAAATCGGAATAGTGATTTAACTCCATCAATTGTGAAGAGAAAAATTAAAAAATTTTGGGAGACTGAATCAATTAGTGATCTTAGACACTCTGGCAGTCCTTCAACAAGTCGTTCAACACAAAACATCGAAGCAGTTCGTGAGAGTGTTGCTGAGAGTCCAGCAACATCAATTCGGCACCGTGGTCAAGAATTGGACATTTCGAGAAGCTCTCTACAGCGTATTCTCACGAAAGATTTGCATCGTCATGCTTGCAAAGTTCAATTGACTCAAGAACTGAAGCCTACTGACCACGCACAGCGAAGAGAGTTCGTTGAATGGATTATGGAACAACAACAAGTGGATGCTGATTTTTCGAATAAAATCATCTTCAGCGACCAGGCTCATTTTCATCTTGATGGCATCGTTAATCGGAAAAATTCTCGCATGTGGGGTTCGGAAAATCCACGAGTGATTGTTGAGAAACAAATGCATATGTTATTCCATACATAACTCTATACTGTATACTTTATGAATCAATAAAAAATGTACAATCTTTGAATAAAAACCTGTGTTTTCTATCAAAATTACTTCTCGTGTGAATTTTGGGACACCCTTTATATTCATATATATATAAATATCGTTCGCTTATTCGTCGACGATTTAGTGATGTTTCCGTCTCCCAATCTCTCTCTCTCTCTCTCTCTCTCTCTCTCTCTCTCTCTCTCTCTCTCTCTCTCTTCTCTCTCTCTCTCTCTCTCTCTCTCTCTCTCTCTCTCTCTCTCTCTCTCTCTCTCTCTCTCTCTCTCTCTCTTCTCTCTTGCTGCTAAATATGCCCCGGATTAAAACGTAATAAAAGTCTCGCGAAAAAATGTCGACCGATAAATCAAGATGCGCGAAAGATGGCGCTCGGAGATCGCGCAGGACGAAGCGGCAGCAGGAAGAGAGCAAGAGGTTGGGGCGGCGGGCGGGGGAGGGGGGGTGCGGATTGATCTCCCAAGCAGCGAAATGATACGGAAGGGCCGAGAAGAGACGGTGCTTAGGGAGGCGGGCAAACGTGAGATCGAAGCGGTGGACGAGGTTGGGAAGTATACGACAAACCAGAGATGCCGCCGCAGCAATCAGGTACTCGGAGGCAAATTTTCTTGTCGAAGATCGCGGTAACGTAACGAGCCTCGGGCCCTGAGGCTCCTGAAGGGCTGAGTCTTGGTCTCTTCTTACTCTTTTCCTCTTCTCTCTCTGTGTCGTTTAGGCCTTAATTTTTTTTCTCTTTTGCTTCTTCCTTCTACGTGTCCAGCGCGTTCTCGTCCTTATTTTCATTTTTATTCTATTCCTTCTATTCCTTGCCCTATTTCATTTCGAACTTCTCGTTCTTCTCTTTCTCCTCTTCTTTTCCAAATTTTTTCGAACCCCTTGTTCTTCTCTTTCTCCTCCCCGTGTAGAAATTTCTTAGGAATACCTAAATCCAACGACAAAAGTTGTAGATTCTTTACGCGAGAAATTTGCTCATTAATGATAAATAATTATGGATTGAATATTATATAATGAAGTTTTTGTCATTCTTTTTTATCTTCGCGGGCGTTTTTTGTACTCCATATTGTATGTAAGACCGAAGTTACATGGGCACATTGCACACACACTACACAGATGCTTACACACACGGACGGCATAAACAAACTTTTGACATTGATCGGAAGCGGCTGAGGACAGCGTTGCCAGGAATATTGCCAGAATTATGAAATAGCGGACGGTGAAACAACTCAAGTCAAATCTGATTGCTATTTTAATACTTTACTTTTCATAATATAATGCACACAGTTATCACATACACTTCTCAAATAATTATTTTCCGTATCATATTTATTATTGTACCTAAATGTATTATATTTTGCATTTTTCAGATTCGAAAATTGATAGATATTCTGTTGACTAGTCAATCCGCTAGTACTACCTTAATATATATTTGCAGGAGCCATAAAAAACCTGAAAAAGTGTCCCACAGTAACCCCGATTTACAGTATTTAAAGTGATATATATAAAAAGTATATAAAAATATATAAAAATATTTAAACATATGTAAAAAGTATATAAAAAGATATAAAAAGTGATATAGGTTATTTATTCTAAGTAATTATCGCTTAGAATAAATAACCTACATTACTTTACCCCAGGAAATGTCTTTCAAGGTCTATATATTGTTTTTTTCGAAATTTTTAATTAAATTTAACGAATTGTTCGAAATTCTGTTATTAGAATATATGCTTTGACAGTTATACTGTAGCACCAATTTTTACCTAATCTTTTTCAGATCCCTGAATAAATGATTTCAGAAGACGTCCAGCGTCTCCAGCTGATATGGATCGTTATCTCCTGGTGATTTTTACATTCATCCCTGGGATCCGATTTCATAATCGAAATAGATCTTGTTCTAGAAGCTCGGGTTCTAGCCTGGATCCTATGAAAAGTTTCTATTTGGATTCTGACTAGAGTCCTTATTAGGATTTAGGTTCCGGATTAGGAACCTGGCTGGAATCCGATTTGCGAGCATTACATTTCGCTCTTGGATCCGATCCGAAGTGCGACTGGATCCCGATTGAGATACCTAGTCCGAATCGGACAGTATCCATCACACTATTTCTGCACGGGTCTGAGACCTTTTTCTTCTCCTCCGTCTTCCTTCTTCTCTGCTTCTCGTTCTTCTTCTTTTCTCCTTTTACTTCTCCTCTTTCTTACGTGTCTTCTCTTATTTCTTCTTTTGCAGTTCCTCGTAATCTTTCCTATTCTCCGCTTCCTTATTTTTCTTTCCCCCTTCACCATTTTCCTACTTCTTCCCTTTTGTTCCTTTCTCTTTCTTCTTTTTCTCCTCTGCTTCCTTTCTCTTCACCTAGTGTTCTTGCTTCTGATCTCCTCCCTTCTTTCTTTCCATCATCCTCTTCTTTTTCATAGTTTTTTCATCCTTCTTCTTCTGTATCTTCTTTGCTTCCTTGCTTTACTTCTTCTTCTCTTCCTTCTTTACCTATTTCGTCTCTTTATCCTCTTTCTTCTTCTTTTCCGCCTCCTCGGCGAATTCCTATTTTCTCCTCTTCATCCTCTTGCTTTTCCTCATTCATTATCTTTTTCTTCTCTTCCTACGTCCTCTTCTCTGCTTCTCCATCTCCTCAACCTTCTACTTCTTTTCTCCACTTTTTCTTTCTTATGTGTCTTTTCTTATTTCTTCTGTTGCGGGGTTCCTCGTCCTCTTTCCTCTTCTCCGCTTCCTTATTTTTCTTTCCTCTTCTATTTTAGACTTTTTTTTCATCCTTCTCCTTTCGCACCTTCCGTGCTTCCTTGTTCTACTTCTTTTCCTCCTCCTTTTCTTCTTTCTTCACCGTGTTCTCCTTCTTTTTTACCTGCTCCTTGTCCTTTTTCTTCTCTTCGCTCTCTTCTTTCTTCCTCTCTGCCTCCTCCACTGCTTCTTTTTTCTTCTCCTCATTCTCTCGTTTTTTCTCATTCGTACTCTTTTGCTTCTTCTTCGTCCGCTTCTCTGCTTCACCATCTTCTGAACCTTCTACTTCTTTCCTCCTTCTCTTTCTTATGTGTCTTTTCGTATTAACTTTTTTGCGATTCCTCAACATCTTTCCTATTATCCGCTTCCTTATTTTTCTTCCTCCTTTACCTCTTTCTGCTCCTTGTCTTCTCATATTTTTTCTTCTCCTGCTTTTCTGCTTCCTTTTTCTTCACCTCCTCTTCCCGCTTCTGATCTTCCCCCGTCTTTCTATTTCTCCTCCTCTTCTCTTTTATACTTTTTTCCTCCTTGTCCTTCTGCACCTTCTTTGCTTCCTTGTTCTACTTATTTTCCTTCTTTGTCTTCTCTCTGTTCTCTTTCTTCTTTTTCTCTACATCCTTCGCTGCTTCCTTTTCTCTTCTCATTCTCTTTCTTTTCCTCATGCATGCAGTTTTTCTTATCTTCCGTCATCCTCTTCTCTGCTTCTCCATCTTCTCAACCTTCTACTTATTTTTTTCCTTCTCCTCCTCCTTCTCTTCCTTATGTGTCTTCTCTTATTTCTTCTTTTGCAGTTCCTCGTAAACTTTCCTATCCTCCGCCTTCTTATTCTTCTTTCCTCCTTCACCTTTTTTCTGCTGCTTCCCTTCTCTTCCTTTTTCTTCTTCTCCTCCACCCCTCCTCTACCTTGTTCTTCCCCTTCTCTTCATCCCTCTAATTTTCTTCCCTTTTCCCCTGGCCACCAATTCATCACCTGCCGTTTTTCCTCTCCTTCTTCCCTCCCCCTTCGCCAGTGACTCTTCGCATTCTCCTCCAATTCCTGGTCCTTCGTCTCAGTACTGCGAGCACGAAAGTCATCCAAAGGATTTGAGAGAAAATCGAGACGAGACTGAATTCCCCCACGTACGAGGCGTTCTCGAGGACTCAAGAAGATGGGTACCATGAGCGAGACGGAAAAAGAGCCAAGAGGTGGAACGGCGGGGGGGGGGGGGGGGGGCGAAGAAAAAGAGTTGCGCTTTCGGGGGTCGGACGAGGGGCGGAATAATTGAACTTCTTGAACACAGTCCATTATATGAGTTGCAAGAGTTGCGAAACTCCACAGGGGAACAGGAAGCGCTGAAGAAGAAGCAGAGAAAGTGAGAGAGGGCGAGGAAGAGACGGACGAGGATCTTTGGACTAAGCGGTTTAAATTTTTTTTTAATAAATCCTTAAGTAGAGGGGGGGGGGAGCCTCGAAAGGGTGGCACGCACTAAGGACCGTCGGAATAAGAAAAAGCCCCGAAAAAGAAAGAGAACGAGTGAAAGTACGAAAAGAGAGAAGCGATTGGAAATCGAACGCCCGGATAAAAACTGTTATTCAATGGTGATCACGGGAATATGCGCGATCCATAATAATTCTCGAATCCTTAATTTTTCCACGCCCTTGACTTCCCGCGCTCCATCATCCCGCCCATCTCGCTCTTCCGTTTTTTTTTTTACACTACCGGGCCATCCGGCCCTCGTTTTTATTTTCCTCAATGCAAAAGTAAAAAATTTACGAAAAAAAATGTAATCGTCTAAAAGAAAATTAAATTGTCTGAGTGTGAAGGAATTCTTCTATTAAAAAATTAAATCCTTGGAACCAAAATGTACGTTTGCATGACAAAAATAAAATTCTCCGAATAAAGAGGTTTTTTTCATCAAAAAAATAAAGTTTCCCGAACAAAAATGAACGTTTGCAGAGGGAACATAAAATTCTTCGATAAAGAATAATTTTATATATAAAAATTAAGATCTCCGCATCAAAGTGAAGCTTCGGACAAAGAAAAGTAAAATCATCTCGGCGAAGACGAAATTTTGTAGAAAAAAATAAAAAAACTCCGAACCAAAATGCAATTTTCTATAAAAAAAAAATGTCTGTAGACAGGAATGAATTTTCTTATAAAAAAATTAAATTTCCTGAACAAAACTAAAATTTTCCAAACACAAATAGAAATCCCTGAAGAAAAATAAAATCTACTAATAAAAAATAACATTTTCCCAAAAATAAAATGAAATTTTCTACGTCAAAATAAAAATTCGGAATTCTCCAGGGACCTGATAAATCCTGCATTACCAAGGGTCAGTTAAAACTTGAAGGGATGATTTCGTAAAAGCCGGCAAGTGCACACCGAGGAACTTCTATGACTTAATGATCGTTAAGATAAAGAAAACAGTGGAACCATGAACAATACAAATGTTCCCATCGTTTTTGCGGCTGCCATTATCGTTGTTTCATTTTCACACAACACTACTTAAGCTGTGTTTTTTTTATCGTTCCTCCTAACGAATTACATCCACGAACAATTATTGTAATGACGAGTCTCGCGTTCTCATAAATTTGCCAACCGCACACTGTACAAGTAGTATATTTACCCTCAGAATTCAAGGCCACGTTCGCTTGTTATCCTTCGCGTGCATTGGATTATGTTCTATTTCCGGTTCGCATGCAACGCGCAATGAGTGAAGAGATCTCACTATATTATTTCTCCTTTTCCGTACTCCTCGATTTTTCTACGGTGTGTATATATATATACACACCGTAGAAAAATAGTATTTACCCACAACGTTTTTTCATGCACCTCTCCCGCAGTTCTTAATAAACATCCATTATTTATATCAACATTAACGTACAATATTGACATTTGTAATGAGCTATCGAATTGAGTAACGTGCAGAAAATCTGCCTTTTCTGGGGAGTAATTTACGTATATAAACAGTATCGGTCAAAAATTTTCGATCACACTTTGGATACTTGTAAAATTGTATTAGAACAATATTTTATAAAGCTATAAAGCATTTTATAAAGCTATATAGTATCTTCCTAAGATATGAAATAAAATGAGTTATATTATTCTAATTTAATTTACTATAAGAAAATTTTTAGTACATAAGATTTACTAAAAAATGTTAATAGAGGGTCAACTCAAGTTTTTAAAACCCATCTTCCATAGAGCCGACAAACTTCCAATACGAACACTACGCGGCTCTAGTATTGCGCACGAAGCCGATAACAAAAGTCAAACATTATTTAATAAGCGAGCAGAGTGGAGCAGAAAGCAGAGCAGAGCGGAGCAGAAAGCAGAAAAGAGAAGAGAAGAGAAGAGAAGAGAAGAGAAGAGAAGAGAAGAGAAGAGAAGGAAGAGAAGCGAAGAGAAGAGAAGAAAAAAGAAGACATGAGATGAGAAGAGAAGAGCAGAGAAGAGAAGCGAAGAGAAGAGAAGGGAAGAAAAAAGAAGAGATGAGATGAGAAGAGAAGAGCAGAGAAGAGCAGAGCGGAGCAAAGAGCTCAGCAGAGCTCAGCGGAGCGGAGCAGAGCGGAGCAGAGAGCTCAGCAGAGCGCAGCAGAGCAAAGCAGAGAGCAGAGCAGAGAGCAGAGCAGAGAGCAGAGCAGAGAGCAGAGCAGAGAGCAGAGCAAAAAATGTTATCAGCATCTTAACTATACAAGTGGGATCTGCTGATGGATAGGCTTTAGTTCTAGGTACTTTCTGAGTAGAATACTATGGTATTTGTATTATTTGATGTATTCGAAAAGAGTTCTGGCTCCTAACTATTATCAAATAATTGTAAAAAAAATTTATCTGCATCTTAACTTTGCAAGTGTGATCTGCTGATGGATAGGCTTTAGTTCTAGGTACTTTCTGGGTGGGAAACGATGGTATTTGATTCGTATGATGTAGTCGAAAAGAGTTCTGGCTCCTAACTACTATCAAATAATTGTAAAAATTTTTATCAGCATCTTAACTATGCAAGTGTGATCTGCTGATGGATAGGCTTTAGTTCTAGGTACTTTCTGATTAGAAAACTATGGTATTTGTATTATTTAATGTATTCGAAAAGAGATCTGGCTCCTAACTATTATCAAATAATTGTAAAAAAAAAATTATCTGCATCTTAACTTTGCAAGTGTGATTTGCTGATGGATAGACGTTAGTTCTAGGTACTTTCTGGGTAGAATAGTATGGTATTTTAATTGTTTGATGTATTCGAAAAAAGTTCTGGCTCCTAACTGTTGTCAAATAATTGTAAAAAAAAATTTATCAGCATCTTAACTATGCAAGTGTGATCTGCTGATGGATAGGCGTTAGTTCTAGGTACTTTCTGAGTAGGATACTATGGTATTTGTATTATTTGATGTATTCGAAAAGAGTTCTGGCTCCTAAGTATTATCAAATAATTGTAAAAAAAAATTATCTGCATCTTAACTTTGCAAGTGTGATCTGCTGATGGATAGGCGTTAGTTCTAGGTACTTTCTGGGTAGGATACGATGGTATTTGTTTCGTATGATGTAGTCGAAAAGAGTTCTGGCTCCTAACTACTATCAAATAATTGTAAAAAAATTTTATCAGCATCTTAACTATGCAAGTGTGATCTGCTGATGGATAGGCTTTAGTTCTAGGTACTTTCTGGGTAGGATACTATGGTATTTGTATTATTTGATGTATTCGAAAACAGTTCTGGCTCCTGACTATTATCAAATAATTGTAAAAAAAAATTATCTGCATCTTAACTTTGCAAGTGTGATCTGCTGATGGATAGACGTTAGTTCTATGGAATGGAATTTTACAATTGGAAATACGGTTTAAGATTCGTAGACTTCGTACAAAAATCGCAGTAAGACTTGTATAAAAGTATAAAGATTGATGTATAAAAATACGGAGATATGTCAGGAGACTGAATGTTAAAGAACTAACTTCGATGGAAACTGTTGTGGGAGAACTTGAGTCGTTGAAGGATGTTGGTCGACTGACTTGAAGATTTTTCTTCTATGATGTGGGAGTTTTTGGAGAAGCTGAATTTGTGGGAGAAGGAGCATTTGGGAGAGTGAGCTTTTTGGTGATGCGTTTTCTAAGGATTGGTGGAGAGAACATAAAGATATAGGTTAACTCGCATGATTGGTCGAGGCAGCGTACAAGAAGGACTTCTAGCTCGTTATTGAGTCGCGGTTATGATAAACGCAGTTGCTGCTCTATTCCTGAGAATTGAGTTCAATGCACATGTTTTCCGTGGGCAAAGCGCATGGGGCCGTGTTTGCTTATCTAAAGTCTAGGGCCCGGCGCTGAGTCGCCCCGCGATAGTGCAGCTGCTATGCGCATCGTAGCCCTTCCATGTGCATTTTGTTTTCGTTGCGGCCCGGTTTTATGACCGAGTCGAGTGGATTTTTCCGGCGGTCTTGGTCTATCCTCGGTTCCCACACGGATTAAAAATCGGAGGTCCGCTATCCCTTCGCTGGCGGGTGAACTCCGGGTCATCTGGCTTGCAGTATGATTTTTTGTTTTACGACTTTTTCGAGAAACCGTGCCTAAACTATGTTCTCGTTGAATTCGAGTGGGTAAGGAGAGTCGTACGAAAGTACGCCCGACGCTCGCTTATTATCAATAGGTTACATTGCAGCTGTGGTATGTCTACGCTTAAGAAGATACAAAAATGTGTCGAAAAATGTGAATGCCATATTCGTTTAATGGTTATTCACGATTTCCATGGGAAATCGCTCGGGCCAGCGTTCTCCCCGGTTTTCAACAAAGTAGGACAGAGCAAACGCAATATTTTTATGTGCTTTGCTCGCGACGTTACACCATCGCATGCCATTGCATGCCATTGCATGCCATTGCATGCCATTGCACGCCATTGCACGCCATTGCATGCCTTTGCACGCCATTGCATACGATTGCATGCCATTGCACGCCATTGGCATGCAATGGCATGCTGGCTGGCTGGCTGGCTGGCTGGCTGGCTAGCTGGATGGCTGGCTGGATGGCTGGCATGCAATAACATGCAATGGCATGCAATGACATGCAATGGAATGCAATGGTGTAACGTCGCGAGCAAAGCGCATAAAAATATTGCGTTTGCTCTGTCCTACTTTGTTGAAATCCGGCGAGAACGCTGGCCCGAGCGATTTCCCAAGGAAATCGTGAATAACCATTAAACGAATATGGCATTCACATTTTTCGACACATTTTTGTATCTTCTTAAGCTTAGACATACCACAGATGCAATGTAACCTATTGATAATAAGCGAGCGTCGGGCGTACTTTCGTACGACCCTCCTTACCCACTCGAATTCAACGAGAACATAGTTTAGGCACGGTTTCTCGGAAAAGTCGTAAAACAAAAAATCATACTGCAAGCCAGATGACCCGGAGTTCACCCGCCAGCGAAGGGATAGCGGACCTCCGATTTTTAATCCGTGTGGGAACCGAGGATAGACCAAGACCGCCGGAAAAATCCACTCGACTCGGTCATAAAACCGGGCCGCGACGAAAACAAAATGCACATGGAAGGGCTACGAGGCGCATAGCAGCTGCACTATCGCGGGGCGACTCGGCGCCGGGCCCTAGACTTTAGATAAGCAAACACGGCCCCATGCGCTTTGCCCACGGAAAACATGT
This sequence comes from Ophion ventricosus, assembly GCA_963932345.1. Classification (NCBI taxonomy): domain Eukaryota; kingdom Metazoa; phylum Arthropoda; class Insecta; order Hymenoptera; family Ichneumonidae; genus Ophion; species Ophion ventricosus. Next base: position 7,696,160 of record OZ010724.1, read on the forward strand.
GCATTGAACTCAATTCTCAGGAATAGAGCAGCAACTGCGTTTATCATAACCGCGACTTAATAACGAGCTAGAAGTCCTTCTTGTACGCTGCCTCGACCAATCATGCGAGTCAACCTATATCTTTATGTTCTCTCCACCAATCCTTAGAAAACGCATCACCAAAAAGCTCACTCTCCCAAATGCTCCTTCTCCCACAAATTCAGCTTCTCCAAAAACTCCCACATCATAGAAGAAAAATCTTCAAGTCAGTCGACCAACATCCTTCAACGACTCAAGTTCTCCCACGACAGTTTCCATCGAAGTTAGTTCTTTAACATTCAGTCTCCTGACATATCTCCGTATTTTTATACATCAATCTTTATACTTTTATACAAGTCTTACTGCGATTTTTGTACGAAGTCTACGAATCTTAAACCGTATTTCCAATTGTAAAATTCCATTCTCGGTCTGCGATACGTATATATCTATATACTAGAGTCCGCGTGATCGTAATCCTTGTGTTCGTGCTACCATCCACTATAACACCGAGCGTACCTGGCCCACCAGCGAAGGGCCCTAATCTTTACGACCAACCGCTGAAACTCCTGCGAACGAGTGTACATCGACAATTGTAAGCGATCTATCTATATATGTATATATTTTTTTCCTCCTTTCTATGTATTCCCAAAATTGATAGGATTACCCAGATTGGTTAATTCTAATAAAATACGAGTCAATCGAACACGAATCTAACGAATCATTTCCCAACATCGAATTATCGCGTAAATTCCTTAATTCCATTAATTAACACCCACTACCCCTTTTTACCCTCATCCCGTGCTATTGCGCTAGGCGTAGGCAACAAAGAGGAAACAAATAATCATGCTCTCATTACAAATTGACTGGTACATGATATCCAAGATTGTTTATTTAAGAAATCTCAAAAACAAATGCGTTTGCCTTTTAAGAAATTACCTATTGCGAATGTAGATATATGCGCCTGTATTAACTCTAAGTTTATTTACTAAGGTTATATATATGTAGAACAACATATTCACAAACAAATTCAAACACCATACTACGGTATACTTATTCAACAATAAAACCAAGAATGTCAACTTGTTCAAAATAGTTTATCTCCTGCGATAAAAGCACCAAACAAATTTGCATATAGATCAATGAAAGCTCAAAGCTATGTGGCAGTACTAGCCAGCGGAATAATACACATTATCAATGTATACCGATAAAAATAAGCATGACCACGTTAAAAGAATTCTATAATCAATTACCTGTCACTCGTGCGAATGAAACATGTTTCCTTACCTCTCGAACTCCTACAATTCCGCCATTGGTATGCCATTGCACGCCATTGGCATGCAATGGCGTGCAATGGCATACAATGGCATGCAATGTCATGCAATAGCATGCAATGGCATGCAATGACATGCAATGGCATGCAATGGCATGCAATAGCATGCAATGGCGTGCAATGGCATGGCTGGCTGGCTGGCTGGCTGATTGGCTGGCTGATTGGCTGGCTGGCTGGCTGGCTGACTGGCTAGCTGGAACGCTGTCTGGCTGGCTGGCATGACATTGCACGCCATTGGCACGCCATTGCATGCTATTGCATGCCATTGCATGTCATTGCATGCCATTGCATGCTATTGCATGACATTGCATGCCATTGTATGCCATTGCACGCCATTGCATGCCATTGCATGCCATTGCACGCCATTGCACGCCATTGCACGCCATTGCATGCTATTGCATGCCATTGCATGTCATTGCATGCCATTGCATGCCATTGCATGTCATTGCATGCCATTGGCTGGCTGGCAATGGCATGGCTGGTTGGCTGGCTGGCTGATTGGCTGGCTGGCTGGCTGGCTAGCTGGATGGCTGGCTGGCTGGCTGGCACGACATTAGCACGCCATTGCATGCCATTGCACGCCATTGGCATGCAATGATGTGTAATGGCATGCAATGGCGTGCAATGGCATGCAATGGCTTGCAACGGCATGCAATGACATGCAATAACATGCAATCGCGTATAATGGCATGCAATGGCGTGCTAATGACCCTCCTTACCCACTCGAATTCAACGAGAACATAGTTTAGGCACGGTTTCTCGGAAAAGTCGTAAAACAAAAAAATCATACTGCAAGCCAGATGACCCGGAGTTCACCCGCCAGCGAAGGGATAGCGTACCTCCGATTTTTAATCCTTGTGGGAACCGAGGATAGACCAAGACCGCCGGAAAAATCCACTCGACTCGGTCATAAAACCGGGCCGCGACGAAAACAAAATGCACATGGAGGGGCTTCGAGGTGCATAGCAGCTGCACTATCGCGGGGCGACTCGGCGCCGGGCCCTATACTTTAGATAAGCAAACACGGCCCCATGCGCTTTGCCCACGGAAAACATGTGCATTGAACTCAATTCTCAGAAATAGAGCAGCAACTGCGTTTATCATAACCGCGACTCAATAACGAGCTAGAAGTCCTTCTTGTACGCTGCCTCGACCAATCATGCGAGTCACTCTATATCTTTATGTTCTCTCCACCAATCCTTAGAAAACGCATCACCAAAAAGCTCACTCTCCCAAATGCTCCGTCTCCCACAAATTCAGCTTCTCCAAAAACTCCCACATCATAGAAGAAAAATCTTCAAGTCAGTCGACCATCATCCTTCAACGACTCAAGTTCTCCCACGACAGTTTCCATCGAAGTTAGTTCTTTAACATTCAGTCTCCTGACATATCTCCGTATTTTTATACATCAATCTTTATACTTTTATACAAGTCTTACTGCGATTTTTGTACGAAGTCTACGAATCTTAAACCGTATTTCTAATTGTAAAATTCCATTCTCGGTCTGCGATACGTATATATCTATATACTAGAGTCCGCGTGATCGTAATCCTTGTGTTCGTGCTACCATCCACTATAACACCGAGCGTACCTGGTCCACCAGCGAAGGGCCCTAATCTTTACGACCGACCGCTGACACTCCTGCGAACGAGTGTACATCGACAATTGTAAGCGATCTATCTATATATCTATATATTTTGTTCCTCCTTTCCATGTATTCCCAAAATTGACAGGATTACCCAGATTGGTCAATTCTAATAAAATACGAGTCAATCGAACACGAATCTAACGAATCATTTCCCAACATCGAATTATCGCGTAAATTCCTTAATTCCATTAATTAACACCCACTACCCCTTTTTACCCTCATCCCGTGCTATTGCGCTAGGCGTAGGCAACAAAGAGGGAAACAAATAATCATGCTCTCATTACAAATTGACTGGTACATGATATCCGAGATTGTTTATTTAAGAAATCTCAAAAACAAATGCGTTTGCCTTTTAAGAAATTACCTATTGCGAATGTAGATATATGCGCCTGTATTAACTCTAAGTTTATATACTAAGGTTATATATATGTAGAACAACATATTCACAAACAAATTCAAACACCATACTACGATATACTTATTCAACAATAAAACCAAGAATGTCAACTTGTTCAAAATAGTTTATCTCTTGCGATAAAAGCACCAAACAAATTTGCATATAGATCAATGAAAGCTCAAAGCTATGTGGCAGTACTAGCCAGCGGAATAATACACATTATCAATGTATACCGATAAAAATAAGCATGACCACGTTAAAAGAATTCTATAATCAATTACCTGTCACTCGTGCGAATGAAACATGTTTCCTTACCTCTCGAACTCCTACAATTCCGACATTGGTATGCCATTGCACGCCATTGGCATGCCATTGCACGCCATTGGCATGCCATTGCACGCTATTGGTATGCCATTGCACGCCAATGCATGTTATTGCATGCCATTGCATGCCATCGCATGGCATTGCACGCCATTGCAGGCCATTGCATGCCATTGTACGCCATTGGATGCCATTGCATGCCAATGCACGCCTTTGCATGCCATTGCACGCCAACGCATGCCATTGCATGCGATTCCATGCCATTGCACGCCATTGCATGCCATTGCACGCCATTGCACGCCATTGCATCCCATTGCATGCCATTGCATTCCATTGCATGCCATTGCATGCCATTGTCACATCCGGAAGGGATGAGAGCATAATTATTTGTTTCCCTCTTTGTTGCCTACGCCTGGCGCAATAGCACGGGATGAGGGTAAAAAGGGGTAGTGGGTGTTAATTAATGGAATTAAGGAATTTACGCGATAATTCGATGTTGGGAAATGATTCGTTAGATTCGTGTTCGATTGACTCGTATTTTATTAGAATTAACCAATCCGGGTAATCCTATCAATTTTGGGAATACATAGAAAGGAGGAAAAAAATATATACATATATAGATAGATCGCTTACAATTGTCGATGTACACTCGTTCGCAGGAGTGTCAGCGGTTGGTCGTAAAGATTAGGGCCCTTCGCTGGTGGGCCAGGTACGCTCGGTGTTATAGTGGATGCTAGCACGAACACAAGGATTACGATCACGCGGACTCTAGTATATAGATATATACGTATCGCAGACCGAGAATGGAATTTTACAATTGGAAATACGGTTTAAGATTCGTAGACTTCGTACAAAAATCGCAGTAAGACTTGTATAAAAGTATAAAGATTGATGTATAAAAATACGGAGATATGTCAGGAGACTGAATGTTAAAGAACTAACTTCGATGGAAACTGTCGTGGGAGAACTTGAGTCGTTGAAGGATGTTGGTCGTCTGACTTGAAGATTTTTCTTCTATGATGTGGGAGTTTTTGGAGAAGCTGAATTTGTGGGAGAAGGAGCATTTGGGAGAGTGAGCTTTTTGGTGATGCGTTTTCTAAGGATTGGTGGAGAGAACATAAAGATATAGGTTGACTCGCATGATTGGTCGAGGCAGCATACAAGAAGGACTTCTAGCTCGTTATTGAGTCGCGGTTATGATAAACGCAGTTGCTGCTCTATTCCTGAGAATTGAGTTCAATGCACATGTTTTCCGTGGGCAAAGCGCATGGGGCCGTGTTTGCTTATCTAAAGTCTAGGGCCCGGCGCCGAGTCGCCCCGCGATAGTGCAGCTGCTATGCGCCTCGTAGCCCTTCCATGTGCATTTTGTTTTCGTCGCGGCCCGGTTTTATGACCGAGTCGAGTGGATTTTTCCGGCGGTCTTGGTCTATCCTCGGTTCCCACACGGATTAAAAATCGGAAGTACACTATCCCTTCGCTGGCGGGTGAACTCCGGGTCATCTGGCTTGCAGTATGATTTTTTTGTTTTACGACTTTTCCGAGAAACCGTGCCGAAACTATGTTCTCGTTGAATTCGAGTGGGTAAGGAGGGTCATTAGCACGCCATTGCATGCCATTGCACGCCATTGCATGTTCTTGCATGCCATTGCATGTTCTTGCCATTGCATGCCGTTGCAAGCCATTGCATGCCATTGCACGCCATTGCAGGCCATTGCATGCCATTGCACGTCATTGCATGTCATTGCATGCCATTGCATGCCAATGGCGTGCAATGGCATGCAATGCCTTGCAATGCCATGCAATGCCATGCAATGGCGTGCAATAGCATGCAAAGGCATGCAATGGCATGCAATAATAAGCAATGGCGTGCAATGGCATGCAATGGCGTGCTAATGTCGTGCCAGCCAGCCAGCCAGCCATCCAGCTAGCCAGCCAGCCAGCCAGCCAGCCAGCCAGCCAGCCAGCCAGCCAGCCAACCAGCCATGCCATTGCCAGCCAGCCAATGACATGCAATGGCATGCAATGGCATGCAATGGCATGCAATGATATGCAATAGCATGCAATGGCATGCAATGACATGCAATGGCGTGCAATGGCGTGCAATGGCATGCAATGGCGTGCAATGGCATGCAATGGCATGCAATGGCGTGCAATGGCGTGCAATGGCATGCAATGGCGTGCAATGGCATGCAATGGCGTGCAATGGAGTGCAATGGCGTGCAATGGCATGCCAGCCAGCCAGCCAGCCAATCAGCCAGAGAATCAGCCATGAAGCCGAATCCACAAAGACCATCTTATCATCCAAACGCATTTGTTAATAAACAAAGGTAAAAGCAATGCTGATGAACGTTTTGGGGGATTCGATGGGACATTCCTGATACGAAGGCACGGAGGTTTTCTCTGCTTTTACCTTACTTTCGGTCATTTTGCGTCAAGATCTATGACGACGCTCGGAGGACGATTATAGGCGCATTTGTTAACAAACAAAGATAAAAGCAATGATGATGAAGGTTTTGGGGGATTCGATGGGACATTCCTGATACGACGGCACGGAGGTTTCCTCTGCTTTTACCTTAACCTCCGTGCCGTCGTATTTGGTTGTTTTTTTTTATATGTATTTAATAAGTATGGTATTTGTATTGTTTGATGTATACGAAAAGAGTTCTGGCTCCTAGCTGTTGTCAAATAATTGTAAAAAAATTTTATCGGCATCTTAACTATACAAGTGTGATCTGCTGATGGATAGGCGTTAGTTCTAGGTACTTTCTGGGTAGAATGCTATGGTATTTGTATTGTTTGATGTATACGGAATGAGTTCTGGCTCCTAACTGTTGTCAAATAATTGTAAAAAAATTTATCGGCATCTTAACTATACAAGTGTGATCTGCTGATGGATAGGCGTTAGTTCTAGGTACTTTCTGGGTAGAATGCTATGGTATTTGTATTGTTTGATGTATACGAAAAGAGTTCTGGGTCCTAGCTGTTGTCAAATAATTGTAAAAAAAATTTATCGGCATCTTAACTATGCAAGTGTGATCTGCTGATGGATAGGCGTTAGTTCTAGGTACTTTTGGGGTAGAACGCTATGGTATTTGTATTATTTGATGTGTTCGAAAAGAGTTCTGGCTCCTAGCTGTTGTCAAATAATTGTAGAAAAATTTTATCGGCATCTTAACTATACAAGTGTGATCTGCTGATGGATAGGCGTTAGTTCTAGATACTTTCTGGGTAGAATGCTATGGTATTTGTATTGTTTGATGTTCACGAAAAGAGTTCTGGCTCCTAGCTATTGTCAAATATGTCAGGAGACTGAATGTTAAAGAACTAACTTCGATGGAAACTGTCGTGGGAGAACTTGAGTCGTTGAAGGATGATGGGCGACTGACTTGAAGATTTTTCTTCAATGATGTGGGAGTTTTTGGAGAAGCTGAATTTGTGGGAGAAGGAGCATTTGGGAGAGTGAGCTTTTTGGTGATGCGTTTTCTAAGGATTGGTGGAGAGAACATAAAGATATAGATTGACTCGCATGATTGGTCGAGGCAGCGTACAAGAAGGACTTCTAGCTCGTTATTGAGTCGCGGTTATGATAAACGCAGTTGCTGATCTATTTCTGAGAATTGAGTTAAATGCACATGTTTTCCGTGGGCAAAGCGCATGGGGCCGTGTTTGCTTATCTAAAGTATAGGGCCCGGCGCCGAGTCGCCCCGCGATAGTGCAGCTGCTATGCGCCTCGAAGCCCTTCCATCTGCATTTTGTTTTCGTCGCGGCCCGGTTTTATGACCGAGTCGAGTGGATTTTTCCGGCGGTCTTGGTCTATCCTCGGTTCCCACACGGATTAAAAATCGGAAGTACACTATCCCTTCGCTGGCGGGTGAACTCCGGGTCATCTGGCTTGCAGTATGATTTTTTTGTTTTACGACTTTTCCGAGAAACCGTGCCTAAACTATGTTCTCGTTGAATTCGAGTGGGTAAGGAGGGTCATTAGCACGCCATTGCATGCCATTGCACGCCATTGCATGTTCTTGCATGCCATTGCATGTTCTTGCATGCCATTGCATGCCGTTGCAAGCCATTGCATGCCATTGCACGCCATCGCAGGCCATTGCATGCCATTGCACGTCATTGCATGTCATTGCATGCCATTGCATGCCAATGGCGTGCAATGGCATGCCAATGGCGTGCAATGGCATGCAATGCCTTGCAATGCCATGCAATGCCATGCAATGGCGTACAATAGCATGCAAAGGCATGCAATGGCATGCAATAATAAGCAATGGCGTGCAATGGCATGCAATGGCGTGCTAATGTCGTGCCAGCCAGCCAGCCAGCCATCCAGCTAGCCAGCCAGCCAGCCAGCCAGCCAGCCAGCCAGCCAGCCAGCCAGCCAGCCAGCCAGCCAGCCAGCCAGCCAGCCAGCCAGCCAGCCAGCCAGCCAGCCAGCCAGCCAACCAGCCATGCCATTGCCAGCCAGCCAATGACATGCAATGGCATGCAATGGCATGCAATGACATGCAATAGCATGCAATGGCATGCAATGACATGCAATGGCGTGCAATGGCGTGCAATGGCGTGCAATGGCATGCAATGGCGTGCAATGGCATGCAATGGCGTGCAATGGCGTGCAATGGCATGCAATGGCGTGCAATGGCATGCAATGGCGTGCAATGGAGTGCAATGGCGTGCAATGGCATGCCAGCCAGCCAGCCAGCCAGCCAGCCAATCAGCCAGAGAATCAGCCATGAAGCCGAATCCACAAAGACCATCTTATCATCCACACGCATTTGTTAATAAACAAAGGTAAAAGCAATGCTGATGAACGTTTTGGGGGATTCGATGGGACATTCCTGATACGAAGGCACGGAGGTTTTCTCTGCTTTTACCTTACTTTCGGTCATTTTGCGTCAAGATCTATCACGACGCTCGGAGGACGATTATAGGCGCATTTGTTAACAAACAAAGATAAAAGCAATGATGATGAAGGTTTTGGGGGATTCGATGGGACATTCCTGATACGACGGCACGGAGGTTTCCTCTGCTTTTACCTTAACCTCCGTGCCGTCCTATTTGGTTGTTTTTTTTTATATGTATTTAATACGTATGGTATTTGTATTGTTTGATGTATACGAAAAGAGTTCTGGCTCCTAGCTGTTGTCAAATAATTGTAAAAAAATTTTATCGGCATCTTAACTATACAAGTGTGATCTGCTGATGGATAGGCGTTAGTTCTAGGTACTTTCTGGGTAGAATGCTATGGTATTTGTATTGTTTGATGTATACGAAATGAGTTCTGGCTCCTAACTGTTGTCAAATAATTGTAAAAAAATTTTATCGGCATCTTAACTATGCAAGTGTGATCTGCTGATGGACAGGCGTTAGTTCTAGGTACTTTTTGGGTAGAATGCTAAGGTATTTGGATTATTTGATGTGTTCGAAAAGAGTTCTGGCTCCTAGCTGTTGTCAAATAATTGTAAAAAAATTTATCGGCATCTTAACTATACAAGTGTGATCTGCTGATGGATAGGCGTTAGTTCTAGGTACTTTCTGGGTAGAATGCTATGGTATTTGTATTGTTTGATGTATACGAAAAGAGTTCTGGGTCCTAGCTGTTGCCAAATAATTGTAAAAAAAATTTATCGGCATCTTAACTATGCAAGTGTGATCTGCTGATGGATAGGCGTTAGTTCTAGGTACTTTTTGGGTAGAATGCTATGGTATTTGTATTATGTGATGTGTTCGAAAAGAGTTCTGGCTCCTAGCTGTTGTCAAATAATTGTAGAAAAATTTTATCTGCATCTTAACTATACAAGTGTGATCTGCTGATGGATAGGCGTTAGTTCTAGATACTTTCTGGGTAGAATGCTATGGTATTTGTATTGTTTGATGTTCACGAAAAGAGTTCTGGCTCCTAGCTATTGTCAAATATGTCAGGAGACTGAATGTTAAAGAACTAACTTCGATGGAAACTGTCGTGGGAGAACTTGAGTCGTTGAAGGATGATGGGCGACTGACTTGAAGATTTTTCTTCTATGATGTGGGAGTTTTTGGAGAAGCTGAATTTGTGGGAGAAGGAGCATTTGGGAGAGTGAGATTTTTGGTGATGCGTTTTCTAAGGATTGGTGGAGAGAACATAAAGATATAGATTGACTCGCATGATTGGTCGAGGCAGCGTACAAGAAGGACTTCTAGCTCGTTATTGAGTCGCGGTTATGATAAACGCAGTTGCTGATCTATTTCTGAGAATTGAGTTAAATGCACATGTTTTCCGTGGGCAAAGCGCATGGGGCCGTGTTTGCTTATCTAAAGTATAGGGCCCGGCGCCGAGTCGCCCCGCGATAGTGCAGCTGCTATGCGCCTCGAAGCCCTTACATGTGCATTTTGTTTTCGTCGCGGCCCGGTTTTATGACCGAGTCGAGTGGATTTTTCCGGCGGTCTTGGTCTATCCTCGGTTCCCACACGGATTAAAAATCGGAAGTACACTATCCCTTCGCTGGCGGGTGAACTCCGGGTCATCTGGCTTGCAGTATGATTTTTTTGTTTTACGACTTTTCCGAGAAACCGTGCCTAAACTATGTTCTCGTTGAATTCGAGTGGGTAAGGAGGGTCATTAGCACGCCATTGCATGCCATTGCACGCCATTGCATGTTCTTGCATGCCATTGCATGTTCTTGCATGCCATTGCATGTTCTTGCATGCCATTGCATGCCGTTGCAAGCCATTGCATGCCATTGCACGCCATTGCAGGCCATTGCATGCCATTGCACGTCATTGCATGTCATTGCATGCCATTGCATGCCAATGGCGTGCAATGGCATGCCAATGGCGTGCGATGGCATGCAATGCCTTGCAATGCCATGCAATGCCATGCAATGGCGTGCAATAGCATGCAAAGGCATGCAATGGCATGCAATAATAAGCAATGGCGTGCAATGGCATGCAATGGCGTGCTAATGTCGTGCCAGCCATCCAGCTAGCCATCCAGCTAGCCAGCCAGCCAGCCAGCCAGCCAGCCAGCCAGCCAGCCAACCAGCCATGCCATTGCCAGCCAGCCAATGACATGCAATGGCATGCAATGGCATGCAATGACATGCAATAGCATGCAATAGCATGCAATGGCATGCAATGACATGCAATGGCGTGCAATGGCGTGCAATGGCATGCAATGGCGTGCAATGGCATGCAATGGCGTGCAATGGCGTGCAATGGCATGCAATGGCGTGCAATGGCATGCAATGGCGTGCAATGGAGTGCAATGGCGTGCAATGGCATGCCAGCCAGCCAGCCAGCCAGCCAGCCAATCAGCCAGAGAATCAGCCATGAAGCCGAATCCACAAAGACCATCTTATCATCCACACGCATTTGTTAATAAACAAAGGTAAAAGCAATGCTGATGAACGTTTTGGGGGATTCGATGGGACATTCCTGATACGAAGGCACGGAGGTTTTCTCTGCTTTTACCTTACTTTCGGTCATTTGTCGTCAAGATCTATCACGACGCTCGGAGGACGATTATAGGCGCATTTGTTAACAAACAAAGATAAAAGCAATGATGATGAAGGTTTTGGGGGATTCGATGGGACATTCCTGATACGACGGCACGGAGGTTTCCTCTGCTTTTACCTTAACCTCCGTGCCGTCGTATTTGGTTGTTTTTTTTTATATGTATTTAATAAGTATGGTATTTGTATTGTTTGATGTATACGAAAAGAGTTCTGGCTCCTAGCTGTTGTCAAATAATTGTAAAAAAATTTTATCGGCATCTTAACTATACAAGTGTGATCTGCTGATGGATAGGCGTTAGTTCTAGGTACTTTCTGGGTAGAATGCTATGGTATTTGTATTGTTTGATGTATACGAAATGAGTTCTGGCTCCTAACTGTTGTCAAATAATTGTAAAAAAATTTTATCGGCATCTTAACTATGCAAGTGTGATCTGCTGATGGACAGGCGTTAGTTCTAGGTACTTTTTGGGTAGAATGCTAAGGTATTTGTATTATTTGATGTGTTCGAAAAGAGTTCTGGCTCCTAGCTGTTGTCAAATAATTGTAAAAAAATTTATCGGCATCTTCACTATACAAGTGTGATCTGCTGATGGATGGGCGTTAGTTCTAGGTACTTTCTGGGTAGAATGCTATGGTATTTGTATTGTTTGATGTATACGAAAAGAGTTCTGGGTCCTAGCTGTTGTCAAATAATTGTAAAAAAAATTTATCGGCATCTTAACTATGCAAGTGTGATCTGCTGATGGATAGGCGTTAGTTCTAGGTACTTTTTGGGTAGAATGCTATGGTATTTGTATTATTTGATGTGTTCGAAAAGAGTTCTGGCACCTAGCTGTTGTCAAATAATTGTAGAAAAATTTTATCGGCATCTTAACTATACAAGTGTGATCTGCTGATGGATAGGCGTTAGTTCTAGATACTTTCTGGGTAGAATGCTATGGTATTTGTATTGTTTGATGTTCACGAAAAGAGTTCTGGCTCCTAGCTATTGTCAAATATGTCAGGAGACTCAATGTTAAAGAACTAACTTCGATGGAAACTGTCGTGGGAGAACTTGAGTCGTTGAAGGATGATGGGCGACTGACTTGAAGATTTTTCTTCTATGATGTGGGAGTTTTTGGAGAAGCTGAATTTGTGGGAGAAGGAGCATTTGGGAGAGTGAGCTTTTTGGTGATGCGTTTTCTAAGGATTGGTCGAGAGAACATAAAGATATAGATTGACTCGCATGATTGGTCGAGGCAGCGTACAAGAAGGACTTCTAGCTCGTTATTGAGTCGCGGTTATGATAAACGCAGTTGCTGATCTATTTCTGAGAATTGAGTTAAATGCACATGTTTTCCGTGGGCAAAGCGCATGGGGCCGTGTTTGCTTATCTAAAGTATAGGGCCCGGCGCCGAGTCGCCCCGCGATAGTGCAGCTGCTATGCGCCTCGAAGCCCTTCCATGTGCATTTTGTTTTCGTCGCGGCCCGGTTTTATGACCGAGTCGAGTGGATTTTTCCGGCGGTCTTGGTCTATCCTCGGTTCCCACACGGATTAAAAATCGGAAGTACACTATCCCTTCGCTGGCGGGTGAACTCCGGGTCATGTGGCTTGCAGTATGATTTTTTTGTTTTACGACTTTTCCGAGAAACCGTGCCTAAACTATGTTCTCGTTGAATTCGAGTGGGTAAGGAGGGTCATTAGCACGCCATTGCATGCCATTGCACGCCATTGCATGTTCTTGCATGCCATTGCATGTTCTTGCATGCCATTGCATGCCGTTGCAAGCCATTGCATGCCATTGCACGCCATTGCAGGCCATTGCATGCCATTGCACGTCATTGCATGTCATTGCATGCCATTGCATGCCAATGGCGTGCAATGGCATGCAATGGCGTGCTAATGTCGTGCCAGCCAGCCAGCCAGCCATCCAGCTAGCCAGCCAGCCAGCCAGCCAGCCAGCCAGCCAGCCAGCCAGCCAGCCAGCCAGCCAGCCAGCCAGCCAGCCAGCCAGCCAGCCAGCCAGCCAGCCAGCCAGCCAGCCAACCAGCCATGCCATTGCCAGCCAGCCAATGACATGCAAAGGCATGCAATGGCATGCAATGGCATGCAATGGCATGCAATGACATGCAATAGCATGCAATGGCATGCAATGACATGCAATGGCGTGCAATGGCGTGCAATGGCATGCAATGGCGTGCAATGGCATGCAATGGCATGCAATGGCATGCAATGGCATGCAATGGCGTGCAATGGCATGCAATGGCGTGCAATGGCATGCAATGGCGTGCAATGGAGTGCAATGGCGTGCAATGGCATGCCAGCCAGCCAGCCAGCCAGCCAGCCAATCAGCCAGAGAATCAGCCATGAAGCCGAATCCACAAAGACCATCTTATCATCCACACGCATTTGTTAATAAACAAAGGTAAAAGCAATGCTGATGAATGTTTTGGGGGATTCGATGGGACATTCCTGATACGAAGGCACGGAGGTTTTCTCTGCTTTTACCTTACTTTCGGTCATTTTGCGTCAAGATCTATCACGACGCTCGGAGGACGATTATAGGCGCATTTGTTAACAAACAAAGATAAAAGCAATGATGATGAAGGTTTTGGGGGATTCGATGGGACATTCCTGATACGACGGCACGGAGGTTTCCTCTGCTTTTACCTTAACCTCCGTGCCGCCGTATTTGGTTGTTTTTTTTTATATGTATTTAATAAGTATGGTATTTGTATTGTTTGATGTATACGAAAAGAGTTCTGGCTCCTAGCTGTTGTCAAATAATTGTAAAAAAATTTTATCGGCATCTTAACTATACAAGTGTGATCTGCTGATGGATAGGCGTTAGTTCTAGGTACTTTCTGGGTAGAATGCTATGGTATTTGTATTGTTTGATGTATACGAAATGAGTTCTGGCTCCTAACTGTTGTCAAATAATTGTAAAAAAATTTTATCGGCATCTTAACTATGCAAGTGTGATCTGCTGATGGACAGGCGTTAGTTCTAGGTACTTTTTGGGTACAATGCTAAGGTATTTGTATTATTTGATGTGTTCGAAAAGAGTTCTGGCTCCTAGCTGTTGTCAAATAATTGTAAAAAAATTTATCGGCATCTTAACTATACAAGTGTGATCTGCTGATGGATAGGCGTTAGTTCTAGGTACTTTCTGGGTAGAATGCTATGGTATTTGTATTGTTTGATGTATACGAAAAGAGTTCTGGGTCCTAGCTGTTGTCAAATAATTGTAAAAAAAATTTATCGGCATCTTAACTATGCAAGTGTGATCTGCTGATGGATAGGCGTTAGTTCTAGGTACTTTTTGGGTAGAATGCTATGGTATTTGTATTATTTGATGTGTTCGAAAAGAGTTCTGGCACCTAGCTGTTGTCAAATAATTGTAGAAAAATTTTATCGGCATCTTAACTATACAAGTGTGATCTGCTGATGGATAGGCGTTAGTTCTAGATACTTTCTGGGTAGAATGCTATGGTATTTGTATTGTTTGATGTTCACGAAAAGAGTTCTGGCTCCTAGCTATTGTCAAATATGTCAGGAGACTGAATGTTAAAGAACTAACTTCGATGGAAACTGTCGTGGGAGAACTTGAGTCGTTGAAGGATGATGGGCGACTGACTTGAAGATTTTTCTTCTATGATGTGGGAGTTTTTGGAGAAGCTGAATTTGTGGGAGAAGGAGCATTTGGGAGAGTGAGCTTTTTGGTGATGCGTCTTCTAAGGATTGGTGGAGAGAACATAAAGATATAGATTGACTCGCATGATTGGTCGAGGCAGCGTACAAGAAGGACTTCTAGCTCGTTATTGAGTCGCGGTTATGATAAACGCAGTTGCTGATCTATTTCTGAGAATTGAGTTAAATGCACATGTTTTCCGTGGGCAAAGCGCATGGGGCCATGTTTGCTTATCTAAAGTATAGGGCCCGGCGCCGAGTCGCCCCGCGATAGTGCAGCTGCTATGCGCCTCGAAGCCCTTCCATGTGCATTTTGTTTTCGTCGCGGCCCGGTTTTATGACCGAGTCGAGTGGATTTTTCCGGCGGTCTTGGTCTATCCTCGGTTCCCACACGGATTAAAAATCGGAAGTACACTATCCCTTCGCTGGCGGGTGAACTCCGGGTCATCTGGCTTGCAGTATGATTTTTTTGTTTTACGACTTTTCCGAGAAACCGTGCCTAAACTATGTTCTCGTTGAATTCGAGTGGGTAAGGAGGGTCATTAGCACGCCATTGCATGCCATTGCACGCCATTGCATGTTCTTGCATGCCATTGCATGTTCTTGCATGCCATTGCATGCCGTTGCAAGCCATTGCATGCCATTGCACGCCATTGCAGGCCATTGCACGTCATTGCATGTCATTGCATGCCATTGCATGCCAATGGCGTGCAATGGCATGCCAATCGCGTGCAATGGCATGCAATGCCATGCAATGCCATGCAATGGCGTGCAATAGCATGCAAAGGCATGCAATGGCATGCAATAATAACCAATGGCGTGCAATGGCATGCAATGGCGTGCTAATGTCGTGCCAGCCAGCCAGCCAGCCATCCAGCTAGCCAGCCAGCCAGCCAGCCAGCCAGCCAGCCAGCCAGCCAGCCAGCCAGCCAGCCAGCCAGCCAGCCAGCCAGCCAGCCAGCCAGCCAGCCAACCAGCCATGCCATTGCCAGCCAGCCAATGACATGCAATGGCATGCAATGGCATGCAATGACATGCAATAGCATGCAATGGCATGCAATGACATGCAATGGCGTGCAATGGCGTGCAATGGCGTGCAATGGCATGCAATGGCGTGCAATGGCATGCAATGGCATGCAATGGCGTGCAATGGCGTGCAATGGCATGCAATGGCGTGCAATGGCATGCAATGGCGTGCAATGGAGTGCAATGGCGTGCAATGGCATGCCAGCCAGCCAGCCAGCCAGCCAGCCAATCAGCCAGAGAATCAGCCATGAAGCCGAATCCACAAAGACCATCTTATCATCCACACGCATTTGTTAATAAACAAAGGTAAAAGCAATGCTGATGAACGTTTTGGGGGATTCGATGGGACATTCCTGATACGAAGGCACGGAGGTTTTCTCTGCTTTTACCTTACTTTCGGTCATTTTGCGTCAAGATCTATCACGACGCTCGGAGGACGATTATAGGCGCATTTGTTAACAAACAAAGATAAAAGCAATGATGATGAAGGTTTTGGGGGATTCGATGGGACATTCCTGATACGACGGCACGGAGGTTTCCTCTGCTTTTACCTTAACCTCCGTGCCGTCGTATTTGGTTGTTTTTTTTATATGTATTTAATAAGTATGGTATTTGTATTGTTTGATGTATACGAAAAGAGTTCTGGCTCCTAGCTGTTGTCAAATAATTGTAAAAAAATTTTATCGGCATCTTAACTATACAAGTGTGATCTGCTGATGGATAGGCGGTAGTTCTAGGTACTTTCTGGGTAGAATGCTATGGTATTTGTATTGTTTGATGTATACGAAATGAGTTCTGGCTCCTAACTGTTGTCAAATAATTGTAAAAAAATTTTATCGGCATCTTAACTATGCAAGTGTGATCTGCTGATGGATAGGCGTTAGTTCTAGGTACTTTCTGGGTAGAATGCTATGGTATTTGTATTGTTTGATGTACACGAAAAGAGTTCTGGGTCCTAGCTGTTGTCAAATAATTGTAAAAAAAATTTATCGGCATCTTAACTATGCAAGTGTGATCTGCTGATGGATAGGCGTTAGTTCTAGGTACTTTTTGGGTAGAATGCTATGGTATTTGTATTATTTGATGTGTTCGAAAAGAGTTCTGGCTCCTAGCTGTTGTCAAATAATTGTAGAAAAATTTTATCGGCATCTTAACTATACAAGTGTGATCTGCTGATGGATAGGCGTTAGTTCTAGATACTTTCTGGGTAGAATGCTATGGTATTTGTATTGTTTGATGTTCACGAAAAGAGTTCTGCCTCCTAGCTATTGTCAAATATGTCAGGAGACTGAATGTTAAAGAACTAACTTCGATGGAAACTGTCGTGGGAGAACTTGAGTCGTTGAAGGATGATGGGCGACTGACTTGAAGATTTTTCTTCTATGATGTGGGAGTTTTTGGAGAAGCTGAATTTGTGGGAGAAGGAGCATTTGGGAGAGTGAGCTTTTTGGTGATGCGTTTTCTAAGGATTGGTGGAGAGAACATAAAGATATAGATTGACTCGCATGATTGGTCGAGGCAGCGTACAAGAAGGACTTCTAGCTCGTTATTGAGTCGCGGTTATGATAAACGCAGTTGCTGATCTATTTCTGAGAATTGAGTTAAGTGCACATGTTTTCCGTGGGCAAAGCGCATGGGGCCGTGTTTGCTTATCTAAAGTATAGGGCCCGGCGCCGAGTCGCCCCGCGATAGTGCAGCTGCTATGCGCCTCGAAGCCCTTCCATGTGCATTTTGTTTTCGTCGCGGCCCGGTTTTATGACCGAGTCGAGTGGATTTTTCCGGCGGTCTTGGTCTATCCTCGGTTCCCACACGGATTAAAAATCGGAAGTACACTATCCCTTCGCTGGCGGGTGAACTCCGGGTCATCTGGCTTGCAGTATGATTTTTTTGTTTTACGACTTTTCCGAGAAACCGTGCCTAAACTATGTTCTCGTTGAATTCGAGTGGGTAAGGAGGGTCATTAGCACGCCATTGCATGCCATTGCACGCCATTGCATGTTCTTGCATGCCATTGCATGTTCTTGCATGCCATTGCATGCCGTTGCAAGCCATTGCATGGCATTGCACGCCATTGCAGGCCATTGCATGCCATTGCACGTCATTGCATGTCATTGCATGCCATTGCATGCCAATGGCGTGCAGTGGCATGCCAATGGCGTGCAATGGCATGCAATGCCTTGCAATGCCATGCAATGCCATGCAATGGCGTGCAATAGCATGCAAAGGCATGCAATGGCATGCAATAATAAGCAATGGCGTGCAATGGCCTGCAATGGCGTGCTAATGTCGTGCCAGCCAGCCAGCCAGCCATCCAGCTAGCCAGCCAGCCAGCCAGCCAGCCAGCCAGCCAGCCAGCCAGCCAGCCAGCCAGCCAGCCAGCCAGCCAACCAGCCATGCCATTGCCAGCCAGCCAATGACATGCAATGGCATGCAATGGCATGCAATGGCATGCAATGACATGCAATAGCATGCAATGGCATGCAATGACATGCAATGGCGTGCAATGGCGTGCAATGGCATGCAATGGCGTGCAATGGCATGCAATGGCGTGCAATGGCGTGCAATGGCGTGCAATGGCATGCAATGGCGTGCAATGGAGTGCAATGGCGTGCAATGGCATGCCAGCCAGCCAGCCAGCCAGCCAGCCAGCCAGCCAATCAGCCAGAGAATCAGCCATGAAGCCGAATCCACAAAGACCATCTTATCATCCACACGCATTTGTTAATAAACAAAGGTAAAAGCAATGCTGATGAACGTTTTGGGGGATTCGATGGGACATTCCTGATACGAAGGCACGGAGGTTTTCTCTGCTTTTACCTTACTTTCGGTCATTTTGCGTCAAGATCTATCACGACGCTCGGAGGACGATTATAGGCGCATTTGTTAACAAACAAAGATAAAAGCAATGATGATGAAGGTTTTGGGGGATTCGATGGGACATTCCTGATACGACGGCACGGAGGTTTCCTCTGCTTGAACCTTAACCTCCGTGCCGTCGTATTTGGTTGTTTTTTTTTATATGTATTTAATAAGTATGGTATTTGTATTATTTGATGTGTTCGAAAAGAGTTCTGGCTCCTAGCTGTTGTCAAATAATTGTAAAAAAATTTATCGGCATCTTAACTATACAAGTGTGATCTGCTGATGGATAGGCGTTAGTTCTAGGTACTTTCTGGGTAGAATGCTATGGTATTTGTATTGTTTGATGTATACGAAAAGAGTTCTGGGTCCTAGCTGTTGTCAAATAATTGTAAAAAAAATTTATCGGCATCTTAACTATGCAAGTGTGATCTGCTGATGGATAGGCGTTAGTTCTAGGTACTTTTTGGGTAGAATGCTATGGTATTTGTATTAATTGATGTGTTCGAAAAGAGTTCTGGCTCCTAGCTGTTGTCAAATAATTGTAGAAAAATTTTATCGGCATCTTAACTATACAAGTGTGATCTGCTGATGGATAGGCGTTAGTTCTAGATACTTTCTGGGTAGAATGCTATGGTATTTGTATTGTTTGATGTTCACGAAAAGAGTTCTGGCTCCTAGCTATTGTCAAATATGTCAGGAGACTGAATGTTAAAGAACTAACTTCGATGGAAACTGTCGTGGGAGAACTTGAGTCGTTGAAGGATGATGGGCGACTGACTTGAAGATTTTTCTTCTATGATGTGGGAGTTTTTGGAGAAGCTGAATTTGTGGGAGAAGGAGCATTTGGGAGAGTGAGCTTTTTGGTGATGCGTTTTCTAAGGATTGGTGGAGAGAACATAAAGATATAGATTGACTCGCATGATTGGTCGAGGCAGCGTACAAGAAGGACTTCTAGCTCGTTATTGAGTCGCGGTTATGATAAACGCAGTTGCTGATCTATTTCTGAGAATTGAGTTAAATGCACATGTTTTCCGTGGGCAAAGCGCATGGGGCCATGTTTGCTTATCTAAAGTATAGGGCCCGGCGCCGAGTCGCCCCGCGATAGTGCAGCTGCTATGCGCCTCGAAGCCCTTCCATGTGCATTTTGTTTTCGTCGCGGCCCGGTTTTATGACCGAGTCGAGTGGATTTTTCCGGCGGTCTTGGTCTATCCTCGGTTCCCACACGGATTAAAAATCGGAAGTACACTATCCCTTCGCTGGCGGGTGAACTCCGGGTCATCTGGCTTGCAGTATGATTTTTTTGTTTTACGACTTTTCCGAGAAACCGTGCCTAAACTATGTTCTCGTTGAATTCGAGTGGGTAAGGAGGGTCATTAGCACGCCATTGCATGCCATTGCACGCCATTGCATGTTCTTGCATGCCATTGCATGTTCTTGCATGCCATTGCATGCCGTTGCAAGCCATTGCATGCCATTGCACGCCATTGCAGGCCATTGCATGCCATTGCACGTCATTGCATGTCATTGCATGCCATTGCATGCCAATGGCGTGCAATGGCATGCCAATGGCGTGCAATGGCATGCAATGCCTTGCAATGCCATGCAATGCCATGCAATGGCGTGCAATAGCATGCAAAGGCATGCAATGGCATGCAATAATAACCAATGGCGTGCAATGGCATGCAATGGCGTGCTAATGTCGTGCCAGCCAGCCAGCCAGCCATCCAGCTAGCCAGCCAGCCAGCCAGCCAGCCAGCCAGCCAGCCAGCCAGCCAGCCAGCCAGCCAGCCAGCCAGCCAGCCAGCCAGCCAGCCAGCCAGCCAACCAGCCATGCCATTGCCAGCCAGCCAATGACATGCAATGTCATGCAATGGCATGCAATGACATGCAATAGCATGCAATGGCATGCAATGACATGCAATGGCGTGCAATGGCATGCAATGGCGTGCACTGGCGTGCAATGGCATGCAATGGCGTGCAATGGCATGCAATGGCGTGCAATGGAGTGCAATGGCGTGCAATGGCATGCCAGCAAGCCAGCCAGCCAGCCAATCAGCCAGAGAATCAGCCATGAAGCCGAATCCACAAAGACCATCTTATCATCCACACGCATTTGTTAATAAACAAAGGTAAAAGCAATGCTGATGAACGTTTTGGGGGATTCGATGGGACATTCCTGATACGAAGCCACGGAGGTTTTCTCTGCTTTTACCTTACTTTCGGTCATTTTGCGTCAAGATCTATCACGACGCTCGGAGGACGATTATAGGCGCATTTGTTAACAAACAAAGATAAAAGCAATGATGATGAAGGTTTTGGGGGATTCGATGGGACATTCCTGATACGACGGCACGGAGGTTTCCTCTGCTTTTACCTTAACCTCCGTGCCGTCGTATTTGGTTGTTTTTTTTTATATGTATTTAATAAGTATGGTATTTGTATTGTTTGATGTATACGAAAAGAGTTCTGGCTCCTAGCTGTTGTCAAATAATTGTAAAAAAATTTTATCGGCATCTTAACTATACAAGTGTGATCTGCTGATGGATAGGCGTTAGTTCTAGGTACTTTCTGGGTAGAATGCTATGGTATTTGTATTGTTTGATGTATACGAAATGAGTTCTGGCTCCTAACTGTTGTCAAATAATTGTAAAAAAATTTTATCGGCATCTTAACTATGCAAGTGTGATCTGCTGATGGACAGGCGTTAGTTCTAGGTACTTTTTGGGTAGAATGCTATGGTATTTGTATTATTTGATGTGTTCGAAAAGAGTTCTGGCTCCTAGCTGTTGTCAAATAATTGTAAAAAAATTTATCGGCATCTTAACTATACAAGTGTGATCTGCTGATGGATAGGCGTTAGTTCTAGGTACTTTCTGGGTAGAATGCTATGGTATTTGTATTGTTTGATGTATACGAAAAGAGTTCTGGGTCCTAGCTGTTGTCAAATAATTGTAAAAAAAATTTATCGGCATCTTAACTATGCAAGTGTGATCTGCTGATGGATAGGCGTTAGTTCTAGGTACTTTTTGGGTAGAATGCTATGGTATTTGTATTATTTGATGTGTTCGAAAAGAGTTCTGGCTCCTAGCTGTTGTCAAATAATTGTAGAAAAATTTTATCGGCATCTTAACTATACAAGTGTGATCTGCTGATGGATAGGCGTTAGTTCTAGATACTTTCTGGGTAGAATGCTATGGTATTTGTATTGTTTGATGTTCACGAAAAGAGTTCTGGCTCCTAGCTATTGTCAAATATGTCAGGAGACTGAATGTTAAAGAACTAACTTCGATGGAAACTGTCGTGGGAGAACTTGAGTCGTTGAAGGATGATGGGCGACTGACTTGAAGATTTTTCTTCTATGATGTGGGAGTTTTTGGAGAAGCTGAATTTGTGGGAGAAGGAGCATTTGGGAGAGTGAGCTTTTTGGTGATGCGTTTTCTAAGGATTGGTGGAGAGAACATAAAGATATAGATTGACTCGCATGATTGGTCGAGGCAGCGGACAAGAAGGACTTCTAGCTCGTTATTGAGTCGCGGTTATGATAAACGCAGTTGCTGATCTATTTCTGAGAATTGAGTTAAATGCACATGTTTTCCGTGGGCAAAGCGCATGGGGCCGTGTTTGCTTATCTAAAGTATAGGGCCCGGCGCCGAGTCGCCCCGCGATAGTGCAGCTGCTATGCGCCTCGAAGCCCTTCCATGTGCATTTTGTTTTCGTCGCGGCCCGGTTTTATGACCGAGTCGAGTGGATTTTTCCGGCGGTCTTGGTCTATCCTCGGTTCCCACACGGATTAAAAATCGGAAGTACACTATCCCTTCGCTGGCGGGTGAACTCCGGGTCATCTGGCTTGCAGTATGATTTTTTTGTTTTACGACTTTTCCGAGAAACCGTGCCTAAACTATGTTCTCGTTGAATTCGAGTGGGTAAGGAGGGTCATTAGCACGCCATTGCATGCCATTGCACGCCATTGCATGTTCTTGCATGCCATTGCATGTTCTTGCATGCCATTGCATGCCGTTGCAAGCCATTGCATGCCATTGCACGCCATTGCAGGCCATTGCATGCCATTGCACGTCATTGCATGTCATTGCATGCCATTGCATGCCAATGGCGTGCAATGGCATGCCAATGGCGTGCAATGGCATGCAATGCCTTGCAATGCCATGCAATGCCATGCAATGGCGTGCAAAGGCATGCAATGGCATGCAATAATAAGCAATGGCGTGCAATGGCATGCAATGGCGTGCTAATGTCGTGCCAGCCAGCCAGCCAGCCATCCAGCTAGCCAGCCAGCCAGCCAGCCAGCCAGCCAGCCAGCCAGCCAGCCAGCCAGCCAGCCAGCCATCCAGCCAGCCAGCCAGCCAGCCAGCCAGCCAGCCAGCCAGCCAGCCAGCCAGCCAGCCAGCCAACCAGCCATGCCATTGCCAGCCAGCCAATGACATGCAATGGCATGCAATGGCATGCAATGGCATGCAATGACATGCAATAGCATGCAATGGCATGCAATGACATGCAATGGCGTGCAATGGCATGCAATGGCGTGCAATGGCGTGCAATGGCATGCAATGGCGTGCAATGGCATGCAATGGCGTGCAATGGAGTGCAATGGCGTGCAATGGCATGCCAGCCAGCCAGCCAGCCAGCCAGCCAATCAGCCAGAGAATCAGCCATGAAGCCGAATCCACAAAGACCATCTTATCATCCACACGCATTTGTTAATAAACAAAGGTAAAAGCAATGCTGATGAACGTTTTGGGGGATTCGATGGGACATTCCTGATACGAAGGCACGGAGGTTTTCTCTGCTTTTACCTTACTTTCGGTCATTTTGCGTCAAGATCTTTTACGACGCTCGGAGGACGAT
Source organism: Ophion ventricosus (assembly GCA_963932345.1). Lineage (NCBI taxonomy): Eukaryota > Metazoa > Arthropoda > Insecta > Hymenoptera > Ichneumonidae > Ophion > Ophion ventricosus. Next base: position 7,719,794 of record OZ010724.1, read on the forward strand.
TATAGGCGCATTTGTTAACAAACAAAGATAAAAGCAATGATGATGAAGGTTTTGGGGGATTCGATGGGACATTCCTGATACGACGGCACGGAGGTTTCCTCTGCTTTTACCTTAACCTCCGTGCCGTCGTATTTGGTTGTTTTTTTTTATATGTATTTAATAAGTATGGTATTTGTATTGTTTGATGTATACGAAAAGAGTTCTGGCTCCTAGCTGTTGTCAAATAATTGTAAAAAAATTTTATCGGCATCTTAACTATACAAGTGTGATCTGCTGATGGATAGGCGTTAGTTCTAGGTACTTTCTGGGTAGAATGCTATGGTATTTGTATTGTTTGATGTATACGAAATGAGTTCTGGCTCCTAACTGTTGTCAAATAATTGTAAAAAAATTTTATCGGCATCTTAACTATGCAAGTGTGATCTGCTGATGGACAGGCGTTAGTTCTAGGTACTTTTTGGGTAGAATGCTATGGTATTTGTATTATTTGATGTGTTCGAAAAGAGTTCTGGCTCCTAGCTGTTGTCAAATAATTGTAAAAAAATTTATCGGCATCTTAACTATACAAGTGTGATCTGCTGATGGATAGGCGTTAGTTCTAGGTACTTTCTGGGTAGAATGCTACGGTATTTGTATTGTTTGATGTATACGAAAAGAGTTCTGGGTCCTAGCTGTTGTCAAATAATTGTAAAAAAAAATTATCGGCATCTCAACTATGCAAGTGTGATCTGCTGATGGATAGGCGTTAGTTCTAGGTACTTTTTGGGTAGAATGCTATGGTATTTGTATTATTTGATGTGTTCGAAAAGAGTTCTGGCTCCTAGCTGTTGTCAAATAATTGTAGAAAAATTTTATCGGCATCTTAACTATACAAGTGTGATCTGCTGATGGATAGGCGTTAGTTCTAGATACTTTCTGGGTAGAATGCTATGGTATTTGTATTGTTTGATGTTCACGAAAAGAGTTCTGGCTCCTAGCTATTGTCAAATATGTCAGGAGACTGAATGTTAAAGAACTAACTTCGATGGAAACTGTCGTGGGAGAACTTGAGTCGTTGAAGGATGATGGGCGACTGACTTGAAGATTTTTCTTCTATGATGTGGGAGTTTTTGGAGAAGCTGAATTTGTGGGAGAAGGAGCATTTGGGAGAGTGAGCTTTTTGGTGATGCGTCTTCTAAGGATTGGTGGAGAGAACATAAAGATATAGATTGACTCGCATGATTGGTCGAGGCAGCGTACAAGAAGGACTTCTAGCTCGTTATTGAGTCGCGGTTATGATAAACGCAGTTGCTGATCTATTTCTGAGAATTGAGTTAAATGCACATGTTTTCCGTGGGCAAAGCGCATGGGGCCATGTTTGCTTATCTAAAGTATAGGGCCCGGCGCCGAGTCGCCCCGCGATAGTGCAGCTGCTATGCGCCTCGAAGCCCTTCCATGTGCATTTTGTTTTCGTCGCGGCCCGGTTTTATGACCGAGTCGAGTGGATTTTTCCGGCGGTCTTGGTCTATCCTCGGTTCCCACACGGATTAAAAATCGGAAGTACACTATCCCTTCGCTGGCGGGTGAACTCCGGGTCATCTGGCTTGCAGTATGATTTTTTTGTTTTACGACTTTTCCGAGAAACCGTGCCTAAACTATGTTCTCGTTGAATTCGAGTGGGTAAGGAGGGTCATTAGCACGCCATTGCATGCCATTGCACGCCATTGCATGTTCTTGCATGCCATTGCATGTTCTTGCATGCCATTGCATGCCGTTGCAAGCCATTGCATGCCATTGCACGCCATTGCAGGCCATTGCACGTCATTGCATGTCATTGCATGCCATTGCATGCCAATGGCGTGCAATGGCATGCCAATCGCGTGCAATGGCATGCAATGCCATGCAATGCCATGCAATGGCGTGCAATAGCATGCAAAGGCATGCAATGGCATGCAATAATAACCAATGGCGTGCAATGGCATGCAATGGCGTGCTAATGTCGTGCCAGCCAGCCAGCCAGCCATCCAGCTAGCCAGCCAGCCAGCCAGCCAGCCAGCCAGCCAGCCAGCCAGCCAGCCAGCCAGCCAGCCAGCCAGCCAGCCAGCCAGCCAGCCAGCCAGCCAACCAGCCATGCCATTGCCAGCCAGCCAATGACATGCAATGGCATGCAATGGCATGCAATGACATGCAATAGCATGCAATGGCATGCAATGACATGCAATGGCGTGCAATGGCGTGCAATGGCGTGCAATGGCATGCAATGGCGTGCAATGGCATGCAATGGCATGCAATGGCGTGCAATGGCGTGCAATGGCATGCAATGGCGTGCAATGGCATGCAATGGCGTGCAATGGAGTGCAATGGCGTGCAATGGCATGCCAGCCAGCCAGCCAGCCAGCCAGCCAATCAGCCAGAGAATCAGCCATGAAGCCGAATCCACAAAGACCATCTTATCATCCACACGCATTTGTTAATAAACAAAGGTAAAAGCAATGCTGATGAACGTTTTGGGGGATTCGATGGGACATTCCTGATACGAAGCCACGGAGGTTTTCTCTGCTTTTACCTTACTTTCGGTCATTTTGCGTCAAGATCTATCACGACGCTCGGAGGACGATTATAGGCGCATTTGTTAACAAACAAAGATAAAAGCAATGATGATGAAGGTTTTGGGGGATTCGATGGGACATTCCTGATACGACGGCACGGAGGTTTCCTCTGCTTTTACCTTAACCTCCGTGCCGTCGTATTTGGTTGTTTTTTTTTATATGTATTTAATAAGTATGGTATTTGTATTGTTTGATGTATACGAAAAGAGTTCTGGCTCCTAGCTGTTGTCAAATAATTGTAAAAAAATTTTATCGGCATCTTAACTATACAAGTGTGATCTGCTGATGGATAGGCGTTAGTTCTAGGTACTTTCTGGGTAGAATGCTATGGTATTTGTATTGTTTGATGTATACGAAATGAGTTCTGGCTCCTAACTGTTGTCAAATAATTGTAAAAAAATTTTATCGGCATCTTAACTATGCAAGTGTGATCTGCTGATGGACAGGCGTTAGTTCTAGGTACTTTTTGGGTAGAATGCTATGGTATTTGTATTATTTGATGTGTTCGAAAAGAGTTCTGGCTCCTAGCTGTTGTCAAATAATTGTAAAAAAATTTATCGGCATCTTAACTATACAAGTGTGATCTGCTGATGGATAGGCGTTAGTTCTAGGTACTTTCTGGGTAGAATGCTATGGTATTTGTATTGTTTGATGTATACGAAAAGAGTTCTGGGTCCTAGCTGTTGTCAAATAATTGTAAAAAAAATTTATCGGCATCTTAACTATGCAAGTGTGATCTGCTGATGGATAGGCGTTAGTTCTAGGTACTTTTTGGGTAGAATGCTATGGTATTTGTATTATTTGATGTGTTCGAAAAGAGTTCTGGCTCCTAGCTGTTGTCAAATAATTGTAGAAAAATTTTATCGGCATCTTAACTATACAAGTGTGATCTGCTGATGGATAGGCGTTAGTTCTAGATACTTTCTGGGTAGAATGCTATGGTATTTGTATTGTTTGATGTTCACGAAAAGAGTTCTGGCTCCTAGCTATTGTCAAATATGTCAGGAGACTGAATGTTAAAGAACTAACTTCGATGGAAACTGTCGTGGGAGAACTTGAGTCGTTGAAGGATGATGGGCGACTGACTTGAAGATTTTTCTTCTATGATGTGGGAGTTTTTGGAGAAGCTGAATTTGTGGGAGAAGGAGCATTTGGGAGAGTGAGCTTTTTGGTGATGCGTTTTCTAAGGATTGGTGGAGAGAACATAAAGATATAGATTGACTCGCATGATTGGTCGAGGCAGCGGACAAGAAGGACTTCTAGCTCGTTATTGAGTCGCGGTTATGATAAACGCAGTTGCTGATCTATTTCTGAGAATTGAGTTAAATGCACATGTTTTCCGTGGGCAAAGCGCATGGGGCCGTGTTTGCTTATCTAAAGTATAGGGCCCGGCGCCGAGTCGCCCCGCGATAGTGCAGCTGCTATGCGCCTCGAAGCCCTTCCATGTGCATTTTGTTTTCGTCGCGGCCCGGTTTTATGACCGAGTCGAGTGGATTTTTCCGGCGGTCTTGGTCTATCCTCGGTTCCCACACGGATTAAAAATCGGAAGTACACTATCCCTTCGCTGGCGGGTGAACTCCGGGTCATCTGGCTTGCAGTATGATTTTTTTGTTTTACGACTTTTCCGAGAAACCGTGCCTAAACTATGTTCTCGTTGAATTCGAGTGGGTAAGGAGGGTCATTAGCACGCCATTGCATGCCATTGCACGCCATTGCATGTTCTTGCATGCCATTGCATGTTCTTGCATGCCATTGCATGCCGTTGCAAGCCATTGCATGCCATTGCACGCCATTGCAGGCCATTGCATGCCATTGCACGTCATTGCATGTCATTGCATGCCATTGCATGCCAATGGCGTGCAATGGCATGCCAATGGCGTGCAATGGCATGCAATGCCTTGCAATGCCATGCAATGCCATGCAATGGCGTGCAAAGGCATGCAATGGCATGCAATAATAAGCAATGGCGTGCAATGGCATGCAATGGCGTGCTAATGTCGTGCCAGCCAGCCAGCCAGCCATCCAGCTAGCCAGCCAGCCAGCCAGCCAGCCAGCCAGCCAGCCAGCCAGCCAGCCAGCCAGCCAGCCATCCAGCCAGCCAGCCAGCCAGCCAGCCAGCCAGCCAGCCAGCCAGCCAGCCAGCCAGCCAGCCAACCAGCCATGCCATTGCCAGCCAGCCAATGACATGCAATGGCATGCAATGGCATGCAATGGCATGCAATGACATGCAATAGCATGCAATGGCATGCAATGACATGCAATGGCGTGCAATGGCATGCAATGGCGTGCAATGGCGTGCAATGGCATGCAATGGCGTGCAATGGCATGCAATGGCGTGCAATGGAGTGCAATGGCGTGCAATGGCATGCCGGCCAGCCAGCCAGCCAGCCAGCCAATCAGCCAGAGAATCAGCCATGAAGCCGAATCCACAAAGACCATCTTATCATCCACACGCATTTGTTAATAAACAAAGGTAAAAGCAATGCTGATGAACGTTTTGGGGGATTCGATGGGACATTCCTGATACGAAGGCACGGAGGTTTTCTCTGCTTTTACCTTACTTTCGGTCATTTTGCGTCAAGATCTTTTACGACGCTCGGAGGACGATTATAGGCGCATTTGTTAACAAACAAAGATAAAAGCAATGATGATGAAGGTTTTGGGGGATTCGATGGGACATTCCTGATACGACGGCACGGAGGTTTCCTCTGCTTTTACCTTAACCTCCGTGCCGTCGTATTTGGTTGTTTTTTTTTATATGTATTTAATAAGTATGGTATTTGTATTGTTTGATGTATACGAAAAGAGTTCTGGCTCCTAGCTGTTGTCAAATAATTGTAAAAAAATTTTATCGGCATCTTAACTATACAAGTGTGATCTGCTGATGGATAGGCGTTAGTTCTAGGTACTTTCTGGGTAGAATGCTATGGTATTTGTATTGTTTGATGTATACGAAATGAGTTCTGGCTCCTAACTGTTGTCAAATAATTGTAAAAAAATTTTATCGGCATCTTAACTATGCAAGTGTGATCTGCTGATGGACAGGCGTTAGTTCTAGGTACTTTTTGGGTAGAATGCTATGGTATTTGTATTATTTGATGTGTTCGAAAAGAGTTCTGGCTCCTAGCTGTTGTCAAATAATTGTAAAAAAATTTATCGGCATCTTAACTATACAAGTGTGATCTGCTGATGGATAGGCGTTAGTTCTAGGTACTTTCTGGGTAGAATGCTACGGTATTTGTATTGTTTGATGTATACGAAAAGAGTTCTGGGTCCTAGCTGTTGTCAAATAATTGTAAAAAAAAATTATCGGCATCTCAACTATGCAAGTGTGATCTGCTGATGGATAGGCGTTAGTTCTAGGTACTTTTTGGGTAGAATGCTATGGTATTTGTATTATTTGATGTGTTCGAAAAGAGTTCTGGCTCCTAGCTGTTGTCAAATAATTGTAGAAAAATTTTATCGGCATCTTAACTATACAAGTGTGATCTGCTGATGGATAGGCGTTAGTTCTAGATACTTTCTGGGTAGAATGCTATGGTATTTGTATTGTTTGATGTTCACGAAAAGAGTTCTGGCTCCTAGCTATTGTCAAATATGTCAGGAGACTGAATGTTAAAGAACTAACTTCGATGGAAACTGTCGTGGGAGAACTTGAGTCGTTGAAGGATGATGGGCGACTGACTTGAAGATTTTTCTTCTATGATGTGGGAGTTTTTGGAGAAGCTGAATTTGTGGGAGAAGGAGCATTTGGGAGAGTGAGCTTTTTGGTGATGCGTCTTCTAAGGATTGGTGGAGAGAACATAAAGATATAGATTGACTCGCATGATTGGTCGAGGCAGCGTACAAGAAGGACTTCTAGCTCGTTATTGAGTCGCGGTTATGATAAACGCAGTTGCTGATCTATTTCTGAGAATTGAGTTAAATGCACATGTTTTCCGTGGGCAAAGCGCATGGGGCCATGTTTGCTTATCTAAAGTATAGGGCCCGGCGCCGAGTCGCCCCGCGATAGTGCAGCTGCTATGCGCCTCGAAGCCCTTCCATGTGCATTTTGTTTTCGTCGCGGCCCGGTTTTATGACCGAGTCGAGTGGATTTTTCCGGCGGTCTTGGTCTATCCTCGGTTCCCACACGGATTAAAAATCGGAAGTACACTATCCCTTCGCTGGCGGGTGAACTCCGGGTCATCTGGCTTGCAGTATGATTTTTTTGTTTTACGACTTTTCCGAGAAACCGTGCCTAAACTATGTTCTCGTTGAATTCGAGTGGGTAAGGAGGGTCATTAGCACGCCATTGCATGCCATTGCACGCCATTGCATGTTCTTGCATGCCATTGCATGTTCTTGCATGCCATTGCATGCCGTTGCAAGCCATTGCATGCCATTGCACGCCATTGCAGGCCATTGCACGTCATTGCATGTCATTGCATGCCATTGCATGCCAATGGCGTGCAATGGCATGCCAATCGCGTGCAATGGCATGCAATGCCATGCAATGCCATGCAATGGCGTGCAATAGCATGCAAAGGCATGCAATGGCATGCAATAATAACCAATGGCGTGCAATGGCATGCAATGGCGTGCTAATGTCGTGCCAGCCAGCCAGCCAGCCATCCAGCTAGCCAGCCAGCCAGCCAGCCAGCCAGCCAGCCAGCCAGCCAGCCAGCCAGCCAGCCAGCCAGCCAGCCAGCCAGCCAGCCAGCCAGCCAACCAGCCATGCCATTGCCAGCCAGCCAATGACATGCAATGGCATGCAATGGCATGCAATGACATGCAATAGCATGCAATGGCATGCAATGACATGCAATGGCGTGCAATGGCGTGCAATGGCGTGCAATGGCATGCAATGGCGTGCAATGGCATGCAATGGCATGCAATGGCGTGCAATGGCGTGCAATGGCATGCAATGGCGTGCAATGGCATGCAATGGCGTGCAATGGAGTGCAATGGCGTGCAATGGCATGCCAGCCAGCCAGCCAGCCAGCCAGCCAATCAGCCAGAGAATCAGCCATGAAGCCGAATCCACAAAGACCATCTTATCATCCACACGCATTTGTTAATAAACAAAGGTAAAAGCAATGCTTATGAACGTTTTGGGGGATTCGATGGGACATTCCTGATACGAAGGCACGGAGGTTTTCTCTGCTTTTACCTTACTTTCGGTCATTTTGCGTCAAGATCTATCACGACGCTCGGAGGACGATTATAGGCGCATTTGTTAACAAACAAAGATAAAAGCAATGATGATGAAGGTTTTGGGGGATTCGATGGGACATTCCTGATACGACGGCACGGAGGTTTCCTCTGCTTTTACCTTAACCTCCGTGCCGTCGTATTTGGTTGTTTTTTTTATATGTATTTAATAAGTATGGTATTTGTATTGTTTGATGTATACGAAAAGAGTTCTGGCTCCTAGCTGTTGTCAAATAATTGTAAAAAAATTTTATCGGCATCTTAACTATACAAGTGTGATCTGCTGATGGATAGGCGGTAGTTCTAGGTACTTTCTGGGTAGAATGCTATGGTATTTGTATTGTTTGATGTATACGAAATGAGTTCTGGCTCCTAACTGTTGTCAAATAATTGTAAAAAAATTTTATCGGCATCTTAACTATGCAAGTGTGATCTGCTGATGGATAGGCGTTAGTTCTAGGTACTTTCTGGGTAGAATGCTATGGTATTTGTATTGTTTGATGTACACGAAAAGAGTTCTGGGTCCTAGCTGTTGTCAAATAATTGTAAAAAAAATTTATCGGCATCTTAACTATGCAAGTGTGATCTGCTGATGGATAGGCGTTAGTTCTAGGTACTTTTTGGGTAGAATGCTATGGTATTTGTATTATTTGATGTGTTCGAAAAGAGTTCTGGCTCCTAGCTGTTGTCAAATAATTGTAGAAAAATTTTATCGGCATCTTAACTATACAAGTGTGATCTGCTGATGGATAGGCGTTAGTTCTAGATACTTTCTGGGTAGAATGCTATGGTATTTGTATTGTTTGATGTTCACGAAAAGAGTTCTGCCTCCTAGCTATTGTCAAATATGTCAGGAGACTGAATGTTAAAGAACTAACTTCGATGGAAACTGTCGTGGGAGAACTTGAGTCGTTGAAGGATGATGGGCGACTGACTTGAAGATTTTTCTTCTATGATGTGGGAGTTTTTGGAGAAGCTGAATTTGTGGGAGAAGGAGCATTTGGGAGAGTGAGCTTTTTGGTGATGCGTTTTCTAAGGATTGGTGGAGAGAACATAAAGATATAGATTGACTCGCATAATTGGTCGAGGCAGCGTACAAGAAGGACTTCTAGCTCGTTATTGAGTCGCGGTTATGATAAACGCAGTTGCTGATCTATTTCTGAGAATTGAGTTAAATGCACATGTTTTCCGTGGGCAAAGCGCATGGGGCCGTGTTTGCTTATCTAAAGTATAGGGCCCGGCGCCGAGTCGCCCCGCGATAGTGCAGCTGCTATGCGCCTCGAAGCCCTTCCATGTGCATTTTGTTTTCGTCGCGGCCCGGTTTTATGACCGAGTCGAGTGGATTTTTCCGGCGGTCTTGGTCTATCCTCGGTTCCCACACGGATTAAAAATCGGAAGTACACTATCCCTTCGCTGGCGGGTGAACTCCGGGTCATCTGGCTTGCAGTATGATTTTTTTGTTTTACGACTTTTCCGAGAAACCGTGCCTAAACTATGTTCTCGTTGAATTCGAGTGGGTAAGGAGGGTCATTAGCACGCCATTGCATGCCATTGCACGCCATTGCATGTTCTTGCATGCCATTGCATGTTCTTGCATGCCATTGCATGCCGTTGCAAGCCATTGCATGGCATTGCACGCCATTGCAGGCCATTGCATGCCATTGCACGTCATTGCATGTCATTGCATGCCATTGCATGCCAATGGCGTGCAGTGGCATGCCAATGGCGTGCAATGGCATGCAATGCCTTGCAATGCCATGCAATGCCATGCAATGGCGTGCAATAGCATGCAAAGGCATGCAATGGCATGCAATAATAAGCAATGGCGTGCAATGGCCTGCAATGGCGTGCTAATGTCGTGCCAGCCAGCCAGCCAGCCATCCAGCTAGCCAGCCAGCCAGCCAGCCAGCCAGCCAGCCAGCCAGCCAGCCAGCCAGCCAGCCAGCCAGCCAACCAGCCATGCCATTGCCAGCCAGCCAATGACATGCAATGGCATGCAATGGCATGCAATGGCATGCAATGACATGCAATAGCATGCAATGGCATGCAATGACATGCAATGGCGTGCAATGGCGTGCAATGGCATGCAATGGCGTGCAATGGCATGCAATGGCATGCAATGGCGTGCAATGGCGTGCAATGGCGTGCAATGGCATGCAATGGCGTGCAATGGAGTGCAATGGCGTGCAATGGCATGCCAGCCAGCCAGCCAGCCAGCCAGCCAGCCAGCCAATCAGCCAGAGAATCAGCCATGAAGCCGAATCCACAAAGACCATCTTATCATCCACACGCATTTGTTAATAAACAAAGGTAAAAGCAATGCTGATGAACGTTTTGGGGGATTCGATGGGACATTCCTGATACGAAGGCACGGAGGTTTTCTCTGCTTTTACCTTACTTTCGGTCATTTTGCGTCAAGATCTATCACGACGCTCGGAGGACGATTATAGGCGCATTTGTTAACAAACAAAGATAAAAGCAATGATGATGAAGGTTTTGGGGGATTCGATGGGACATTCCTGATACGACGGCACGGAGGTTTCCTCTGCTTGAACCTTAACCTCCGTGCCGTCGTATTTGGTTGTTTTTTTTTATATGTATTTAATAAGTATGGTATTTGTATTATTTGATGTGTTCGAAAAGAGTTCTGGCTCCTAGCTGTTGTCAAATAATTGTAAAAAAATTTATCGGCATCTTAACTATACAAGTGTGATCTGCTGATGGATAGGCGTTAGTTCTAGGTACTTTCTGGGTAGAATGCTATGGTATTTGTATTGTTTGATGTATACGAAAAGAGTTCTGGGTCCTAGCTGTTGTCAAATAATTGTAAAAAAAATTTATCGGCATCTTAACTATGCAAGTGTGATCTGCTGATGGATAGGCGTTAGTTCTAGGTACTTTTTGGGTAGAATGCTATGGTATTTGTATTAATTGATGTGTTCGAAAAGAGTTCTGGCTCCTAGCTGTTGTCAAATAATTGTAGAAAAATTTTATCGGCATCTTAACTATACAAGTGTGATCTGCTGATGGATAGGCGTTAGTTCTAGATACTTTCTGGGTAGAATGCTATGGTATTTGTATTGTTTGATGTTCACGAAAAGAGTTCTGGCTCCTAGCTATTGTCAAATATGTCAGGAGACTGAATGTTAAAGAACTAACTTCGATGGAAACTGTCGTGGGAGAACTTGAGTCGTTGAAGGATGATGGGCGACTGACTTGAAGATTTTTCTTCTATGATGTGGGAGTTTTTGGAGAAGCTGAATTTGTGGGAGAAGGAGCATTTGGGAGAGTGAGCTTTTTGGTGATGCGTTTTCTAAGGATTGGTGGAGAGAACATAAAGATATAGATTGACTCGCATGATTGGTCGAGGCAGCGTACAAGAAGGACTTCTAGCTCGTTATTGAGTCGCGGTTATGATAAACGCAGTTGCTGATCTATTTCTGAGAATTGAGTTAAATGCACATGTTTTCCGTGGGCAAAGCGCATGGGGCCATGTTTGCTTATCTAAAGTATAGGGCCCGGCGCCGAGTCGCCCCGCGATAGTGCAGCTGCTATGCGCCTCGAAGCCCTTCCATGTGCATTTTGTTTTCGTCGCGGCCCGGTTTTATGACCGAGTCGAGTGGATTTTTCCGGCGGTCTTGGTCTATCCTCGGTTCCCACACGGATTAAAAATCGGAAGTACACTATCCCTTCGCTGGCGGGTGAACTCCGGGTCATCTGGCTTGCAGTATGATTTTTTTGTTTTACGACTTTTCCGAGAAACCGTGCCTAAACTATGTTCTCGTTGAATTCGAGTGGGTAAGGAGGGTCATTAGCACGCCATTGCATGCCATTGCACGCCATTGCATGTTCTTGCATGCCATTGCATGTTCTTGCATGCCATTGCATGCCGTTGCAAGCCATTGCATGCCATTGCACGCCATTGCAGGCCATTGCATGCCATTGCACGTCATTGCATGTCATTGCATGCCATTGCATGCCAATGGCGTGCAATGGCATGCCAATGGCGTGCAATGGCATGCAATGCCTTGCAATGCCATGCAATGCCATGCAATGGCGTGCAATAGCATGCAAAGGCATGCAATGGCATGCAATAATAACCAATGGCGTGCAATGGCATGCAATGGCGTGCTAATGTCGTGCCAGCCAGCCAGCCAGCCATCCAGCTAGCCAGCCAGCCAGCCAGCCAGCCAGCCAGCCAGCCAGCCAGCCAGCCAGCCAGCCAGCCAGCCAGCCAGCCAGCCAGCCAGCCAGCCAACCAGCCATGCCATTGCCAGCCAGCCAATGACATGCAATGTCATGCAATGGCATGCAATGACATGCAATAGCATGCAATGGCATGCAATGACATGCAATGGCGTGCAATGGCATGCAATGGCGTGCACTGGCGTGCAATGGCATGCAATGGCGTGCAATGGCATGCAATGGCGTGCAATGGAGTGCAATGGCGTGCAATGGCATGCCAGCAAGCCAGCCAGCCAGCCAATCAGCCAGAGAATCAGCCATGAAGCCGAATCCACAAAGACCATCTTATCATCCACACGCATTTGTTAATAAACAAAGGTAAAAGCAATGCTGATGAACGTTTTGGGGGATTCGATGGGACATTCCTGATACGAAGCCACGGAGGTTTTCTCTGCTTTTACCTTACTTTCGGTCATTTTGCGTCAAGATCTATCACGACGCTCGGAGGACGATTATAGGCGCATTTGTTAACAAACAAAGATATAAGCAATGATGATGAAGGTTTTGGGGGATTCGATGGGACATTCCTGATACGACGGCACGGAGGTTTCCTCTGCTTTTACCTTAACCTCCGTGCCGTCGTATTTGGTTGTTTTTTTTTATATGTATTTAATAAGTATGGTATTTGTATTGTTTGATGTATACGAAAAGAGTTCTGGCTCCTAGCTGTTGTCAAATAATTGTAAAAAATTTTTATCGGCATCTTAACTATACAAGTGTGATCTGCTGATGGATAGGCGTTAGTTCTAGGTACTTTCTGGGTAGAATGCTATGGTATTTGTATTGTTTGATGTATACGAAATGAGTTCTGGCTCCTAACTGTTGTCAAATAATTGTAAAAAAATTTTATCGGCATCTTAACTATGCAAGTGTGATCTGCTGATGGACAGGCGTTAGTTCTAGGTACTTTTTGGGTAGAATGCTATGGTATTTGTATTATTTGATGTGTTCGAAAAGAGTTCTGGCTCCTAGCTGTTGTCAAATAATTGTAAAAAAATTTATCGGCATCTTAACTATACAAGTGTGATCTGCTGATGGATAGGCGTTAGTTCTAGGTACTTTCTGGGTAGAATGCTATGGTATTTGTATTGTTTGATGTATACGAAAAGAGTTCTGGGTCCTAGCTGTTGTCAAATAATTGTAAAAAAAATTTATCGGCATCTTAACTATGCAAGTGTGATCTGCTGATGGATAGGCGTTAGTTCTAGGTACTTTTTGGGTAGAATGCTATGGTATTTGTATTATTTGATGTGTTCGAAAAGAGTTCTGGCTCCTAGCTGTTGTCAAATAATTGTAGAAAAATTTTATCGGCATCTTAACTATACAAGTGTGATCTGCTGATGGATAGGCGTTAGTTCTAGATACTTTCTGGGTAGAATGCTATGGTATTTGTATTGTTTGATGTTCACGAAAAGAGTTCTGGCTCCTAGCTATTGTCAAATATGTCAGGAGACTGAATGTTAAAGAACTAACTTCGATGGAAACTGTCGTGGGAGAACTTGAGTCGTTGAAGGATGATGGGCGACTGACTTGAAGATTTTTCTTCTATGATGTGGGAGTTTTTGGAGAAGCTGAATTTGTGGGAGAAGGAGCATTTGGGAGAGTGAGCTTTTTGGTGATGCGTTTTCTAAGGATTGGTGGAGAGAACATAAAGATATAGATTGACTCGCATGATTGGTCGAGGCAGCGTACAAGAAGGACTTCTAGCTCGTTATTGAGTCGCGGTTATGATAAACGCAGTTGCTGATCTATTTCTGAGAATTGAGTTAAATGCACATGTTTTCCGTGGGCAAAGCGCATGGGGCCATGTTTGCTTATCTAAAGTATAGGGCCCGGCGCCGAGTCGCCCCGCGATAGTGCAGCTGCTATGCGCCTCGAAGCCCTTCCATGTGCATTTTGTTTTCGTCGCGGCCCGGTTTTATGACCGAGTCGAGTGGATTTTTCCGGCGGTCTTGGTCTATCCTCGGTTCCCACACGGATTAAAAATCGGAAGTACACTATCCCTTCGCTGGCGGGTGAACTCCGGGTCATCTGGCTTGCAGTATGATTTTTTTGTTTTACGACTTTTCCGAGAAACCGTGCCTAAACTATGTTCTCGTTGAATTCGAGTGGGTAAGGAGGGTCATTAGCACGCCATTGCATGCCATTGCACGCCATTGCATGTTCTTGCATGCCATTGCATGTTCTTGCATGCCATTGCATGCCGTTGCAAGCCATTGCATGCCATTGCACGCCATTGCAGGCCATTGCACGTCATTGCATGTCATTGCATGCCATTGCATGCCAATGGCGTGCAATGGCATGCCAATCGCGTGCAATGGCATGCAATGCCATGCAATGCCATGCAATGGCGTGCAATAGCATGCAAAGGCATGCAATAATAACCAATGGCGTGCAATGGCATGCAATGGCGTGCTAATGTCGTGCCAGCCAGCCAGCCAGCCATCCAGCTAGCCAGCCAGCCAGCCAGCCAGCCAGCCAGCCAGCCAGCCAGCCAGCCAGCCAGCCAGCCAGCCAGCCAGCCAGCCAGCCAACCAGCCATGCCATTGCCAGCCAGCCAATGACATGCAATGGCATGCAATGGCATGCAATGACATGCAATAGCATGCAATGGCATGCAATGACATGCAATGGCGTGCAATGGCGTGCAATGGCGTGCAATGGCATGCAATGGCGTGCAATGGCATGCAATGGCATGCAATGGCGTGCAATGGCGTGCAATGGCATGCAATGGCGTGCAATGGCATGCAGTGGCGTGCAATGGAGTGCAATGGCGTGCAATGGCATGCCAGCCAGCCAGCCAGCCAGCCAGCCAATCAGCCAGAGAATCAGCCATGAAGCCGAATCCACAAAGACCATCTTATCATCCACACGCATTTGTTAATAAACAAAGGTAAAAGCAATGCTGATGAACGTTTTGGGGGATTCGATGGGACATTCCTGATACGAAGGCACGGAGGTTTTCTCTGCTTTTACCTTACTTTCGGTCATTTTGCGTCAAGATCTATCACGACGCTCGGAGGACGATTATAGGCGCATTTGTTAACAAACAAAGATAAAAGCAATGATGATGAAGGTTTTGGGGGATTCGATGGGACATTCCTGATACGACGGCACGGAGGTTTCCTCTGCTTTTACCTTAACCTCCGTGCCGTCGTATTTGGTTGTTTTTTTTTATATGTATTTAATAAGTATGGTATTTGTATTGTTTGATGTATACGAAAAGAGTTCTGGCTCCTAGCTGTTGTCAAATAATTGTAAAAAAATTTTATCGGCATCTTAACTATACAAGTGTGATCTGCTGATGGATAGGCGGTAGTTCTAGGTACTTTCTGGGTAGAATGCTATGGTATTTGTATTGTTTGATGTATACGAAATGAGTTCTGGCTCCTAACTGTTGTCAAATAATTGTAAAAAAATTTTATCGGCATCTTAACTATGCAGGTGTGATCTGCTGATGGATAGGCGTTAGTTCTAGGTACTTTCTGGGTAGAATGCTATGGTATTTGTATTGTTTGATGTACACGAAAAGAGTTCTGGGTCCTAGCTGTTGTCAAATAATTGTAAAAAAAATTTATCGGCATCTTAACTATGCAAGTGTGATCTGCTGATGGATAGGCGTTAGTTCTAGGTACTTTTTGGGTAGAATGCTATGGTATTTGTATTATTTGATGTGTTCGAAAAGAGTTCTGGCTCCTAGCTGTTGTCAAATAATTGTAGAAAAATTTTATCTGCATCTTAACTATACAAGTGTGATCTGCTGATGGATAGGCGTTAGTTCTAGATACTTTCTGGGTAGAATGCTATGGTATTTGTATTGTTTGATGTTCACGAAAAGAGTTCTGGCTCCTAGCTATTGTCAAATATGTCAGGAGACTGAATGTTAAAGAACTAACTTCGATGGAAACTGTCGTGGGAGAACTTGAGTCGTTGAAGGATGATGGGCGACTGACTTGAAGATTTTTCTTCTATGATGTGGGAGTTTTTGGAGAAGCTGAATTTGTGGGAGAAGGAGCATTTGGGAGAGTGAGCTTTTTGGTGATGCGTTTTCTAAGGATTGGTGGAGAGAACATAAAGATATAGATTGACTCGCATGATTGGTCGAGGCAGCGTACAAGAAGGACTTCTAGCTCGTTATTGAGTCGCGGTTATGATAAACGCAGTTGCTGATCTATTTCTGAGAATTGAGTTAAATGCACATGTTTTCCGTGGGCAAAGCGCATGGGGCCGTGTTTGCTTATCTAAAGTATAGGGCCCGGCGCCGAGTCGCCCCGCGATAGTGCAGCTGCTATGCGCCTCGAAGCCCTTCCATGTGCATTTTGTTTTCGTCGCGGCCCGGTTTTATGACCGAGTCGAGTGGATTTTTCCGGCGGTCTTGGTCTATCCTCGGTTCCCACACGGATTAAAAATCGGAAGTACACTATCCCTTCGCTGGCGGGTGAACTCCGGGTCATCTGGCTTGCAGTATGATTTTTTTGTTTTACGACTTTTCCGAGAAACCGTGCCTAAACTATGTTCTCGTTGAATTCGAGTGGGTAAGGAGGGTCATTAGCACGCCATTGCATGCCATTGCACGCCATTGCATGCCATTGCACGCCATTGCATGTTCTTGCATGCCATTGCATGTTCTTGCATGCCATTGCATGCCGTTGCAAGCCATTGCATGGCATTGCACGCCATTGCAGGCCATTGCATGCCATTGCACGTCATTGCATGTCATTGCATGCCATTGCATGCCAATGGCGTGCAGTGGCATGCCAATGGCGTGCAATGGCATGCAATGCCTTGCAATGCCATGCAATGCCATGCAATGGCGTGCAATAGCATGCAAAGGCATGCAATGGCATGCAATAATAAGCAATGGCGTGCAATGGCCTGCAATGGCGTGCTAATGTCGTGCCAGCCAGCCAGCCAGCCATCCAGCTAGCCAGCCAGCCAGCCAGCCAGCCAGCCAGCCAGCCAGCCAGCCAGCCAGCCAGCCAGCCAGCCAGCCAACCAGCCATGCCATTGCCAGCCAGCCAATGACATGCAATGGCATGCAATGGCATGCAATGACATGCAATAGCATGCAATGGCATGCAATGACATGCAATGGCGTGCAATGGCGTGCAATGGCATGCAATGGCGTGCAATGGCATGCAATGGCATGCAATGGCGTGCGATGGCGTGCAATGGCGTGCAATGGCATGCAATGGCGTGCAATGGAGTGCAATGGCGTGCAATGGCATGCCAGCCAGCCAGCCAGCCAGCCAGCCAGCCAATCAGCCAGAGAATCAGCCATGAAGCCGAATCCACAAAGACCATCTTATCATCCACACGCATTTGTTAATAAACAAAGGTAAAAGCAATGCTGATGAACGTTTTGGGGGATTCGATGGGACATTCCTGATACGAAGGCACGGAGGTTTTCTCTGCTTTTACCTTACTTTCGGTCATTTTGCGTCAAGATCTATCACGACGCTCGGAGGACGATTATAGGCGCATTTGTTAACAAACAAAGATAAAAGCAATGATGATGAAGGTTTTGGGGGATTCGATGGGACATTCCTGATACGACGGCACGGAGGTTTCCTCTGCTTGAACCTTAACCTCCGTGCCGTCGTATTTGGTTGTTTTTTTTTATATGTATTTAATAAGTATGGTATTTGTATTATTTGATGTGTTCGAAAAGAGTTCTGGCTCCTAGCTGTTGTCAAATAATTGTAAAAAAATTTATCGGCATCTTAACTATACAAGTGTGATCTGCTGATGGATAGGCGTTAGTTCTAGGTACTTTCTGGGTAGAATGCTATGGTATTTGTATTGTTTGATGTATACGAAAAGAGTTCTGGGTCCTAGCTGTTGCCAAATAATTGTAAAAAAAATTTATCGGCATCTTAACTATGCAAGTGTGATCTGCTGATGGATAGGCGTTAGTTCTAGGTACTTTTTGGGTAGAATGCTATGGTATTTGTATTAATTGATGTGTTCGAAAAGAGTTCTGGCTCCTAGCTGTTGTCAAATAATTGTAGAAAAATTTTATCGGCATCTTAACTATACAAGTGTGATCTGCTGATGGATAGGCGTTAGTTCTAGATACTTTCTGGGTAGAATGCTATGGTATTTGTATTGTTTGATGTTCACGAAAAGAGTTCTGGCTCCTAGCTATTGTCAAATATGTCAGGAGACTGAATGTTAAAGAACTAACTTCGATGGAAACTGTCGTGGGAGAACTTGAGTCGTTGAAGGATGATGGGCGACTGACTTGAAGATTTTTCTTCTATGATGTGAGAGTTTTTGGAGAAGCTGAATTTGTGGGAGAAGGAGCATTTGGGAGAGTGAGCTTTTTGGTGATGCGTTTTCTAAGGATTGGTGGAGAGAACATAAAGATATAGATTGACTCGCATGATTGGTCGAGGCAGCGTACAAGAAGGACTTCTAGCTCGTTATTGAGTCGCGGTTATGATAAACGCAGTTGCTGATCTATTTCTGAGAATTGAGTTAAATGCACATGTTTTCCGTGGGCAAAGCGCATGGGGCCATGTTTGCTTATCTAAAGTATAGGGCCCGGCGCCGAGTCGCCCCGCGATAGTGCAGCTGCTATGCGCCTCGAAGCCCTTCCATGTGCATTTTGTTTTCGTCGCGGCCCGGTTTTATGACCGAGTCGAGTGGATTTTTCCGGCGGTCTTGGTCTATCCTCGGTTCCCACACGGATTAAAAATCGGAAGTACACTATCCCTTCGCTGGCGGGTGAACTCCGGGTCATCTGGCTTGCAGTATGATTTTTTTGTTTTACGACTTTTCCGAGAAACCGTGCCTAAACTATGTTCTCGTTGAATTCGAGTGGGTAAGGAGGGTCATTAGCACGCCATTGCATGCCATTGCACGCCATTGCATGTTCTTGCATGCCATTGCATGTTCTTGCATGCCATTGCATGCCGTTGCAAGCCATTGCATGCCATTGCACGCCATTGCAGGCCATTGCATGCCATTGCACGTCATTGCATGTCATTGCATGCCATTGCATGCCAATGGCGTGCAATGGCATGCCAATGGCGTGCAATGGCATGCAATGCCTTGCAATGCCATGCAATGCCATGCAATGGCGTGCAATAGCATGCAAAGGCATGCAATGGCATGCAATAATAACCAATGGCGTGCAATGGCATGCAATGGCGTGCTAATGTCGTGCCAGCCAGCCAGCCAGCCATCCAGCTAGCCAGCCAGCCAGCCAGCCAGCCAGCCAGCCAGCCAGCCAGCCAGCCAGCCAGCCAGCCAGCCAGCCAGCCAGCCAACCAGCCATGCCATTGCCAGCCAGCCAATGACATGCAATGTCATGCAATGGCATGCAATGACATGCAATAGCATGCAATGGCATGCAATGACATGCAATGGCGTGCAATGGCATGCAATGGCGTGCACTGGCGTGCAATGGCATGCAATGGCGTGCAATGGCATGCAATGGCGTGCAATGGAGTGCAATGGCGTGCAATGGCATGCCAGCAAGCCAGCCAGCCAGCCAATCAGCCAGAGAATCAGCCATGAAGCCGAATCCACAAAGACCATCTTATCATCCACACGCATTTGTTAATAAACAAAGGTAAAAGCAATGCTGATGAACGTTTTGGGGGATTCGATGGGACATTCCTGATACGAAGCCACGGAGGTTTTCTCTGCTTTTACCTTACTTTCGGTCATTTTGCGTCAAGATCTATCACGACGCTCGGAGGACGATTATAGGCGCATTTGTTAACAAACAAAGATAAAAGCAATGATGATGAAGGTTTTGGGGGATTCGATGGGACATTCCTGATACGACGGCACGGAGGTTTCCTCTGCTTTTACCTTAACCTCCGTGCCGTCGTATTTGGTTGTTTTTTTTTATATGTATTTAATAAGTATGGTATTTGTATTGTTTGATGTATACGAAAAGAGTTCTGGCTCCTAGCTGTTGTCAAATAATTGTAAAAAAATTTTATCGGCATCTTAACTATACAAGTGTGATCTGCTGATGGATAGGCGTTAGTTCTAGGTACTTTCTGGGTAGAATGCTATGGTATTTGTATTGTTTGATGTATACGAAATGAGTTCTGGCTCCTAACTGTTGTCAAATAATTGTAAAAAAATTTTATCGGCATCTTAACTATGCAAGTGTGATCTGCTGATGGACAGGCGTTAGTTCTAGGTACTTTTTGGGTAGAATGCTATGGTATTTGTATTATTTGATGTGTTCGAAAAGAGTTCTGGCTCCTAGCTGTTGTCAAATAATTGTAAAATAATTTATCGGCATCTTAACTATACAAGTGTGATCTGCTGATGGATAGGCGTTAGTTCTAGGTACTTTCTGGGTAGAATGCTATGGTATTTGTATTGTTTGATGTATACGAAAAGAGTTCTGGGTCCTAGCTGTTGTCAAATAATTGTAAAAAAAATTTATCGGCATCTTAACTATGCAAGTGTGATCTGCTGATGGATAGGCGTTAGTTCTAGGTACTTTTTGGGTAGAATGCTATGGTATTTGTATTATTTGATGTGTTCGAAAAGAGTTCTGGCTCCTAGCTGTTGTCAAATAATTGTAGAAAAATTTTATCGGCATCTTAACTATACAAGTGTGATCTGCTGATGGATAGGCGTTAGTTCTAGATACTTTCTGGGTAGAATGCTATGGTATTTGTATTGTTTGATGTTCACGAAAAGAGTTCTGGCTCCTAGCTATTGTCAAATATGTCAGGAGACTGAATGTTAAAGAACTAACTTCGATGGAAACTGTCGTGGGAGAACTTGAGTCGTTGAAGGATGATGGGCGACTGACTTGAAGATTTTTCTTCTATGATGTGGGAGTTTTTGGAGAAGCTGAATTTGTGGGAGAAGGAGCATTTGGGAGAGTGAGCTTTTTGGTGATGCGTTTTCTAAGGATTGGTGGAGAGAACATAAAGATATAGATTGACTCGCATGATTGGTCGAGCCAGCGTACAAGAAGGACTTCTAGCTCGTTATTGAGTCGCGGTTATGATAAACGCAGTTGCTGATCTATTTCTGAGAATTGAGTTAAATGCACATGTTTTCCGTGGGCAAAGCGCATGGGGCCATGTTTGCTTATCTAAAGTATAGGGCCCGGCGCCGAGTCGCCCCGCGATAGTGCAGCTGCTATGCGCCTCGAAGCCCTTCCATGTGCATTTTGTTTTCGTCGCGGCCCGGTTTTATGACCGAGTCGAGTGGATTTTTCCGGCGGTCTTGGTCTATCCTCGGTTCCCACACGGATTAAAAATCGGAAGTACACTATCCCTTCGCTGGCGGGTGAACTCCGGGTCATCTGGCTTGCAGTATGATTTTTTTGTTTTACGACTTTTCCGAGAAACCGTGCCTAAACTATGTTCTCGTTGAATTCGAGTGGGTAAGGAGGGTCATTAGCACGCCATTGCATGCCATTGCACGCCATTGCATGTTCTTGCATGCCATTGCATGTTCTTGCATGCCATTGCATGCCGTTGCAAGCCATTGCATGCCATTGCACGCCATTGCAGGCCATTGCATGCCATTGCACGTCATTGCATGTCATTGCATGCCATTGCATGCCAATGGCGTGCAATGGCATGCCAATGGCGTGCAATGGCATGCAATGCCATGCAATGCCATGCAATGCCATGCAATGGCGTGCAATAGCATGCAAAGGCATGCAATGGCATGCAATAATAACCAATGGCGTGCAATGGCATGCAATGGCGTGCTAATGTCGTGCCAGCCAGCCAGCCAGCCATCCAGCTAGCCAGCCAGCCAGCCAGCCAGCCAGCCAGCCAGCCAGCCAGCCAGCCAGCCAGCCAGCCAGCCAGCCAGCCAGCCAGCCAGCCAGCCAGCCAGCCAGCCAGCCAGCCAACCAGCCATGCCATTGCCAGCCAGCCAATGACATGCAATGGCATGCAATGGCATGCAATGACATGCAATAGCATGCAATGGCATGCAATGACATGCAATGGCGTGCAATGGCGTGCAATGGCGTGCAATGGCATGCAATGGCGTGCAATGGCATGCAATGGCATGCAATGGCGTGCAATGGCGTGCAATGGCATGCAATGGCGTGCAATGGCATGCAATGGCGTGCAATGGAGTGCAATGGCGTGCAATGGCATGCCAGCCAGCCAGCCAGCCAGCCAGCCAATCAGCCAGAGAATCAGCCATGAAGCCGAATCCACAAAGACCATCTTATCATCCACACGCATTTGTTAATAAACAAAGGTAAAAGCAATGCTGATGAACGTTTTGGGGGATTCGATGGGACATTCCTGATAAGAAGGCACGGAGGTTTTCTCTGCTTTTACCTTACTTTCGGTCATTTTGCGTCAAGATCTATCACGACGCTCGGAGGACGATTATAGGCGCATTTGTTAACAAACAAAGATAAAAGCAATGATGATGAAGGTTTTGGGGGATTCGATGGGACATTCCTGATACGACGGCACGGAGGTTTCCTCTGCTTGAACCTTAACCTCCGTGCCGTCGTATTTGGTTGTTTTTTTTTATATGTATTTAATAAGTATGGTATTTGTATTATTTGATGTGTTCGAAAAGAGTTCTGGCTCCTAGCTGTTGTCAAATAATTGTAAAAAAATTTATCGGCATCTTAACTATACAAGTGTGATCTGCTGATGGATAGGCGTTAGTTCTACGTACTTTCTGGGTAGAATGCTATGGTATTTGTATTGTTTGATGTATACGAAAAGAGTTCTGGGTCCTAGCTGTTGTCAAATAATTGTAAAAAAAATTTATCGGCATCTTAACTATGCAAGTGTGATCTGCTGATGGATAGGCGTTAGTTCTAGGTACTTTTTGGGTAGAATGCTATGGTATTTGTATTAATTGATGTGTTCGAAAAGAGTTCTGGCTCCTAGCTGTTGTCAAATAATTGTAGAAAAATTTTATCGGCATCTTAACTATACAAGTGTGATCTGCTGATGGATAGGCGTTAGTTCTAGATACTTTCTGGGTAGAATGCTATGGTATTTGTATTGTTTGATGTTCACGAAAAGAGTTCTGGCTCCTAGCTATTGTCAAATATGTCAGGAGACTGAATGTTAAAGAACTAACTTCGATGGAAACTGTCGTGGGAGAACTTGAGTCGTTGAAGGATGATGGGCGACTGACTTGAAGATTTTTCTTCTATGATGTGGGAGTTTTTGGAGAAGCTGAATTTGTGGGAGAAGGAGCATTTGGGAGAGTGAGCTTTTTGGTGATGCGTTTTCTAAGGATTGGTGGAGAGAACATAAAGATATAGATTGACTCGCATGATTGGTCGAGGCAGCGTACAAGAAGGACTTCTAGCTCGTTATTGAGTCGCGGTTATGATAAACGCAGTTGCTGATCTATTTCTGAGAATTGAGTTAAATGCACATGTTTTCCGTGGGCAAAGCGCATGGGGCCATGTTTGCTTATCTAAAGTATAGGGCCCGGCGCCGATTCGCCCCGCGATAGTGCAGCTGCTATGCGCCTCGAAGCCCTTCCATGTGCATTTTGTTTTCGTCGCGGCCCGGTTTTATGACCGAGTCGAGTGGATTTTTCCGGCGGTCTTGGTCTATCCTCGGTTCCCACACGGATTAAAAATCGGAAGTACACTATCCCTTCGCTGGCGGGTGAACTCCGGGTCATCTGGCTTGCAGTATGATTTTTTTGTTTTACGACTTTTCCGAGAAACCGTGCCTAAACTATGTTCTCGTTGAATTCGAGTGGGTAAGGAGGGTCATTAGCACGCCATTGCATGCCATTGCACGCCATTGCATGTTCTTGCATGCCATTGCATGTTCTTGCATGCCATTGCATGCCGTTGCAAGCCATTGCATGCCATTGCACGCCATTGCAGGCCATTGCATGCCATTGCACGTCATTGCATGTCATTGCATGCCATTGCATGCCAATGGCGTGCAATGGCATGCCAATGGCGTGCAATGGCATGCAATGCCTTGCAATGCCATGCAATGCCATGCAATGGCGTGCAATAGCATGCAAAGGCATGCAATGGCATGCAATAATAACCAATGGCGTGCAATGGCATGCAATGGCGTGCTAATGTCGTGCCAGCCAGCCAGCCAGCCATCCAGCTAGCCAGCCAGCCAGCCAGCCAGCCAGCCAGCCAGCCAGCCAGCCAGCCAGCCAGCCAGCCAGCCAGCCAGCCAGCCAGCCAGCCAGCCAACCAGCCATGCCATTGCCAGCCAGCCAATGACATGCAATGGCATGCAATGACATGCAATAGCATGCAATGGCATGCAATGACATGCAATGGCGTGCAATGGCGTGCAATGGCATGCAATGGCGTGCAATGGCATGCAATGGCATGCAATGGCGTGCAATGGCGTGCAATGGCATGCAATGGCGTGCAATGGCATGCAATGGCGTGCAATGGAGTGCAATGGCGTGCAATGGCATGCCAGCCAGCCAGCCAGCCAGCCAGCCAGCCAATCAGCCAGAGAATCAGCCATGAAGCCGAATCCACAAAGACCATCTTATCATCCACACGCATTTGTTAATAAACAAAGGTAAAAGCAATGCTGATGAACGTTTTGGGGGATTCGATGGGACATTCCTGATACGAAGGCACGGAGGTTTTCTCTGCTTTTACCTTACTTTCGGTCATTTTGCGTCAAGATCTATCACGACGCTCGGAGGACGATTATAGGCGCATTTGTTAACAAACAAAGATAAAAGCAATGATGATGAAGGTTTTGGGGGATTCGATGGGACATTCCTGATACGACGGCATGGAGGTTTCCTCTCCTTTTACCTTAACCTCCGTGCCGTCGTATTTGGTTGTTTTTTTTTATATGTATTTAATAAGTATGGTATTTGTATTGTTTGATGTATACGAAAAGAGTTCTGGCTCCTAGCTGTTGTCAAATAATTGTAAAAAAATTTTATCGGCATCTTAACTATACAAGTGTGATCTGCTGATGGATAGGCGTTAGTTCTAGGTACTTTCTGGGTAGAATGCTATGGTATTTGTATTGTTTGATGTATACGAAATGAGTTCTGGCTCCTAACTGTTGTCAAATAATTGTAAAAAAATTTTATCGGCATCTTAACTATGCAAGTGTGATCTGCTGATGGACAGGCGTTAGTTCTAGGTACTTTTTGGGTAGAATGCTATGGTATTTGTATTATTTGATGTGTTCGGAAAGAGTTCTGGCTCCTAGCTGTTGTCAAATAATTGTAAAAAAATTTATCGGCATCTTAACTATACAAGTGTGATCTGCTGATGGATAGGCGTTAGTTCTAGGTACTTTCTGGGTAGAATGCTATGGTATTTGTATTGTTTGATGTATACGAAAAGAGTTCTGGGTCCTAGCTGTTGTCAAATAATTGTAAAAAAAATTTATCGGCATCTTAACTATGCAAGTGTGATCTGCTGATGGATAGGCGTTAGTTCTAGGTACTTTTTGGGTAGAAGGCTATGGTATTTGTATTATTTGATGTGTTCGAAAAGAGTTCTGGCTCCTAGCTGTTGTCAAATAATTGTAGAAAAATTTTATCGGCATCTTAACTATACAAGTGTGATCTGCTGATGGATAGGCGTTAGTTCTAGATACTTTCTGGGTAGAATGCTATGGTATTTGTATTGTTTGATGTTCTCGAAAAGAGTTCTGGCTCCTAGCTATTGTCAAATATGTCAGGAGACTGAATGTTAAAGAACTAACTTCGATGGAAACTGTCGTGGGAGAACTTGAGTCGTTGAAGGATGATGGGCGACTGACTTGAAGATTTTTCTTCTATGATGTGGGAGTTTTTGGAGAAGCTGAATTTGTGGGAGAAGGAGCATTTGGGAGAGTGAGCTTTTTGGTGATGCGTTTTCTAAGGATTGGTGGAGAGAACATAAAGATATAGATTGACTCGCATGATTGGTCGAGGCAGCGTACAAGAAGGACTTCTAGCTCGTTATTGAGTCGCGGTTATGATAAACGCAGTTGCTGATCTATTTCTGAGAATTGAGTTAAATGCACATGTTTTCCGTGGGCAAAGCGCATGGGGCCATGTTTGCTTATCTAAAGTATAGGGCCCGGCGCCGAGTCGCCCCGCGATAGTGCAGCTGCTATGCGCCTCGAAGCCCTTCCATGTGCATTTTGTTTTCGTCGCGGCCCGGTTTTATGACCGAGTCGAGTGGATTTTTCCGGCGGTCTTGGTCTATCCTCGGTTCCCACACGGATTAAAAATCGGAAGTACACTATCCCTTCGCTGGCGGGTGAACTCCGGGTCATCTGGCTTGCAGTATGATTTTTTTGTTTTACGACTTTTCCGAGAAACCGTGCCTAAACTATGTTCTCGTTGAATTCGAGTGGGTAAGGAGGGTCATTAGCACGCCATTGCATGCCATTGCATGCCATTGCACGCCATTGCATGTTCTTGCATGCCATTGCATGTTCTTGCATGCCATTGCACGTCATTGCATGTCATTGCATGCCATTGCATGCCAATGGCGTGCAATGGCATGCCAATGGCGTGCAATGGCATGCAATGCCTTGCAATGCCATGCAATGCCATGCAATGGCGTGCAATAGCATGCAAAGGCATGCAATGGCATGCAATAATAACCAATGGCGTGCAATGGCATGCAATGGCGTGCTAATGTCGTGCCAGCCAGCCAGCCAGCCATCCAGCTAGCCAGCCAGCCAGCCAGCCAGCCAGCCAGCCAGCCAGCCAGCCAGCCAGCCAGCCAGCCAGCCAGCCAGCCAGCCAGCCAGCCAGCCAGCCAGCCAGCCAGCCAGCCAGCCAGCCAGCCAGCCAGCCAGCCAGCCAGCCAGCCAGCCAGCCAGCCAGCCAACTAGCCATGCCATTGCCAGCCAGCCAATGACATGCAATGGCATGCAATGACATGCAATAGCATGCAATGGCATGCAATGACATGCAATGGCGTGCAATGGCGTGCAATGGCGTGCAATGGCATGCAATGGCGTGCAATGGCGTGCAATGGCATGCAATGGCGTGCAATGGAGTGCAATGGCGTGCAATGGCATGCCAGCCAGCCAGCCAGCCAGCCAGCCAGCCAGCCAGCCAATCAGCCAGAGAATCAGCCATGAAGCCGAATCCACAAAGACCATCTTATCATCCACACGCATTTGTTAATAAACAAAGGTAAAAGCAATGCTGATGAACGTTTTGGGGGATTCGATGGGACATTCCTGATACGAAGGCACGGAGGTTTTCTCTGCTTTTACCTTACTTTCGGTCATTTTGCGTCAAGATCTATCACGACGCTCGGAGGACGATTATAGGCGCATTTGTTAACAAACAAAGATAAAAGCAATGATGATGAAGGTTTTGGGGGATTCGATGGGACATTCCTGATACGACGGCACGGAGGTTTCCTCTGCTTTTACCTTAACCTCCGTGCCGTCGTATTTGGTTGTTTTTTTTTATATGTATTTAATAAGTATGGTATTTGTATTGTTTGATGTATACGAAAAGAGTTCTGGCTCCTAGCTGTCGTCAAATAATTGTAAAAAAATTTTATCGGCATCTTAACTATACAAGTGTGATCTGCTGATGGATAGGCGTTAGTTCTAGGTACTTTCTGGGTAGAATGCTATGGTATTTGTATTGTTTGATGTATACGAAATGAGTTCTGGCTCCTAACTGTTGTCAAATAATTGTAAAAAAATTTTATCGGCATCTTAACTATGCAAGTGTGATCTGCTGATGGACAGGCGTTAGTTCTAGGTACTTTTTGGGTAGAATGCTATGGTATTTGTATTATTTGATGTGTTCGAAAAGAGTTCTGGCTCCTAGCTGTTGTCAAATAATTGTAAAAAAATTTATCGGCATCTTAACTATACAAGTGTGATGTGCTGATGGATAGGCGTTAGTTCTAGGTACTTTCTGGGTAGGATGCTATGGTATTTGTATTGTTTGATGTATACGAAAAGAGTTCTGGGTCCTAGCTGTTGTCAAATAATTGTAAAAAAAATTTATCGGCATCTTAACTATGCAAGTGTGATCTGCTGATGGATAGGCGTTAGTTCTAGGTACTTTTTGGGTAGAATGCTATGGTATTTGTATTATTTGATGTGTTCGAAAAGAGTTCTGGCTCCTAGCTGTTGTCAAATAATTGTAGAGAAATTTTATCGGCCTCTTAACTATACAAGTGTGATCTGCTGATGGATAGGCGTTAGTTCTAGATACTTTCTGGGTAGAATGCTATGGTATTTGTATTGTTTGATGTTCACGAAAAGAGTTCTGGCTCCTAGCTATTGTCAAATATGTCAGGAGACTCAATGTTAAAGAACTAACTTCGATGGAAACTGTCGTGGGAGAACTTGAGTCGTTGAAGGATGATGGGCGACTGACTTGAAGATTTTTCTTCTATGATGTGGGAGTTTTTGGAGAAGCTGAATTTGTGGGAGAAGGAGCATTTGGGAGAGTGAGCTTTTTGGTGATGCGTTTTCTAAGGATTGGTGGAGAGAACATAAAGATATAGATTGACTCGCATGATTGGTCGAGGCAGCGTACAAGAAGGACTTCTAGCTCGTTATTGAGTCGCGGTTATGATAAACGCAGTTGCTGATCTATTTCTGAGAATTGAGTTAAATGCACATGTTTTCCGTGGGCAAAGCGCATGGGGCCGTGTTTGCTTATCTAAAGTATAGGGCCCGGCGCCGAGTCGCCCCGCGATAGTGCAGCTGCTATGCGCCTCGAAGGCCTTCCATGCGCATTTTGTTTTCGTCGCGGCCCGGTTTTATGACCGAGTCGAGTGGATTTTTCCGGCGGTCTTGGTCTATCCTCGGTTCCCACACGGATTAAAAATCGGAAGTACACTATCCCTTCGCTGGCGGGTGAACTCCGGGTCATCTGGCTTGCAGTATGATTTTTTTGTTTTACGACTTTTCCGAGAAACCGTGCCTAAACTATGTTCTCGTTGAATTCGAGTGGGTAAGGAGGGTCATTAGCACGCCATTGCATGCCATTGCACGCCATTGCATGTTCTTGCATGCCATTGCATGTTCTTGCATGCCATTGCATGCCGTTGCAAGCCATTGCATGCCATTGCACGCCATTGCAGGCCATTGCATGCCATTGCACGTCATTGCATGCCATTGCATGCCAATGGCGTGCAGTGGCATGCCAATGGCGTGCAATGGCATGCAATGCCTTGCAATGCCATGCAATGCCATGCAATGGCGTGCAATAGCATGCAAAGGCATGCAATGGCATGCAATAATAAGCAATGGCGTGCAATGGCATGCAATGGCGTGCTAATGTCGTGCCAGCCAGCCAGCCAGCCATCCAGCTAGCCAGCCAGCCAGCCAGCCAGCCAGCCAGCCAGCCAGCCAGCCAGCCAGCCAACCAGCCATGCCATTGCCAGCCAGCCAATGACATGCAATGGCATGCAATGGCATGCAATGGCATGCAATGACATGCAATAGCATGCAATGGCATGCAATGACATGCAATAGCATGCAATGGCATGCAATGACATGCAATGGCGTGCAATGGCGTGCAATGGCGTGCAATGGCATGCAATGGCGTGCAATGGCATGCAATGGCGTGCAATGGCATGCAATGGCATGCAATGGCGTGCAATGGCATGCAATGGCGTGCAATGGCATGCAATGGCGTGCAATGGAGTGCAATGGCGTGCAATGGCATGCCAGCCAGCCAGCCAGCCAGCCAGCCAATCAGCCAGAGAATCAGCCATGAAGCCGAATCCACAAAGACCATCTTATCATCCACACGCATTTGTTAATAAACAAAGGTAAAAGCAATGCTGATGAACGTTTTGGGGGATTCGATGGGACATTCCTGATACGAAGGCACGGAGGTTTTCTCTGCTTTTACCTTACTTTCGGTCATTTTGCGTCATGATCTATCACGACGCTCGGAGGACGATTATAGGCGCATTTGTTAACAAACAAAGATAAAAGCAATGATGATGAAGGTTTTGGGGGATTCGATGGGACATTCCTGATACGATGGCACGGAGGTTTCCTCTGCTTTTACCTTAACCTCCGTGCCGTCGTATTTGGTTGTTTTTTTTTATATGTATTTAATAAGTATGGTATTTGTATTGTTTGATGTATACGAAAAGAGTTCTGGCTCCTAGCTGTTGTCAAATAATTGTAAAAAAATTTTATCGGCATCTTAACTATACAAGTGTAATCTGCTGATGGATAGGCGTTAGTTCTAGGTACTTTCTGGGTAGAATGCTATGGTATTTGTATTGTTTGATGTATACGAAATGAGTTCTGGCTCCTAACTGTTGTCAAATAATTGTAAAAAAATTTTATCGGCATCTTAACTATGCAAGTGTGATCTGCTGATGGACAGGCGTTAGTTCTAGGTACTTTTTGGGTAAAATGCTATGGTATTTGTATTATTTGATGTGTTCGAAAAGAGTTCTGGCTCCTAGCTGTTGTCAAATAATTGTAAAATAATTTATCGGCATCTTAACTATACAAGTGTGATCTGCTGATGGATAGGCGTTAGTTCTAGGTACTTTCTGGGCAGAATGCTATGGTATTTGTATTGTTTGATGTATACGAAAAGAGTTCTGGGTCCTAGCTGTTGTCAAATAATTGTAAAAAAAATTTATCGGCATCTTAACTATGCAAGTGTGATCTGCTGATGGATAGGCGTTAGTTCTAGGTACTTTTTGGGTAGATTGCTATGGTATTTGTATTATTTGATGTGTTCGAAAAGAGTTCTGGCTCCTAGCTGTTGTCAAATAATTGTAGAAAAATTTTATCGGCATCTTAACTATACAAGTGTGATCTGCTGATGGATAGGCGTTAGTTCTAGATACTTTCTGGGTAGAATGCTATGGTATTTGTATTGTTTGATGTTCACGAAAAGAGTTCTGGCTCCTAGCTATTGTCAAATATGTCAGGAGACTGAATGTTAAAGAACTAACTTCGATGGAAACTGTCGTGGGAGAACTTGAGTCGTTGAAGGATGATGGGCGACTGACTTGAAGATTTTTCTTCTATGATGTGGGAGTTTTTGGAGAAGCTGAATTTGTGGGAGAAGGAGCATTTGGGAGAGTGAGCTTTTTGGTGATGCGTTTTCTAAGGATTGGTGGAGAGAACATAAAGATATAGATTGACTCGCATGATTGGTCGAGGCAGCGTACAAGAAGGACTTCTAGCTCGTTATTGAGTCGCGGTTATGATAAACGCAGTTGCTGATCTATTTCTGAGAATTGAGTTAAATGCACATGTTTTCCGTGGGCAAAGCGCATGGGGCCGTGTTTGCTTATCTAAAGTATAGGGCCCGGCGCCGAGTCGCCCCGCGATAGTGCAGCTGCTATGCGCCTCGAAGCCCTTCCATGTGCATTTTGTTTTCGTCGCGGCCCGGTTTTATGACCGAGTCGAGTGGATTTTTCCGGCGGTCTTGGTCTATCCTCGGTTCCCACACGGATTAAAAATCGGAAGTACACTATCCCTTCGCTGGCGGGTGAACTCCGGGTCATCTGGCTTGCAGTATGATTTTTTTGTTTTACGACTTTTCCGAGAAACCGTGCCTAAACTATGTTCTCGTTGAATTCGAGTGGGTAAGGAGGGTCATTAGCACGCCATTGCATGCCATTGCACGCCATTGCATGTTCTTGCATGCCATTGCATGTTCTTGCATGCCATTGCATGCCGTTGCAAGCCATTGCATGCCATTGCACGCCATTGCAGGCCATTGCATGCCATTGCACGTCATTGCATGTCATTGCATGCCATTGCATGCCAATGGCGTGCAATGGCATGCCAATGGCGTGCAATGGCATGCAATGCCATGCAATGCCATGCAATGCCATGCAATGGCGTGCAATAGCATGCAAAGGCATGCAATGGCATGCAATAATAACCAATGGCGTGCAATGGCATGCAATGGCGTGCTAATGTCGTGCCAGCCAGCCAGCCAGCCATCCAGCTAGCCAGCCAGCCAGCCAGCCAGCCAGCCAGCCAGCCAGCCAGCCAGCCAGCCAGCCAGCCAGCCAGCCAGCCAGCCAGCCAGCCAGCCAGCCAACCAGCCATGCCATTGCCAGCCAGCCAATGACATGCAATGGCATGCAATGGCATGCAATGACATGCAATGGCATGCAATGACATGCAATGGCGTGCAATGGCGTGCAAT
Organism: Ophion ventricosus; assembly: GCA_963932345.1. Classification (NCBI taxonomy): domain Eukaryota; kingdom Metazoa; phylum Arthropoda; class Insecta; order Hymenoptera; family Ichneumonidae; genus Ophion; species Ophion ventricosus. The sequence goes on from OZ010724.1 coordinate 7,751,890, forward strand.
GGCATGCAATGGCGTGCAATGGCATGCAATGGCATGCAATGGCGTGCAATGGCGTGCAATGGCATGCAATGGCGTGCAATGGCATGCAATGGCGTGCAATGGAGTGCAATGGCGTGCAATGGCATGCCAGCCAGCCAGCCAGCCAGCCAGCCAATCAGCCAGAGAATCAGCCATGAAGCCGAATCCACAAAGACCATCTTATCATCCACACGCATTTGTTAATAAACAAAGGTAAAAGCAATGCTGATGAACGTTTTGGGGGATTCGATGGGACATTCCTGATACGAAGGCACGGAGGTTTTCTCTGCTTTTACCTTACTTTCGGTCATTTTGCGTCAAGATCTATCACGACGCTCGGAGGACGATTATAGGCGCATTTGTTAACAAACAAAGATAAAAGCAATGATGATGAAGGTGTTGGGGGATTCGATGGGACATTCCTGATACGACGGCACGGAGGTTTCCTCTGCTTTTACCTTAACCTCCGTGCCGTCGTATTTGGTTGTTTTTTTTTATATGTATTTAATAAGTATGGTATTTGTATTGTTTGATGTATACGAAAAGAGTTCTGGCTCCTAGCTGTTGTCAAATAATTGTAAAAAAATTTTATCGGCATCTTAACTATACAAGTGTGATCTGCTGATGGATAGGCGTTAGTTCTAGGTACTTTCTGGGTAGAATGCTATGGTATTTGTATTGTTTGATGTATACGAAATGAGTTCTGGCTCCTAACTATTGTCAAATAATTGTAAAAAAATTTTATCGGCATCTTAACTATGCAAGTGTGATCTGCTGATGGACAGGCGTTAGTTCTAGGTACTTTTTGGGTACAATGCTATGGTATTTGTATTATTTGATGTGTTCGAAAAGAGTTCTGGCTCCTAGCTGTTGTCAAATAATTGTAAAAAAATTTATCGGCATCTTAACTATACAAGTGTGATCTGCTAATGGATAGGCGTTAGTTCTAGGTACTTTCTGGGTAGAATGCTATGGTATTTGTATTGTTTGATGTACACGAAAAGAGTTCTGGGTCCTAGCTGTTGTCAAATAATTGTAAAAAAAATTTATCGGCATCTTAACTATGCAAGTGTGATCTGCTGATGGATAGGCGTTAGTTCTAGGTACTTTTTGGGTAGAATGCTATGGTATTTGTATTATTTGATGTGTTCGAAAAGAGTTCTGGCTCCTAGCTGTTGTCAAATAATTGTAGAAAAATTTTATCGGCATCTTAACTATACAAGTGTGATCTGCTGATGGATAGGCGTTAGTTCTAGATACTTTCTGGGTAGAATGCTATGGTATTTGTATTGTTTGATGTTCACGAAAAGAGTTCTGGCTCCTAGCTATTGTCAAATATGTCAGGAGACTGAATGTTAAAGAACTAACTTCGATGGAAACTGTCGTGGGAGAACTTGAGTCGTTGAAGGATGATGGGCGACTGACTTGAAGATTTTTCTTCTATGATGTGGGAGTTTTTGGAGAAGCTGAATTTGTGGGAGAAGGAGCATTTGGGAGAGTGAGATTTTTGGTGATGCGTTTTCTAAGGATTGGTGGAGAGAACATAAAGATATAGATTGACTCGCATGATTGGTCGAGGCAGCGTACAAGATGGACTTCTAGCTCGTTATTGAGTCGCGGTTATGATAAACGCAGTTGCTGATCTATTTCTGAGAATTGAGTTAAATGCACATGTTTTCCGTGGGCAAAGCGCATGGGGCCGTGTTTGCTTATCTAAAGTATAGGGCCCGGCGCCGAGTCGCCCCGCGATAGTGCAGCCGCTATGCGCCTCGAAGCCCTTCCATGTGCATTTTGTTTTCGTCGCGGCCCGGTTTTATGACCGAGTCGAGTGGATTTTTCCGGCGGTCTTGGTCTATCCTCGGTTCCCACACGGATTAAAAATCGGAAGTACACTATCCCTTCGCTGGCGGGTGAACTCCGGGTCATCTGGCTTGCAGTATGATTTTTTTGTTTTACGACTTTTCCGAGAAACCGTGCCTAAACTATGTTCTCGTTGAATTCGAGTGGGTAAGGAGGGTCATTAGCACGCCATTGCATGCCATTGCACGCCATTGCATGTTCTTGCATGCCATTGCATGTTCTTGCATGCCATTGCATGCCGTTGCAAGCCATTGCATGCCATTGCACGCCATTGCAGGCCATTGCATGCCATTGCACGTCATTGCATGTCATTGCATGCCATTGCAATGCCATGCAATGCCATGCAATGGCGTGCAATAGCATGCAAAGGCATGCAATGGCATGCAATAATAAGCAATGGCGTGCAATGGCATGCAATGGCGTGCTAATGTCGTGCCAGCCAGCCAGCCAGCCATACAGCTAGCCAGCCAGCCAGCCAGCCAGCCAGCCAGCCAGCCAGCCAGCCAGCGAGCCAGCCAGCCAGCCAGCCAGCCAGCCAACCAGCCATGCCATTGCCAGCCAGCCAATGACATGCAATGGCATGCAATGGCATGCAATGGCATGCAATGACATGCAATAGCATGCAATGGCATGCAATGGCATGCAATGGCGTGCAATGGCGTGCAATGGCGTGCAATGGCATGCAATGGCGTGCAATGGCGTGCAATGGCATGCAATGGCGTGCAATGGCATGCAATGGCGTGCAATGGAGTGCAATGGCGTGCAATGGCATGCCAGCCAGCCAGCCAGCCAGCCAGCCAATCAGCCAGAGAATCAGCCATGAAGCCGAATCCACAAAGACCATCTTATCATCCACACGCATTTGTTAATAAACAAAGGTAAAAGCAATGCTGATGAACGTTTTGGGGGATTCGATGGGACATTCCTGATACGAAGGCACGGAGGTTTTCTCTGCTTTTACCTTACTTTCGGTCATTTTGCGTCAAGATCTATCACGACGCTCGGAGGACGATTATAGGCGCATTTGTTAACAAACAAAGATAAAAGCAATGATGATGAAGGTTTTGGGGGATTCGATGGGACATTCCTGATACGACGGCACGGAGGTTTCCTCTGCTTGAACCTTAACCTCCGTGCCGTCGTATTTGGTTGTTTTTTTTTATATGTATTTAATAAGTATGGTATTTGTATTGTTTGATGTATACGAAAAGAGTTCTGGCTCCTAGCTGTTGTCAAATAATTGTAAAAAAATTTTATCGGCATCTTAACTATACAAGTGTGATCTGCTGATGGATAGGCGTTAGTTCTAGGTACTTCCTGGGTAGAATGCTATGGTATTTGTATTGTTTGATGTATACGAAATGAGTTCTGGCTCCTAACTGTTGTCAAATAATTGTAAAAAAATTTTATCGGCATCTTAACTATGCAAGTGTGATCTGCTGATGGACAGGCGTTAGTTCTAGGTACTTTTTGGGTAGAATGCTATGGTATTTGTATTATTTGATGTGTTCGAAAAGAGTTCTGGCTCCTAGCTGTTGTCAAATAATTGTAAAAAAATTTATCGGCATCTTAACTATACAAGTGTGATCTGCTGATGGATAGGCGTCAGTTCTAGGTACTTTCTGGGTAGAATGCTATGGTATTTGTATTGTTTGATGTATACGAAAAGAGTTCTGGGTCCTAGCTGTTGTCAAATAATTGTAAAAAAAATTTATCGGCATCTTAACTATGCAAGTGTGATCTGCTGATGGATAGGCGTTAGTTCTTGGTACTTTTTGGGTAGAATGATATGGTATTTGTATTATTTGATGTGTTCGAAAAGAGTTCTGGCTCCTAGCTGTTGTCAAATAATTGTAGAAAAATTTTATCGGCATCTTAACTATACAAGTGTGATCTGCTGATGGATAGGCGTTAGTTCTAGATACTTTCTGGGTAGAATGCTATGGTATTTGTATTGTTTGATGTTCACGAAAAGAGTTCTGGCTCCTAGCTATTGTCAAATATGTCAGGAGACTGAATGTTAAAGAACTAACTTCGATGGAAACTGTCGTGGGAGATCTTGAGTCGTTGAAGGATGATGGGCGACTGACTTGAAGATTTTTCTTCTATGATGTGGGAGTTTTTGGAGAAGCTGAATTTGTGGGAGAAGGAGCATTTGGGAGAGTGAGCTTTTTGGTGATGCGTTTTCTAAGGATTGGTGGAGAGAACATAAAGATATAGATTGACTCGCATGATTGGTCGAGGCAGCGGACAAGAAGGACTTCTAGCTCGTTATTGAGTCGCGGTTATGATAAACGCAGTTGCTGATCTATTTCTGAGAATTGAGTTAAATGCACATGTTTTCCGTGGGCAAAGCGCATGGGGCCGTGTTTGCTTATCTAAAGTATAGGGCCCGGCGCCGAGTCGCCCCGCGATAGTGCAGCTGCTATGCGCCTCGAAGCCCTTCCATGTGCATTTTGTTTTCGTCGCGGCCCGGTTTTATGACCGAGACGAGTGGATTTTTCCGGCGGTCTTGGTCTATCCTCGGTTCCCACACGGATTAAAAATCGGAAGTACACTATCCCGTCGCTGGCGGGTGAACTCCGGGTCATCTGGCTTGCAGTATGATTTTTTTGTTTTACGACTTTTCCGAGAAACCGTGCCTAAACTATGTTCTCGTTGAATTCGAGTGGGTAAGGAGGGTCATTAGCACGCCATTGCATGCCATTGCACGCCATTGCATGTTCTTGCATGCCATTGCATGTTCTTGCATGCCATTGCATGCCGTTGCAAGCCATTGCATGCCATTGCACGCCATTGCAGGCCATTGCATGCCATTGCACGTCATTGCATGTCATTGCATGCCATTGCATGCCAATGGCGTGCAATGGCATGCCAATGGCGTGCAATGGCATGCAATGCCTTGCAATGCCATGCAATGCCATGCAATGGCGTGCAATAGCATGCAAAGGCATGCAATGGCATGCAATAATAAGCAATGGCGTGCAATGGCATGCAATGGCGTGCTAATGTCGTGCCAGCCAGCCAGCCAGCCATCCAGCTAGCCAGCCAGCCAGCCAGCCAGCCAGCCAGCCAGCCAGCCAGCCAGCCAGCCAGCCAGCCAGCCAGCCAGCCAGCCAGCCAGCCAGCCAGCCAACCAGCCATGCCATTGCCAGCCAGCCAATGACATGCAATGGCATGCAATGTCATGCAATGGCATGCAATGACATGCAATAGCATGCAATGGCATGCAATGACATGCAATGGCGTGCAATGGCATGCAATGGCGTGCAATGGCGTGCAATGGCATGCAATGGCGTGCAATGGCATGCAATGGCGTGCAATGGAGTGCAATGGCGTGCAATGGCATGCCAGCCAGCCAGCCAGCCAGCCAGCCAATCAGCCAGAGAATCAGCCATGAAGCCGAATCCACAAAGACCATCTTATCATCCACACGCATTTGTTAATAAACAAAGGTAAAAGCAATGCTGATGAACGTTTTGGGGGATTCGATGGGACATTCCTGATACGAAGGCACGGAGGTTTTCTCTGCTTTTACCTTACTTTCGGTCATTTTGCGTCAAGATCTATCACGACGCTCGGAGGACGATTATAGGCGCATTTGTTAAAAAACAAAGATAAAAGCAATGATGATGAAGGTTTTGGGGGATTCGATGGGACATTCCTGATACGACGGCACGGAGGTTTCCTCTGCTTTTACCTTAACCTCCGTGCCGTCGTATTTGGTTGTTTTTTTTTATATGTATTTAATAAGTATGGTATTTGTATTGTTTGATGTATACGAAAAGAGTTCTGGCTCCTAGCTGTTGTCAAATAATTGTAAAAAAATTTTATCGGCATCTTAACTATACAGGTGTGATCTGCTGATGGATAGGCGTTAGTTCTAGGTACTTTCTGGGTAGAATGCTATGGTATTTGTATTGTTTGATGTATACGAAATGAGTTCTGGCTCCTAACTGTTGTCAAATAATTGTAAAAAAAGTTTATCGGCATCTTAACTATGCAAGTGTGATCTGCTGATGGACAGGCGTTAGTTCTAGGTACTTTTTGGGTAGAATGCTATGGTATTTGTATTATTTGATGTGTTCGAAAAGAGTTCTGGCTCCTAGCTGTTGTCAAATAATTGTAAAAAAATTTATCGGCATCTTAACTATACAAGTGTGATCTGCTGATGGATAGGCGTTAGTTCTAGGTACTTTCTGGGTAGAACGCTATGGTATTTATATTGTTTGATGTATACGAAAAGAGTTCTGGGTCCTAGCTGTTGTCAAATAATTGTAAAAAAAATTTATCGGCATCTTAACTATGCAAGTGTGATCTGCTGATGGATAGGCGTTAGTTCTAGGTACTTTTTGGGTAGAATGCTATGGTATTTGTATTAATTGATGTGTTCGAAAAGAGTTCTGGCTCCTAGCTGTTGTCAAATAATTGTAGAAAAATTTTATCGGCATCTTAACTATACAAGTGTGATCTGCTGATGGATAGGCGTTAGTTCTAGATACTTTCTGGGTAGAATGCTATGGTATTTGTATTGTTTGATGTTCACGAAAAGAGTTCTGGCTCCTAGCTATTGTCAAATATGTCAGGAGACTGAATGTTAAAGAACTAACTTCGATGGAAACTGTCGTGGGAGAACTTGAGTCGTTGAAGGATGATGGGCGACTGACTTGAAGATTTTTCTTCTATGATGTGGGAGTTTTTGGAGAAGCTGAATTTGTGGGAGAAGGAGCATTTGGGAGAGTGAGCTTTTTGGTGATGCGTTTTCTAAGGATTGGTGGAGAGAACATAAAGATATAGATTGACTCGCATGATTGGTCGAGGCAGCGTACAAGAAGGACTTCTAGCTCGTTATTGAGTCGCGGTTATGATAAACGCAGTTGCTGATCTATTTCTGAGAATTGAGTTAAATGCACATGTTTTCCGTGGGCAAAGCGCATGGGGCCATGTTTGCTTATCTAAAGTATAGGGCCCGGCGCCGAGTCGCCCCGCGATAGTGCAGCTGCTATGCGCCTCGAAGCCCTTCCATGTGCATTTTGTTTTCGTCGCGGCCCGGTTTTATGACCGAGTCGAGTGGATTTTTCCGGCGGTCTTGGTCTATCCTCGGTTCCCACACGGATTAAAAATCGGAAGTACACTATCCCTTCGCTGGCGGGTGAACTCCGGGTCATCTGGCTTGCAGTATGATTTTTTTGTTTTACGACTTTTCCGAGAAACCGTGCCTAAACTATGTTCTCGTTGAATTCGAGTGGGTAAGGAGGGTCATTAGCACGCCATTGCATGCCATTGCACGCCATTGCATGTTCTTGCATGCCATTGCATGTTCTTGCATGCCATTGCATGCCGTTGCACGCCATTGCATGCCATTGCACGCCATTGCAGGCCATTGCATGCCATTGCACGTCATTGCATGTCATTGCATGCCATTGCATGCAATGCCTTGCAATGCCATGCAATGCCATGCAATGGCGTGCAATAGCATGCAAAGGCATGCAATGGCATGCAATAATAACCAATGGCGCTCAATGGCATGCAATGGCGTGCTAATGTCGTGCCAGCCAGCCAGCCAGCCATCCAGCTAGCCAGCCAGCCAGCCAGCCAGCCAGCCAGCCAGCCAGCCAGCCAGCCAGCCAGCCAGCCAGCCAGCCAGCCAGCCAACCAGCCATGCCATTGCCAGCCAGCCAATGACATGCAATGGCATGCAATGGCATGCAATGACATGCAATAGCATGCAATGGCATGCAATGACATGCAATGGCGTGCAATGGCGTGCAATGGCATGCAATGGCGTGCAATGGCATGCAATGGCATGCAATGGCGTGCAATGGCGTGCAATGGCATGCAATGGCGTGCAATGGCATGCAATGGCGTGCAATGGAGTGCAATGGCGTGCAATGGCATGCCAGCCAGCCAGCCAGCCAGCCAGCCAGCCAATCAGCCAGAGAATCAGCCATGAAGCCGAATCCACGAAGACCATCTTATCATCCACACGCATTTGTTAATAAACAAAGGTAAAAGCAATGCTGATGAACGTTTTGGGGGATTCGATGGGACATTCCTGATACGAAGGCACGGAGGTTTTCTCTGCTTTTACCTTACTTTCGGTCATTTTGCGTCAAGATCTATCACGACGCTCGGAGGACGATTATAGGCGCATTTGTTAACAAACAAAGATAAAAGCAATGATGATGAAGGTTTTGGGGGATTCGATGGGACATTCCTGATACGACGGCACGGAGGTTTCCTCTGCTTTTACCTTAACCTCCGTGCCGTCGTATTTGGTTGTTTTTTTTTATATGTATTTAATAAGTATGGTATTTGTATTGTTTGATGTATACGAAAAGAGTTCTGGCTCCTAGCTGTTGTCAAATAATTGTAAAAAAATTTTATCGGCATCTTAACTATACAAGTGTGATCTGCTGATGGATAGGCGTTAGTTCTAGGTACTTTCTGGGTAGAATGCTATGGTATTTGTATTGTTTGATGTATACGAAATGAGTTCTGGCTCCTAACTGTTGTCAAATAATTGTAAAAAAATTTTATCGGCATCTTAACTATGCAAGTGTGATCTGCTGATGGACAGGCGTTAGTTCTAGGTACTTTTTGGGTAGAATGCTATGGTATTTGTATTATTTGATGTGTTCGAAAAGAGTTCTGGCTCCTAGCTGTTGTCAAATAATTGTAAAAAAATTTATCGGCATCTTAACTATACAAGTGTGATCTGCTGATGGATAGGCGTTAGTTCTAGGTACTCTCTGGGTAGAATGCTATGGTATTTGTATTGTTTGATGTATACGAAAAGAGTTCTGGGTCCTAGCTGTTGTCAAATAATTGTAAAAAAAATTTATCGGCATCTTAACTATGCAAGTGTGATCTGCTGATGGATAGGCGTTAGTTCTAGGTACTTTTTGGGTAGAATGCTATGGTATTTGTATTATTTGATGTGTTCGAAAAGAGTTCTGGCTCCTAGCTGTTGTCAAATAATTGTAGAAAAATTTTATCGGCATCTTAACTATACAAGTGTGATCTGCTGATGGATAGGCGTTAGTTCTAGATACTTTCTGGGTAGAATGCTATGGTATTTGTATTGTTTGATGTTCACGAAAAGAGTTCTGGCTCCTAGCTATTGTCAAATATGTCAGGAGACTGAATGTTAAAGAACTAACTTCGATGGAAACTGTCGTGGGAGAACTTGAGTCGTTGAAGGATGATGGGCGACTGACTTGAAGATTTTTCTTCTATGATGTGGGAGTTTTTGGAGAAGCTGAATTTGTGGGAGAAGGAGCATTTGGGAGAGTGAGCTTTTTGGTGATGCGTTTTCTAAGGATTGGTGGAGAGAACATAAAGATATAGATTGACTCGCATGATTGGTCGAGGCAGCGTACAAGAAGGACTTCTAGCTCGTTATTGAGTCGCGGTTATGATAAACGCAGTTGCTGATCTATTTCTGAGAATTGAGTTAAATGCACATGTTTTCCGTGGGCAAAGCGCATGGGGCCGTGTTTGCTTATCTAAAGTATAGGGCCCGGCGCCGAGTCGCCCCGCCATAGTGCAGCCGCTATGCGCCTCGAAGCCCTTCCATGTGCATTTTGTTTTCGTCGCGGCCCGGTTTTATGACCGAGTCGAGTGGATTTTTCCGGCGGTCTTGGTCTATCCTCGGTTCCCACACGGATTAAAAATCGGAAGTACACTATCCCTTCGCTGGCGGGTGAACTCCGGGTCATCTGGCTTGCAGTATGATTTTTTTGTTTTACGACTTTTCCGAGAAACCGTGCCTAAACTATGTTCTCGTTGAATTCGAGTGGGTAAGGAGGGTCATTAGCACGCCATTGCATGCCATTGCACGCCATTGCATGTTCTTGCATGCCATTGCATGTTCTTGCATGCCATTGCATGCCGTTGCAAGCCATTGCATGCCATTGCACGCCATTGCAGGCCATTGCATGCCATTGCACGTCATTGCATGTCATTGCATGCCATTGCATGCCAATGGCGTGCAGTGGCATGCCAATGGCGTGCAATGGCATGCAATGCCTTGCAATGCCATGCAATGCCATGCAATGGCGTGCAATAGCATGCAAAGGCATGCAATGGCATGCAATAATAAGCAATGGCGTGCAATGGCATGCAATGGCGTGCTAATGTCGTGCCAGCCAGCCAGCCAGCCATACAGCTAGCCAGCCCGCCAGCCAGCCAGCCAGCCAGCCAGCCAGCCAGCCAGCCAGCCAGCCAACCAGCCATGCCATTGCCAGCCAGCCAATGACATGCAATGGCATGCAATGGCATGCAATGGCATGCAATGGCATGCAATGGCATGCAATGACATGCAATAGCATGCAATGGCATGCAATGACATGCAATGGCGTGCAATGGCGTGCAATGGCGTGCAATGGCATGCAATGGCGTGCAATGGCGTGCAATGGCATGCAATGGCGTGCAGTGGCATGCAATGGCGTGCAATGGAGTGCAATGGCGTGCAATGGCATGCCAGCCAGCCAGCCAGCCAATCAGCCAGAGAATCAGCCATGAAGCCGAATCCACAAAGACCATCTTATCATCCACACGCATTTGTTAATAAACAAAGGTAAAAGCAATGCTGATGAACGTTTTGGGGGATTCGATGGGACATTCCTGATACGAAGGCACGGAGGTTTTCTCTGCTTTTACCTTACTTTCGGTCATTTTGCGTCAAGATCTATCACGACGCTCGGAGGACGATTATAGGCGCATTTGTTAACAAACAAAGATAAAAGCAATGATGATGAAGGTTTTGGGGGATTCGATGGGACATTCCTGATACGACGGCACGGAGGTTTCCTCTGCTTTTACCTTAACCTCCGTGCCGTCGTATTTGGTTGTTTTTTTTTATATGTATTTAATAAGTATGGTATTTGTATTGTTTGATGTATAGGAAAAGAGTTCTGGCTCCTAGCTGTTGTCAAATAATTGTAAAAAAATTTTATCGGCATCTTAACTATACAAGTGTGATCTGCTGATGGATAGGCGTTAGTTCTAGGTACTTTCTGGGTAAAATGCTATGGTATTTGTATTGTTTGATGTATACGAAATGAGTTCTGGCTCCTAACTGTTGTCAAATAATTGTAAAAAAAATTTATCGGCATCTTAACTATGCAAGTGTGATCTGCTGATGGATAGGCGTTAGTTCTAGGTACTTTTTGGGTAGAATGATATGGTATTTGTATTATTTGATGTGTTCGAAAAGAGTTCTGGCTCCTAGCTGTTGTCAAATAATTGTAGAAAAATTTTATCGGCATCTTAACTATACAAGTGTGATCTGCTGATGGATAGGCGTTAGTTCTAGATACTTTCTGGGTAGAATGCTATGGTATTTGTATTGTTTGATGTTCACGAAAAGAGTTCTGGCTCCTAGCTATTGTCAAATATGTCAGGAGACTGAATGTTAAAGAACTAACTTCGATGGAAACTGTCGTGGGAGAACTTGAGTCGTTGAAGGATGATGGGCGACTGACTTGAAGATTTTTCTTCTATGATGTGGGAGTTTTTGGAGAAGCTGAATTTGTGGGAGAAGGAGCATTTGGGAGAGTGAGCTTTTTGGTGATGCGTTTTCTAAGGATTGGTGGAGAGAACATAAAGATATAGATTGACTCGCATGATTGGTCGAGGCAGCGTACAAGAAGGACTTCTAGCTCGTTATTGAGTCGCGGTTATGATAAACGCAGTTGCTGATCTATTTCTGAGAATTGAGTTAAATGCACATGTTTTCCGTGGGCAAAGCGCATGGGGCCGTGTTTGCTTATCTAAAGTATAGGGCCCGGCGCCGAGTCGCCCCGCGATAGTGCAGCTGCTATGCGCCTCGAAGCCCTTCCATGTGCATTTTGTTTTCGTCGCGGCCCGGTTTTATGACCGAGTCGAGTGGATTTTTCCGGCGGTCTTGGTCTATCCTCGGTTCCCACACGGATTAAAAATCGGAAGTACACTAGCCCTTCGCTGGCGGGTGAACTCCGGGTCATCTGGCTTGCAGTATGATTTTTTTGTTTTACGACTTTTCCGAGAAACCGTGCCTAAACTATGTTCTCGTTGAATTCGAGTGGGTAAGGAGGGTCATTAGCACGCCATTGCATGCCATTGCACGCCATTGCATGTTCTTGCATGCCATTGCATGTTCTTGCATGCCATTGCATGCCGTTGCAAGCCATTACATGCCATTGCACGCCATTGCAGGCCATTGCATGCCATTGCACGTCATTGCATGTCATTGCATGCCATTGCATGCCAATGGCGTGCAATGGCATGCCAATGGCGTGCAATGGCATGCAATGCCTTGCAATGCCATGCAATGCCATGCAATGGCGTGCAATAGCATGCAAAGGCATGCAATGGCATGCAATAATAAGCAATGGCGTGCAATGGCATGCAATGGCGTGCTAATGTCGTGCCAGCCAGCCAGCCAGCCATCCAGCTAGCCAGCCAGCCAGCCAGCCAGCCAGCCAGCCAGCCAGCCAGCCAGCCAGCCAGCCAGCCAGCCAGCCAGCCAGCCAGCCAGCCAGCCAGCCAGCCAGCCAGCCAGCCAGCCAGCCAGCCAGCCAGCCAGCCAGCCAGCCAGCCAGCCAGCCAGCCAGCCAGCCAGCCAGCCAGCCAGCCAGCCAGCCAGCCAACCAGCCATGCCATTGCCAGCCAGCCAATGACATGCAATGGCATGCAATGGCATGCAATGACATGCAATAGCATGCAATGACATGCAATGGCGTGCAATGGCGTGCAATGGCATGCAATGGCGTGCAATGGCGTGCAATGGCATGCAATGGCGTGCAATGGAGTGCAATGGCGTGCAATGGCATGCCAGCCAGCCAGCCAGCCAGCCAGCCAATCAGCCAGAGAATCAGCCATGAAGCCGAATCCACAAAGACCATCTTATCATCCACACGCATTTGTTAATAAACAAAGGTAAAAGCAATGCTGATGAACGTTTTGGGGGATTCGATGGGACATTCCTGATACGAAGGCACGGAGGTTTTCTCTGCTTTTACCTTACTTTCGGTCATTTTGCGTCAAGATCTATCACGACGCTCGGAGGACGATTATAGGCGCATTTGTTAACAAACAAAGATAAAAGCAATGATGATGAAGGTTTTGGGGGATTCGATGGGACATTCCTGATACGACGGCACGGAGGTTTCCTCTGCTTTTACCTTAACCTCCGTGCGGTCGTATTTGGTTGTTTTTTTTTATATGTATTTAATAAGTATGGTATTTGTATTGTTTGATGTATACGAAAAGAGTTCTGGCTCCTAGCTGTTGTCAAATAATTGTAAAAAAATTTTATCGGCATCTTAACTATACAAGTGTGATCTGCTGATGGATAGGCGTTAGTTCTAGGTACTTTCTGGGTAGAATGCTATGGTATTTGTATTGTTTGATGTATACGAAATGAGTTCTGGCTCCTAACTGTTGTCAAATAATTGTAAAAAAATTTTATCGGCATCTTAACTATGCAAGTGTGATCTGCTGATGGACAGGCGTTAGTTCTAGGTACTTTTTGGGTAGAATGCTATGGTATTTGTATTATTTGATGTGTTCGAAAAGAGTTCTGGCTCCTAGCTGTTGTCAAATAATTGTAAAAAAATTTATCGGCATCTTAACTATACAAGTGTGATGTGCTGATGGATAGGCGTTAGTTCTAGGTACTTTCTGGGTAGAATGCTATGGTATTTGTATTGTTTGATGTTCACGAAAAGAGTTCTGGCTCCTAGCTATTGTCAAATATGTCAGGAGACTGAATGTTAAAGAACTAACTTCGATGGAAACTGTCGTGGGAGAACTTGAGTCGTTGAAGGATGATGGGCGACTGACTTGAAGATTTTTCTTCTATGATGTGGGAGTTTTTGGAGAAGCTGAATTTGTGGGAGAAGGAGCATTTGGGAGAGTGAGCTTTTTGGTGATGCGTTTTCTAAGGATTGGTGGAGAGAACATAAAGATATAGATTGACTCGCATGATTGGTCGAGGCAGCGTACAAGAAGGACTTCTAGCTCGTTATTGAGTCGCGGTTATGATAAACGCAGTTGCTGATCTATTTCTGAGAATTGAGTTAAATGCACATGTTTTCCGTGGGCAAAGCGCATGGGGCCGTGTTTGCTTATCTAAAGTATAGGGCCCGGCGCCGATTCGCCCCGCGATAGTGCAGCTGCTATGCGCCTCGAAGCCCTTCCATGCGCATTTTGTTTTCGTCGCGGCCCGGTTTTATGACCGAGTCGAGTGGATTTTTCCGGCGGTCTTGGTCTATCCTCGGTTCCCACACGGATTAAAAATCGGAAGTACACTATCCCTTCGCTGGCGGGTGAACTCCGGGTCATCTGGCTTGCAGTATGATTTTTTTGTTTTACGACTTTTCCGAGAAACCGTGCCTAAACTATGTTCTCGTTGAATTCGAGTGGGTAAGGAGGGTCATTAGCACGCCATTGCATGCCATTGCACGCCATTGCATGTTCTTGCATGCCATTGCATGTTCTTGCATGCCATTGCATGCCGTTGCAAGCCATTGCATGCCATTGCACGCCATTGCAGGCCATTGCATGCCATTGCACGTCATTGCATGTCATTGCATGCCATTGCATGCCAATGGCGTGCAGTGGCATGCCAATGGCGTGCAATGGCATGCAATGCCTTGCAATGCCATGCAATGCCATGCAATGGCGTGCAATAGCATGCAAAGGCATGCAATGGCATGCAATAATAAGCAATGGCGTGCAATGGCATGCAATGGCGTGCTAATGTCGTGCCAGCCAGCCAGCCAGCCATCCAGCTAGCCAGCCAGCCAGCCAGCCAGCCAGCCAGCCAGCCAGCCAGCCAGCCAGCCAGCCAGCCAGCCAGCCAGCCAGCCAACCAGCCATGCCATTGCCAGCCAGCCAATGACATGCAATGGCATGCAATGGCATGCAATGACATGCAATAGCATGCAATGGCATGCAATGACATGCAATGACATGCAATGGCGTGCAATGGCGTGCAATGGCGTGCAATGGCATGCAATGGCGTGCAATGGCATGCAATGGCGTGCAATGGCATGCAATGGCATGCAATGGCGTGCAATGGCATGCAATGGCGTGCAATGGCATGCAATGGCGTGCAATGGAGTGCAATGGCGTGCAATGGTATGCCAGCCAGCCAGCCAGCCAGCCAGCCAATCAGCCAGAGAATCAGCCATGAAGCCGAATCCACAAAGACCATCTTATCATCCACACGCATTTGTTAATAAACAAAGGTAAAAGCAATGCTGATGAACGTTTTGGGGGATTCGATGGGACATTCCTGATACGAAGGCACGGAGGTTTTCTCTGCTTTTACCTTACTTTCGGTCATTTTGCGTCATGATCTATCACGACGCTCGGAGGACGATTATAGGCGCATTTGTTAACAAACAAAGATAAAAGCAATGATGATGAAGGTTTTGGGGGATTCGATGGGACATTCCTGATACGATGGCACGGAGGTTTCCTCTGCTTTTACCTTAACCTCCGTGCCGTCGTATTTGGTTGTTTTTTTTTATATGTATTTAATAAGTATGGTATTTGTATTGTTTGACGTATACGAAAAGAGTTCTGGCTCCTAGCTGTTGTCAAATAATTGTAAAAAATTTTTATCGGCATCTTAACTATACAAGTGTAATCTGCTGATGGATAGGCGTTAGTTCTAGGTACTTTCTGGGTAGAATGCTATGGTATTTGTATTGTTTGATGTATACGAAATGAGTTCTGGCTCCTAACTGTTGTCAAATAATTGTAAAAAAATTTTATCGGCATCTTAACTATGCAAGTGTGATCTGCTGATGGACAGGCGTTAGTTCTAGGTACTTTTTGGGTAGAATGCTATGGTATTTGTATTATTTGATGTGTTCGAAAAGAGTTCTGGCTCCTAGCTGTTGTCAAATAATTGTAAAATAATTTATCGGCATCTTAACTATACAAGTGTGATCTGCTGATGGATAGGCGTTAGTTCTAGGTACTTTCTGGGCAGAATGCTATGGTATTTGTATTGTTTGATGTATACGAAAAGAGTTCTGGGTCCTAGCTGTTGTCAAATAATTGTAAAAAAAATTTATCGGCATCTTAACTATGCAAGTGTGATCTGCTGATGGATAGGCGTTAGTTCTAGGTACTTTTTGGGTAGATTGCTATGGTATTTGTATTATTTGATGTGTTCGAAAAGAGTTCTGGCTCCTAGCTGTTGTCAAATAATTGTAGAAAAATTTTATCGGCATCTTAACTATACAAGTGTGATCTGCTGATGGATAGGCGTTAGTTCTAGATACTTTCTGGGTAGAATGCTATGGTATTTGTATTGTTTGATGTTCACGAAAAGAGTTCTGGCTCCTAGCTATTGTCAAATATGTCAGGAGACTCAATGTTAAAGAACTAACTTCGATGGAAACTGTCGTGGGAGAACTTGAGTCGTTGAAGGATGATGGGCGACTGACTTGAAGATTTTTCTTCTATGATGTGGGAGTTTTTGGAGAAGCTGAATTTGTGGGAGAAGGAGCATTTGGGAGAGTGAGCTTTTTGGTGATGCGTTTTCTAAGGATTGGTGGAGAGAACATAAAGATATAGGTTGACTCGCATGATTGGTCGAGGCAGCATACAAGAAGGACTTCTAGCTCGTTATTGAGTCGCGGTTATGATAAACGCAGTTGCTGCTCTATTCCTGAGAATTGAGTTCAATGCACATGTTTTCCGTGGGCAAAGCGCATGGGGCCGTGTTTGCTTATCTAAAGTCTAGGGCCCGGCGCCGAGTCGCCCCGTGATAGTGCAGCTGCTATGCGCCTCGTAGCCCTTCCATGTGCATTTTGTTTTCGTCGCGGCCCGGTTTTATGACCGAGTCGAGTGGATTTTTCCGGCGGTCTTGGTCTATCCTCGGTTCCCACACGGATTAAAAATCGGAAGTACACTATCCCTTCGCTGGCGGGTGAACTCCGGGTCATCTGGCTTGCAGTATGATTTTTTTGTTTTACGACTTTTCCGAGAAACCGTGCCTAAACTATGTTCTCGTTGAATTCGAGTGGGTAAGGAGGGTCATTAGCACGCCATTGCATGCCATTGCACGCCATTGCATGTTCTTGCATGCCATTGCATGTTCTTGCATGCCATTGCATGCCGTTTCAAGCCATTGCATGCCATTGCACGCCGTTGCAGGCCATTGCATGCCATTGCACGTCATTGCATGTCATTGCATGCCATTGCATGCCAATGGCGTGCAATGGCATGCAATGCCTTGCAATGCCATGCAATGCCATGCAATGGCGTGCAATAGCATGCAAAGGCATGCAATGGCATGCAATAATAAGCAATGGCGTGCTAATGTCGTGCCAGCCAGCCAGCCAGCCATCCAGCTAGCCAGCCAGCCAGCCAGCCAGCCAGCCAGCCAGCCAGCCAGCCAGCCAGCCAGCCAGCCAGCCAGCCAGCCAGCCAGCCAGCCAGCCAACCAGCCATGCCATTGCCAGCCAGCCAATGACATGCAATGGCATGCAATGACATGCAAGAGCATGCAATGGCATGCAATGACATGCAATGGCGTGCAATGGCGTGCAATGGCATGCAATGGCGTGCAATGGCATGCAATGGCATGCAATGGCGTGCAATGGCGTGCAATGGCATGCAATGGCGTGCAATGGCATGCAATGGCGTGCAATGGAGTGCAATGGCGTGCAATGGCATGCCAGCCAGCCAGCCAGCCAGCCAATCAGCCAGAGAATCAGCCATGAAGCCGAATCCACAAAGACCATCTTATCATCCACACGCATTTGTTAATAAACAAAGGTAAAAGCAATGCTGATGAACGTTTTGGGGGATTCGATGGGACATTCCTGATACGAAGGCACGGAGGTTTTCTCTGCTTTTACCTTACTTTCGGTGATTTTGCGTCAAGATCTATCACAACGCTCGGAGGACGATTATAGGCGCATTTGTTAACAAAAAAAGATAAAAGCAATGATGATGAAGGTTTTGGGGGATTCGATGGGACGTTCCTGATACGACGGCACGGAGGTTTCCTCTGCTTTTACCTTAACCTCCGTGCCGTCGTATTTGGTTGTTTTTTTTATATGTATTTAATAAGTATGGTATTTGTATTGTTTGATGTATACGAAAAGAGTTCTGGCTCCTAGCTGTTGTCAAATAATTGTAACAAATTTTTATCGGCATCTTAACTATACAAGTGTGATCTGCTGATGGATAGGCGTTAGTTCTAGGTACTTTCTGGGTAGAATGCTATGGTATTTGTATTGTTTGATGTATACGAAATGAGTTCTGGCTCCTAACTGTTGTCAAATAATTGTAAAAAAATTTTATCGGCATCGTAACTATGCAAGTGTGATCTGCTGATGGACAGGCGTTAGTTCTAGGTACTTTTTGGGTAGAATGCTAAGGTATTTGTATTATTTGATGTGTTCGAAAAGAGTTCTGGCTCCTAGCTGTTGTCAAATAATTGTAAAAAAATTTATCGGCATCTTAACTATACAAGTGTGATCTGCTGATGCATAGGCGTTAGTTCTAGGTACTTTCTGGGTAGAATGCTATGGTATTTGTATTGTTTGATGTATACGAAAAGAGTTCTGGGTCCTAGCTGTTGTCAAATAATTGTAAAAAAAATTTATCGGCATCTTAACTATGCAAGTGTGATCTGCTGATGGATAGGCGTTAGTTCTAGGTACTTTTTGGGTAGAATGCTATGGTATTTGTATTAATTGATGTGTTTGAAAAGAGTTCTGGCTCCTAGCTGTTGTCAAATAATTGTAGAAAAATTTTATCGGCATCTTAACTATACAAGTGTGATCTGCTGATGGATAGGCGTTAGTTCTAGATACTTTCTGGGTAGAATGCTATGGTATTTGTATTGTTTGATGTTCACGAAAAGAGTTCTGGCTCCTAGCTATTGTCAAATATGTCAGGAGACTGAATGTTAAAGAACTAACTTCGATGGAAACTGTCGTGGGAGAACTTGAGTCGTTGAAGGATGATGGGCGACTGACTTGAAGATTTTTCTTCTATGATGTGGGAGTTTTTGGAGAAGCTGAATTTGTGGGAGAAGGAGCATTTGGGAGAGTGAGCTTTTTGGTGATGCGTTTTCTAAGGATTGGTGGAGAGAACATAAAGATATAGATTGACTCGCATGATTGGTCGAGGCAGCGTACAAGAAGGACTTCTAGCTCGTTATTGAGTCGCGGTTATGATAAACGCAGTTGCTGATCTATTTCTGAGAATTGAGTTAAATGCACATGTTTTCCGTGGGCAAAGCGCATGGGGCCATGTTTGCTTATCTAAAGTATAGGGCCCGGCGCCGAGTCGCCCCGCGATAGTGCAGCTGCTATGCGCCTCGAAGCCCTTCCATGTGCATTTTGTTTTCGTCGCGGCCCGGTTTTATGACCGAGTCGAGTGGATTTTTCCGGCGGTCTTGGTCTATCCTCGGTTCCCACACGGATTAAAAATCGGAAGTACACTATCCCTTCGCTGGCGGGTGAACTCCGGGTCATCTGGCTTGCAGTATGATTTTTTTGTTTTACGACTTTTCCGAGAAACCGTGCCTAAACTATGTTCTCGTTGAATTCGAGTGGGTAAGGAGGGTCATTAGCACGCGATTGCATGCCATTGCACGCCATTGCATGTTCTTGCATGCCATTGCATGTTCTTGCATGCCATTGCATGCCGTTGCAAGCCATTGCATGCCATTGCACGCCATTGCGGCCATTGCATGCCATTGCACGTCATTGCATGTCATTACATGCCATTGCATGCCAATGGCGTGCAGTGGCATGCCAATGGCATGCAATGGCATGCAATGCCTTGCAATGCCATGCAATGCCATGCAATGGCGTGCAATAGCATGCAAAGGCATGCAATGGCATGCAATAATAAGCAATGGCGTGCAATGGCATGCAATGGCGTGCTAATGTCGTGCCAGCCAGCCAGCCAGCCATCCAGCTAGCCAGCCAGCCAGCCAGCCAGCCAGCCAGCCAGCCAGCCAGCCAGCCAGCCAGCCAGCCAATGACATGCAATGGCATGCAATGGCATGCAATGGCATGCAATGGCATGCAATGACATGCAATAGCATGCAATGGCATGCAATGACATGCAATGGCGTGCAATGGCGTGCAATGGCGTGCAATGGCGTGCAATGGCATGCAATGGCATGCAATGGCGTGCAATGGCGTGCAATGGCATGCAATGGCGTGCAATGGCATGCAATGGCGTGCAATGGAGTGCAATGGCGTGCAATGGCATGCCAGCCAGCCAGCCAGCCAGCCAGCCAGCCAATCAGCCAGAGAATCAGCCATGAAGCCGAATCCACAAAGACCATCTTATCATCCACACGCATTTGTTAATAAACAAAGGTAAAAGCAATGCTGATGAACGTTTTGGGGGATTCGATGGGACATTCCTGATACGAAGGCACGGAGGTTTTCTCTGCTTTTACCTTACTTTCGGTCATTTTGCGTCAAGATCTATCACGACGCTCGGAGGACGATTATAGGCGCATTTGTTAACAAACAAAGATAAAAGCAATGATGATGAAGGTTTTGGGGGATTCGATGGGACATTCCTGATACGACGGCACGGAGGTTTCCTCTGCTTTTACCTTAACCTCCGTGCCGTCGTATTTGGTTGTTTTTTTTTATATGTATTTAATAAGTATGGTATTTGTATTGTTTGATGTATACGAAAAGAGTTCTGGCTCCTAGCTGTTGTCAAATAATTGTAAAAAAATTTTATCGGCATCTTAACTATACAAGTGTGATCTGCTGATGGATAGGCGTTAGTTCTAGGTACTTTCTGGGTAGAATGCTATGGTATTTGTATTGTTCATGTATACGAAATGAGTTCTGGCTCCTAACTGTTGTCAAATAATTGTAAAAAAATTTTATCGGCATCTTAAGTATGCAAGTGTGATCTGCTGATGGACAGGCGTTAGTTCTAGGTACTTTTTGGGTAGAATGCTATGGTATTTGTATTATTTGATGTGTTCGAAAAGAGTTCTGGCTCCTAGCTGTTGTCAAATAATTGTAAAAAAATATATCGGCATCTTAACTATACAAGTGTGATCTGCTGATGGATAGGCGTTAGTTCTAGGTACTCTCTGGGTAGAATGCTATGGTATTTGTATTGTTTGATGTATACGAAAAGAGTTCTGGGTCCTAGCTGTTGTCAAATAATTGTAAAAAAAATTTATCGGCATCTTAACTATGCAAGTGTGATCTGCTGATGGATAGGCGTTAGTTCTAGGTACTTTTTGGGTAGAATGCTATGGTATTTGTATTATTTGATGTGTTCGAAAAGAGTTCTGGCTCCTAGCTGTTGTCAAATAATTGTAGAAAAATTTTATCGGCATCTTAACTATACAAGTGTGATCTGCTGATGGATAGGCGTTAGTTCTAGATACTTTCTGGGTAGAATGCTATGGTATTTGTATTGTTTGATGTTCACGAAAAGAGTTCTGGCTCCTAGCTATTGTCAAATATGTCAGGAGACTGAATGTTAAAGAACTAACTTCGATGGAAACTGTCGTGGGAGAACTTGAGTCGTTGAAGGATGATGGGCGACTGACTTGAAGATTTTTCTTCTATGATGTGGGAGTTTTTGGAGAAGCTGAATTTGTGGGAGAAGGAGCATTTGGGAGAGTGAGCTTTTTGGTGATGCGTTTTCTAAGGATTGGTGGAGAGAACATAAAGATATAGATTGACTCGCATGATTGGTCGAGGCAGCGTACAAGAAGGACTTCTAGCTCGTTATTGAGTCGCGGTTATGATAAACGCAGTTGCTGATCTATTTCTGAGAATTGAGTTAAATGCACATGTTTTCCGTGGGCAAAGCGCATGGGGCCGTGTTTGCTTATCTAAAGTATAGGGCCCGGCGCCGAGTCGCCCCGCGATAGTGCAGCTGCTATGCGCCTCGAAGCCCTTCCATGTGCATTTTGTTTTCGTCGCGACCCGGTTTTATGACCGAGTCGAGTGGATTTTTCCGGCGGTCTTGGTCTATCCTCGGTTCCCACACGGATTAAAAATCGGAAGTACACTATCCCTTCGCTGGCGGGTGAACTCCGGGTCATCTGGCTTGCAGTATGATTTTTTTGTTTTACGACTTTTCCGAGAAACCGTGCCTAAACTATGTTCTCGTTGAATTCGAGTGGGTAAGGAGGGTCATTAGCACGCCATTGCATGCCATTGCACGCCATTGCATGTTCTTGCATGCCATTGCATGTTCTTGCATGCCATTGCATGCCGTTGCAAGCCATTGCATGCCATTGCACGCCATTGCAGGCCATTGCATGCCATTGCACGTCATTGCATGCCATTGCATGCCAATGGCGTGCAATGGCATGCCAATGGCGTGCAATGGCATGCAATGCCTTGCAATGCCATGCAATGCCATGCAATGGCGTGCAATAGCATGCAAAGGCATGCAATGGCATGCAATAATAAGCAATGGCGTGCAATGGCGTGCTAATGTCGTGCCAGCCAGCCAGCCAGCCATCCAGCTAGCCAGCCAGCCAGCCAGCCAGCCAGCCAGCCAGCCAGCCAGCCAGCCAGCCAGCCAGCCAGCCAGCCAGCCAGCCAGCCAGCCAGCCAGCCAGCCAGCCAGCCAGCCAGCCAGCCAACCAGCCATGCCATTGCCAGCCAGCCAATGACATGCAATGGCATGCAATGGCATGCAATGGCATGCAATGACATGCAATAGCATGCAATGGCATGCAATGGCATGCAATGACATGCAATGGCGTGCAATGGCGTGCAATGGCGTGCAATGGCATGCAATGGCGTGCAATGGCATGCAATGGCGTGCAATGGAGTGCAATGGCGGGCAATGGCATGCCAGCCAGCCAGCCAGCCAGCCAGCCAATCAGCCAGAGAATCAGCCATGAAGCCGAATCCACAAAGACCATCTTATCATCCACACGCATTTGTTAATAAACAAAGGTAAAAGCAATGCTGATGAACGTTTTGGGGGATTCGATGGGACATTCCTGATACGAAGGCACGGAGGTTTTCTCTGCTTTTACCTTACTTTCGGTCATTTTGCGTCAAGATCTATCACGACGCTCGGAGGACGATTATAGGCGCATTTGTTAACAAACAAAGATAAAAGCAATGATGATGAAGGTTTTGGGGGATTCGATGGGACATTCCTGATACGACGGCACGGAGGTTTCCTCTGCTTTTACCTTAACCTCCGTGCCGTCGTATTTGGTTGTTTTTTTTTATATGTATTTAATAAGTATGGTATTTGTATTGTTTGATGTATACGAAAAGAGTTCTGGCTCCTAGCTGTTGTCAAATAATTGTAAAAAAATTTTATCGGCATCTTAACTATAAAAGTGTGATCTGCTGATGGATAGGCGTTAGTTCTAGGTACTTTCTGGGTAGAATGCTATGGTATTTGTATTGTTTGATGTATACGAAATGAGTTCTGGCTCCTAACTGTTGGCAAATAATTGTAAAAAAATTTGATCGGCATCTTAACTATGCAAGTGTGATCTGCTGATGGACATGCGTTAGTTCTAGGTACTTTTTGGGTAGAATGCTATGGTATTTGTATTATTTGATGTGTTCGAAAAGAGTTCTGGCTCCTAGCTGTTGTCAAATAATTGTAAAAAAATTTATCGGCATCTTAACTATACAAGTGTGATCTGCTGATGGATAGGCGTTAGTTCTAGGTACTTTCTGGGTAGAATGCTATGGTATTTGTATTGTTTGATGTATACGAAAAGAGTTCTGGGTCCTAGCTGTTGTCAAATAATTGTAAAAAAAATTTATCGGCATCTTAACTATGCAAGTGTGATCTGCTGATGGATAGGCGTTAGTTCTAGGTACTTTTTGGGTAGAATGCTATGGTATTTGTATTATTTGATGTGTTCGAAAAGAGTTCTGGCTCCTAGCTGTTGTCAAATAATTGTAGAAAAATTTTATCGGCATCTTAACCATACAAGTGTGATCTGCTGATGGATAGGCGTTAGTTCTAGATACTTTCTGGGTAGAATGCTATGGTATTTGTATTGTTTGATGTTCACGAAAAGAGTTCTGGCTCCTAGCTATTGTCAAATATGTCAGGAGACTCAATGTTAAAGAACTAACTTCGATGGAAACTGTCGTGGGAGAACTTGAGTCGTTGAAGGATGATGGGCGACTGACTTGAAGATTTTTCTTCTATGATGTGGGAGTTTTTGGAGAAGCTGAATTTGTGGGAGAAGGATCATTTGGGAGAGTGAGCTTTTTGGTGATGCGTTTTCTAAGGATTGGTGGAGAGAACATAAAGATATAGGTTGACTCGCATGATTGGTCGAGGCAGCATACAAGAAGGACTTCTAGCTCGTTATTGAGTCGCGGTTATGATAAACGCAGTTGCTGCTCTATTCCTGAGAATTGAGTTCAATGCACATGTTTTCCGTGGGCAAAGCGCATGGGGCCGTGTTTGCTTATCTAAAGTCTAGGGCCCGGCGCCGAGTCGCCCCGCGATAGTGCAGCTGCTATGCGCCTCGTAGCCCTTCCATGTGCATTTTGTTTTCGTCGCGGCCCGGTTTTATGACCGAGTCGAGTGGATTTTTCCGGCGGTCTTGGTCTATCCTCGGTTCCCACACGGATTAAAAATCGGAAGTACACTATCCCTTCGCTGGCGGGTGAACTCCGGGTCATCTGGCTTGCAGTATGATTTTTTTGTTTTACGACTTTTCCGAGAAACCGTGCCTAAACTATGTTCTCGTTGAATTCGAGTGGGTAAGGAGGGTCATTAGCACGCCATTGCATGCCATTGCACGCCATTGCATGTTCTTGCATGCCATTGCATGTTCTTGCATGCCATTGCATGCCGTTGCAAGCCATTGCATGCCATTGCACGCCATTGCAGGCCATTGCATGCCATTGCACGTCATTGCATGTCATTGCATGCCATTGCATGCCAATGGCGTGCAATGGCATGCAATGCCTTGCAATGCCATGCAATGCCATGCAATGGCGTGCAATAGCATGCAAAGGCATGCAATGGCATGCAATAATAAGCAATGGCGTGCAATGGCATGCAATGGCGTGCTAATGTCGTGCCAGCCAGCCAGCCAGCCATCCAGCTAGCCAGCCAGCCAGCCAGCCAGCCAGCCAGCCAGCCAGCCAGCCAGCCAGCCAGCCAGCCAGCCAGCCAGCCAGCCAGCCAGCCAGCCAGCCAGCCAGCCAGCCAACCAGCCATGCCATTGCCAGCCAGCCAATGACATGCAATGGCATGCAATGGCATGCAATGGCATGCAATGACATGCAATAGCATGCAATGGCATGCAATGACATGCAATGGCATGCAATGACATGCAATAGCATGCAATGGCATGCAATGGCATGCAATGACATGCAATGGCGTGCAATGGCGTGCAATGGCGTGCAATGGCATGCAATGGCGTGCAATGGCATGCAATGGCGTGCAATGGAGTGCAATGGCGGGCAATGGCATGCCAGCCAGCCAGCCAGCCAGCCAGCCAGCCAGCCAGCCGACCAGCCATGCCATTGCCAGCCAGCCAATGACATGCAATGGCATGCAATGGCATGCAATGACATGCAATAGCATGCAATGGCGTGCAATGGCATGCAATGGCGTGCAATGGAGTGCAATGGCGGGCAATGGCATGCCAGCCAGCCAGCCAGCCAGCCAGCCAATCAGCCAGAGAATCAGCCATGAAGCCGAATCCACAAAGACCATCTTATCATCCACACGCATTTGTTAATAAACAAAGGTAAAAGCAATGCTGATGAACGTTTTGGGGGATTCGATGGGACATTCCTGATACGAAGGCACGGAGGTTTTCTCTGCTTTTACCTTACTTTCGGTCATTTTGCGTCAAGATCTATCACGACGCTCGGAGGACGATTATAGGCGCATTTGTTAACAAACAAAGATAAAAGCAATGATGATGAAGGTTTTGGGGGATTCGATGGGACATTCCTGATACGACGGCACGGAGGTTTCCTCTGCTTTTACCTTAACCTCCGTGCCGTCGTATTTGGTTGTTTTTTTTTATATGTATTTAATAAGTATGGTATTTGTATTGTTTGATGTATACGAAAAGAGTTCTGGCTCCTAGCTGTTGTCAAATAATTGTAAAAAAATTTTATCGGCATCTTAACTATACAAGTGTGATCTGCTGATGGATAGGCGTTAGTTCTAGGTACTTTCTGGGTAGAATGCTATGGTATTTGTATTGTTTGATGTATACGAAATGAGTTCTGGCTCCTAACTGTTGTCAAATAATTGTAAAAAAAATTTATCGGCATCTTAACTATGCAAGTGTGATCTGCTGATGGACAGGCGTTAGTTCTAGGTACTTTTTGGGTAGAATGCTATGGTATTTGTATTATTTGATGTGTTCGAAAAGAGTTCTGGCTCCTAGCTGTTGTCAAATAATTGTAAAAAAATTTATCGGCATCTTAACTATACAAGTGTGATCTGCTGATGGATAGGCGTTAGTTCTAGGTACTTTCTGGGTAGAATGCTATGGTATTTGTATTGTTTGATGTATACGAAAAGAGTTCTGGGTCCTAGCTGTTGTCAAATAATTGTAAAAAAAATTTATCGGCATCTTAACTATGCAAGTGTGATCTGCTGATGGATAGGCGTTAGTTCTAGGTACTTTTTGGGTAGAATGCTATGGTATTTGTATTATTTGATGTGTTCGAAAAGAGTTCTGGCTCCTAGCTGTTGTCAAATAATTGTAGAAAAATTTTATCGGCATCTTAACTATACAAGTGTGATCTGCTGATGGATAGGCGTTAGTTCTAGATACTTTCTGGGTAGAATGCTATGGTATTTGTATTGTTTGATGTTCACGAAAAGAGTTCTGGCTCCTAGCTATTGTCAAATATGTCAGGAGACTCAATGTTAAAGAACTAACTTCGATGGAAACTGTCGTGGGAGAACTTGAGTCGTTGAAGGATGATGGGCGACTGACTTGAAGATTTTTCTTCTATGATGTGGGAGTTTTTGGAGAAGCTGAATTTGTGGGAGAAGGAGCATTTGGGAGAGTGAGCTTTTTGGTGATGCGTTTTCTAAGGATTGGTGGAGAGAACATAAAGATATAGGTTGACTCGCATGATTGGTCGAGGCAGCATACAAGAAGGACTTCTAGCTCGTTATTGAGTCGCGGTTATGATAAACGCAGTTGCTGCTCTATTCCTGAGAATTGAGTTCAATGCACATGTTTTCCGTGGGCAAAGCGCATGGGGCCGTGTTTGCTTATCTAAAGTCTAGGGCCCGGCGCCGAGTCGCCCCGCGATAGTGCAGCTGCTATGCGCCTCGAAGCCCTTCCATGTGCATTTTGTTTTCGTCGCGGCCCGGTTTTATGACCGAGTCGAGTGGATTTTTCCGGCGGTCTTGGTCTATCCTCGGTTCCCACACGGATTAAAAATCGGAAGTACACTATCCCTTCGCTGGCGGGTGAACTCCGGGTCATCTGGCTTGCAGTATGATTTTTTTGTTTTACGACTTTTCCGAGAAACCGTGCCTAAACTAAGTTCTCGTTGAATTCGAGTGGGTAAGGAGGGTCATTAGCACGCCATTGCATGCCATTGCACGCCATTGCATGTTCTTGCATGCCATTGCATGTTCTTGCATGCCATTGCATGCCGTTGCAAGCCATTGCATGCCATTGCACGCCATTGCAGGCCATTGCATGCCATTGCACGTCATTGCATGTCATTGCATGCCATTGCATGCCAATGGCGTGCAATGGCATGCAATGCCTTGCAATGCCATGCAATGCCATGCAATGGCGTGCAATAGCATGCAAAGGCATGCAATGGCATGCAATAATAAGCAATGGCGTGCAATGGCATGCAATGGCGTGCTAATGTCGTGCCAGCCAGCCAGCCAGCCATCCAGCTAGCCAGCCAGCCAGCCAGCCAGCCAGCCAGCCAGCCAGCCAGCCAGCCAGCCAGCCAGCCAGCCAGCCAGCCAGCCAGCCAGCCAGCCAGCCAGCCAGCCAACCAGCCATGCCATTGCCAGCCAGCCAATGACATGCAATGGCATGCAATGGCATGCAATGGCATGCAATGGCATGCAATGGCATGCAATGACATGCAATAGCATGCAATGGCATGCAATGACATGCAATGGCGTGCAATGGCGTGCAATGGCGTGCAATGGCATGCAATGGCGTGCAATGGCATGCAATGGCATGCAATGGCGTGCAATGGCGTGCAATGGCATGCAATGGCGTGCAATGGCATGCAATGGCGTGCAATGGAGTGCAATGGCGTGCAATGGCATGCAATAATAAGCAATGGCGTGCAATGGCATGCAATGGCGTGCTAATGTCGTGCCAGCCAGCCAGCCAGCCATCCAGCTAGCCAGCCAGCCAGCCAGCCAGCCAGCCAGCCAGCCAGCCAGCCAGCCAGCCAGCCAGCCAGCCAGCCAGCCAGCCAGCCAGCCAGCCAGCCAGCCAGCCAGCCAACCAGCCATGCCATTGCCAGCTAGCCAATCACATGCAATGGCATGCAATGGCATGCAATGACATGCAATAGCATGCAATGGCGTGCAATGGCATGCAATGGCGTGCAATGGAGTGCAATGGCGGGCAATGGCATGCCAGCCAGCCAGCCAGCCAGCCAGCCAATCAGCCAGAGAATCAGCCATGAAGCCGAATCCACAAAGACCATCTTATCATCCACACGCATTTGTTAATAAACAAAGGTAAAAGCAATGCTGATGAACGTTTTGGGGGATTCGATGGGACATTCCTGATACGAAGGCACGGAGGTTTTCTCTGCTTTTACCTTACTTTCGGTCATTTTGCGTCAAGATCTATCACGACGCTCGGAGGACGATTATAGGCGCATTTGTTAACAAACAAAGATAAAAGCAATGATGATGAAGGTTTTGGGGGATTCGATGGGACATTCCTGATACGACGGCACGGAGGTTTCCTCTGCTTTTACCTTAACCTCCGTGCCGTCGTATTTGGTTGTTTTTTTTTATATGTATTTAATAAGTATGGTATTTGTATTGTTTGATGTATACGAAAAGAGTTCTGGCTCCTAGCTGTTGTCAAATAATTGTAAAAAAATTTTATCGGCATCTTAACTATACAAGTGTGATCTGCTGATGGATAGGCGTTAGTTCTAGGTACTTTCTGGGTAGAATGCTATGGTATTTGTATTGTTTGATGTATACGAAATGAGTTCTGGCTCCTAACTGTTGTCAAATAATTGTAAAAAAAAATTTATCGGCATCTTAACTATGCAAGTGTGATCTGCTGATGGACAGGCGTTAGTTCTAGGTACTTTTTGGGTAGAATGCTATGGTATTTGTATTATTTGATGTGTTCGAAAAGAGTTCTGGCTCCTAGCTGTTGTCAAATAATTGTAAAAAAATTTATCGGCATCTTAACTATACAAGTGTGATCTGCTGATGGATAGGCGTTAGTTCTAGGTACTTTCTGGGTAGAATGCTATGGTATTTGTATTGTTTGATGTATACGAAAAGAGTTCTGGGTCCTAGCTGTTGTCAAATAATTGTAAAAAAAATTTATCGGCATCTTAACTATGCAAGTGTGATCTGCTGATGGATAGGCGTTAGTTCTAGGTACTTTTTGGGTAGAATGCTATGGTATTTGTATTATTTGATGTGTTCGAAAAGAGTTCTGGCTCCTAGCTGTTGTCAAATAATTGTAGAAAAATTTTATCGGCATCTTAACTATACAAGTGTGATCTGCTGATGGATAGGCGTTAGTTCTAGATACTTTCTGAGTAGAATGCTATGGTATTTGTATTGTTTGATGTTCACGAAAAGAGTTCTGGCTCCTAGCTATTGTCAAATATGTCAGGAGACTCAATGTTAAAGAACTAACTTCGATGGAAACTGTCGTGGGAGAACTTGAGTCGTTGAAGGATGATGGGCGACTGACTTGAAGATTTTTCTTCTATGATGTGGGAGTTTTTGGAGAAGCTGAATTTGTGGGAGAAGGAGCATTTGGGAGAGTGAGCTTTTTGGTGATGCGTTTTCTAAGGATTGGTGGAGAGAACATAAAGATATAGGTTGACTCGCATGATTGGTCGAGGCAGCATACGAGAAGGACTTCTAGCTCGTTATTGAGTCGCGGTTATGATAAACGCAGTTGCTGCTCTATTCCTGAGAATTGAGTTCAATGCACATGTTTTCCGTGGGCAAAGCGCATGGGGCCGTGTTTGCTTATCTAAAGTCTAGGGCCCGGCGCCGAGTCGCCCCGCGATAGTGCAGCTGCTATGCGCCTCGTAGCCCTTCCATGTGCATTTTGTTTTCGTCGCGGCCCGGTTTTATGACCGAGTCGAGTGGATTTTTCCGGCGGTCTTGGTCTATCCTCGGTTCCCACACGGATTAAAAATCGGAAGTACACTATCCCTTCGCTGGCGGGTGAACTCCGGGTCATCTGGCTTGCAGTATGATTTTTTTGTTTTACGACTTTTCCGAGAAACCGTGCCTAAACTATGTTCTCGTTGAATTCGAGTGGGTAAGGAGGGTCATTAGCACGCCATTGCATGCCATTGCACGCCATTGCATGTTCTTGCATGCCATTGCATGTTCTTGCATGCCATTGCATGCCGTTGCAAGCCATTGCATGCCATTGCACGCCATTGCAGGCCATTGCATGCCATTGCACGTCATTGCATGTCATTGCATGCCATTGCATGCCAATGGCGTGCAATGGCATGCAATGCCTTGCAATGCCATGCAATGCCATGCAATGGCGTGCAATAGCATGCAAAGGCATGCAATGGCATGCAATAATAAGCAATGGCGTGCAATGGCATGCAATGGCGTGCTAATGTCGTGCCAGCCAGCCAGCCAGCCATCCAGCTAGCCAGCCAGCCAGCCAGCCAGCCAGCCAGCCAGCCAGCCAGCCAGCCAGCCAGCCAGCCAGCCAGCCAGCCAGCCAGCCAGCCAGCCAGCCAGCCAGCCAGCCAGCCAGCCAGCCAGCCAGCCAGCCAGCCAGCCAGCCAGCCAGCCAGCCAGCCAGCCAGCCAACCAGCCATGCCATTGCCAGCCAACCAATGACATGCAATGGCATGCAATGGCATGCAATGGCATGCAATGACATGCAATAGCATGCAATGGCATGCAATGACATGCAATGGCATGCAATGACATGCAATAGCATGCAATGGCACGCAATGGCATGCAATGACATGCAATGGCGTGCAATGGCGTGCAATGGCGTGCAATGGCATGCAATGGCGTGCAATGGCATGCAATGGCGTGCAATGGAGTGCAATGGCGGGCAATGGAGTGCAATGGCGGGCAATGGCATGCCAGCCAGCCAGCCAGCCAGCCAGCCAATCAGCCAGAGAATCAGCCATGAAGCCGAATCCACAAAGACCATCTTATCATCCACACGCATTTGTTAATAAACAAAGGTAAAAGCAATGCTGATGAACGTTTTGGGGGATTCGATGGGACATTCCTGATACGAAGGCACGGAGGTTTTCTCTGCTTTTACCTTACTTTCGGTCATTTTGCGTCAAGATCTATCACGACGCTCGGAGGACGATTATAGGCGCATTTGTTAACAAACAAAGATAAAAGCAATGATGATGAAGGTTTTGGGGGATTCGATGGGACATTCCTGATACGACGGCACGGAGGTTTCCTCTGCTTTTACCTTAACCTCCGTGCCGTCGTATTTGGTTGTTTTTTTTTATATGTATTTAATAAGTATGGTATTTGTATTGTTTGATGTATACGAAAAGAGTTCTGGCTCCTAGCTGTTGTCAAATAATTGTAAAAAAATTTTATCGGCATCTTAACTATACAAGTGTGATCTGCTGATGGATAGGCGTTAGTTCTAGGTACTTTCTGGGTAGAATGCTATGGTATTTGTATTGTTTGATGTATACGAAATGAGTTCTGGCTCCTAACTGTTGTCAAATAATTGTAAAAAAATTTTATCGGCATCTTAACTATGCAAGTGTGATCTGCTGATGGACAGGCGTTAGTTCTAGGTACTTTTTGGGTAGAATGCTATGGTATTTGTATTATTTGATGTGTTCGAAAAGAGTTCTGGCTCCTAGCTGTTGTCAAATAATTGTAAAGAAATTTATCGGCATCTTAACTATACAAGTGTGATCTGCTGATGGATAGGCGTTAGTTCTAGGTACTTTCTGGGTAGAATGCTATGGTATTTGTATTGTTTGATGTATACGAAAAGAGTTCTGGGTCCTAGCTGTTGTCAAATAATTGTAAAAAAAATTTATCGGCATCTTAACTATGCAAGTGTGATCTGCTGATGGATAGGCGTTAGTTCTAGGTACTTTTTGGGTAGAATGCTATGGTATTTGTATTATTTGATGTGTTCGAAAAGAGTTCTGGCTCCTAGCTGTTGTCAAATAATTGTAGAAAAATTTTATCGGCATCTTAACTATACAAGTGTGATCTGCTGATGGATAGGCGTTAGTTCTAGATACTTTCTGGGTAGAATGCTATGGTATTTGTATTGTTTGATGTTCACGAAAAGAGTTCTGGCTCCTAGCTATTGTCAAATATGTCAGGAGACTCAATGTTAAAGAACTAACTTCGATGGAAACTGTCGTGGGAGAACTTGAGTCGTTGAAGGATGATGGGCGACTGACTTGAAGATTTTTCTTCTATGATGTGGGAGTTTTTGGAGAAGCTGAATTTGTGGGAGAAGGAGCATTTGGGAGAGTGAGCTTTTTGGTGATGCGTTTTCTAAGGATTGGTGGAGAGAACATAAAGATATAGGTTGACTCGCATGATTGGTCGAGGCAGCATACAAGAAGGACTTCTAGCTCGTTATTGAGTCGCCGTTATGATAAACGCAGTTGCTGCTCTATTCCTGAGAATTGAGTTCAATGCACATGTTTTCCGAGGGCAAAGCGCATGGGGCCGTGTTTGCTTATCTAAAGTCTAGGGCCCGGCGCCGAGTCGCCCCGCGATAGTGCAGCTGCTATGCGCCTCGTAGCCCTTCCATGTGCATTTTGTTTTCGTCGCGGCCCGGTTTTATGACCGAGTCGAGTGGATTTTTCCGGCGGTCGTGGTCTATCCTCGGATCCTACACGGATTAAAAATCGGAAGTACACTATCCCTTCGCTGGCGGGTGAACTCCGGGTCATCTGGCTTGCAGTATGATTTTTTGTTTTACGACTTTTCCGAGAAACCGTGCCTAAACTATGTTCTCGTTGAATTCGAGTGGGTAAGGAGGGTCATTAGCACGCCATTGCATGCCATTGCACGCCATTGCATGTTCTTGCATGCCATTGCATGTTCTTGCATGCCATTGCATGCCGTTGCAAGCCATTGCATGCCATTGCACGCCATTGCAGGCCATTGCATGCCATTGCACGTCATTGCATGTCATTGCATGCCATTGCATGCCAATGGCGTGCAATGGCATGCAATGCCTTGCAATGCCATGCAATGCCATGCAATGGCGTGCAATAGCATGCAAAGGCATGCAATGGCATGCAATAATAAGCAATGGCGTGCAATGGCATGCAATGGCGTGCTAATGTCGTGCCAGCCAGCCAGCCAGCCATCCAGCTAGCCAGCCAGCCAGCCAGCCAGCCAGCCAGCCAGCCAGCCAGCCAGCCAGCCAGCCAGCCAGCCAGCCAGCCAGCCAGCCAGCCAGCCAGCCAGCCAACCAGCCATGCCATTGCCAGCCAGCCAATGACATGCAATGGCATGCAATGGCATGCAATGGCATGCAATGACATGCAATAGCATGCAATGGCGTGCAATGGCATGCAATGGCGTGCAATGGAGTGCAATGGCGGGCAATGGCATGCCAGCCAGCCAGCCAGCCAGCCAGCCAATCAGCCAGAGAATCAGCCATGAAGCCGAATCCACAAAGACCATCTTATCATCCACACGCATTTGTTAATAAACAAAGGTAAAAGCAATGCTGATGAACGTTTTGGGGGATTCGATGGGACATTCCTGATACGAAGGCACGGAGGTTTTCTCTGCTTTTACCTTACTTTCGGTCATTTTGCGTCAAGATCTATCACGACGCTCGGAGGACGATTATAGGCGCATTTGTTAACAAACAAAGATAAAAGCAATGATGATGAAGGTTTTGGGGGATTCGATGGGACATTCCTGATACGACGGCACGGAGGTTTCCTCTGCTTTTACCTTAACCTCCGTGCCGTCGTATTTGGTTGTTTTTTTTTATATGTATTTAATAAGTATGGTATTTGTATTGTTTGATGTATACGAAAAGAGTTCTGGCTCCTAGCTGTTGTCAAATAATTGTAAAAAAATTTTATCGGCATCTTAACTATACAAGTGTGATCTGCTGATGGATAGGCGTTAGTTCTAGGTACTTTCTGGGTAGAATGCTATGGTATTTGTATTGTTTGATGTATACGAAATGAGTTCTGGCTCCTAACTGTTGTCAAATAATTGTAAAAAAAATTTATCGGCATCTTAACTATGCAAGTGTGATCTGCTGATGGACAGGCGTTAGTTCTAGGTACTTTTTGGGTAGAATGCTATGGTATTTGTATTATTTGATGTGTTCGAAAAGAGTTCTGGCTCCTAGCTGTTGTCAAATAATTGTAAAAAAATTTATCGGCATCTTAACTATACAAGTGTGATCTGCTGATGGATAGGCGTTAGTTCTAGGTACTTTCTGGGTAGAATGCTATGGTATTTGTATTGTTTGATGTATACGAAAAGAGTTCTGGGTCCTAGCTGTTGTCAAATAATTGTAAAAAAAATTTATCGGCATCTTAACTATGCAAGTGTGATCTGCTGATGGATAGGCGTTAGTTCTAGGTACTTTTTGGGTAGAATGCTATGGTATTTGTATTATTTGATGTGTTCGAAAAGAGTTCTGGCTCCTAGCTGTTGTCAAATAATTGTAGACAAATTTTATCGGCATCTTAACTATACAAGTGTGATCTGCTGATGGATAGGCGTTAGTTCTAGATACTTTCTGGGTAGAATGCTATGGTATTTGTATTGTTTGATGTTCACGAAAAGAGTTCTGGCTCCTAGCTATTGTCAAATATGTCAGGAGACTCAATGTTAAAGAACTAACTTCGATGGAAACTGTCGTGGGAGAACTTGAGTCGTTGAAGGATGATGGGCGACTGACTTGAAGATTTTTGTTCTATGATGTGGGAGTTTTTGGAGAAGCTGAATTTGTGGGAGAAGGAGCATTTGGGAGAGTGAGCTTTTTGGTGATGCGTTTTCTAAGGATTGGTGGAGAGAACATAAAGATATAGGTTGACTCGCATGATTGGTCGAGGCAGCATACAAGAAGAACTTCTAGCTCGTTATTGAGTCGCGGTTATGATAAACGCAGTTGCTGCTCTATTCCTGAGAATTGAGTTCAATGCACATGTTTTCCGTGGGCAAAGCGCATGGGGCCGTGTTTGCTTATCTAAAGTCTAGGGCCCGGCGCCGAGTCGCCCCGCGATAGTGCAGCTGCTATGCGCCTCGTAGCCCTTCCATGTGCATTTTGTTTTCGTCGCGGCCCGGTTTTATGACCGAGTCGAGTGGATTTTTCCGGCGGTCTTGGTCTATCCTCGGTTCCCACACGGATTAAAAATCGGAAGTACACTATCCCTTCGCTGGCGGGTGAACTCCGGGTCATCTGGCTTGCAGTATGATTTTTTTGTTTTACGACTTTTCCGAGAAACCGTGCCTAAACTATGTTCTCGTTGAATTCGAGTGGGTAAGGAGGGTCATTAGCACGCCATTGCATGCCATTGCACGCCATTGCATGTTCTTGCATGCCATTGCATGTTCTTG
Source organism: Ophion ventricosus (assembly GCA_963932345.1). NCBI lineage: Eukaryota > Metazoa > Arthropoda > Insecta > Hymenoptera > Ichneumonidae > Ophion > Ophion ventricosus. The sequence goes on from OZ010724.1 coordinate 7,787,506, forward strand.
CATGCCATTGCATGCCGTTGCAAGCCATTGCATGCCATTGCACGCCATTGCAGGCCATTGCATGCCATTGCACGTCATTGCATGTCATTGCATGCCATTGCATGCCAATGGCGTGCAATGGCATGCAATGCCTTGCAATGCCATGCAATGCCATGCAATGGCGTGCAATAGCATGCAAAGGCATGCAATGGCATGCAATAATAAGCAATGGCGTGCAATGGCATGCAATGGCGTGCTAATGTCGTGCCAGCCAGCCAGCCAGCCATCCAGCTAGCCAGCCAGCCAGCCAGCCAGCCAGCCAGCCAGCCAGCCCGCCAGCCAGCCAGCCAGCCAGCCAGCCAGCCAGCCAGCCAGCCAGCCAGCCAGCCAGCCAGCCAGCCAGCCAACCAGCCATGCCATTGCCAGCCAGCCAATGACATGCAATGGCATGCAATGGCATGCAATGGCATGCAATGGCATGCAATAGCATGCAATGGCATGCAATGACATGCAATGGCGTGCAATGGCGTGCAATGGCGTGCAATGGCATGCAATGGCGTGCAATGGCATGCAATGGCATGCAATGGCGTGCAATGGCGTGCAATGGCATGCAATGGCGTGCAATGGCATGCAATGGCGTGCAATGGAGTGCAATGGCGTGCAATGGCATGCAATAATAAGCAATGGCGTGCAATGGCATGCAATGGCGTGCGAATGTCGTGCCAGCCAGCCAGCCAGCCATCCAGCTAGCTAGCCAGCCAGCCAGCCAGCCAGCCAGCCAGCCAGCCAGCCAGCCAGCCAGCCAGCCAGCCAGCCAGCCAGCCAGCCAGCCAGCCAGCCAGCCAACCAGCCATGCCATTGCCAGCCAGCCAATGACATGCAATGGCATGCAATGGCATGCAATGGCATGCAATGACATGCAATAGCATGCAATGGCGTGCAATGGCATGCAATGGCGTGCAATGGAGTGCAATGGCGGGCAATGGCATGCCAGCCAGCCAGCCAGCCAGCCAGCCAATCAGCCAGAGAATCAGCCATGAAGCCGAATCCACAAAGACCATCTTATCATCCACACGCATTTGTTAATAAACAAAGGTAAAAGCAATGCTGATGAACGTTTTGGGGGATTCGATGGGACATTCCTGATACGAAGGCACGGAGGTTTTCTCTGCTTTTACCTTACTTTCGGTCATTTTGCGTCAAGATCTATCACGACGCTCGGAGGACGATTATAGGCGCATTTGTTAACAAACAAAGATAAAAGCAATGATGATGAAGGTTTTGGGGGATTCGATGGGACATTCCTGATACGACGGCACGGAGGTTTCCTCTGCTTTTACCTTAACCTCCGTGCCGTCGTATTTGGTTGTTTTTTTTTATATGTATTTAATAAGTATGGTATTTGTATTGTTTGATGTATACGAAAAGAGTTCTGGCTCCTAGCTGTTGTCAAATAATTGTAAAAAAATTTTATCGGCATCTTAACTATACAAGTGTGATCTGCTGATGGATAGGCGTTAGTTCTAGGTACTTTCTGGGTAGAATGCTATGGTATTTGTATTGTTTGATGTATACGAAATGAGTTCTGGCTCCTAACTGTTGTCAAATAATTGTAAAAAAATTTTATCGGCATCTTAACTATGCAAGTGTGATCTGCTGATGGACAGGCGTTAGTTCTAGGTACTTTTTGGGTAGAATGCTAAGGTATTTGTATTATTTGATGTGTTCGAAAAGAGTTCTGGCTCCTAGCTGTTGTCAAATAATTGTAAAAAAATTTATCGGCATCTTAACTATACAAGTGTGATCTGCTGATGGATAGGCGTTAGTTCGAGGTACTTTCTGAGTAGAATGCTATGGTATTTGTATTGTTTGATGTATACGAAAAGAGTTCTGGGTCCTAGCTGTTGTCAAATAATTGTAAAAAAAATTTATCGGCATCTTAACTATGCAAGTGTGATCTGCTGATGGACAGGCGTTAGTTCTAGGTACTTTTTGGGTAGAATGCTATGGTATTTGTATTATTTGATGTGTTCGAAAAGAGTTCTGGCTCCTAGCTGTTGTCAAATAATTGTAAAAAAATTTATCGGCATCTTAACTATACAAGTGTGATGTGCTGATGGATAGGCGTTAGTTCTAGGTACTTTCTGGGTAGAATGCTATGGTATTTGTATTGTTTGATGTATACGAAAAGAGTTCTGGGTCCTAGCTGTTGTCAAATAATTGTAAAAAAAATTTATCGGCATCTTAACTATGCAAGTGTGATCTGCTGATGGATAGGCGTTAGTTCTAGGTACTTTTTGGGTAGAATGCTATGGTATTTGTATTATTTGATGTGTTCGAAAAGAGTTCTGGCTCCTAGCTGTTGTCAAATAATTGTAGAAAAATTTTATCGGCATCTTAACTATACAAGTGTGATCTGCTGATGGATAGGCGTTAGTTCTAGATACTTTCTGGGTAGAATGCTATGGTATTTGTATTGTTTGATGTTCACGAAAAGAGTTCTGGCTCCTAGCTATTGTCAAATATGTCAGGAGACTGAATGTTAAAGAACTAACTTCGATGGAAACTGTCGTGGGAGAACTTGAGTCGTTGAAGGATGATGGGCGACTGACTTGAAGATTTTTCTTCTATGATGTGGGAGTTTTTGGAGAAGCTGAATTTGTGGGAGAAGGAGCATTTGGGAGAGTGAGCTTTTTGGTGATGCGTTTTCTAAGGATTGGTGGAGAGAACATAAAGATACAGATTGACTCGCATGATTGGTCGAGGCAGCGTACAAGAAGGACTTCTAGCTCGTTATTGAGTCGCGGTTATGATAAACGCAGTTGCTGATCTATTTCTGAGAATTGAGTTAAATGCACATGTTTTCCGTGGGCAAAGCGCATGGGGCCGTGTTTGCTTATCTAAAGTATAGGGCCCGGCGCCGAGTCGCCCCGCGATAGTGCAGCTGCTATGCGCCTCGAAGCCCTTCCATGTGCATTTTGTTTTCGTCGCGGCCCGGTTTTATGACCGAGTCGAGTGGATTTTTCCGGCGGTCTTGGTCTATCCTCGGTTCCCACACGGATTAAAAATCGGAAGTACACTATCCCTTCGCTGGCGGGTGAACTCCGGGTCATCTGGCTTGCAGTATGATTTTTTTGTTTTACGACTTTTCCGAGAAACCGTGCCTAAACTATGTTCTCGTTGAATTCGAGTGGGTAAGGAGGGTCATTAGCACGCCATTGCATGCCATTGCACGCCATTGCATGTTCTTGCATGCCATTGCATGTTCTTGCATGCCATTGCATGCCGTTGCAAGCCATTGCATGCCATTGCACGCCATTGCAGGCCATTGCATGCCATTGCACGTCATTGCATGTCATTGCATGCCATTGCATGCCAATGGCGTGCAATGGCATGCCAATGGCGTGCAATGGCATGCAATGCCTTGCAATGCCATGCAATGCCATGCAATGGCGTGCAATAGCATGCAAAGGCATGCAATGGCATGCAATAATAAGCAATGGCGTGCAATGGCATGCAATGGCGTGCTAATGTCGTGCCAGCCAGCCAGCCAGCCATCCAGCTAGCCAGCCAGCCAGCCAGCCAGCCAGCCAGCCAGCCAGCCAGCCAGCCAGCCAGCCAGCCAGCCAGCCAGCCAGCCAGCCAGCCAACCAGCCATGCCATTGCCAGCCAGCCAATGACATGCAATGGCATGCAATGGCATGCAATGACATGCAATAGCATGCAATGGCATGCAATGACATGCAATGGCGTGCAATGGCGTGCAATGGCGTGCAATGGCATGCAATGGCGTGCAATGGCGTGCAATGGCATGCAATGGCGTGCAATGGAGTGCAATGGCGTGCAATGGCATGCCAGCCAGCCAGCCAGCCAGCCAGCCAATCAGCCAGAGAATCAGCCATGAAGCCGAATCCACAAAGACCATCTTATCATCCACACGCATTTGTTAATAAACAAAGGTAAAAGCAATGCTGATGAACGTTTTGGGGGATTCGATGGGACATTCCTGATACGAAGGCACGGAGGTTTTCTCTGCTTTTACCTTACTTTCGGTCATTTTGCGTCAAGATCTATCACGACGCTCGGAGGACGATTATAGGCGCATTTGTTAACAAACAAAGATAAAAGCAATGATGATGAAGGTTTTGGGGGATTCGATGGGACATTCCTGATACGACGGCACGGAGGTTTCCTCTGCTTTTACCTTAACCTCCGTGCCGTCGTATTTGGTTTTTTTTTTATATGTATTTAATAAGTATGGTATTTGTATTGTTTGATGTATACGAAAAGAGTTCTGGCTCCTAGCTGTTGTCAAATAATTGTAAAAAAATTTTATCGGCATCTTAACTATACAAGTGTGATCTGCTGATGGATAGGCGTTAGTTCTAGGTACTTTCTGGGTAAAATGCTATGGTATTTGTATTGTTTGATGTATACGAAATGAGTTCTGGCTCCTAACTGTTGTCAAATAATTGTAAAAAAATTTTATCGGCATCTTAACTATGCAAGTGTGATCTGCTGATGGACAGGCGTTAGTTCTAGGTACTTTTTGGGTAGAATGCTATGGTATTTGTATTATTTGATGTGTTCGAAAAGAGTTCTGGCTCCTAGCTGTTGTCAAATAATTGTAAAAAAATTTATCGGCATCTTAACTTTACAAGTGTGATCTGCTGATGGATAGGCGTTAGTTCTAGGTACTTTCTGGGTAGAATGCTATGGTATTTGTATTGTTTGATGTTCACGAAAAGAGTTCTGGCTCCTAGCTATTGTCAAATATGTCAGGAGACTGAATGTTAAAGAACTAACTTCGATGGAAACTGTCGTGGGAGAACTTGAGTCGTTGAAGGATGATGGGCGACTGACTTGAAGATTTTTCTTCTATGATGTGGGAGTTTTTGGAGAAGCTGAATTTGTGGGAGAAGGAGCATTTGGGAGAGTGAGCTTTTTGGTGATGCGTTTTCTAAGGATTGGTGGAGAGAACATAAAGATATAGATTGACTCGCATGATTGGTCGAGGCAGCGTACAAGAAGGACTTCTAGCTCGTTATTGAGTCGCGGTTATGATAAACGCAGTTGCTGATCTATTTCTGAGAATTGAGTTAAATGCACATGTTTTCCGTGGGCAAAGCGCATGGGGCCGTGTTTGCTTATCTAAAGTATAGGGCCCGGCGCCGAGTCGCCCCGCGATAGTGCAGCTGGTATGCGCCTCGAAGCCCTTCCATGTGCATTTTGTTTTCGTCGCGGCCCGGTTTTATGACCGAGTCGAGTGGATTTTTCCGGCGGTCTTGGTCTATCCTCGGTTCCCACACGGATTAAAAATCGGAAGTACACTATCCCTTCGCTGGCGGGTGAACTCCGGGTCATCTGGCTTGCAGTATGATTTTTTTGTTTTACGACTTTTCCGAGAAACCGTGCCTAAACTATGTTCTCGTTGAATTCGAGTGGGTAAGTAGGGTCATTAGCACGCCATTGCATGCCATTGCACGCCATTGCATGTTCTTGCATGCCATTGCATGTTCTTGCATGCCATTGCATGCCGTTGCAAGCCATTGCATGCCATTGCACGCCATTGCAGGCCATTGCATGCCATTGCACGTCATTGCATGTCATTGCATGCCATTGCATGCCAATGGCGTGCAATGGCATGCCAATGGCGTGCAATGGCATGCAATGCCTTGCAATGCCATGCAATGCCATGCAATGGCGTGCAATAGCATGCAAAGGCATGCAATGGCATGCAATAATAAGCAATGGCGTGCAATGGCATGCAATGGCGTGCTAATGTCGTGCCAGCCAGCCAGCCAGCCATCCAGCTAGCCAGCCAGCCAGCCATCCAGCTAGCCAGCCAGCCAGCCAGCCAGCCAGTCAGCCAGCCAGCCAGCCAGCCAGCCAGCCAGCCAGCCAGCCAGCCAGCCAGCCAGCCAGCCAGCCAGCCAGCCAGCCAGCCAGCCAGCCAGCCAGCCAGCCAGCCAGCCAGCCAGCCAGCCAGCCAGCCAACCAGCCATGCCATTGCCAGCCAGCCAATGACATGCAATGGCATGCAATGGCATGCAATGACATGCAATAGCATGCAATGGCATGCAATGGCATGCAATGGCGCGCAATGGCGTGCAATGGCATGCAATGGCGTGCAATGGCATGCAATGGCGTGCAATGGAGTGCAATGGCGTGCAATGGCATGCCAGCCAGCCAGCCAGCCAGCCAGCCAATCAGCCAGAGAATCAGCCATGAAGCCGAATCCACAAAGACCATCTTATCATCCACACGCATTTGTTAATAAACAAAGGTAAAAGCAATGCTGTTGAACGTTTTGGGGGATTCGATGGGACATTCCTGATACGAAGGCACGGAGGTTTTCTCTGCTTTTACCTTACTTTCGGTCATTTTGCGTCAAGATCTATCACGACGCTCGGAGGACGATTATAGGCGCATTTGTTAACAAACAAAGATAAAAGCAATGATGATGAAGGTTTTGGGGGATTCGATGGGACATTCCTGATACGACGGCACGGAGGTTTCCTCTGCTTTTACCTTAACCTCCGTGCCGTCGTATTTGGTTGTTTTTTTTTATATGTATTTAATAAGTATGGTATTTGTATTGTTTGATGTATACGAAAAGAGTTCTGGCTCCTAGCTGTTGTCAAATAATTGTAAAAAAATTTTATCGGCATCTTAACTATACAAGTGTGATCTGCTGATGGATAGGCGTTAGTTCTAGGTACTTTCTGGGTAGAATGCTATGGTATTTGTATTGTTTGATGTATACGAAATGAGTTCTGGCTCCTAACTGTTGTCAAATAATTGTAAAAAAATTTTATCGGCATCTTAACTATGCAAGTGTGATCTGCTGATGGACAGGCGTTAGTTCTAGGTACTTTTTGGGTAGAATGCTATGGTATTTGTATTATTTGATGTGTTCGAAAAGAGTTCTGGCTCCTAGCTGTTGTCAAATAATTGTAAAAAAATTTATCGGCATCTTAACTATACAAGTGTGATCTGCTGATGGATAGGCGTTAGTTCTAGGTACTTTCTGGGTAGAATGCTATGGTATTTGTATTGTTTGATGTATACGAAAAGAGTTCTGGGTCCTAGCTGTTGTCAAATAATTGTAAAAAAAATTTATCGGCATCTTAACTATGCAAGTGTGATCTGCTGATGGATAGGCGTTAGTTCTAGGTACTTTTTGGGTAGAATGCTATGGTATTTGTATTATTTGATGTGTTCGAAAAGAGTTCTGGCTCCTAGCTGTTGTCAAATAATTGTAGAAAAATTTTATCGGCATCTTAACTATACAAGTGTGATCTGCTGATGGATAGGCGTTAGTTCTAGATACTTTCTGGGTAGAATGCTATGGTATTTGTATTGTTTGATGTTCACGAAAAGAGTTCTGGCTCCTAGCTATTGTCAAATATGTCAGGAGACTGAATGTTAAAGAACTAACTTCGATGGAAACTGTCGTGGGAGAACTTGAGTCGTTGAAGGATGATGGGCGACTGACTTGAAGATTTTTCTTCTATGATGTGGGAGTTTTTGGAGAAGCTGAATTTGTGGGAGAAGGAGCATTTGGGAGAGTGAGCTTTTTGGTGATGCGTTTTCTAAGGATTGGTGGAGAGAACATAAAGATATAGATTGACTCGCATGATTGGTCGAGGCAGCGTACAAGAAGGACTTCTAGCTCGTTATTGAGTCGCCGTTATGATAAACGCAGTTGCTGATCTATTTCTGAGAATTGAGTTAAATGCACATGTTTTCCGTGGGCAAAGCGCATGGGGCCGTGTTTGCTTATCTAAAGTATCGGGCCCGGCGCCGAGTCGCCCCGCGATAGTGCAGCTGCTATGCGCCTCGAAGCCCTTCCATGTGCATTTTGTTTTCGTCGCGGCCCGGTTTTATGACCGAGTCGAGTGGATTTTTCCGGCGGTCTTGGTCTATCCTCGGTTCCCCCACGGATTAAAAATCGGAAGTACACTATCCCTTCGCTGGCGGGTGAACTCCGGGTCATCTGGCTTGCAGTATGATTTTTTTGTTTTTGACTTTTCCGAGAAACCGTGCCTAAACTATGTTCTCGTTGAATTCGAGTGGGTAAGGAGGGTCATTAGCACGCCATTGCATGCCATTGCACGCCATTGCATGTTCTTGCATGCCATTGCATGTTCTTGCATGCCATTGCATGCCGTTGCAAGCCATTGCATGCCATTGCACGCCATTGCAGGCCATTGCATGCCATTGCACGTCATTGCATGTCATTGCATGCCATTGCATGCCAATGGCGTGCAATGGCATGCCAATAGCGTGCAATGGCATGCAATGCCTTGCAATGCCATGCAATGCCATGCAATGGCGTGCAATAGCATGCAAAGGCATGCAATGGCATGCAATAATAAGCAATGGCGTGCAATGGCATGCAATGGCGTGCTAATGTCGTGCCAGCCAGCCAGCCAGCCATCCAGCTAGCCAGCCAGCCAGCCAGCCAGCCAGCCAGCCAGCCAGCCAGCCAGCCAGCCAGCCAGCCAGCCAGCCAGCCAACCAGCCATGCCATTGCCAGCCAGCCAATGACATGCAATGGCATGCAATGGCATGCAATGACATGCAATAGCATGCAATGGCATGCAATGACATGCAATGGCGTGCAATGGCGTGCAATGGCGTGCAATGGCATGCAATGGCATGCAATGGCGTGCAATGGCATGCAATGGCGTGCAATGGAGTGCAATGGCGGGCAATGGCATGCCAGCCAGCCAGCCAGCCAGCCAGCCAATCAGCCAGAGAATCAGCCATGAAGCCGAATCCACAAAGACCATCTTATCATCCACACGCATTTGTTAATAAACAAAGGTAAAAGCAATGCTGATGAACGTTTTGGGGGATTCGATGGGACATTCCTGATACGAAGGCACGGAGGTTTTCTCTGCTTTTACCTTACTTTCGGTCATTTTGCGTCAAGATCTATCACGACGCTCGGAGGACGATTATAGGCGCATTTGTTAACAAACAAAGATAAAAGCAATGATGATGAAGGTTTTGGGGGATTCGATGGGACATTCCTGATACGACGGCACGGAGGTTTCCTCTGCTTTTACCTTAACCTCCGTGCCGTCGTATTTGGTTGTTTTTTTTTATATGTATTTAATAAGTATGGTATTTGTATTGTTTGATGTATACGAAAAGAGTTCTGGCTCCTAGCTGTTGTCAAATAATTGTAAAAAAATTTTATCGGCATCTTAACTATACAAGTGTGATCTGCTGATGAATAGGCGTTAGTTCTAGGTACTTTCTGGGTAGAATGCTATGGTATTTGTATTGTTTGATGTATACGAAATGAGTTCTGGCTCCTAGCTGTTGTCAAATAATTGTAAAAAAATTTATCGGCATCTTAACTATACAAGTGTGATGTGCTGATGGATAGGCGTTAGTTCTAGGTACTTTCTGGGTAGAATGCTATGGTATTTGTATTGTTTGATGTATACGAAAAGAGTTCTGGGTCCTAGCTGTTGTCAAATAATTGTAAAAAAAATTTATCGGCATCTTAACTATGCAAGTGTGATCTGCTGATGGATAGGCGTTAGTTCTAGGTACTTTTTGGGTAGAATGCTATGGTATTTGTATTATTTGATGTGTTCGAAAAGAGTTCTGGCTCCTAGCTGTTGTCAAATAATTGTAGAAAAATTTTATCGGCATCTTAACTATACAAGTGTGATCTGCTGATGGATAGGCGTTAGTTCTAGATACTTTCTGGGTAGAATGCTATGGTATTTGTATTGTTTGATGTTCACGAAAAGAGTTCTGGCTCCTAGCTATTGTCAAATATGTCAGGAGACTGAATGTTAAAGAACTAACTTCGATGGAAACTGTCGTGGGAGAACTTGAGTCGTTGAAGGATGATGGGCGACTGACTTGAAGATTTTTCTTCTATGATGTGGGAGTTTTTGGAGAAGCTGAATTTGTGGGAGAAGGAGCATTTGGGAGAGTGAGCTTTTTGGTGATGCGTTTTCTAAGGATTGGTGGAGAGAACATAAAGATATAGATTGACTCGCATGATTGGTCGAGGCAGCGTACAAGAAGGACTTCTAGCTCGTTATTGAGTCGCGGTTATGATAAACGCAGTTGCTGATCTATTTCTGAGAATTGAGTTAAATGCACATGTTTTCCGTGGGCAAAGCGCATGGGGCCGTGTTTGCTTATCTAAAGTATAGGGCCCGGCGCCGAGTCGCCCCGCGATAGTGCAGCTGCTATGCGCCTCGAAGCCCTTCCATGTGCATTTTGTTTTCGTCGCGGCCCGGTTTTATGACCGAGTCGAGTGGATTTTTCCGGCGGTCTTGGTCTATCCTCGGTTCCCACACGGATTAAAAATCGGAAGTACACTATCCCTTCGCTGGCGGGTGAACTCCTGGTCATCTGGCTTGCAATATGATTTTTTTGTTTTACTACTTTTCCGAGAAACCGTGCCTAAACTATGTTCTCGTTGAATTCGAGTGGGTAAGGAGGGTCATTAGCACGCCATTGCATGCCATTGCACGCCATTGCATGTTCTTGCATGCCATTGCATGCCGTTGCAAGCCATTGCATGCCATTGCACGCCATTGCAGGCCATTGCATGCCATTGCACGTCATTGCATGTCATTGCATGCCATTGCATGCCAATGGCGTGCAATGGCATGCCAATGGCGTGCAATGGCATGCAATGCCTTGCAATGCCATGCAATGCCATGCAATGGCGTGCAATAGCATGCAAAGGCATGCAATGGCATGCAATAATAAGCAATGGCGTGCAATGGCATGCAATGGCGTGCTAATGTCGTGCCAGCCAGCCAGCCAGCCATCCAGCTAGCCAGCCAGCCAGCCAGCCAGCCAGCCAGCCAGCCAGCCAGCCAGCCAGCCAGCCAGCCAGCCAGCCAGCCAGCCAGCCAGCCAGCCAGCCAGCCAGCCAGCCAGCCAGCCAGCCAGCCAGCCAGCCAGCCAGCCAGCCAGCCAGCCAGCCAGCCAGCCAGCCAGCCAGCCAGCCAGCCAGCCAGCCAGCCAGCCAGCCAGCCAGCCAGCCAGCCACCCAGCCAGCCAGCCAGCCAGCCAGCCAGCCAGCCACCCAGCCAGCCAGCCAGCCAGCCAGCCAGCCAGCCAGCCAGCCAGCCAACCAGCCATGCCATTGCCAGCCAGCCAATGACATGCAATGGCATGCAATGGCATGCAATGACATGCAATAGCATGCAATGGCATGCAATGACATGCAATGGCGTGCAATGGCGTGCAATGGCGTGCAATGGCATGCAATGGCGTGCAATGGCATGCAATGGCATGCAATGGCGTGCAATGGCGTGCAATGGAGTGCAAAGGCGTGCAATGGCATGCCAGCCAGCCAGCCAGCCAGCCAGCCAATCAGCCAGAGAATCAGCCATGAAGCCGAATCCACAAAGACCATCTTATCATCCACACGCATTTGTTAATAAACAAAGGTAAAAGCAATGCTGATGAACGTTTTGGGGGATTCGATGGGACATTCCTGATACGAAGGCACGGAGGTTTTCTCTGCTTTTACCTTACTTTCGGTTATTTTGCGTCAAGATCTATCACGACGCTCGGAGGACGATTATAGGCGCATTTGTTAACAAACAAAGATAAAAGCAATGATGATGAAGGTTTTGGGGGATTCGATGGGACATTCCTGATACGACGGCACGGAGGTTTCCTCTGCTTTTACCTTAACCTCCGTACCGTCGTATTTGGTTGTTTTTTTTTATATGTATTTAATAAGTATGGTATTTGTATTGTTTGATGTATACGAAAAGAGTTCTGGCTCCTAGCTGTTGTCAAATAATTGTAAAAAAATTTTATCGGCATCTTAACTATACAAGTGTGATCTGCTGATGGATAGGCGTTAGTTCTAGGTACTTTTTGGGTAGAATGCTATGGTATTTGTATTGTTTGATGTATACGAAATGAGTTCTGGCTCCTAACTGTTGTCAAATAATTGTAAAAAAATTTTATCGGCATCTTAACTATGCAAGTGTGATCTGCTGATGGACAGGCGTTAGTTCTAGGTACTTTTTGGGTAGAATGCTATGGTACTTGTATTATTTGATGTGTTCGAAAAGAGTTCTGGCTCCTAGCTGTTGTCAAATAATTGTAAAAAAATTTATCGGCATCTTAACTATACAAGTGTGATCTGCTGATGGATAGGCGTTAGTTCTAGGTACTTTCTGGGTAGAATGCTATGGTATTTGTATTGTTTGATGTATACGAAAAGAGTTCTGGGTCCTAGCTGTTGTCAAATAATTGTAAAAAAAATTTATCGGCATCTTAACTATGCAAGTGTGATCTGCTGATGGATAGGCGTTAGTTCTAGGTACTTTTTGGGTAGAATGCTATGGTATTTGTATTATTTGATGTGTTCGAAAAGAGTTCTGGCTCCTAGCTGTTGTCAAATAATTGTAGAAAAATTTTATCGGCATCTTAACTATACAAGTGTGATCTGCTGATGGATAGGCGTTAGTTCTAGATACTTTCTGGGTAGAATGCTATGGTATTTGTATTGTTTGATGTTCACGAAAAGAGTTCTGGCTCCTAGCTATTGTCAAATATGTCAGGAGACTGAATGTTAAAGAACTAACTTCGATGGAAACTGTCGTGGGAGAACTTGAGTCGTTGAAGGATGATGGGCGACTGACTTGAAGATTTTTCTTCTATGATGTGGGAGTTTTTGGAGAAGCTGAATTTGTGGGAGAAGGAGCATTTGGGAGAGTTAGCTTTTTGGTGATGCGTTTTCTAAGGATTGGTGGAGAGAACATAAAGATATAGATTGACTCGCATGATTGGTCGAGGCAGCGTACAAGAAGGACTTCTAGCTCGTTATTGAGTCGCGGTTATGATAAACGCAGTTGCTGATCTATTTCTGAGAATTGAGTTAAATGCACATGTTTTCCGTGGGCAAAGCGCATGGGGCCGTGTTTGCTTATCTAAAGTATAGGGCCCGGCGCCGAGTCGCCCCGCGATAGTGCAGCTGCTATGCGCCTCGAAGCCCTTCCATGTGCATTTTGTTTTCGTCGCGGCCCGGTTTTATGACCGAGTCGAGTGGATTTTTCCGGCGGTCTTGGTCTATCCTCGGTTCCCACACGGATTAAAAATCGGAAGTACACTATCCCTTCGCTGGCGGGTGAACTCCGGGTCATCTGGCTTGCAGTATGATTTTTTTGTTTTACGACTTTTCCGAGAAACCGTGCCTAAACTATGTTCTCGTTGAATTCGAGTGGGTAAGGAGGGTCATTAGCACGCCATTGCATGCCATTGCACGCCATTGCATGTTCTTGCATGCCATTGCATGTTCTTGCATGCCATTGCATGCCGTTGCAAGCCATTGCATGCCATTGCACGCCATTGCAGGCCATTGCATGCCATTGCACGTCATTGCATGTCATTGCATGCCATTGCATGCCAATGGCGTGCAATGGCATGCCAATGGTGTGCAATGGCATGCAATGCCTTGCAATGCCATGCAATGCCATGCAATGGCGTGCAATAGCATGCAAAGGCATGCAATGGCATGCAATAATAAGCAATGGCGTGCAATGGCATGCAATGGCGTGCTAATGTCGTGCCAGCCAGCCAGCCAGCCATCCAGCTAGCCAGCCAGCCAGCCAGCCAGCCAGCCAGCCAGCCAGCCAGCCAGCCAGCCAGCCAGCCAGCCAGCCAGCCAGCCAGCCAGCCAGCCAACCAGCCATGCCATTGCCAGCCAGCCAATGACATGCAATGGCATGCAATGGCATGCAATGGCATGCAATGGCATGCAATGACATGCAATAGCATGCAATGGCATGCAATGACATGCAATGGCGTGCAATGGCGTGCAATGGCGTGCAATGGCATGCAATGGCGTGCAATGGCATGCAATGGCGTGCAATGGCGTGCAATGGCATGCAATGGCGTGCAATGGCATGCAATGGCGTGCAATGGAGTGCAATGGCGTGCAATGGCATGCCAGCCAGCCAGCCAGCCAGCCAGCCAATCAGCCAGAGAATCAGCCATGAAGCCGAATCCACAAAGACCATCTTATCATCCACACGCATTTGTTAATAAACAAAGGTAAAAGCAATGCTGATGAACGTTTTGGGGGATTCGATGGGACATTCCTGATACGAAGGCACGGAGGTTTTCTCTGCTTTTACCTTACTTTCGGTCATTTTGCGTCAAGATCTATCACGACGCTCGGAGGACGATTATAGGCGCATTTGTTAACAAACAAAGATAAAAGCAATGATGATGAAGGTTTTGGGGGATTCGATGGGACATTCCTGATACGACGGCACGGAGGTTTCCTCTGCTTTTACCTTAACCTCCGTACCGTCGTATTTGGTTGTTTTTTTTTATATGTATTTAATAAGTATGGTATTTGTATTGTTTGATGTATACGAAAAGAGTTCTGGCTCCTAGCTGTTGTCAAATAATTGTAAAAAAATTTTATCGGCATCTTAACTATACAAGTGTGATCTGCTGATGGATAGGCGTTAGTTCTAGGTACTTTTTGGGTAGAATGCTATGGTATTTGTATTGTTTGATGTATACGAAATGAGTTCTGGCTCCTAACTGTTGTCAAATAATTGTAAAAAAATTTTATCGGCATCTTAACTATGCAAGTGTGATCTGCTGATGGACAGGCGTTAGTTCTAGGTACTTTTTGGGTAGAATGCTATGGTATTTGTATTATTTGATGTGTTCGAAAAGAGTTCTGGCTCCTAGCTGTTGTCAAATAATTGTAAAAAAATTTATCGGCATCTTAACTATACAAGTGTGATCTGCTGATGGATAGGCGTTAGTTCTAGGTACTTTCTGGGTAGAATGCTATGGTATTTGTATTGTTTGATGTATACGAAAAGAGTTCTGGGTCCTAGCTGTTGTCAAATAATTGTAAAAAAAATTTATCGGCATCTTAACTATGCAAGTGTGATCTGCTGATGGATAGGCGTTAGTTCTAGGTACTTTTTGGGTAGAATGCTATGGTATTTGTATTATTTGATGTGTTCGAAAAGAGTTCTGGCTCCTAGCTGTTGTCAAATAATTGTAGAAAAATTTTATCGGCATCTTAACTATACAAGTGTGATCTGCTGATGGATAGGCGTTAGTTCTAGATACTTTCTGGGTAGAATGCTATGGTATTTGTATTGTTTGATGTTCACGAAAAGAGTTCTGGCTCCTAGCTATTGTCAAATATGTCAGGAGACTGAATGTTAAAGAACTAACTTCGATGGAAACTGTCGTGGGAGAACTTGAGTCGTTGAAGGATGATGGGCGACTGACTTGAAGATTTTTCTTCTATGATGTGGGAGTTTTTGGAGAAGCTGAATTTGTGGGAGAAGGAGCATTTGGGAGAGTTAGCTTTTTGGTGATGCGTTTTCTAAGGATTGGTGGAGAGAACATAAAGATATAGATCCACTCGCATGATTGGTCGAGGCAGCGTACAAGAAGGACTTCTAGCTCGTTATTGAGTCGCGGTTATGATAAACGCAGTTGCTGATCTATTTCTGAGAATTGAGTTAAATGCACATGTTTTCCGTGGGCAAAGCGCATGGGGCCGTGTTTGCTTATCTAAAGTATAGGGCCCGGCGCCGAGTCGCCCCGCGATAGTGCAGCTGCTATGCGCCTCGAAGCCCTTCCATGTGCATTTTGTTTTCGTCGCGGCCCGGTTTTATGACCGAGTCGAGTGGATTTTTCCGGCGGTCTTGGTCTATCCTCGGTTCCCACACGGATTATAAATCGGAAGTACACTATCCCTTCGTTGGCGGGTGAACTCCGGGTCATCTGGCTTGCAGTATGATTTTTTTGTTTTACGACTTTTCCGAGAAACCGTGCCTAAACTATGTTCTCGTTGAATTCGAGTGGGTAAGGAGGGTCATTAGCACGCCATTGCATGCCATTGCACGCCATTGCATGTTCTTGCATGCCATTGCATGTTCTTGCATGCCATTGCATGCCGTTGCAAGCCATTGCATGCCATTGCACGCCATTGCAGGCCATTGCATGCCATTGCACGTCATTGCATGTCATTGCATGCCATTGCATGCCAATGGCGTGCAATGGCATGCCAATGGCGTGCAATGGCATGCAATGCCTTGCAATGCCATGCAATGCCATGCAATGGCGTGCAATAGCATGCAAAGGCATGCAATGGCGTACAATGGCATGCAATGGCGTGCTAATGTCGTGCCAGCCAGCCAGCCAGCCATCCAGCTAGCCAGCCAGCCAGCCAGCCAGCCAGCCAGCCAGCCAGCCAGCCAGCCAGCCAGCCAGCCAGCCAGCCAGCCAGCCAGCCAACCAGCCATGCCATTGCCAGCCAGCCCATGACATGCAATGGCATGCAATGGCATGCAATGACATGCAATAGCATGCAATGGCATGCAATGACATGCAATGGCGTGCAATGGCGTGCAATGGCATGCAATGGCGTGCAATGGCATGCAATGGCATGCAATGGCGTGCAATAGCGTGCAATGGCATGCAATGGCGTGCAATGGCATGCAATGGCGTGCAATGGAGTGCAATGGCATGCCAGCCAGCCAGCCAGCCAGCCAGCCAATCAGCCAGAGAATCAGCCATGAAGCCGAATCCACAAAGACCATCTTATCATCCACACGCATTTGTTAATAAACAAAGGTAAAAGCAATGCTGATGAACGTTTTGGGGGATTCGATGGGACATTCCTGATACGAAGGCACGGAGGTTTTCTCTGCTTTTACCTTACTTTCGGTCATTTTGCGTCAAGATCTATCACGACGCTCGGAGGACGATTATAGGCGCATTTGTTAACAAACAAAGATAAAAGCAATGATGATGAAGGTTTTGGGGGATTCGATGGGACATTCCTGATACGACGGCACGGAGGTTTCCTCTGCTTTTACCTTAACCTCCGTGCCGTCGTATTTGGTTGTTTTTTTTTATATGTATTTAATAAGTATGGTATTTGTATTGTTTGATGTATACGAAAAGAGTTCTGGCTCCTAGCTGTTGTCAAATAATTGTAAAAAAATTTTATCGGCATCTTAACTATACAAGTGTGATCTGCTGATGGATAGGCGTTAGTTCTAGGTACTTTCTGGGTAGAATGCTATGGTATTTGTATTGTTTGATGTATACGAAATGAGTTCTGGCTCCTAACTGTTGTCAAATAATTGTAAAAAAATTTTATCGGCATCTTAACTATGCAAGTGTGATCTGCTGATGGACAGGCGTTAGTTCTAGGTACTTTTTGGGTAGAATGCTATGGTATTTGTATTATTTGATGTGTTCGAAAAGAGTTCTGGCTCCTAGCTGTTGTCAAATAATTGTAAAAAAATTTATCGGCATCTTAACTATACAAGTGTGATCTGCTGATGGATAGGCGTTAGTTCTAGGTACTTTCTGGGTAGAATGCTATGGTATTTGTATTGTTTGATGTATACGAAAAGAGTTCTGGGTCCTAGCTGTTGTCAAATAATTGTAAAAAAAATTTATCGGCATCTTAACTATGCAAGTGTGATCTGCTGATGGATAGGCGTTAGTTCTAGGTACTTTTTGGGTAGAATGCTATGGTATTTGTATTATTTGATGTGTTCGAAAAGAGTTCTGGCTCCTAGCTGTTGTCAAATAATTGTAGAAAAATTTTATCGGCATCTTAACTATACAAGTGTGATCTGCTGATGGATAGGCGTTAGTTCTAGATACTTTCTGGGTAGAATGCTATGGTATTTGTATTGTTTGATGTTCACGAAAAGAGTTCTGGCTCCTAGCTATTGTCAAATATGTCAGGAGACTGAATGTTAAAGAACTAACTTCGATGGAAACTGTCGTGGGAGAACTTGAGTCGTTGAAGGATGATGGGCGACTGACTTGAAGATTTTTCTTCTATGATGTGGGAGTTTTTGGAGAAGCTGAATTTGTGGGAGAAGGAGCATTTGGGAGAGTGAGCTTTTTGGTGATGCGTTTTCTAAGGATTGGTGGAGAGAACATAAAGATATAGATTGACTCGCATGATTGGTCGAGGCAGCGTACAAGAAGGACTTCTAGCTCGTTATTGAGTCGCGGTTATGATAAACGCAGTTGCTGATCTATTTCTGAGAATTGAGTTAAATGCACATGTTTTCCGTGGGCAAAGCGCATGGGGCCGTGTTTGCTTATCTAAAGTATAGGGCCCGGCGCCGAGTCGCCCCGCGATAGTGCAGCTGCTATGCGCCGCGAAGCCCTTCCATGTGCATTTTGTTTTCGTCGCGGCCCGGTTTTATGACCGAGTCGAGTGGATTTTTCCGGCGGTCTTGGTCTATCCTCGGTTCCCACACGGATTAAAAATCGGAAGTACACTATCCCTTCGCTGGCGGGTGAACTCCGGGTCATCTGGCTTGCAGTATGATTTTTTGTTTTACGACTTTTCCGAGAAACCGTGCCTAAACTATGTTCTCGTTGAATTCGAGTGGGTAAGGAGGGTCATTAGCACGCCATTGCATGCCATTGCACGCCATTGCATGTTCTTGCATGCCATTGCATGTTCTTGCATGCCATTGCATGCCGTTGCAAGCCATTGCATGCCATTGCACGCCATTGCAGGCCATTGCATGCCATTGCACGTCATTGCATGTCATTGCATGCCATTGCATGCCAATGGCGTGCAATGGCATGCCAATGGCGTGCAATGGCATGCAATGCCTTGCAATGCCATGCAATGCCATGCAATGGCGTGCAATAGCATGCAAAGGCATGCAATGGCATGCAATAATAAGCAATGGCGTGCAATGGCATGCAATGGCGTGCTAATGTCGTGCCAGCCAGCCAGCCAGCCATCCAGCTAGCCAGCCAGCCAGCCAGCCAGCCAGCCAGCCAGCCAGCCAGCCAGCCAGCCAGCCAGCCAACCAGCCAATGACATGCAATGGCATGCAATGGCATGCAATGACATGCAATAGCATGCAATGGCATGCAATGACATGCAATGGCGTGCAATGGCGTGCAATGGCATGCAATGGCGTGCAATGGCATGCAATGGCATGCAATGGCGTGCAATGGCGTGCAATGGCATGCAATGGCGTGCAATGGCATGCAATGGCGTGCAATGGAGTGCAATGGCGTGCAATGGCATGCCAGCCAGCCAGCCAGCCAGCCAGCCAATCAGCCAGAGAATCAGCCATGAAGCCGAATCCACAAAGACCATCTTATCATCCACACGCATTTGTTAATAAACAAAGGTAAAAGCAATGCTGATGAACGTTTTGGGGGATTCGATGGGACATTCCTGATACGAAGGCACGGAGGTTTTCTCTGCTTTTACCTTACTTTCGGTCATTTTGCGTCAAGATCTATCACGACGCTCGGAGGACGATTATAGGCGCATTTGTTAACAAACAAAGATAAAAGCAATGATGATGAAGGTTTTGGGGGATTCGATGGGACATTCCTGATACGACGGCACGGAGGTTTCCTCTGCTTTTACCTTAACCTCCGTGCCGTCGTATTTGGTTGTTTTTTTTTATATGTATTTAATAAGTATGGTATTTGTATTGTTTGATGTATACGAAAAGAGTTCTGGCTCCTAGCTGTTGTCAAATAATTGTAAAAAAATTTTATCGGCATCTTAACTATACAAGTGTGATCTGCTGATGGATAGGCGTTAGTTCTAGGTACTTTCTGGGTAGAATGCTATGGTATTTGTATTGTTTGATGTATACGAAATGAGTTCTGGCTCCTAACTGTTGTCAAATAATTGTAAAAAAATTTTATCGGCATCTTAACTATGCAAGTGTGATCTGCTGATGGACAGGCGTTAGTTCTAGGTACTTTTTGGGTAGAATGCTATGGTATTTGTATTATTTGATGTGTTCGAAAAGAGTTCTGGCTCCTAGCTGTTGTCAAATAATTGTAAAAAAATTTATCGGCATCTTAACTATACAAGTGTGATCTGCTGATGGATAGGCGTTAGTTCTAGGTACTTTCTGGGTAGAATGCTATGGTATTTGTATTGTTTGATGTATACGAAAAGAGTTCTGGGTCCTAGCTGTTGTCAAATAATTGTAAAAAAAATTTATCGGCATCTTAACTATGCAAGTGTGATCTGCTGATGGATAGGCGTTAGTTCTAGGTACTTTTTGGGTAGAATGCTATGGTATTTGTATTATTTGATGTGTTCGAAAAGAGTTCTGGCTCCTAGCTGTTGTCAAATAATTGTAGAAAAATTTTATCGGCATCTTAACTATACAAGTGTGATCTGCTGATGGATAGGCGTTAGTTCTAGATACTTTCTGGGTAGAATGCTATGGTATTTGTATTGTTTGATGTTCACGAAAAGAGTTCTGGCTCCTAGCTATTGTCAAATATGTCAGGAGACTGAATGTTAAAGAACTAACTTCGATGGAAACTGTCGTGGGAGAACTTGAGTCGTTGAAGGATGATGGGCGACTGACTTGAAGATTTTTCTTCTATGATGTGGGAGTTTTTGGAGAAGCTGAATTTGTGGGAGAAGGAGCATTTGGGAGAGTGAGCTTTTTGGTGATGCGTTTTCTAAGGATTGGTGGAGAGAACATAAAGATATAGATTGACTCGCATGATTGGTCGAGGCAGCGTACAAGAAGGACTTCTAGCTCGTTATTGAGTCGCGGTTATGATAAACGCAGTTGCTGATCTATTTCTGAGAATTGAGTTAAATGCACATGTTTTCCGTGGGCAAAGCGCATGGGGCCGTGTTTGCTTATCTAAAGTATAGGGCCCGGCGCCGAGTCGCCCCGCGATAGTGCAGCTGCTATGCGCCGCGAAGCCCTTCCATGTGCATTTTGTTTTCGTCGCGGCCCGGTTTTATGACCGAGTCGAGTGGATTTTTCCGGCGGTCTTGGTCTATCCTCGGTTCCCACACGGATTAAAAATCGGAAGTACACTATCCCTTCGCTGGCGGGTGAACTCCGGGTCATCTGGCTTGCAGTATGATTTTTTGTTTTACGACTTTTCCGAGAAACCGTGCCTAAACTATGTTCTCGTTGAATTCGAGTGGGTAAGGAGGGTCATTAGCACGCCATTGCATGCCATTGCACGCCATTGCATGTTCTTGCATGCCATTGCATGTTCTTGCATGCCATTGCATGCCGTTGCAAGCCATTGCATGCCATTGCACGCCATTGCAGGCCATTGCATGCCATTGCACGTCATTGCATGTCATTGCATGCCATTGCATGCCAATGGCGTGCAATGGCATGCCAATGGCGTGCAATGGCATGCAATGCCTTGCAATGCCATGCAATGCCATGCAATGGCGTGCAATAGCATGCAAAGGCATGCAATGGCATGCAATAATAAGCAATGGCGTGCAATGGCATGCAATGGCGTGCTAATGTCGTGCCAGCCAGCCAGCCAGCCAGCCAGCTAGCCAGCCAGCCAGCCAGCCAGCCAGCCAGCCAGCCAGCCAGCCAACCAGCCATGCCATTGCCAGCCAGCCAATGACATGCAATGGCATGCAATGGCATGCAATGACATGCAATAGCATGCAATGGCATGCAATGACATGCAATGGCGTGCAATGGCGTGCAATGGCATGCAATGGCGCGCAATGGCATGCAATGGCATGCCATGGCGTGCAATGGCGTGCAATGGCATGCAATGGCGTGCAATGGCATGCAATGGCGTGCAATGGAGTGCAATGGCGTGCAATGGCATGCCAGCCAGCCAGCCAGCCAGCCAGCCAATCAGCCAGAGAATCAGCCATGAAGCCGAATCCACAAAGACCATCTTATCATCCACACGCATTTGTTAATAAACAAAGGTAAAAGCAATGCTGATGAACGTTTTGGGGGATTCGATGGGACATTCCTGATACGAAGGCACGGAGGTTTTCTCTGCTTTTACCTTACTTTCGGTCATTTTGCGTCAAGATCTATCACGACGCTCGGAGGACGATTATAGGCGCATTTGTTAACAAACAAAGATAAAAGCAATGATGATGAAGGTTTTGGGGGATTCGATGGGACATTCCTGATACGACGGCACGGAGGTTTCCTCTGCTTTTACCTTAACCTCCGTGCCGTCGTATTTGGTTGTTTTTTTTTATATGTATTTAATAAGTATGGTATTTGTATTGTTTGATGTATACGAAAAGAGTTCTGGCTCCTAGCTGTTGTCAAATAATTGTAAAAAAATTTTATCGGCATCTTAACTATACAAGTGTGATCTGGTGATGGATAGGCGTTAGTTCTAGGTACTTTCTGGGTAGAATGCTATGGTATTTGTATTGTTTGATGTATACGAAAAGAGTTCTGGGTCCTAGCTGTTGTCAAATAATTGTAAAAAAAATTTATCGGCATCTTAACTATGCAAGTGTGATCTGCTGATGGATAGGCGTTAGTTCTAGGTACTTTTTGGGTAGAATGCTATGGTATTTGTATTATTTGATGTGTTCGAAAAGAGTTCTGGCTCCTAGCTGTTGTCAAATAATTGTAGAAAAATTTTATCGGCATCTTAACTATACAAGTGTGATCTGCTGATGGATAGGCGTTAGTTCTAGATACTTTCTGGGTAGAATGCTATGGTATTTGTATTGTTTGATGTTCACGAAAAGAGTTCTGGCTCCTAGCTATTGTCAAATATGTCAGGAGACTGAATGTTAAAGAACTAACTTCGATGGAAACTGTCGTGGGAGAACTTGAGTCGTTGAAGGATGATGGGCGACTGACTTGAAGATTTTTCTTCTATGATGTGGGAGTTTTTGGAGAAGCTGAATTTGTGGGAGAAGGAGCATTTGGGAGAGTGAGCTTTTTGGTGATGCGTTTTCTAAGGATTGGTGGAGAGAACATAAAGATATAGATTGACTCGCATGATTGGTCGAGGCAGCGTACAAGAAGGACTTCTAGCTCGTTATTGAGTCGCGGTTATGATAAACGCAGATGCTGATCTATTTCTGAGAATTGAGTTAAATGCACATGTTTTCCGTGGTCAAAGCGCATGGGGCCGTGTTTGCTTATCTAAAGTATAGGGCCCGGCGCCGAGTCGCCCCGCGATAGTGCAGCTGCTATGCGCCTCGAAGCCCTTCCATGTGCATTTTGTTTTCGTCGCGGCCCGGTTTTATGACCGAGTCGAGTGGATTTTTCCGGCGGTCTTGGTCTATCCTCGGTTCCCACACGGATTAAAAATCGGAGGTACACTATCCCTTCGCTGGCGGGTGAACTCCGGGTCATCTGGCTTGCAGTATGATTTTTTTGTTTTACGACTTTTCCGAGAAACCGTGCCTAAACTATGTTCTCGTTGAATTCGAGTGGGTAAGGAGGGTCATTAGCACGCCATTGCATGCCATTGCACGCCATTGCATGTTCTTGCATGCCATTGCATGTTCTTGCATGCCATTGCATGCCGTTGCAAGCCATTGCATGCCATTGCACGCCATTGCAGGCCATTGCATGCTATTGCACGTCATTGCATGTCATTGCATGCCATTGCATGCCAATGGCGTGCAATGGCATGCAATGACGTGCAATGGCATGCCAGCCAGCCAGCCAGCCAGCCAGCCAATCAGCCAGAGAATCAGCCATGAAGCCGAATCCACAAAGACCATCTTATCATCCACACGGCCGCACACATCTCTGACTCATTTAAACTGATTGGCTATAAACACGGACACAATGACCTTCTTCAGCGAGATTCTACAACTTTTCGGATATTTCACTCTAGCAGCGTTCAAGAACTGGAAACGCGACACTGCAACGAAAACTCGCCTAAAACAACAACTTCGATTTTTACTGAAATGTAGAAAAGAAGGTTTGATACCTAAACACATTTCCTCAAAACACGTAAATATTCAAATTTCAGGCAACAAAAGCAAAATAAAACTTAACAGAATATCACATAAATTCCACAAACCATTATTAAATATCGAAATTGATGACCTCAATTTTCGAATTAAAATACTAAACAAAAAAATAAATAAGAATGCCGAAACAATCAACAAAACTCAAAACAATATTAAGGAAAAATTCTTCACCTTAGAACAAATAAAATTAAACAAACTGTCAAAACTTTCATATGAAAAACACAACAAAAAAACTTCAAAATCTTCGATTTCAACGTACCATGAACATACATCAACACATTTTCAACCATGAAGAATTTCTAAAAACAATATCATCACAAACACATATGGACCAAAACAACACACATTACCCAAATTATCAAAACACAAATCAAACAACACAAAACCACAATATCTTATACTCAACTCTTAACAACAGACAACAAGACACTAATAACAATCTTCCCACCGATCCTCTCAACAACATAAATTCAACAATTACATTAAACAAAACTAAAGATTGGCTCATTAATCTCTCCAATATTGACATTCCGTTACACATTTCCACTTTCTTGTCTTTAGGGGAAAAATTCTGTTTCCCTTACCTCAAACCCTCAAACATAAAAGCTCACATCCACAAATCAATCTCCGAACTTGAAGCTAAACTAGATTTTTTACTTGACAAACCTAGACAAATAGAAATTAGAACCAGATTCAACAAAATCCTAAACAAGATAAATATTCCAACGTCATTTTCCAACACGAATCCAATCATAAAACACACATCCTTATTCTTAAAGAACAACCCTCAACTCTTAGTCACACGAGCAGACAAAGGAAACTCAACCGTCATTCTTAAAAAATCAGACTACATTACAAAAACTCTTGAATTACTTGCAGACTCCACAACTTACAAAGCAACAAATAAAAATCCCATCAACAGACTACAAAAAGGCATCAACAATATTCTCTCTCGATGGAAGACCTTAAAAATCATCGATGAAACGAATTACAAACACTTAAAAGCCGAAAATTGCAATCTATCCCGTCTCTATTGCTTACCCAAAATTCACAAAAACAATTATCCACTTCGTCCAATAGTATCATCTATAAATTGTCCAACACATAAACTTGCTGAATTCATACAATCAAAACTCTCTAAATTAATCAGCACGACCAATTCACATGTCAAAGATAGCTTCCACCTAAAACACTTACTCTCTAACATCTCAATCCCACTCAACCATAAATTAGTCTCATTTGACGTCGTCTCTCTCTACACGAACATCCCATTACAATTAGTCATTCAAAGCCTACAAAAACGATCCAACTTATTTTCAATAACATTTCCCCTACATGAAATCATTAAAGCCGTAGAATACATCATGTTCTCAACATTCTTCACATTCCAAGACAAAATTTACCAACAAATCTCAGGATTACCCATGGGTTCACCTCTAGCTCCAATATTATCCAACATTGTCATGATAGATGTCGAAACTAATTGTCTGGAATAATTAAAATTCTCATTACCACTATATAAAAGATACGTTGATGATATCATTATTGCTCTACCAACAAACGAAATAGAACCCACTAAAAAGATTTTTAACTCTTATCATCCAAAATTACAACTCACATCCGAAAACGAAATAGACAACAAAATCCCGTTTCTAGATTTACTTTTAATCCGCAAACAGAACTCAATCATCACTAATTGGTACAAAAAACCAACCTGGTCAGGTAGATTTATAAATTTCGTCTCACACCACCCTCTCTCACAAAAGAAAGCCATAATCTACATGCTAGTTGACAGAGCAATAAAACTTTCTCATCCGTCATTTCATAAGGAAAATCTAAAACTCATCAGTAACCCAATGACAAAAAATTGCTACCCAATCACGTTCACGGAAAAAATAATAAAACATCGGCTCTCCATTATCAACAATAAAAAAACCAACAACAACAATTTTGATTCCTCCAGATTAATAAACCTTCCCTACACCAAAAACGTACATCATCAACTAATTCATCTCTTCCGACAGTACAACATAACATTAGTCACAAACAACAAACACAACATTTCATCAATCATTGTTTCCACCAAAGACAAAATAAATAACAACCGAAAATCAAACATAGTTTACCAAATCGACTGCAAAGATTGCAACGCCACATACATTGGTCAAACCAAAAGATACCTCGAAACCAGAATTAAAGAACACAAAAATAGCATAAAACACACCACTACAATACACACAGCATTAGCACAAAATGCAATAGAAAAAAAACACGATTTTCAATTCGACAACGTAAAAATTCTAAATAATGAGAACTGGCTTAAAAAAAGACTAATCCTGGAAATGATCCAAATTAAGGCACACTCCAACGCTATAAATTTTAGAACGGACATACAAAAACTAAGCTCAATTTACAACTCTATAATATAGTTAGTAAAACATTGTACACTATGTACTAATTTAATACACTGACACGATAAACTTACTTTTTAAATACATTATCACTGATCTTAAATATTCCTATTTTGACACACCTATTTTAATTTCCTTGACACGTCACTACCTATATGATCTCCCCCCCCCCCCCCCGAGTCTCCGTACAGAGACTCGAATAAGCTTCAGACAATAATCACACCTCTCAGTTTCTCTCGAACATCCGTTGACCGCACAACTCAACATGTAGGAAAAAGATTGTAAATTTCGAGTTTTTTTCGCTCATCTTGGAAAGGAAAACAAAGTTTTAAAAACTAGCTCAATAGGTACTTATCATAGTCTTCAAACAACAAAAAGAAAAGGAAAAAAAGTTCTCCTTTTATAATTAATTATCCATTACAGACACGAAATATCGCCGATAAACGATAACATTTCTATTGATTGGAGTTTCTCACCTAACATTATTTACACCCATAAATAATGATCTTCGAAACAACCTTCCTAAGATCAGCAAAAATTCGAGATATCAACAACATCGAGGTTAGTTCTCTCGTACAGCTCATTTCTCTATTATTCCACAATTGAATAACCCTTTATACCACACATCATACAATTCAAATGCTAACACACCAAAAATAATAAATAACGAAATAGATTGATTGATTGATTGATTGATAAATATATTTATGCCTTGGTTTGGAACCTTGAGGCAATATGATACATGGTATGTACAGTTTGTTGAAAATCGTTTGGTTGAATGTAGGAATAAACTTAGTGTAAATTGTGTAAAATTAAATTAAAATAATAATAATAATAATAATAACTATGATAATGGTAACAATGGTGGATATAATTATAATAATAATGGTAGTAGTAACTAGAACTAAAATAATAAAAATACAAATAAAATAAGATAAAATTAAAATAAGCGAGGGAAATTTGCGGTAAAGTGGTACTAATTCAAGTAGTGAACTTTATGTTCAAGGGAAAATATGTGAAGTAAATATAAACATAAAATATAAAAATAAAAATAAAAATAAAATAAAAATATAAAATAAGAATATCGGAGTTTTAAGTAATTTTTACAGTTTTGAAAGACCAAAAGCATAAAGTAGAGGTGCAGATGGACAATTACGCAAGAATACTCATACGTGAGTGAGAGTGGCGGATTGCTTAGTAGCTATCAATATCATGATCGAAAAGATGAGAGAATAATCTCGATTGAAAGATTTCTAGGGTTGGGGACGTTTTAATTGATGAGGGAAGAGAATGCCAGAAATACATGGCAGCTAAGCCGAAAGAATTTCGGAGAATAGCCGTACGATGAAACGGTATGAGAAAAGCATTAGTGGTGGTACGACGAGCCGAGTAAAGTGATGGTTGCGCAGGTGGGAACATTGCAATCAGATATTGAGGAGCGTTTTTGTTCGAAATGTTATAAACCATCACACCCATAAAGTAGAGTCTTCTGGTCCTGACTGTTAACCAACCCAATTTCCGACGGTATGGTGAGATGTGTTCATCTTTTCGGAGATTGAAAATAAATCTGATCGTTGAGTTGATTAGTTTTTGCAACTTGTGATTCTGGTCGATTGTCAAATCATTGTAGACCAAACTACAGTGATCGAGAATTGGGAAGATGAGAGTGGTGATGAGCGAAATCCTGACTTGACGTGATAGTGCATTTTTGTGATGTTTCAGTTTATATAAGGAATAGTTTACTTTGCGGGAAATGGCTGACACATGTTTGTGCCAGGACAGGTCGGATGACATAATCACTCCTAAATTCCTTGCTTCTCTGACGTATGGTAGGGTGGTGCCATTTGCAATAATGGGAGCTAGTTCATCTAGGTTTAATTGATTTACGTATGCTCTAGACCCCAGTACCATAACAAGCGATTTTTGCAAGTTTAGTTTAAGCCCGTTTTCGTCTGCATAATTTGCTATTACTGGTACGTCGGCTGAGATGCGGTTTATTCCGTCGGCGATGACGGCCGGTGTGCAGCTGAGGTAGATTTGAGTGTCATCGGCAAATACCATGTGTTGGGAGTGACGGAGGTTTAGTCCAATGTCGTTTATAAATAGAGAGAAGAGTAGCGGTTCTAGGACTGAACCTTGGGGAACACCTGCATGAATTTCACACCATCTAGAACAGAGACCTTCTTCATCGATAACCGCCTGAGATCTCGAAGTCAAATACGCGAAAACCCACTTTAGGACGTGGTCTGAGAATCCTATCTGTCTTAACTTTCTGAGTAGTTTCGTGTGAGGGACAGTATCGAAGGCTTTGCTGAAATCAAATAGCACGAGGATGGTTATGTTTCGATTATCGGCTGCTGTTTTAATATCTTGACTGACTCGAAGGAGAGCTGATTGAGTGCTGAAGCATTTCCTATAGCCAGATTGTCTTGGATCTAAGATGTTGTGATCGGTAATGAATGTGACGATTTGCTGATGGACAATGCGTTCGAAGATCTTGGAGAGCTCAGGCAGGTTTGCGATCGGTCGTGTATCAGATAGGGTTTTGGGTGGATTTAATTTAAGTAGAGGACGGACTAAGGCTCGCTTCCAGTGTTGCGGGAAGTGTGCTAACCTCAAGCAAGCATTAAAAAACGACGATAATATTCCGGAAAGTACCGAACGAGACTTTTGGAGTACGAATGGGCTAATGCCGTCAACTCCTGCAGATAGGGAGGATGTTCCAATATGAAGGATGAGCGCAGAGACAGTCTCGGCGTCGACAGCCATAAAGTTAAAAGTGGGGCCTTCGAGTCTACGATCATCTAAGATTTCAGTGAGGTGGTTAAGGTTGCAGCGCTCAGATGTATTTGCGACTTGCACGAAAAACGAGTTCAATTCGTTGGACGAATAGAAATTGAAAGGCGTGACTGCGGTGGGTTTGGTCAGTCCTAGTGTTCGCAGCTCCTTCCACATACGACCCATGTCTGTGATTCCCGACAGTCTTTGCCGATGAAACTCCTCTCTAGCGGATTTTATGTCGACATCTAGTACGTTGCGAAAATGTCTATAAATGGCGTAACTCAAGATACAATTAGATCGCTTGGCTTGTTTGAAGAGCAAGTTGCGTTTTTTAATTCGCGTTTTTAGTTCTGGAGTCATCCAGGGCGCTAGCGGTCGTTGCACGCGAAACTCGTGTAACGGTGCATGTTTGTCGAATTCAGATGAGACTATACGATTGAAATTATCTAGACAGCTATCGATTTCGGAAATAGTGTCGCATAAATCAATAGATTCAAGGTTTTCATCTTGAAGGGCTGAAGAGAGAGAATGACAAAATATAGCTTGATTGAACGTGTTGAGAGAACGTCGAGAAATGACACGATCTATGCGAGGTCGAGATTGGAACTGGTAAGTAAGAGTGATTAGATCATGACCTGCGATGAATGGTGCTGAGGATTTGTGAAATAATGACAGTTTGGATGGGTGATCGATTATAAAAACATCGAGCCAAGAATCGCAAGTTGCAGTATGAAATGTGGCTTCAGATTCGACAATGTGCCACGATTGAGTCATGGCAATTTCACGGAGAAGCTTTGCTTCGAATTTGGTGCTCAATAAGTTGCAGTTCAGATCACCGCCAATGATTATGTTGCTGTAGTTGAAGGCAAACCGTGTCATCGTACTTAGGTATTCATCGTACAGAAAACCCTTCGGCCTCCTATAGATGGAGCTGAATAACAAGGATTCGTTCATTTGATTTGTTGCTTCAATGATTATGAGCTCGGGAGCATTTTGTATTATATTTGGCGAAATTGCAAGAACTCGCACTTTTAAACTATTGTGAACATAGATAGCTACGCCGCCTCCGCGTTTGCATTTACGATCATTTCGAATTAATGCATATTCTGGCAGAGAAATCAGAGAGTCAGAAACGTTATCGTTTAGCCATGTCTCCGATATTGAAATGATGTGATAGAAGTTGCTGGAGAGATACGCGCTAATGAGATCAAAATGACTCAACAGAGAATTTGCATTAAATTGGGCAATTTTTAAGGAGGAATTTTTCGGTGATCGTGGTGTAAGTATATTTCCTAGATCATTACAGTTTGATTGAACTCGGTCCAGTCAATTCAAATTTGCGAGATCGGCCTCATTGTGAATAATAATTTGTGGTGTACCCTCGGACTTACGCACGTGAATTACGTTTCCTCGGCGCCAAACGTATTTGAATCCCGCGATTTTGGCTTTGGCCTTGGTCTTGCGGAGTAAAGAATAAGTGGGCGCTGGAAGCATTTCGTTCACAAAAATATTACCGGGACGCTCGACGGAGAAAACCTCACGTAAGGTTAGGACTTTTTTGGAACGTTTTTTTTCTAAGATGAAATCGCGAACCGTAGAAGATTTTAATACGACTATGTACGCTTTGTGTATTTTTCGCGACGTGGAGGAAGTACCAGAGTGATCACCGATTGGATCGAGTGTCGTTTTTGTAAGGGGTCTGATGGCGAGAACATCGGTGACTAAATCAGGAATACCGAGAGAGCAAAAAACTTTTCGTACAATTTCTTCTGGCGTGTCTTGAAAATCGACCGGAATGCCCGTCAGAGTGATCTCCGACATACTCCGATCGGACGATCGACGTGAGAATTCAGACACGGCGGCATCGACTTTGTCGTTAAGCATTGAACACTCATTGCGTATAGCGTGAGTGTCTGTGATTGTGGCGTTTATTTTGACGTCGAGATCTGAGACACGCCGATTCATGTTTTCGTCGCGCCGTTTCAATTCGGCTATATCATTTACTACAGTTGCTAGGGTGCCTTGAGTAGCTTGTAGTATGGTGTTGGTGGACGTAGTCGATTGCTCGAGTCGCGTGTATATGTCGTGTAATGTGACATTGGGGGTGGAGAATTGCGAGGCTAGAGGCCGCTCTGGCGAGACTTCGGGTGTACGAATTGTTATACGCGATTTTTGCATAGCGCAGGGGTCACAGCGAAAAGCAGATGTATTGCCGGAATTTTCTAGATCATATTCAAATGTTTCGGTAGCGCACGCTACATGAAAGCATTTTCCGCAATCGCCTAAGCAAACTACCATAGTATCGTGACGGTTAGGGGGTTTTCTACATATGCCGCATCGCGATGTCATGGTGATGTATATATAGATATATGGATGAATGTACAGCGTCTGATAAACGCGAGGGCTACGATACCGACTGCGATGCCAGCGGGCCGGTGGGCAGCTTAGATCGGGCGAGGATGACGATCGATGAGCGAGGCTGATGTCGATGGATCGATGACAGAGGTGTGATAGTAGACCACGGCGCGCTCACCAATACTGCCAGATTCAGTACACAGGCGAACAGCAATGCTAGCGCACGATCGAAGACTGTACTATAGGCATGTGACTATAGCGTCGCGAGGTATGTAGATCGATCCACCGTTGGCGCGTTCGGTCGAAAGCCAGTTACTATAGCGTTGCAAGGCGTGTGACTGTAGCGTTGCGAGTATATACATCGATCCACTATTGGTTGCGTTCGGTCGATGCCCAGAGTATAGATACGTAACTATAGCGTTTTCGGCGAAAGACGCGATAATTACCGGGAAGCCAGTGAATAATCCGAGACAGGTTATAAAATCTGTCAATTTTTGTCGATTGTTTCCACCGAATTTGCGCACTCTGTGCGCCGCCCAGGGCTTCGAATTTTATCACATTCGGTGGAAAGCAATTTGTGCGTGCTTTTTACCTAAAACAAAAAGGCCCGAAGGCAGACAACAGCAGGACCAGGCCCAAAAAGTCGGAGCGAAAAAGGAATTGTAATAAAGACGTCTGTTCACACTCACCGCGAGAGAGAGAGAGAGAAATTATTCACATTACATTAACTTAATTAAAACCAAACACAGAACTAACAGAAATATTATAGAAAATGACTTAAAACCTACATGACTTAAGACTTATATAAATGAACTATGACCAAAAACGCTCATATTTATACCTTTTTCAAACATTATGGTTAATTATTTTATATTAAAAAAATGTGTATCATATTGTATACAGAAAAATAAAAATTCTGAAGAGGACCCTAACCAGAGGGCCGAAACGTAAAAACATCCTCTATTTCCATTGCTGACTTTGGAATAACCTTGACTGGCCGGATTGAAGCCGAATCCACAAAGACCATCTAATCAGCCAGAGAGCCAGCCAGCCATGCCATTGCACGCCATTGCATGCTATTGCATGCCATTGCATGCCATTGCCATTGCATGCCATTGCAATGGCATGCAATCGTATGCAATGGCATGCAATGGCGTGCAATGGCATGCAAGGGCGTGCAATGGCCTGCAATGGCGTGCAATGGCGTGCAATGGCGTGCAATGGCGTAGAATGGCATGCAATGGCATGCCAATGGCGTGCAATGGCATGCAATGGCATTCAATGACATGCAATGTCATGCAATGGTGTAACGTCGCGAGCAAAGCGCATAAAAATATTGCGTTTGCTCTGTCCTACTTTGTTGAAATCCGGCGAGAACGCTGGCCCGAGCGATTTCCCATGGAAATCGTGAATAACCATTAAACGAATATGGCATTCACATTTTTCGACACATTTTTGTATCTTCTTAAGCTTAAACATACCACAGCTGCAATGTAACCTATTGATAATAAGCGAGCGTCGGGCGTACTTTCGTACGACCCTCCTTACCCACTCGAATTCAACGAGAACATAGTTTAGGCACGGTTTCTCGAAAAAGTCCCACCCCTTTTTACCCTCATCCCGTGCTATTGCGCCAGGCGTAGGCAACAAAGAGGGAAACAAATAATTATGCTCTCATCCCTTCCGGATGTGACAATGGCATGCAATGGAATGCAATGGCATGCAATGGGATGCAATGGCGTGCAATGGCATGCAATGGCGTGCAATGCCATGCGATGGCATGCAATGGCATGCAATAACATGCATTGGCGTGCAATGGCATACCAATGTCGGAATTGTAGGAGTTCGAGAGGTAAGGAAACATGTTTCATTCGCACGAGTGACAGGTAATTGATTATAGAATTCTTTTAACGTGGTCATCCTTATTTTTATCGGTATACATTGATAATGTGTATTATTCCGCTGGCTAGTACTGCCACATAGCTTTGAGCTTTCATTGATCTATATGCAAATTTGTTTGGTGCTCTTATCGCAGGAGATAAACTATTTTGAACAAGTTGACATTCTTGGTTTTATTGTTGAATAAGTATATCGTAGTATGGTGTTTGAATTTGTTTGTGAATATGTTGTTCTACATATATATAACCTTAGTATATAAACTTAGAGTTAATACGGGCGCATATATCTACATTCGCAATAGGTAATTTCGTAAAAGGCAAACGCATTTGTTTTTGAGATTTCTTAAATAAACAATCTTGGATATCATGTACCAGTCAATTTGTAATGAGAGCATGATTATTTGTTTCCTCTTTGTTGCCTACGCCTAGCGCAATAGCAGGGGATGAGGGTAAAAAGGGGTAGTGGGTGTTAATTAATGGAATTAAGGAATTTACGCGATAATTCGATGTTGGGAAATGATTCGTTAGATTCGTGTTCGATTGACTCGTATTTTATTAGAATTAACCAATCTGGGTAATCCTATCAATTTTGGGAATACATAGAAAGGAGGAAAAAAATATATACATATATATATAGATCGCTTACAATTGTCGATGTACACTCGTTCGCAGGAGTGTCAGCGGTTGGTCATAAAGATTAGGGCCCTTCGCTGGTGGACCAGGTACGCTCGGTGTTATAGTGGATGGTAGCACGAACACAAGGATTACGATCACGCGGACTCTAGTATATAGATATATACGTATCGCAGACCGAGAATGGAATTTTACAATTGGAAATACGGTTTAAAATTCGTAGACTTCGTACAAAAATCGCAGTAAGACTTGTATAAAAGTATAAAGATTGATGTATAAAAATACGGAGATATGTCAGGAGACTGAATGTTAAAGAACTAACTTCGATGGAAACTGTCGTGGGAGAACTTGAGTCGTTGAAGGATGTTGGTCGACTGACTTGAAGATTTTTCTTCTATGATGTGGGAGTTTTTGGAGAAGCTGAATTTGTGGGAGAAGGAGCATTTGGGAGAGTGAGCTTTATGGTGATGCGTTTTCTAAGGATTGGTGGAGAGAACACAAAGATATAGGTTGACTCGCATGATTGGTCGAGGCAGCGTACAAGAAGGACTTCTAGCTCGTTATTGAGTCGCGGTTATGATAAACGCAGTTGCTGCTCTATTCCTGAGAATTGAGTTCAATGCACATGTTTTCCGTGGGCAAAGCGCATGGGGCCGTGTTTGCTTATCTAAAGTCTAGGGCCCGGCGCTGAGTCGCCCCGCGATAGTGCAGCTGCTATGCGCATCGTAGCCCTTCCATGTGCATTTTGTTTTCGTTGCGGCCCGGTTTTATGACCGAGTCGAGTGGATTTTTCCGGCGGTCTTGGTCTATCCTCGGTTCCCACACGGATTAAAAATCGGAGGTCCGCTATCCCTTCGCTGGCGGGTGAACTCCGGGTCATCTGGCTTGCAGTATGATTTTTTGTTTTACGACGTTTTCGAGAAACCGTGCCTAAACTATGTTCTCGTTGAATTCGAGTGGGTAAGGAGGGTCGTACGAAAGTACGCCCGACGCTCGCTTATTATCAATAGGTTACATTGCAGCTGTGGTATGTCTACGCTTAAGAAGATACAAAAATGTGTCGAAAAATGTGAATGCCATATTCGTTTAATGGTTATTCACGATTTCCATGGGAAATCGCTCGGGCCAGCGTTCTCCCCGGTTTTCAACAAAGTAGGACAGAGCAAACGCAATATTTTTATGCGCTTTGCTCGCGACGTTACACCATCGCATGCCATTGCATGCCATTGCATGCCATTGCATGTCATTGCATGCCATTGCATGTCATTGCATGCCATTGCATGCCATTGCATGTCATTGCATGCCATTGCACGCCATTGCATACGATTGCATGCCATTGCACGCCATTGGCATGCAATGGTATGCAATGGCATGCAATGGCATGCAATGACATGCAATGGCATGCAATAGCTTGCAATGGCATGCAATAGCATGCTGGCTGGCTGGCTGGCTGGCTGGCTGGCTAGCTGGATGGCTGGCTGGGTGGCTGGCATGCAATAACATGCAATGGCATGCAATGACATGCAATGGAATGCAATGGTCTAACGTCGCGAGCAAAGCGCATAAAAATATTGCGTTTGCTCTGTCCTACTTTGTTGAAATCCGGCGAGAACGATTTCCCAAGGAAATCGTGAATAACCATTAAACGAATATGGCATTCACATTTTTCGACACATTTTTGTATCTTCTTAAGCTTAGACATACCACAGATGCAATGTAACCTATTGATAATAAGCGAGCGTCGGGCGTACTTTCGTACGACCCTCCTTACCCACTCGAATTCAACGAGAACATAGTTTAGGCACGGTTTCTCGGAAAAGTCGTAAAACAAACAATCATACTGCAAGCCAGATGACCCGGAGTTCACCCGCCAGCGAAGGGATAGCGGACCTCCGATTTTTAATCCGTGTGGGAACCGAGGATAGACCAAGACCGCCGGAAAAATCCACTCGACTCGGTCATAAAACCGGGCCGCAACGAAAACAAAATGCACATGGAAGGGCTACGATGCGCATAGCAGCTGCACTATCGCGGGGCGACTCAGCGCCGGGCCCTAGACTTTAGATAAGGAAACACGGCCCCATGCGCTTTGCCCACGGAAAACATGTGCATTGAACTCAATTCTCAGGAATAGAGCAGCAACTGCGTTTATCATAACCGCGACTCAATAACGAGCTAGAAGTCCTTCTTGTACGCTGCCTCGACCAATCATGCGAGTCAACCTATATCTTTATGTTCTCTCCACCAATCCTTAGAAAACGCATCACCAAAAAGCTCACTCTCCCAAATGCTCCTTCTCCCACAAATTCAGCTTCTCCAAAAACTCCCACATCATAGAAGAAAAATCTTCAAGTCAGTCGACCAACATCCTTCAACGACTCAAGTTCTCCCACGACAGTTTCCATCGAAGTTAGTTCTTTAACATTCAGTCTCCTGACATATCTCCGTATTTTTATACATCAATCTTTATACTTTTATACAAGTCTTACTGCGATTTTTGTACGAAGTCTACGAATCTTAAACCGTATTTCCAATTGTAAAATTCCATTCTCGGCCTGCGATACGTATATATCTATATACTAGAGTCCGCGTGATCGTAATCCTTGTGTTCGTGCTACCATCCACTATAACACCGAGCGTACCTGGTCCACCAGCGAAGGGCCCTAATCTTTACGACCAACCGCTGACACTCCTGCGAACGAGTGTACATCGACAATTGTAAGCGATCTATCTATATATGTATTTATTTTTTTCCTCCTTTCTATGTATTCCCAAAATTGATAGGATTACGCAGATTGGTTAATTCTAATAAAATACGAGTCAATCGAACACGAATCTAGCGAATCATTTCCCAACATCGAATTATCGCGTAAATTCCTTAATTCCATTAATTAACACCCACTACCCCTTTTTACCCTCATCCCGTGCTATTGCGCTAGGCGTAGGCAACAAAGAGGAAACAAATAATCATGCTCTCATTACAAATTGACTGGTACATGATATCCAAGATTGTTTATTTAAGAAATCTCAAAAACAAATGCGTTTGCCTTTTAAGAAATTACCTATTGCGAATGTAGATATATGCGCCTGTATTAACTCTAAGTTTATATACTAAGGTTATATATATGTAGAACAACATATTCACAAACAAATTCAAACACCATACTACGATATACTTATTCAACAATAAAACCAAGAATGTCAACTTGTTCAAAATAGTTTATCTCCTGCGATAAGAGCACCAAACAAATTTGCATATAGATCAATGAAAGCTCAAAGCTATGTGGCAGTACTAGCCAGCGGAATAATACACATTATCAATGTATACCGATAAAAATAAGCATGACCACGTTAAAAGAATTCTATAATCAATTACCTGTCACTCGTGCGAATGAAACATGTTTCCTTACCTCTCGAACTCCTACAATTCCGACATTGGTATGCCATTGCACGCCATTGGCATGCCATTGCACGCCATTGGTATGCCATTGCACGCCAATACATGTTATTGCATGCCATTGCATGCCATCGCATGGCATTGCACGCCATTGCAGGCCATTGCATGCCATTGTACGCCATTGGATGCCATTGCATGCCAATGCACGCCTTTGCATGCCATTGCAAGCCAATGCATGCCATTGCATGCCATTGCATGCCATTCCATGCCATTGCATGTCATTGCACGCCATTGCAGGCCATTGCATGCCATTGTACGCTATTGGATGCCATTGCATGCCAATGCACGCCTTTGCATGCCATTGCATGCCATTGTCACATCCGGAAGGGATGAGAGCATAATTATTTGTTTCCCTCTTTGTTGCCTACGCCTGGCGCAATAGCACGGGATGAGGGTAAAAAGGGGTAGTGGGTGTTAATTAATGGAATTAAGGAATTTACGCGATAATTCGATGTTGGGAAATGATTCGTTAGATTCGTGTTCGATTGACTCGTATTTTATTAGAATTAACCAATCCGGGTAATCGTATCAATTTTGGGAATACATAGAAAGGAGGAAAAAAATATATACATACATAGATAGATCGCTTACAATTGTCGATGTACACTCGTTCGCAGGAGTGTCAGCGGTTGGTCGTAAAGATTAGGGCCCTTCGCTGGTGGGCCAGGTACGCTCGGTGTTATAGTGGATGCTAGCACGAACACAAGGATTACGATCACGCGGACTCTAGTATATAGATATATACGTATCGCAGACCGAGAATGGAATTTTACAATTGGAAATACGGTTTAAGATTCGTAGACTTCGTACAAAAATCGCAGTAAGACTTGTATAAAAGTATAAAGATTGATGTATAAAAATACGGAGATATGTCAGGAGACTGAATGTTAAAGAACTAACTTCGATGGAAACTGTCGTGGGAGAACTTGAGTCGTTGAAGGATGTTGGTCGTCTGACTTGAAGATTTTTCTTCTATGATGTGGGAGTTTTTGGAGAAGTTGAATTTGTGGGAGAAGGAGCATTTGGGAGAGTGAGCTTTTTGGTGATGCGTTTTCTAAGGATTGGTGGAGAGAACATAAAGATACAGGTTGACTCGCATGATTGGTCGAGGCAGCATACAAGAAGGACTTCTAGCTCGTTATTGAGTCGCGGTTATGATAAACGCAGTTGCTGCTCTATTCCTGAGAATTGAGTTCAATGCACATGTTTTCCGTGGGCAAAGCGCATGGGGCCGTGTTTGCTTATCTAAAGTCTAGGGCCCGGCGCCGAGTCGCCCCGCGATAGTGCAGCTGCTATGCGCCTCGTAGCCCTTCCATGTGCATTTTGTTTTCGTCGCGGCCCGGTTTTATGACCGAGTCGAGTGGATTTTTCCGGCGGTCTTGGTCTATCCTCGGTTCCCACACGGATTAAAAATCGGAGGTCCGCTATCCCTTCGCTGGCGGGTGAACTCCGGGTCATCTGGCTTGCAGTGTGATTTTTGGTTTTACGACTTTTCCGAGAAACCGTGCCTAAACTATGTTCTCGTTGAATTCGAGTGGGTAAGGAGGGTCGTACGAAAGTACGCCCGACGCTCGCTTATTATCAATAGGTTACATTGCATCTGTGGTATGTCTAAGCTTAAGAAGATACAAAAATGTGTCGAAAAATGTGAATGCCATATTCGTTTAATGGTTATTCACGATTTCCTTGGGAAATCGCTCGGGCCAGCGTTCTCGCCGGATTTCAACAAAGTAGGACAGAGCAAACGCAATATTTTTATGCGCTTTGCTCGCGACGTTACACCATTGCATTCCATTGCATGTCATTGCATGCCATTGCATGTTATTGCATGCCAGCCACCCAGCCAGCCATCCAGCTAGCCAGCCAGCCAGCCAGCCAGCCAGCCAGCCAGCATGCTATTGCATGCCATTGCATGCCATTGCATGCCAATGCACGCCTTTGCATGCCATTGCACGCCAATGCATGCCATTGCATGCCATTGCATGCCATTCCATGCCATTGCATGCCATTGCACGCCATTGCATGCCATTGCATCCCATTGCATGCCATTGCATTCCATTGCATGCCATTGCATGCCGTTGTCACATCCGGAAGGGATGAGAGCATAATTATTTGTTTCCCTCTTTGTTGCCTACGCCTGGCGCAATAGCACAGGATGAGGGTAAAAAGGGGTAGTGGGTGTTAATTAATGGAATTAAGGAATTTACGCGATAATTCGATGTTGGGAAATGATTCGTTAGATTCGTGTTCGATTGACTTGTATTTTATTAGAATTAACCAATCCGGGTAATCCTATCAATTTTGGGAATACATAGAAAGGAGGAAAAAAATATATACATATATAGATAGATCGCTTACAATTGTCGATGTACACTCGTTCGCAGGAGTGTCAGCGGTTGGTCGTAAAGATTAGGGCCCTTCGCTGGTGGGCCAGGTACGCTCGGTGTTATAGTGGTTGCTAGCACGAACACAAGGATTACGATCACGCGGACTCTAGTATATAGATATATACGTATCGCAGACCGAGAATGGAATTTTACAATTGGAAATACGGTTTAAGATTCGTAGACTTCGTACAAAAATCGCAGTAAGACTTGTATAAAAGTATAAAGATTGATGTATAAAAATACGGAGATATGTCAGGAGACTGAATGTTAAAGAACTAACTTCGATGGAAACTGTCGTGGGAGAACTTGAGTCGTTGAAGGATGTTGGTCGTCTGACTTGAAGATTTTTCTTCTATGATGTGGGAGTTTTTGGAGAAGTTGAATTTGTGGGAGAAGGAGCATTTGGGAGAGTGAGCTTTTTGGTGATGCGTTTTCTAAGGATTGGTGGAGAGAACATAAAGATACAGGTTGACTCGCATGATTGGTCGAGGCAGCATACAAGAAGGACTTCTAGCTCGTTATTGAGTCGCGGTTATGATAAACGCAGTTGCTGCTCTATTGCTGAGAATTGAGTTCAATGCACATGTTTTCCGTGGGCAAAGCGCATGGGGCCGTGTTTGCTTATCTAAAGTCTAGGGCCCGGCGCCGAGTCGCCCCGCGATAGTGCAGCTGCTATGCGCCTCGTAGCCCTTCCATGTGCATTTTGTTTTCGTCGCGGCCCGGTTTTATGACCGAGTCGAGTGGATTTTTCCGGCGGTCTTGGTCTATCCTCGGTTCCCACACGGATTAAAAATCGGAGGTCCGCTATCCCTTCGCTGGCGGGTGAACTCCGGGTCATCTGGCTTGCAGTGTGATTTTTGGTTTTACGACTTTTCCGAGAAACCGTGCCTAAACTATGTTCTCGTTGAATTCGAGTGGGTAAGGAGGGTCGTACGAAAGTACGCCCGACGCTCGCTTATTATCAATAGGTTACATTGCATCTGTGGTATGTCTAAGCTTAAGAAGATACAAAAATGTGTCGAAAAATGTGAATGCCATATTCGTTTAATGGTTATTCACGATTTCCTTGGGAAATCGCTCGGGCCAGCGTTCTCGCCGGATTTCAACAAAGTAGGACAGAGCGAACGCAATATTTTTATGCGCTTTGCTCGCGACGTTACACCATTGCATTCCATTGCATGTCATTGCATGCCATTGCATGTTATTGCATGTCATTGCATGCCATTGCATGTCATTGCATGCCATTGCATGCCATTGCACGCCATTGCACGCCATTGCATGCCATTGCATGCCTTTGCACGCCATTGCATACGATTGCATGCCATTGCACGCCATTGGCATGCCATTGGCATGCAATGGCATGCAATGGTATGCAATGGCATGCAATGGCATGCAATGACATGCAATGGCATGCAATAGCATGCAATGGCATGCAATAGCATGCTGGCTGGCTGGCTGGCTGGCTGGCTGGCTGGCTAGCTGGATGGCTGGCTGGGTGGCTGGCATGCAATAACATGCAATGGCATGCAATGACATGCAATGGAATGCAATGGTGTAACGTCGCGAGCAAAGCGCATAAAAATATTGCGTTTGCTCTGTCCTACTTTGTTAAAATCCGGCGAGAACGCTGGCCCGAGCGATTTCCCAAGGAAATCGTGAATAACCATTAAACGAATATGGCATTCACATTTTTCGACACATTTTTGTATCTTCTTAAGCTTAGACATACCACAGATGCAATGTAACCTATTGATAATAAGCGAGCGTCGGGCGTACTTTCGTACGACCCTCCTTACCCACTCGAATTCAACGAGAACATAGTTTAGGCACGGTTTCTCGGAAAAGTCGTAAAACCAAAAATCACACTGCAAGCCAGATGACCCGGAGTTCACCCGCCAGCGAAGGGATAGCGGACCTCCGATTTTTAATCCGTGTGGGAACCGAGGATAGACCAAGACCGCCGGAAAAATCCACTCGACTCGGTCATAAAACCGGGCCGCGACGAAAACAAAATGCACATGGAAGGGCTACGAGGCGCATAGCAGCTGCACTATCGCGGGGCGACTCGGCGCCGGGCCCTAGACTTTAGATAAGCAAACACGGCCCCATGCGCTTTGCCCACGGAAAACATGTGCATTGAACTCAATTCTCAGGAATAGAACTAACGTCTATCCATCAGTACTTTCTGGGTAGAATACTATGGTATTTTTATTGTTTGATGTATTCGAAAAGAGTTCTGGCTCCTAACTATTATCAAATAATTGTAAAAAACTTTATCTGCATCTTAACTTTGCAAGTGTGATCTGCGATGGATAGGCGTTAGTTCTAGGTACTTTCTGGGTAGGATACGGTGGTATTTATTTCATATGATGTACTCGAAAAGAGTTCTGGCTCCTAACTATTATCAAATAATTGTAAAAAAAAATTATCTGCATCTTAACTTTGCAAGTGTGATCTGCTGATGGCTAGACGTTAGTTCTAGGTACTTTCTGGGTAGAATACTATGGTATTTTTATTGTTTGATGTATTCGAAAAGAGTTCTGGCTCCTAACTGTTGTCAAAAAATTGTAAAAAAAAAATTTATTAGTATCTTAACTATGCAAGTGTGATCTGCTGAAGGTTAGGCGTTAGTTCTAGGTACTTTCTGGGTAGGATACTATGGTATTTGTATTATTTGATGTATTCGAAAAGAGTTCTGGCTTCTAACTATTATCAAATAATTGTAAAAAAAATTTATCTGCATCTTAACTTTGCAAGTGTGATCTGCTGATGGATAGGCGTTAGTTCTAGGTACTTTCTGGGTAGGATACGATGGTATTTGTTTCGTATGATGTAGTCGAAAAGAGTTCTGGCTCCTAACTACTATCAAATAATTGTAAAAAAATTTTATCAGCATCTTAACTATGCAAGTGTGATCTGCTGATGGATAGGCTTTAGTTCTAGGTACTTTCTGATTAGAAAACTATGGTATTTATATTATTTAATGTATTCGAAAAGAGTTCTGGCTCCTAACTATTATCAAATAATTGTAAAAAAAAAATTATCTGCATCTTAACTTTGCAAGTGTGTTCTGCTGATGGATAGACGTTAGTTCTAGGTACTTTCTGGGTAGAATACTATGGTATTTTTATTGTTTGATGTATTCGAAAAGAGTTCTGGCTCCTAACTGTTGTCAAATAATTGTAAAAAAAAATTTATCAGCATCTTAACTATGCAAGTGTGATCTGCTGATGGATAGTCGTTAGTTCTAGGTACTGTCTGGGTAGGATACTATGGTATTTGTATTATTTGATGTATT
Source organism: Ophion ventricosus (assembly GCA_963932345.1). Lineage (NCBI taxonomy): Eukaryota > Metazoa > Arthropoda > Insecta > Hymenoptera > Ichneumonidae > Ophion > Ophion ventricosus. The sequence continues at coordinate 7,830,487 of OZ010724.1, forward strand.
CGAAAAGAGTTCTGGCTCCTAACTATTATCAAAAAATTGTAAAAAAAATTTATCTGCATCTTAACTTTGCAAGTGTGATCTGCTGATGGATAGGCGTTAGTTCTAGGTACTTTCTGGGTAGGATACGATGGTATTTGTTTCGTATGATGTAGTCGAAAAGAGTTCTGGCTCCTAACTACTATCAAATAATTGTAAAAAAAATTTATCAGCATCTTAACTATGCAAGTGTGATCTGCTGATGGATAGGTTTAGTTCTAGGTACTTTCTGAGTAGAAAACTATGTTATTTGTATTATTTGATGTATTCGAAAAGAGTTCTGGCTCCTAACTATTATCAAATAATTGTAAAAAAAAATTATCTGCATCTTAACTTTGCAAGTGTGATCTGCTGATGGATAGACGTTAGTTCTAGGTACTTTCTGGGTAGAATAGTATGGTATTTTAATTGTTTGATGTATTCGAAAAAAGTTCTGGCTCCTAACTGTTGTCAAATAATTGTAAAAAAAAATTTATCAGCATCTTAACTATGCAAGTGTGATCTGCTGATGGATAGGCGTTAGTTCTAGGTACTTTCTGAGTAGGATACTATGGTATTTGTATTATTTGATGTATTCGAAAAGAGTTCTGGCTCCTAAGTATTATGAAATAATTGTAAAAAAAATGTATCTGCATCTTAACTTTGCAAGTGTGATCTGCTGATGGATAGGCGTTAGTTCTAGGTACTTTCTGCGTAGGATACGATGGTATTTGTTTCGTATGATGTAGTCGAAAAGAGTTCTGCCTTCTAACTACTATCAAATAATTTTAAAAGATTTTTATCAGCATCTTAACTATACAAGTGTGATCTGCTGATGGATAGGCTTTAGTTCTAGGTACTTTCTGAGTAGAGAACTATGGTATTTGTTTCGTATGATGTAGTCGAAAAGAGTTCTGGCTCCTAACTACTATCAAATAATTGTAAAAAAAATTTATCAGCATCTTAACTATGCAAGTGTGATCTGCTGATGGATAGGCGTTAGTTCTAGGTACTTTCTGGGTAGGATACTATGGTATTTGTATTATTTGATGTATTCGAAAAGAGTTCTGGCTCCTAACTATTATCAAATAATTGTAAAAAAAAATTATCTGCATCTTAACTTTGCAAGTGTGATCTGCTGATGGATAGACGTTAGTTCTAGGTACTTTCTGGGTAGAATACTATGGTATTTTTATTGTTTGATGTATTCGAAAAGAGTTCTGGCTCCTAACTATTATCAAATAATTGTAAAAAACTTTATCTGCATCTTCACTTTGCAAGTGTGATCTGCGATGGATAGGCGTTAGTTCTAGGTACTTTCTGGGTAGGATACGATGGTATTTATTTCGTATGATGTACTCGAAAAGAGTTCTGGCTCCTAACTATTATCAAATAATTGTAAAAAAAATTATCTGCATCTTAACTTTGCAAGTGTGATCTGCTGATGGCTAGACGTTAGTTCTAGGTACTTTCTGGGTAGAATACTATGGTATTTTTATTGTTTGATGTATTCGAAAAGAGTTCTGGCTCCTAACTGTTGTCAAAAAATTGTAAATAAAAATGTATTAGTATCTTAACTATGCAAGTGTCATCTGCTGAAGGATAGGCGTTAGTTCTAGGTACTTTCTGGGTAGGATACTATGGTATTTGTATTATTTGATGTATTCGAAAAGAGTTCTGGCTTCTAACTATTATCGAATAATTGTAAAAAAAATGTATCTGCATCTTAACTTTGCAAGTGTGATCTGCTGATGGATAGGCGTTAGTTCTAGGTACTTTCTGGGTAGGATACGATGGTATTTGTTTCGTATGATGTAGTCGAAAAGAGTTCTGGCTCCTAACTACTATCAAATAATTGTAAAAAATTTTTATCAGCATCTTAACTATGCAAGTGTGATCTGCTGATGGATAGGCTTTAGTTCTCGGTACTTTCTGATTACAAAACTATGGTATTTGTATTATTTGATGTATACGAAAAGAGTTCTGGCTCCTAACTATTATCAAATAATTGTAAAAAAAAATTATCTGCATCTTAACTTTGCAAGTGTGTTCTGCTGATGGATAGACGTTAGTTCTAGGTACTTTCTGGGTAGAATACTATGGTATTTTTATTGTTTGATGTATTCGAAAAGAGTTCTGGCTCCTAACTGTTGTCAAATAATTGTAAAAAAAAATTTATCAGCATCTTAACTATGCAAGTGTGATCTGCTGATGGATAGGCGTTAGTTCTAGGTACTTTCTGGGTAGGATACGATGGTATTTGTTTCGTATGATGTAGTCGAAAAGAGTTCTGGCTCCTAACTACTATCAAATAATTTTAAAAGATTTTTATCAGCATCTTAACTATACAAGTGTGATCTGCTGATGGATAGGCTTTAGTTCTAGGTACTTTCTGAGTAGAGAACTATGGTATTTGTATTATTTGATGTATTCGAAAAGAGTTCTGGCTCCTAACTATAATCAAATAATTCTAAAAAAAATTATCTGCATCTTAACTTTGCAAGTGTGATCTGCTGATGGATAGGCGTTAGTTCTAGGTACTTTCTGGGTAGGATACGATGGTATTTGTTTCGTATGATGTAGTCGAAAAGAGTTCTGGCTCCTAACTACTATCAAATAATTGTAAAAAAAATTTATCAGCATGTTAACTATGCAAGTGTGATCTGCTGATGGATAGGCTTTAGTTCTAGGTACTTTCTGGGTAGGATACGATGGTATTTGTTTCGTATGATGTAGTCGAAAAGAGTTCTGGCTCCTAACTACTATCAAATAATTGTAAAAAATTTTTATCAGCATCTTAACTATGCAAGTGTGATCTGCTGATGGATAGGCTTTAGTTCTCGGTACTTTCTGATTACAAAACTATGGTATTTGTATTATTTGATGTATACGAAAAGAGTTCTGGCTCCTAACTATTATCAAATAATTGTAAAAAAAAATTATCTGCATCTTAACTTTGCAAGTGTGTTCTGCTGATGGATAGACGTTAGTTCTAGGTACTTTCTGGGTAGAATACTATGGTATTTTTATTGTTTGATGTATTCGAAAAGAGTTCTGGCTCCTAACTGTTGTCAAATAATTGTAAAAAAAAATTTATCAGCATCTTAACTATGCAAGTGTGATCTGCTGATGGATAGGCGTTAGTTCTAGGTACTTTCTGGGTAGGATACTATGGTATTTGTATTATTTGATGTATTCGAAAAGAGTTCTGGCTTCTAACTATTATCAAAAAATTGTAAAAAAAAATTTATCTGCATCTTAACTTTGCAAGTGTGAACTGCTGATGGATAGGCGTTAGTTCTAGGTACTTTCTGGGTAGGATACGATGGTATTTGTTTCGTATGATGTAGTCGAAAAGAGTTCTGGCTCCTAACTATAATCAAATAATTCTAAAAAAAATTATCTGCATCTTAACTTTGCAAGTGTGATCTGCTGATGGATAGGCGTTAGTTCTAGGTACTTTCTGCGTAGGATACTATGATATTTGTATTATTTGATGTATTCGAAAAGAGTTCTGGCTCCTAAGTATTATCAAATAATTGTAAAAAAAATTTATCTGCATCTTAACTTTGCAAGTGTGATCTGTTGATGGATAGGCGTTAGTTCTAGGTACTTTCTGGGTAGGATACGATGGTATTTGTTTCGTATGATGTAGTCGAAAAGAGTTCTGGCTCCTAACTACTATCAAATAATTGTAAAAAAATTTTATCAGCATGTTAACTATGCAAGTGTGATCTGCTGATGGATAGGCTTTAGTTCTAGGTACTTTCTGGGTAGAATACTATGGTATTTGTATTATTTGATGTATTCGAAAAGAGTTCTGGCTCCTAACTATTATCAAATAATTGTAAAAAAATTTTAGCAGCATCTTAACTATGCAAGTGTGATCTGCTGAAGGATAGGCGTTAGTTCTAGGTACTTTCTGGGTAGGATACTATGGTATTTGTATTATTTGATGTATTCGAAAAGAGTTCTGACTTCTAACTATTATCAAATAATTGTAAAAAAAAATTATCTGCATCTTAACTTTGCAAGTGTGATCTGCTGACGGCTAGACGTTAGTTCTAGGTACTTTCTGGGTAGAATACTATGGTATTTTTATTGTTTGATGTATTCGAAAAGAGTTCTGGCTCCTAACTGTTGTCAAATAATTGTAAAAAAAAATGTATCAGTATCTTAACTATGCAAGTGTGATCTGCTGAAGGATAGGCGTTAGTTCTAGGTACTTTCTGGGTAGGATACTATGGTATTTGTATTATTTGATGTATTCGAAAAGAGTTCTGGCTTCTAACTATTATCAAATAATTGTAAAAAAAATTTATCTGCATCTTAACTTTGCAAGTGTGATCTGCTGATGGATAGGCGTTAGTTCTAGGTACTTTCTGGGTAGGATACGATGGTATTTGTTTCGTATGATGTAGTCGAAAAGAGTTCTGGCTCCTAACTACTATCACATAATTGTAAAAAAATTTTATCAGCATCTTAACTACGCAAGTGTGATCTGCTGATGGATAGGCTTTAGTTCTAGGTACTTTCTGATTAGAAAACTATGGTATTTGTATTATTTGATGTATTCGAAAAGAGTTCTGGCTCCTAACTACTATCAAATAATTGTAAAAAAAAATTTATCACCATCTTAACTATGCAAGTGTGATCTGCTGATGGATAGTCGTTAGTTCTAGGTACTTTCTGGGTAGGATACTATGGTATTTGTATTATTTGATGTATTCGAAAAGAGTTCTAGCTCCTAACTATTATCAAAAAATTGTAAAAAAAATTTATCTGCATCTTAACTTTGCAAGTGTGATCTGCTGATGGATAGGCGTTAGTTCTAGGTACTTTCTGGGTAGGATACGATGGTATTTGTTTCGTATGATGTAGTCGAAAAGAGTTCTGGCTCCTAACTACTATCAAATAATTGTAAAAAAAATTTATCAGCATCTTAACTATGCAAGTGTGATCTGCTGATGGATAGGCGTTAGTTCTAGGTACTTTCTGGGTAGGATACTATGGTATTTGTATTATTTGATGTATTCGAAAAGAGTTCTGGCTCCTAACTATTATCAAATAATTGTAAAAAAAAATTATCTGCATCTTAACTTTGCAAGTGTGATCTGCTGATGGATAGACGTTAGTTCTAGGTACTTTCTGGGTAGAATACTATGGTATTTTTATTGTTTGATGTATTCGAAAAGAGTTCTGGCTTCTAACTATTATCAAATAATTGTAAAAAACTTTATCTGCATCTTAACTTTGCAAGTGTGATCTGCGATGGATAGGCGTTAGTTCTAGGTACTTTCTGGGTAGGATACGATGGTATTTATTTCGTATGATGTACTCGAAAAGAGTTCTGGCTCCTAACTATTATCAAATAATTGTAAAAAAAAATTATCTGCATCTTAACTTTGCAAGTGTGATCTGCTGATGGCTAGACGTTAGTTCTAGGTACTTTCTGGGTAGAATACTATGGTATTTTTATTGTTTGATGTATTCGAAGAGAGTTCTGGCTCCTAACTGTTGTCAAAAAATTGTAAAAAAAAATTTATTAGTATCTTAACTATGCAAGTGTGATCTGCTGAAGGATAGGCGTTAGTTCTAGGTACTTTCTGGGTAGGATACTATGGTATTGGTATTATTTGATGTATTCGAAAAGAGTTCTGGCTTCTAACTATTATCAAATAATTGTAAAAAAAATTTATCTGCATCTTAACTTTGCAAGTGTGATCTGCTGATGGATAGGCGTTAGTTCTAGGTACTTTCTGGGTAGGATACGATGGTATTTGTTTCGTATGATGTAGTCGAAAAGAGTTCTGGCTCCTAACTACTATCAAATAATTGTAAACAATTTTTATCAGCATCTTAACTATGCACGTGTGATCTGCTGATGGATAGGCATTCGTTCTCGGTACTTTCTGATTAGAAAACTATGGTATTTGTATTATTTGATGTATTCGAAAAGAGTTCTGGCTCCTAACTATTATCAAATAATTGTCAAAAAAAATTATCTGCATCTTAACTTTGCAAGTGTGTTCTGCTGATGGATAGACGTTAGTTCTAGGTACTTTCTGGGTAGGATACTATGGTATTTGTATTATTTGATGTATTCGAAAAGAGTTCTGGCTCCTAACTATTATCAAAAAATTGTAAAAAAAAATTTATCTGCATCTAAACTTTGCAAGTGTGATCTGCTGATGGATAGGCGTTAGTTCTAGGTACTTTCTGGGTAGGATACGATGGTATTTGTTTCGTATGATGTAGTCGAAAAGAGTTCTGGCTCCTAACTACTATCAAATAATTCTAAAAAAAATTTATCAGCATCTTAACTATGCAAGTGTGATCTGCTGATGGATAGGCTTTAGTTCTAGGTACTTTCTGAGTAGAATACTATGGTATTTGTATTATTTGATGTATTCGAAAAGAGTTCTGGCTCCTAACTATTATCAAATAATTGTAAAAAAAATTTATCAGCATCTTAACTATGCAAGTGTGATCTGCTGATGGATAGGCGTTAGTTCTAGGTACTTTCTGCGTAGGATACTATGGTATTTGTATTATTTGATGTATTCGAAAAGAGTTCTGGCTCCTAACTATTATCCAATAATTGTAAAAAAACATTATCTGCATCTTAACTTTGCAAGTGTGATCTGCTGATGGATAGACGTTAGTTCTTGGTACTTTCTGGGTAGAATACTATGGTATTTTTATTGTTTGATGTATTCGAAAAGAGTTCTGGCTCCTAACTGTTGTTAAATAATTGTAAAAAAAATCTATCATCATCTTAACTATGCAAGTGTGATCTGCTGATGGATAGGCGTTAGTTCTAGGTACTTTCTGGGTCGGATACTACGGTATTTGTATTATTTGATGTATTCGAAAAGAGTTCTGGCTCCTAACTATTATCAAATAATTGATAATAGAGCAGATAACAGAGCAGAGAGCAGAGCAGAGAGCAGAGCAGAGAGCAGAGCAGAGAGCAAAGCAGAGAGCAGAGCAGAGAGCAGAGCAGAGAGCAGAGCAGAGAGCAGAGCAGAGAGCAGAGCAGAGAGCAGAGCAGAGAGCAGAGCAGAGAGCAGAGCAGAGAGCAGAGCAGAGAGCAGAGCAGAGAGCAGAGCAGAGAGCAGAGCAGAGAGCAGAGCAGAGAGCAGAGCAGAGAGCAGAGCAGAGAGCAGAGCAGAGAGCAGAGCAGAGAGCAGAGCAGAGAGCAGAGCAGAGAGCAGAGCAGAGAGCAGAGCAGAGAGCAGAGCAGAGAGCAGAGCAGAGAGCAGAGCAGAGAGCAGAGCAGAGAGCAGAGCAGAGAGCAGAGCAGAGAGCAGAGCAGAGAGCAGAGCAGAGAGCAGAGCAGAGAGCAGAGCAGAGAGCAGAGCAGAGAGCAGAGCAGAGAGCAGAGCAGAGAGCAGAGCAGAGAGCAGAGCAGAGAGCAGAGCAGAGAGCAGAGCAGAGAGCAGAGCAGAGAGCAGAGCAGAGAGCAGAGCAGAGAGCAGAGCAGAGAGCAGAGCAGAGAGCAGAGCAGAGAGCAGAGCAGAGAGCAGAGCAGAGAGCAGAGCAGAGAGCAGAGCAGAGAGCAGAGCAGAGAGCAGAGCAGAGAGCAGAGCAGAGAGCAGAGCAGAGAGCAGAGCAGAGAGCAGAGCAGAGAGCAGAGCAGAGAGCAGAGCAGAGAGCAGAGCAGAGAGCAGAGCAGAGAGCAGAGCAGAGAGCAGAGCAGAGAGCAGAGCAGAGAGCAGAGCAGAGAGCAGAGCAGAGAGCAGAGCAGAGAGCAGAGCAGAGAGCAGAGCAGAGAGCAGAGCAGAGAGCAGAGCAGAGAGCAGAGCAGAGAGCAGAGCAGAGAGCAGAGCAGAGAGCAGAGCAGAGAGCAGAGCAGAGAGCAGAGCAGAGAGCAGAGCAGAGAGCAGAGCAGAGAGCAGAGCAGAGAGCAGAGCAGAGAGCAGAGCAGAGAGCAGAGCAGAGAGCAGAGCAGAGAGCAGAGCAGAGAGCAGAGCAGAGAGCAGAGCAGAGAGCAGAGCAGAGAGCAGAGCAGAGAGCAGAGCAGAGAGCAGAGCAGAGAGCAGAGCAGAGAGCAGAGCAGAGAGCAGAGCAGAGAGCAGAGCAGAGAGCAGAGCAGAGAGCAGAGCAGAGAGCAGAGCAGAGAGCAGAGCAGAGAGCAGAGCAGAGAGCAGAGCAGAGAGCAGAGCAGAGAGCAGAGCAGAGAGCAGAGCAGAGAGCAGAGCAGAGAGCAGAGCAGAGAGCAGAGCAGAGAGCAGAGCAGAGAGCAGAGCAGAGAGCAGAGCAGAGAGCAGAGCAGAGAGCAGAGCAGAGAGCAGAGCAGAGAGCAGAGCAGAGAGCAGAGCACAGAGCAGAGCAGAGAGCAGAGCAGAGAGCAGAGCAGAGAGCAGAGCAGAGAGCAGAGCAGAGAGCAGAGCAGAGAGCAGAGCAGAGAGCAGAGCAGAGAGCAGAGCAGAGAGCAGAGCAGAGAGCAGAGCAGAGAGCAGAGCAGAGAGCAGAGCAGAGAGCAGAGCAGAGAGCAGAGCAGAGAGCAGAGCAGAGAGCAGAGCAGAGAGCAGAGCAGAGAGCAGAGCAGAGAGCAGAGCAGAGAGCAGAGCAGAGAGCAGAGCAGAGAGCAGAGCAGAGAGCAGAGCAGAGAGCAGAGCAGAGAGCAGAGCAGAGAGCAGAGCAGAGAGCAGAGCAGAGAGCAGAGCAGAGAGCAGAGCAGAGAGCAGAGCAGAGAGCAGAGCAGAGAGCAGAGCAGAGAGCAGAGCAGAGAGCAGAGCAGAGAGCAGAGCAGAGAGCAGAGCAGAGAGCAGAGCAGCGAGCAGAGCAGAGAGCAGAGCAGAGAGCAGAGCAGAGAGCAGAGCAGAGAGCAGAGCAGAGAGCAGAGCAGAGAGCAGAGCAGAGAGCAGAGCAGCGAGCAGAGCAGCGAGCAGAGCAGAGAGCAGAGCAGAGAGCAGAGCAGAGAGCAGAGCAGAGAGCAGAGCAGAGAGCAGAGCAGAGAGCAGAGCAGAGAGCAGAGCAGAGAGCAGAGCAGAGAGCAGAGCAGAGAGCAGAGGAAAGAGCAGAGCAGAGAGCAGAGCAGAGAGCAGAGCAGAGAGCTGAGCAGAAAGCAGAGCAGAGAGCAGGGCAGAGAGCCGAACCGAGCCGAATAGACGTGATGCGTCATCGACAAAGATCGAGAGAGGGACGACGCGGGCGCGCAAACCACTACCGCTGTAAATACCATTGTACGAGAGGAATACCGCAGTCACCTTGGTCGCGTCTTCTTTCTATACTTTGCGCGATGATGATGAGGCCCCGACGTCGCCTTGCGCTACCATTCGAAGCTGGCGGACCATGAGCAAAAGTGGTCCCCCGTATGATGATGGGAAAAACGGTAGAATGCGCAGCCAACGTGGAATTCACGAGAGAACGACAGTAACTATGTATAGATATATAAGTGAACCACAACCGACACTGGTGGATGTGCAGTTGGGATTCGGCTTCGGTGGTACTTCGAGGTAAGCAGCGTTGTGCCTGGCTGATAATCCGAGGGGTGACCGCTTAGCCGTTTAGCCGGCCGGTGCATCAACCATTAATTACATACATAGATATTGTCCTTAAATATTAGATGAAGTAAAAAGTTCTGAGCGTTTTTTCGCTTTATTTCGACGATGAAATTAACACAGCCAGGATTATCCCATTTAGATCAAATATGCGCCGTTCCGGTCGTTAACTTTTGTCCATTTTGAAGGCAATTTCATAATTCCGCGGTTGAAGAAGTCCTCGTCCATATTGGTAAAAATCTCGACCAGCTCATTTTCACAAGCCTTTCTTGAGGCCAGTTTTGTACCATCCAGAAAATTTTACAAATACTTGAAAAGGTGATAATCGCTTGGTGCCAGGTCTGGACTATACGGCGGGTGCGATAGAACCTCCCATCCAAGCTCTCGGAGCTTCTGGCGCGTCGTTAAAGATGTGTGCGGCCTGGCGTTGTCTTGATGCAACACAACACCAATTCTGACCGCTTCTGGTTGATCGCCTGCTTCAATCTGGTCAGTTGTTGATAGTAGAGGTCCGAATTGAGTGTTTGGCCCGATTGGAGCAGCTCATAGTGGATGATTCCCTTCCAATCTCACCAAATACACAGCAAAACCTTCTTGGCCGTTAATCCGGGCTTGGCAATCGTTTGGGCCGGCTCACCGCGATTGGACCACGATCTTTTTCGGCTGTTGTTTTCGTATGTGAACCATTTTTCATCGCCCGCCACCATCCGCTTCATAAATGGGTCGATTTCGTTACGTTTCGGCAAAGAATCGCAGGCATCAATTCGGTCCAAAAGGTTCTTTTGCGTAAATTCTTGTGGCACCCATACATCGAGCTTCTTCTTGAGACCGGCCTTATGCAAATGGTTCCAAACGGTTTTCTGGCTAATCTTCAGTTCCTGGGCAATGGAATAAGTGCTCACATGCCGGTCCGATTCGACGATTTCCATGATTTTAGCGACAATTCGATGATTGGCCTAACAGAGCGTGCCTCGTCTTCGACGTCCATATTACCAGAACGGAATTATTGGTACCACCGCTTTGCTGTTGCATTGGATACTGTATTGAGTCCATAAACAGCACAAATATTTTTGGCCGCCTGCTCCGCCGTTTCACCTTCGTTGTAGTGGTACTGAAGAATGTATCGAATTTTCTTTTTTTTTTTACCTCCGTTTTGGAACGCTGTAACACACAACTGGCTTCACCAAACACAAAACTGTCAAAGAACCTTTTTTTGAAGCGTAATGTCATACATCGATGAGATATGGCTCACTAAAGACATCTAGCGGAAAACGCTCAGAACTTTTTACTTCACCCAATATTTGATTGTCTATCACTTTTTATGTGACGAGTGTGCAAAAGTATTGGGCCACATACTATTGTGCGTGAAAAACTTCCAATATTAGAATGAGTAGACAAGTGTAGCCATCCAAAGTAACATGTAATAACCGCATCGAAAATTTACATTATTCGGATATTCTTATTATCAACACCATCACGATTTCCCGTTTTTACACCTGTATTTTGGTGAGAAATCATTTCAAGGTCATGATATCATAGGTCGTTGGATTCGTCTGAATATCAGCTATAGCGTCTTAATAAAAAAAAAACATGTTCCCATTTGAAAAACCATTGATGACCTTGAGAACGCAAAAACTATGACCTTGAAAAAAAAATGAATTTTTCACCACTGTATTAGCCCTTCGAAATCAACCAAATTACCTCCTGACATTTTTTCGTCACTCTAAAGGCAACGGAGATATTTGGGGTGGTCACGTTAAATGGTCCACCCTGTATATATATATATTTATCAATATGAATCGATCGGATCCATTTTTCTCGTTGACTTGCATGGGGATATGGAAAAACGAGTTCCTTGCTCTTGCGATATCGGATCCCAGCATCTCGAACGTCAATTCTTTTCTTGAAATGACAGCGTTTGAATTTCTACATATATATATATATATATATATATATATATGTGTGTGTACACACATAATTAGATGGCCCTCATGTCTGCGGTAGGGAAGACATTGGTTTTTGTCCGATGACCCGAAGACTACGTGTACCATCGATTCCACTATATCAGCATACATAATAAGCGACACATGTGTGGGTCGTTCCATGTAGAAATGGAGGATTTTCAGCTGTTAAAAATTTTTCAAACCGGATCGCAAGTAAAAGATACATTTTTAACCGAATGCCCGACGAGAGATCATCGGACCGGCAAATTATAAAATACAATATATATATATATATATATATATATATATATATATATATATTCAAAGGGGTAAAATTTATTGGATTTTCGAGCGATTTTTTCGTGAAGAACAAAACGGAAATAACGAGCGAACGCGTCTTTAGTCTCTGATGTCACGATTGTCGAGCGGGGATTTCTGTCTCCGTTCCGACATTTATTTGACGACACGTTTCGTCTCGAAGGGAGGGTCAATGGTTTTAATTTTTTTTTCTTTTTCGTTCTTTATATTTATTTTGCCTTCGCTTCTCCGCAACGTGCCTTGTCGGGACGAGTGAGACGAGTACAGGAGGGAAAAAAATGTCTATGCCGAGAAGACCGGATTGCGACATTGAACGTTGTGAATTTCGAGGAAATAATTTTATCTTAATTGTTCATGTTGGAACGTGCGGCGAATATATTGGGTGAAGTAAAAAGTTTTGCGCGTTATTCGCTAGATGTCTTTAGTAAGCCATATCTCACGATGTATACATCGCATCGGGTCAGACTATACGGCTATTTAAAGGTGACATTACGCTTGAAAAAAAGTTCTTTGACAGTTTTGTGTTTGGTGAAGCCAGTTGTGTGTTACAGCGTTCCAAAATGGAGGTGAAAAAGGAGAAAATTCGATACATTCTTCAGTACCACTAAGACCAAGGTGAAAAGGCGGAGCAGGCGGCCAAAAAAATTTGTGCTGTTTATGGAGCCAATACAGTATCGAATGCAACAGCAAAGCGGTGGTTCCAACGATTCCGTTCTGGTAATATGGACGTCGAAGATGAGGCAAGCTCTGGTAGGTCAATCGTCGAAAATGTCGATAAAATCATGGAAATCGTCGAGTCGGACCGGCATGTGAGCACTTATTCCATTACCCAGGAACTGAAGATTATCCAGAAAACCGTTTGGAACCATTTGCATAAGGCTGGTCTCAAGAAGAAGCTCGATGTATGGGTGCCACACGAATTGACGCAAAAGAACCTTTTGGACCGAATTGATGACTGCGTTTCTTTTCTGATACGTAACGAAATCGACCCATTTTTTAAGCGGATGGTGACTGGCGATGAAAAATGGGTCACATACGAGAACAACAGCCGAAAAAGATTGTGGTCCAATCGCGGTGAGCTGGCCCAAACGATCGCCAAGCCCGGATTAACGGCCAAAAAGGTTTTGCTGTGTGTTTGGTGGGATTGGAAGGGAATCATCCACTATGAGCTGCTCCCATCGGGCCAAACACTCAATTCGGCCCTCTACTGTCAACAACTGACCAGATTGAAGCAGGCGATCGACCAAAAGCGGCCAGAATTGGCCAATAGAAAGGGTGTTGTATTCCATCAAGACAACGCCAGGCCGCACACATCTTTAACGATGCGCCAAAAGCTCCGAGAGCTTGGATGAGAGGTTCTACCGCACCCGCCGTATAGTCCAGACCTGTTGACTTCACCCCGAACTTTTTACTTCACCCAATACATCGTTGTATAATAAAAATAAAATAGTATTAATGATAATAATCTTTATATATATATATATATATATATATATATATATATTTGATAAAGGTGGTTCTGAGAGGTGTGTTCTATGGGAAGAATTCAAGTAACGATGAATCGAGGCTCATTCTTGCTTGACTGGGTTTTCTCAAGCTAATATAATCTGTAGACAAGTTTATCCTATGAATACTACTGCACAATGAGACCAACGTTTTGCTTCCGTTTATTCTCTTTTTCCCGTTCTTTTTTCTCTCTCTCTCACTCTCTATCTCTCTCTCTCTCTCTCTCTCTCCCTCTCTCTCTCTCTCTCTCTCTCTCTCGCTCTTTTAAATAAACAAACACTCGCCTGATTTACACGACTCGCTGCTATATTTATCTCTACCTAAAATGCGCTGACAGACGCACACAGACTCTGCCATGAATAGCAAGCTCCAAATAAAAATACAAGGCTTATTCGGCAAAAAAGGTGAATCATTTGTTCGTCTGAGAACCCTATCGAAATTCATCTCACTGATAGTTCTTCTTCATGGACATTCAACGAACGGCAATACTGAATAGGCTTGACGTTTGAATTTTTGAAATGCAACGACTTTTTTCTAGTTCCTTATTTTCATTGTTATTGAAAGTCCTATTTTGTAGACTTGGGTTGTAGATCGCTAAATAAGGAGCCTAAAAACGGATCGCGTGATATTTATAAAAGGTGTCTCAAAATGACCTGAGATTTAAATATATTAATAAAACGTATTATTTATTTGAAAAGTAGGAATATTTTTATTTTCATATAAGGTACAAGCAAGGAGGTTATGGATGGAACACAATATCCGATATGTGGCCGTCTCGTTCCTGTTTCCAAAAGTTCACTCTTTTGACGAAATTTTCAATAACATTTTGGCACCATTGCGGACTAATTGCATTAATGGTCCATTCTTTATTAATGGAAGCGTCCAATTGCTTCCTTGAGCTCCAGAACTTTTTCTTTCAGAAAACCCATGAAAAAGAAGTCCAATAGCGTCAAGTTCATCTGCAAATAACTCCATTGTTTTGTAATGAATTTTCACAATTTCTATGCGTTGCTCGATCGTGTAATTATCCGTGACTAAACCTCAATACTTCCTTATGCCAGTTGTAAAAAATTAGTAGGGGAGAGTGGGGCACAATGTGTCACGGGGCACTATGACACATGTGGTTTCTCGGAGGTTTGCAGCACGTACATTCCGAAATTTTATGTGTTGGACCGCAATTTATATAAGGTTTCGTCAAGCCTAAAACAAAGTCGATAGCAGCTCACAAAGGATTATTGAAAATTAAAAATTGATTTGAGGCTTGGAAAAAAAAAAATTTTGCTCGCCGGGAAAACGTAAAATATAACACTTTCTGTAGCGGCTCGGGTTTTCGGTCCTAATCAATAGTTTTATTATTTATGATGCACGCAGTGACTTGTGTTTTTTCATTTGTAGTTTAATTAATAGTTATTTTCATGAATAATCAAATATTTTACTAGTGGGGTACAATGTGTCAGCGAGTGGTGAGGTAAAATGAGTCGACTCCCAATGAGGAAACAAAGAAGTGACAATGCTCCGAAGAAGCGCAATGTGTCACGGGCAACTGTCAACCACATGCGATTTTTCGGAGTTTTGTAGCTTGTAAAATCCGAAATTTTTTGTGTTGGTCCGTGATTTATATTAAGTTTCGGCTGGCCTAAAAGAAAGTCAAAAGCAGCTCACGAAGAATTATTAAAAGTACAACATTAATTTAAGCTTCGAAAAAAAAATTTCGCTTGCCGGAAAAATGTCAAATATTGTGGGGCAATTGTGTGGTGCACAATGTGTCATCGAGTTGTTGAGTACAATGAGTCGACTCCCAATGTTATTGGTAAATAATACCCATTGTGAAATTATCGGTATGGATAAAAATCTGTTATCTATGTTAGAAAAATAAACGAGTTTCGACCGACTCGCTGTACCCTACGTTTCGCAGCACTTGCCACACTGTACCCACCTATCTGACACATCGTACCCCACCCGTGGGCACAATGAGCCAATCCGAAATTTTTTTTTCGAACCCATAATTTTAGGATTTTCAATCTTTTTGCAAAAAATCTGGTAGCTTTATTGTGCGCCCAAAGGCATATAAAAATGGCGCGCAATTTAAAATGTCAAGTCATTTTGAGACGCCCTTTAGCTTAAATCTGTCGAAGGAAATTTGGGAACATATTTCGTTGCATTCCAACGATGCAAACTTCAACATCATAATACTGAACGCTTTTTTACCCCGTTTTCTGCTACTTTCGTAGCTGTTCAATTTAACCTTTCTAGGGGAGGAAGGGTCACCGATAATTCAGCCGAGGCGAGCAATCGGCCGCGCCTGCAAAAACAACAAAAAAAACAACATGCGAAAGAAAAAGAAAAAGCATATGGCGATGCGCCAGTGGAGGCCACAACACGGGAGCAAAAGTGAATGAAAAATGCGTGGAAGTGTGGGAAGTGAACCTTGCTGTACTTCTCTGGATCCGTTACGAGAACGGATAAACTGGCTACATAGTGTTTTGTATGCGTCCGTAGCATCATCATTATACTAAATGGTTGCATATGAAACTATTCATTTTGGAGCGAACGAAAAGATAGTGATTCGGTAAGAAATCGACGAACTGGTTTAGTCAACTGATCCTGGATGTTCTGTTTCGGCGTCGATGTACTGGGTTGCCCGGAATCTACCCATGACTTCTTACGTTTGGGATTCTCGTAAAAAATAGACTTTTCATCACGGGTCATAATTTTCCACAAGAAGTCCTTTTTTTGTTACCGGACAAGCAGTGAAAGACACGTGTTGATACGTTGACCTAGATTGGGTTCGGTCAACACATGTGGGACCCATCTTCCAATTTGTTGACTTTTTCCCATTTGGTGCAAACGCTTGGAAATAGCTGTTTGGGTGACTCCTAACTGAGCTGCAAGCTCTTGCGTTGAGTCTTCATCCAGTGGAGCTTGCAACTCCGCATCTTCAAACTTTCGAGGCTGTCCAGGGCGCGGCTGGTCACTAAGATCGAAATCACCACTTATAAAACGTTTCTACCAATAATTACACGTTTCACGAGACACAACGTCGGCACCAAGAACACTACAAATTGATTCCCGCGCTTTAGAAGCATTTTTTCCTTGTTGGAATTCGTATAAAATGCAGTGCCGAATGTGCTGTTTATCAGTTGCCATCGTAAACTCTGCTATTCTGAGAGGTTATGTAACTCACGTAGACTTGTCGTTCGGTGTTCTGAAACCTTGCGTCCGATCCTTTCAAAACCACAAAAGACCGCGAAAATATTTCTATTTTATAATTATAATTTTAAGCTCGAAGAAAAAATCTGTAAAAATTAAGTCATACACCTAATATAAATCCTTCGTTCGTTTAAAGTTATCGTAAAAAAAAAAAACTAGGTGTACAGATACTTTTTGGACCCACTGTATGCATATGTGCGCGTAATAATTCTCGTGAAAAAGTGCCTCTCCCCTTTGTTTGCCTTCAGCTCGAGAACTCCGCTCACGAGATGCACAACCGACGATCAATGTATGCAAATGACATGCAAACCGAAGCAGGTAATAGAGTCGAAAGAAAAAAAGAAGGAAAAAAAAACATCACGCGTAACCCAGTTCGCGTCGATTCATTAATTATTCTTTTCCCATCGTTTCTGGATTTCCACGGAGCGGTTATTGTAATATGAATAATGGTATCGTGTAGCATTGGCACATTCGTGCGGATTATCGCACACCCGCATATATGTCCATAAGGCATTCCAAGTGACTCACCTAGCTCGTGACTCCGACCATTTTTTATATTCCTGATTTTTTAAAATAACATTGCACCCCATGGATGGAATATCCACACCGATTTTTAGATTTTTATCTCTTCTCTTTTAAAAGTTATAATTTTCCAAACCACGTCGATTTTGAAAGTTTTGGAAACGTTTAAACGCTGATTCACTCCTGAACTAATTGAGATATCGACAAATATCGATATATCTTTTTTAACCACAAAAGCACGCGATTTTGCCAAGTGCGAAAATCGTGAAAAACTGACATGTTCAAAATGACGTACCGGGTACAAAAAAAATCGCAAAAATAGAAATAAAAGAGCAAAATGAAGCTGGCTTTGTCCGCTTTAAAACGCCATTTGGTTAATTGGCTCACGATTTTTTTTCGTCGAGATATTCAATTTTTTGTCCGGATACAAAACTTAGGAGGTGCCTAATACACTGGAGCAAAGCTGTATATATTGGGTGAAGTAAAAAGTTCTGAGCGTTTTCCGTTAGATGTCTTTAGTGAGCCATATCTCACGATGTATACATCGCATCGGGTCATACTATACGGCGATTTAAAGGTGACATTACGCTTAAAAAAAAAGTTCTTTGACAGTTTTGTGTTTGATGAAGCCAGTTGTGGGTTACAGCGTTCCAAAATGGAGGTAAAAAAAGAGAAAATCGATACGTCCTTCAGTACCACTACGACCAAGGTGAAGAGGCGGAGCAGGCGGCCAAAAAAATGTGTGCTGTTTATAGACCCAATACAGTATCGAATGCAACAGCAAAGCGGTGGTTCCAACAATTCCGTTCTGGTAATTTAGACGTCGAAGATGAGGCACGCTCTGGTAGGCCAATCGTCGAAAATGTCGATAAAATCATGGAAATCGTCGAGTCGGACCGGCATGTGAGCACTTATTCCATTGCCCAGGAACTGAGGATTAGCCAGAAAACCGTTTGGAACCATTTGCATAAGGCTGGTCTCAAGAAGAAGCTCGATGTATGGGCGTCACAAGAATTGACGCAAAAGAACCTTTTGGACCGAATTGATGCCTGCGATTCTTTGCTGAAACGTAACGAAATCGACCCACTTTTTGGAGCGGATGGTGACTGGCGATAAAAAATGGGTCACATACGAGACCAACAGCCGAAAAAGATCGTGGTCCAATCGCGGTGAGCCGGCCCAAACGATCGCCAAGCCCGGATTAACGGCCAACAAGGTTTTGCTGTGTGTTTGATGGGATTGGAAGGGAATCATCCACTATGAGCTGCTCCTATCAGGCCAAACACTCAATTCAGACCTCTACTGTCAACAACTGACCAGATTATAGCAGGCGATTGACCAGAAGCGGCCAGAATTGGCCAATAGCAAGGGTGTTGTGTTCCATCAAGACAACACCAGGCCGCACACATCTTTAACGACGCGCCAGAAGCTCCGAGAGCTTGGATGGGAGGTTCTATCGCACCCGCCGTATAGTCCAGACCTGGCACCAAGCGATTATCACCTTTTCAAGCATTTGCAAAATTTTCTTCATGGTACAAAACTGGCCTCAAGAGAGGCGTGTGAAAATGAGCTGGTCAAGTTTTTTACCAATAGGGACGAGGACTTCTTCAATCGCGGAATTATAAAAATGCCTTCAAAATGGACAAAAGTTATCGAACAAAACGGCGCATATTTGATCTAAATCGGATAATCCTAACTATCTTAATTTCATCGACGAAATAAAGCGAAAAAACGCTCAGAACTTTTTACTTCATCTAATATATGTACTTATGTCTTACTATCGCGCGATTCAAATCACGGCCACACCGCTCGCGGTCAATGCCTTTGACGTTTTAGTGCCAAGTTTGTAAGCGATTACGTATATACGTATATATATATATATACACACACACACACTCACACACACACGCGCACAAACACACTTACTCAGAAAGTTAAAAGGAAGAATCAAGTGCGAAAGAAGAGGAGACAAGTATCTTGTAAAGTTGATAGAGTGGGAGAAACGTGAAGCCTTTATTTCGACGGGACCACGGACAGAGAAAGATCGATAGAGCCGCGGTGGCGCGAGGAGGGGGGGGATGAACATACATTGGACTCTGGTCTAGAGAGAAAGACAGCCCGTGCCCAGGCATCGAAGTCTCTGTCTCGCCGTAACGCACGTGCTGAATATGACACACAACATATTCGTTCACACAGATCATCAGCGCGCCCAGTCATTGAAGTCTCTCGGAAGCATTTCCCCCCTTCCCTCTCGGCCACGCTCGCCGCCGACATCGTTCAACGCATTCTGATTTAATGATGGAACTTCGATTGAAAATGAATTCAAGAGATTGGGGTTTCGAAATAAGTAGTAAGGGAGAGTGGGCCACAATGTGTCACGGGGCACAGTGAACTACATGCGGTTTCTCGGAGGTTTGTAGCTCGTAAATTGCGAAATTTTATATGGTGGACCGCGTTTTATATTAGGTTTCGTCAAGCCCAAAAGAAAGTCGATAGCAGCTCACGAAGGATTATTGAAAATTAAAAAATGATTTGAGGCTTGGAAAAAAAATATTTCGCTCCCCGAGAAAACGTACAATATAACGACACTTTCTGTAGCGGCTCCGGTTTTCGGCCCTAATCGATAGTTTTATTATTTATGATGCACTCAGTGACTTATGTTTTTCCATTCGTAGTTTAATTAATAGTTATTTTCATGAATAATCAAATATTTTACTAGTGGGGTACAATGTGTCGCCGAGTGATGGGGCAAAATGAGTCGATTCCCAATGAGGAAACAAAGAAGTGACAACGCTCCGAAGAAGCGCAATGTGTCACGGGCATCTGTCAACTACGTGCGAATTCTCGGAGTTTTGTAGCTTGTAAAATCCGAAATTTTTTGTGTTGGTCCGTGATTTATATTAAGTTTCGGCTGGCCTAAAAGAAAACCAATAGCAGCTGACCAAGAATTATTAAAAGTATTGGGAGTACAAATAAGTCTCCGTCGTTTTTTTTTTTTATCAAAATTTGGGCATTTATTGTGAGAGAACGGTACTTTATGTTTTATTCAAAGTATTGTCCATCGTTAGCCACTACTTTTTGCCATCTTTCTGGCAGCATATGGATACCGCATCGGAAGAACGCTTCATCTTTTGAGGCTATCCACAAATCGACCCAATTTTTGGTATCTTCATATGATGTGAAGTGCTGCTCAGACAGGCCGTGCGTCATCGATCGAAATAAATGATAGTCAAAGGGAGTAATGTCTGGCGAATACTGGCGGGTGGGGTAAAACTTCCCAATTGAGTGTTTCCAAGTAGGTTTTGACCGGCGCCGCAACATGTGGACGAACATTATCATGCAGGAAAATAATTTTGTCGTGTCTGGAGTAGTAGTGGGCCCGTTTTTCCTTGAGTGCTCGGCTTAATCTCATCAATTGTGTTCGGTAGAGAGCCTCAGTAATGGTTTCGTTCGGTTTGAGCAACTCATAATACACGACACCAAACTGATCCCACCAAAAACACAACATGAGTTTTTTTCCATAAATATTCGGCTTGGCTGTCGATGTTGAAGCATGGCCAGGTGGTCCCCATGATTTCCTCTTCTTTGGGTTATCGTAGTGGATCCATTTTTCATCACCAGTGACTATACGATGCAAAAAACCCTTTTGCTTATGCCTGCCAAGCAGCATTTCACATGTGCAAAATTGGCGTTCAACGTTTCTCGGCTTTAGTTCATATGGAACTCAATTTCCGTGCTTTTGAATCATCCCCAACGATTTGAAACGATGTGAAATTGCTTGTTGCGTCACTCCTAGTGTAAGTGCAAGTTCTTCTCGCGTTTGGCACGAATCTCCCTCCAAAAATGCTTTCAATTCCGCATCTTCGTACACTTTCGGCCTACCGCTACGTTCTTTGTCTTCGACGTCAAATTCACCGTTCTTAAACTTTTGAAACCACTCACGACAATTTCTCTCACTTAAAGCAGCCTCACCATATGCTTCTACAAGCAATCGATGCGCCTCAGCTGCAGATTTCTTCAAATTAAAGAAGTAAATCGAAAGTTCCCGCAAATGAGGCTTATTCGGCTCAAAACTCGACATTTTCGCATGAAAAACATTATGTGATTCTGATACAAAATCGCTAATATTTCAAGGTTATGGTCTTGCCAGATGTCCAACCTTACGATATGACGTTTTACATCTGACAATTTCAACCATAACCTTCTGGTGGGGCCATCTTTTGTCAAACGGCGGAGACTTATTTGTACTCCTAATACAAAATTCATTTGCGCCGCGAAAAAAAAAATCGCTTGCCGGGAAAACGTCAAATATGGTGGGGTAATTGTATGGAGCACAATGTGTCATCGAGTTGTTGAGCACAATGAGTCGACTCCCAATGTCATTGGCAAATGATACCCGTTGTGAAATTATCGGTATGTATGAAAATATGTTATCTATGTTAGGAAAATATAAGAGTTTCAACCGGCTCGTTGTACCCTACGTTTCGCAGCATTTGACACACTGTACCCACCTATCTGACACATTGTACCCCAACCGTGAGGCACAATGAGCCAATCAGCAATTTTTTTTTGAACCCATTATTTTATGATTTTTTTTTCTTTTTGCAAAAAATATGGTAGCTTCATTGTACACCCAAAGGTCTATAAAATCGGTTATGATATTTTTTTTTCTAATCAGACGACTTTGGTAAGAGTAAAAATTCCATCGAAAAAAGTGACACACTGTGCCCCACCTTCCCTTATAGTTTGGAAACTTCTGTTTTTGTCTAGTGCTCATAGAAAAACTGTAAGAAGACTTGAGATATATATATATACATATATATATATGTGTGTGTATGTGTATGTGTATATACGATTATGATATGCAAAACATCAAAACGAACCAGTTGGCTAACAGAAATGAAAACCGCAGGAGATGATCGAGAAGCGTGAGGCGGAACAGGTTCTCAGGAGTTTTAACTTCAGAAGATACGACTTGTTCGTTGCTCCCGAACGTGTCAGTTGCTCAGCGTGTTATATAGACATACAGGGTGGGCCGAAACGTGACGTCTATAAGGAAGGTCTAGTTGCCTCGTATGTCAATCCGAATCACCCCCAAATATGTTTTACGATCTTTTTTACTTGTCGAGAAAAAAAAAGCATTTTTAAATGTTTTTTTTCGAGTTTTTCTGTAGCACAGGTTTTTATATTTTGTCTCTTTCGTTTATGTACTTTTAATTAATGCAATTAAAGATGAGTGAAATTATGGTACGCAAAGGCCGAATCGTGTCTAATATGAGTCAGTATTGTTTATTGAAATGTTGTGCAAACTTGCAAAAAAGAAAATTGAATTTTTTTGTGCAATTTTTCGATTTTTTTTTTTCTTAAATTTAACAAGTAACTCGTGCAAAGTTGTGAAAAAAGTCGAAATAAATTGGTCCTTTTATTTTGATGATGATTGCACGATGTTTAGGAACAATACACTAGTTCCTTTAATTGTTTCGGAAAACTTTGATCAATCGGTCCGGAAAAATGGTTGGATGGATCAATTTGAAAATTTACAGTGCTATTGGGGGTACATTAAGCTGAAAAAAAAACCTTGCAACAATAGTTTTTCCATCAATATTTCTAGAGTAGTGGTAGATTTACTGAAAAACCATAAAAATACATTTTTTTCTACTTTCTTCAAATTATTGTTAAGGGTGGAAGAAAATTTTTTTCTCAAAAATCAATGAAAGGGCCTTGTATGAAATTTATTCAAGTTTTCAAAACTGCCCTTTAAATCTCTGTGTGATCATTGGTTGCTGAGATATCGATGGTCGAAGACAAAAGAATCGTATTTCGTTCAAAGTCGAATATCTCAGCAAAAAATTGACGTAGAGAGAACAACAAAAAATCAAATTGAGTTCTCCGCCATATTGATGTACCCAATAGAAATGACTGCGACGCCTGGCAGTCAGCCTCGGTACTACGTAGGATGCGGTGATTTTAAGGGGCCAGTCCACTTTGGAGCCACGAAAAAAGGCTATGTTCGCAATTTTTTTTTGAGGATTTTATAAAAGATATGAATATAAAAGTTATTGGGCTTGATAAATAAAGTCTTGAAATACATTTTAAAAAAATGTTTAATTCATTTTTATTCATTTTTAAGTACAAAAACTATAGTTTAACGTAACGCCTCAAAAATAGGTGGGCTAGGTAGCTCCATCACAACTCGGCAACGGCTTGTCTGAAACAAAAAAATCAAAGTCCATTAGATTCAGTATGACACCAGCTACAAAATGACCCTCGGATATAAAGTTTTATCAAAAAATAAAAAAATGGCAGATGAAAAACGAAAAAAGTAAAAAAAACGCGTTTTTTTCGCAGTTTGTCGCAAAAAAGAGTAAAAATAAAAAATTTTAAACCATCGAGGGTCATCTTGTTGCGAATCATGTTTACAATATGTGGTTCAAATTTCAAGAGAATCGGTTTATTAGTTTTAGAGATACGATGGAGCTAGATTTTGAAAACGTTGGTTCGAGAAAAACGCGTTTGAAGTTTATACTATGAAAAACTCTTACCTAAACTCAATCGGCAATTCCTGCACCGTACAAAATCCCTTCTGATTGCTCATCATCGTTGATTTTTTCAAGCCTTGCTTGCTTTCGTTTGGTTCTGGCCTCTTTTGAGCACTCAGAACTGCGGCGGTTTGCAGAGCGAACACGCTCGTCATCGCGATTGGCGGCGAATCCGATGGCGATCGGGCCGAGTTTGACGCCCATTATTTCCATTATTTTGAGCACTGGACGAAATCCTTCATTAAAGACACACGCGGAAACTTTGCAGGCAATGTCTACGATTTTTTTGCCGTTGAACATGTGTTTAGGTGCCATATTCCATACGCAGTTGTTAAAACTTTCATTATTGTTTTGCGTATGGCCATCTAAACACCTTTCGAGCAGTTCTGTTTTGGTGAGATCCTCGTAAATAGGTTTTAAAACTTCCTGTACTTCCTCAGAAAGAGCAGGAGGATGTTTGTGGCCGATGGGTCGGCCGAGCGCGCTATACGCTCAGGTAGACGAAATGAGGTCCTGACGTTCAGGTAAAAAAAAAATACTTAGAGAGCTCGGATTTTCATAAAATTTTGACACAATATTTCTGAATGTATGTACTTTCGAAAACAGTGAAAAAAATCGATTTTTTGAAATTTTCAAAGTGGACTGGCCCCTTAATGTGTGCGCGCAAGGCAATAATACGCAGCCGCTCATTCGAGGCATTTCTCGTGATGCAGTTATACATTTTTTTTTCTTTCATTTCTTTATCTAAATACAGATATATTGGGTGGAGTAAAAAGTTCTGAGCGTTTTCCGCTAGATGTCTGTAGTGAGCCATATCTCATGATGTATACATCGCATCGGGTCATACTATACGGCGATTTAAAGGTGACATTAGGCTTAAAAAAAAGTGCTCTGACAGTTTTGTGGTTGGTGAAGCCAGTTGTGTGTTACAGCGTTCCAAAATGGAGGTAAAAAAAGAGAAAATTCGATACATTCTTCAGTATCACTACGACCAAGGTGAAAAGGCGGAGCAGGCGGACAAAAAAATTTGTGCTGTTTATGGAGCCAATACAGTATCGAATGCAACAGCAAAGCGGTGGTTCCAACGATTCCGTTCTGTTAATATGGACGTCGAAGATGAGGCAGGCTCTGGTAGGTCAATCGTCGAAAACGTCGATAAAATCATGGAAATCGTCAAGTCGGACCGGCATGTGAGCACTTATTCCATTGCCCAAGAACTGAAGATTAGACAGAAAACCCTTTGGAACCATTTTCATAAGGCTGGTCTCAAGAAGAAACTCGATGTATGAGTGCCACACGAATTGACGCAAAAGAACCTTTTGGACCGAATTGATGCCTGCGATTCTTTGCTGAAACGTAACGAAATCGACCCATTTTTGAAGCGGATGGTGACTGGCGATGAAAAATGGGTCACATACGAGAACAACGGCCGGAAAAGATCGTGGTCCAATCGCGGTGAGCCGGCCCAAACGATCGTTAAGCCCGGATTAACGGCCAAGAAGGTTTTGCTGTGTGTTTCGTGAGATTGGAAGGGAATCATCCACTATGAGCTGCTCCCATCGGGCCAAACACTCAATTCGGACCTCTACTGTCAACAACTGACCAGATTGAAGCAGGCGATCGACCAGAAGCGGCCAGAATTGGCCAATAGGAAGGGTGTTGTGTTCCATCAAGACAGCGCCAGGCCGCACACATCTTTAACGACGCGCCAGAAGCTCCGAGAGCTTGGATGGGAGGTTCTATTGCACCCGCCGTATAGTGCAGACCTGGCACCAAGCAATTATCACATTTTCAAGCATTTGCAAAATTTTCTTGATGGTACAAAACTGGCCTCAAGAGATGCTTGTGAAAATGAGCTGGTCAAGTTTTTTACCAATAGGGACGAGGACTTCTTAAATCGCGGAATTATGAAATTGCCTTCAAAATGGACAAAAGTTATCGAACAAAACGGCGCATATTTGATCTAAATCGGATAATCCTAACTATGTTAATTTCATCGTCGAAATAAAGCGAAAAAACGCTCAGAACTTTTTACTTCATCTAATATTTACGAGAGCAGCTGAGAATTATCCTGTTCTTATCTTTTTCCATTCTTAACGTGCGAATTAACCGTGTTTTAAGGTAGCTTTGATGGCTCTCGGGGTCGCGCGGTACGCAGCTGTAAGCCTCCAAGGTGTAGCCGGTTGTACGAGTGTTGCGTGCGTCGTTGTTGCGCGCGGCGATGCTGCTGGCGGCTGCGGTCGGTGCAGCGGTGGTGGCGGTTACGGTCCCGGCGAAAGAGAGGGGGTAACAGGGCCCGTGCCGGCGGGTGGGAGGTAGCTGGGCCCGTGCGATGGATAGGAGCTCGCGGGAGGTGGGGGGAGGGGGAGGGGGAGCTGCTAGAGCGCGAAGAATGAAGATGAAGAATTATTCTGAAGATCTTGCGCTCCGCTGGTCTCCCTCGGGTTCACCGCGTCGTCAGTCGGTGTTAAACCGTCTTGGGCTCGAGACCCGCGAGTTGGCGAGTTCTTTCAAGCCCCATCGCATTGAAATTCGAACAATTAAGCGCGCAGCAACGTGCAATTTTAAATGAGGCGAAAAAGGAACTGATATCTTAAAAAACAAGGACAAAAATAACTTTGAAACGGACTACAGGAGCAACGCACTAAAAAAAAAGACTCCAAAAATACAAAAAACCGAAGAGAAAAAGCACAATAAAAAAGTTGTCACCCAAAAAAATCCGTATTCTTTTTTAAGTACAGAAAGGTGAACCCTCGTTTGAGGGGGGAGAAAAAAAATAGTCGTGGCTGAGTATCGAGTTATTTAGCCGTAAAAAATTGTGCTCTAACCGGAAGTAGTCGCGATAAGTTTACCGCGAGATTCCATTATTTCAATCCTGTGTTGTGCCAGCTGTTCTTCGTGTCAAGTGTTTCAAGTGTACGCAAACGCGAGTACGATGAATAATCTCGCTGCTTCAAGAATGCGTCCCGGCACACCGGAAGTCTCGCCCTCGTAGTCCACCTGGTCGTTCTTTCTTTCTTTTCCACCCCGAGCCTCTGATGGATCGAGCCCTCACAGGGCGCGCGATCGATGCGGAAATCGAACGAAAAGTCGCCGAGACGCAGCTCAGCAGCAACGAGGCAATCTTCTTGCACCGATAAAAGTACGACGAGACCGGAAGTGGAGTGTTTGCGACTATAGTGGATCTTGTGAACACATATGTACGGCCGGTAATTGCTGATCGTTGTGATTCTCGCGGTCAATAAACGCACAGACGGTGTTTGAGTTTGTTTGGGTTTGGTAGGTCGTAGAACGACGAGAGGAAAATCCAGAATCGTGCAACGATAAGACAGAAAATAAATATATATATATTTTTTTATATATATATATAGAGAGAGCGAGTGAGAGCGAAAGAGAGAGAGAGAGAGAGAGAGAGAGAGAGAGAGAGAGAGAGAGAGAGAGAGAGAGAGAAGAAAAGGACAGTTTGAAAAATGGCTTCGGTGTGTGGGAGTAGCAAGGGCCATCCTGGATTCACAACCGGAAGTTTCTACAGGCCTGGCGGTTATCCTTATCAGGTTAGTCTCTTAATCATTGCAATTGTGTACATATATATTGTACAGAGATTCATTGAACTGCAATTCTTCGAGTCCGAAGTGAATGGATTTCTTCATTTTCGATCGTTGCATCGCGATAAGACGATTTATGAATTGTATTCGCGGTTTTTTTTTCTTCTTTTCTTTGGCCTGCGTCCGGGAGAGTAAACTTATCGTACGTTGAAGTGGTAATTGATAATGCAGATACGGTCCATTGTTAGGATCGGTAGCAAAGAGGATATACATTATTATGTATTATTTCATGATGTTGAAGTTTACATCGTTTGCAATGAAATGAAAATTAATTCTTCTTCATTGTTTCAATTTTTTCTACCGATTCGGTTTGTGAAAATCACTCAAACGTTTTTACGTAGTTTTGTATGATTTTTTTTGTCACACATATGCACACACACACATATGCATACACACGCATCCACGCACGTACTTTTATTCATAACAATAGCTAGACAAAAATGTAGACGAATTTTGGTCGATTTTCAGTTTCGTCTTTGAAATCGTGTATTTTTACGAATTTTCAACTGGAGCAGGGGGAGTTGGGTGGCGTGAGCACTGCAATTTTTTTCATTATTGAATCCCCCCATTAATCCCCCTACCCCCCACCCCCAATTTAAGCGTCGACATTTTCGAAAATGCCGTATTTTATCACGTGTTTCTGGAAACTTCAAAACCCCATAC
This sequence comes from Ophion ventricosus, assembly GCA_963932345.1. Lineage (NCBI taxonomy): Eukaryota > Metazoa > Arthropoda > Insecta > Hymenoptera > Ichneumonidae > Ophion > Ophion ventricosus. The sequence goes on from OZ010724.1 coordinate 7,858,317, forward strand.
CTTATGGAATTAATGAAAAATGTCAGCCTCCCCCGCTGAAATATCATTAGTGGTGACCAATTAAAGCAGTTTATGCTAAAAAAAATTGAACATCGAAATTGGAGTGGTGCCCCACTTATGCATAATTACCAATATCTCCATTCCACAATTTTTGGTATCCAACAACCGTGCGAAAAATTGGCAGGGTATACCTAACATAAGTCGGGGCCTACAATGGATTATTTGTGGATTCCATAGTAGGGTTTTCCGTAAAAGAGCTGGACCGGGGCTCTATTAGGGAATGGTAGGATAGGTAGGTTGACCAAAACTATGGCCTAAGTACGGAGACCAAGTAAAGGCATTTAAGGCGTGTAGTTGTAGATTCTCTAGTAGTGATTTCCCCAATACTACCAGACATTCCTATTATAGGGGCAATCAGTATAAATTGCTTGACTAAAGAATTTGTGGCATAATAATTATCGAGATCGATGAAATATAATAATTAAACTATGCGTTTGCTTTCGGTATTCTTTCGGTATTCTGGTCTTTTTTCAAGCAGCGAACGGTTCAAATCAGTCAATTGTTGTTGGTAATGTTTAGTATTAACCGTTTCCCCAGGTTTTAACAGCTCATAATAGACCACGTTCCTCTGGTCCCACCAAACACAGAGCATCGTCTTTCTGCCAAAGCGATTCGGTCTTGCGGTCGAAGTGGATGGTGCGCCTGGGTCTACCCATGATTTTTTGCGCTTGGGATTCTCAAAATAAATCCACTTTTCATCCCCTGTAACTATACGTTGCAAAAAGGACTTCCTTTTGTACCGAGCGAGCAAAATGTCAAATGTGTTTTTGCGCTGTTCCATTTGCCTGTCGTTCAACTCATGTGGTACCCATCTACCGGTCTTCTGAATCTTTCCCATCTCTCGTAGCCGATTGGAAACGGCTTGTTGACTAACGCCCAATTGCGCGGCGAGTTGTTTTTGTGTTTGCGAATCATCTTCATCCAACAATGCTTGCAATTCCACATCTTCGTATTTTTTTGGCAGTTTTCCATGTTCCTTGTCTGCAACATCGAAGTCACCACTTTTGAAGCGCCGAAACCACCGTTCACACGTGTCTTGCGATGGAGCATGTTCACCATAAGCTTCTCGAAGTAATCGGTATGATTCAGCAGCAGTTTTCTTCAAATGAAAACAAAAAATGAATGCTGTCCGCGAATGCTCTTTGTTCGGTATAAGTTTCGACATATTGAACACAACAACACAACACTATGCACACACTTTTCCAATTTATCACTCGTGCGCGTCTGACACTTGTTGATGACACAACAAAATGGCGCAGTGTCAAATCTTTATAGCACAAACTGCATTGGTGCACCATCCGTTGTCTGAAATCCGCATTTCATACTTGTACACCGTAGACAAGCCGTGATGCCATGAACCAACACGCATGCAGTGCGTTCATTGGAACAACGCGGGATCGAACATGTCAAAATATGCGACAGAATTTTAAGCTTCCAATGTATTGAAATAACACATTTCTTGTTCACAGTGCACACACACGCACGTACACATATGGCTGCAATAATTTGTTATGAGGCACCGTTGAGGCAATTTTAAAGGCCCTGGTTATTTTGGCTTCAATGGCCCTCGGTAGCAAAGTCTGACCGGCCACTGATGGCCCATGTGAGGCTTGCAGACTAGAGCCTTAATAAAGTTAGAGAAAATTTAGATGGGCCCGATCAAAGCCCGAACTCAATGTCCGCACGGGCACTTCTCTATTCTTAAATATCTGTATTCTTCAAAATCTCATGTGACATTCAAAACATCTGCATTCCGACAGTTTCAGCTCACAATATCTCTCAATAGATAGCCATTCTTCGGTCAACAAATAGCCCAAGAATGGCTATGTTCAAAAGTGCGTACCGGAGCAAAAAAAAAAATCGTAGAGAATTTTCTGAAAAAGCAAAATGAAGGTAAACTTGTTCTCTTTAAAATGCCACTTGGGAAAATTAATTATCTTCATTTTTCAGTCCGCTATATAACTTTTAGTGCGGTGAGAAATTTCGACTAGTCTATCCAAACTTTTGGCCGGTACTGTATATATATATATATATATATGCATGCAAATTCTCTCGCGTGCTGGAACCCTGAAAGGAAAGTCTTCCGGTTCTACGTACGGACGGAAGCGTGCAGCTTTTACCGTCGTCTCTTTATATTGAAGCAGCCTCCAGACCCACATGCCGCCGAGTTGCCCTCACGTAGAACAATAGCAGCGCGGCGCTTGCTGAATCGCGTTGTAACTCGTGGCTGTGGCACGCGCGCATTACAAGGTGGTAACGTCGAGAGGAATCCCGGGCAAAGAAACGCGAATCGCTTCCCGTGTTAGCACATGTTAGAGGAATAAAAGAAAAACTGCGCGCGTTTGTGCACCGCGTCACGCAATTAATAGAGAGACCTAGCAGTGGAGAAGCCGTGAGAGAGAGAGAGAGAGAGAGAGAGAGAGAGAGAGAGAGAGAGAAATGTAACACGCTTGTCTCGCCTCCCCGAACCGCCTCCTTATTTTTATCACTTTATGAGAGACGTAAAATATACAGGGTGTCCCTCTTATCTCTGCCACCCGAAATAACTCGGTAATTATCGACGTCACAAAAAAATGTTCCAATTTTTTAGATTTGTCTAAAAAATTCTTATTCATTTGAATGAAACTTAGGGTTAGAATCGTGGCGAGTGCGTCTGCGTACGAGCAGGGGAAACCTTGGCCTTGTCGTCTTCCACGAATGAGTTGCGTAAGCGAGCGCGATCGCTTACGCGAGCTGCTGTTATGTACCGTGCGAAAGACGGAAGAATTTATCGGCTGGATCGCGAAAAACGGAGACAACGCAGGGGCTATGAAAAGCAGCGTTAAAAAAAACGAAATATACATATATACGTATAAAAAAACCCTTTTTTAAGGACGGGGTAAAGTTAATTCGGCGAAAAAAAGGCATGTTTTTAAGATTTTTTTTTGGCGTAACGGATAGTGTTCGTTTATTGAAAAATTTACATATAATAAAGTAACATTTGAACAACATTCTCCTAAATTTGCATTGCAAAATATTCAAAATTGAGCGAGTGAAAATTAAACCCCGGAGGCGCCTCGAAAAAAAGTTGGTTTGCGGTGTGCACCATAACTCGCAACAGAATCATCTGAAACAAAAAAATCAAAATGCATTTGTTAAAGGAGATGTTTCTCGAGGTAATGACAGGAGGATTTTTTTTTTTCGATTTTTCGTAGCACTTGGGAGCCAAAAACCCGATTTTCGCTAAAAAAAATCGGCTAATTTGTTGTTGAAAAATTAGTAATTATTAAAAAAAACAAAAAAGCTCTCGACAATACCTGGTGAATTATGTGAAGAAGTACTGTGCAAAATTTAAAAGCGATTGGTCCAGTAGATTTTGAGTTATCGTGCACACGGACTTCAAATATGACAAGTCTCAGAAAAACGGTTTGAAAAACGCAGAAGAGTTTGGTCGCTTAGCGCTCATTGCACATAAGTTTGAGAACACTTCTCGATTGCATAAAAATCTGAGAAAATTCATGCATATTAAAGGTACTCAAAAGATTAATTTTGCATAATAATAATTCCAAAATGTTATTAACAAAATGATGAAAAAAAAAAATTAGTCAACAAATTTCCCCGCAACCCAATTTTTTTTCGTGATTCGTTCATTTTTCTGAATACGTATGAATTTTTTCAGATTTTTCAATTATCTTTGAATTTTTAGAAATTCAAAATAAAACTCGATAATTTTCTTATACTCACTCAAAGTCGTCGATGCCAGGTCCGTAGAGCAAAAGGCTTCCATCAAGATGATCGAGAGCATCTTTTTGCGTTTGTCTACGCAAAACTCTTTCTTCTTTACTGTCGTGCGCCGCCCAGGTATAAAACCCGGCATGGAGCAATAGACGCTCAAATACTCATAACTTCGTCAATTTTACTCCGATCGACTTGAAATTTTAACACAATATTCTTGAGATATTATGCATTCATTTAAAAAATTTTAAAAAAATGAAAAAAAAAATGTTAATACTTTACCCCGCCCTTAAATATACCTGTCATTTCTGCGACCACCCTATATATATATATTAGGTGTGTGAATTAATTTTTACAGTTTTTTTCCCATACTTGCGGTCTATTAAAAAATAGACAAAACCGTGTTTAATCCGGGTAATATCCCCCGTTGCTTTCTACAAACTTCTGCCACCGATCTGGTAGCATACAGATACCATCACGATAGAAGCTGGCTGGTTTCGAGGCGATAAAGTCATCGACGAATTTCCTAATATCTTCGACTTCTCGGAAGTGGCTCCCTCTTAAGCTGTGCACCATTGACCGAAATAGGTGATAGTCGGATGGGTCCAAGTCCGGTGAATATGCCGGATGAGGAAGAACTTCCCAGCCCAGGTTTAAAATGGATGTTTGGGTCGTATGAGCAACGTGAGGTCGAGCGTTATCATGCAGGAGAATGACTTTTCGCCTTCCGTGTCCTGTGAATGGTCTTTTTTGCTCAATTGCTTCGATTAAACGATTTAATTGGTCACTATATCGTTCTGCAGTGATCGTCTGACCCGGTTCTAGAAGTTCATAATAAAGAACACCCTTCATGTCCCACCAGATACACAAAAGCATTGTTTTGACGTTCATTTGCGCTTTGGGAGTTGATGTTGTTGGTTCTCCAGGGTCCACCCATGATGTTTTCCGCTTGGGATTCTCATAAAGGATCCATTTTTCATCCCCCGTCACGATTTTCCAAAGAAAGTTCTTCCTTCGTTGTTTGCTAAGCAACCAAAGACACGTGTTCATCCGTTGTCCGAGGTTATATTTGGTAAGTTCATGTGGGACCCATTTCCCGAGCTTCTGAATTTTTCCCATCGCGTGTAACCTCTTGGCAACGGTTGATCGATCAACTCCTAGTTGGGCTGCAAGTTCTTCTTGTGTCTGTGAAGAATTTTGGACCAGTAAAGTTTCCAAATCGTCGTCCGAAAATTTTTCAGGCTGTCCAGTACGCGCACGGTCACTGAGTTCGAAATCATTGTTTCTAAAACGGTTAAACCAATAATTGCATGTTTCGTATGACACAATACTCTTCCCGAACACAGAACAAATTGACTCCCACGCTTTGGTGGCACTTTTTCCTCGTTGGAATTCGTAAAGGATGCAGTGGCGAATGTACAGCTTATCGGTTGCCAATGTTCTTGCTACTTTATTTTAAGGTTGTGATGCTCGCCCAATGAATTCATACAGCGTCTTGAACAGGGCTATGTCAATACTTTAAAATCCTAAAAGGACGTTGAAATATTTCAACTTGAAAGACGTATCACGTTGCATCACACGCTACGCTTTTCTGGCGTCTTACTCCTGGTCCAGGGACGATGAATTCTTCCCAGGCTTTTATCATCGTTGAAGCGGAACGATGGGGGAGGGAATAAACGAGAAAAGAAGTACACAGGGGAGAGAAATTGGTTGAGGATGATGAGAGTCGAGGCGTCGGAAGTGAGAGAGAGATAGAGTCAACCCCGCGGCGGCGAATATCTCCGCAACGAGATCCCTGTACATATATCTATGTGCACGTGAACCCAGTGCTTAGGGTTATGCTAATGCAACCAATTTTCATTTTACATACATATATATATGGGTATGAACCGACACTAGTGGGCGGTCCGGGTCTGGCTCCGACGGTCCTTCGAGTTAAGCAGGGTTGCGCATGGCCGATACTCGGAGCGGTGACCGCTCAACCGTGCATCGGCTCGCGCATCAAGTAGTCAGCGAAAGGCCAATACTTTGAAATATTTGTTAATTCAATTTGAAGATTATGAAAACAATGTAGATTTAACTTCGATAATTCTGCCAATCGCCCTTTTCTATGGAAGACCCGGATTTCGGATAGTGTGAAGACGAATAAAAAGTCTGGATCTAAACTGAAATAATATACATGTGATAGTACTGTCACCGGGCAGGCCAACAACTCTATTCTTTATTTCTCTATTCTCAGACTAAAACATTTGCCTGCCGATCATTATGCCACAATAACTCATTTATGAAATATTGGGTGAAGTAAAAAGTTCTGAGCGTTTTCCGCTAGATATCTTTAGTGAGCTATATCTCACGATGTATACATCGCATCGGGTCATACTATAAAGCGATTTAAAGGTGACGTTACGCTTAAAAAAAAGTTCTTTGGCAGTTTTGTGTTTGGTGAAGCCAGTTGTGTGTTACAGCGTTCCAAAATGGAGGTAAAAAAAGAGAAAATTCGATACATTCTTCAGTACCACTGCGACCAAGGTGAAAAGGCGAAGCAGGCGGCCAAAAAAAATGTGTGCTTTTTATGGACCCAATACAGTATCGACTGCAACAGCAAAGCGGTGGTTCCAACGATTCCGTTCTGGTAATATGGACGCCGAAGATGAGGCACACTCTGGTAGGCCAATCGTCAAAAATGTCGATAAAATCATGGAAATCGTCGAGTCGGACCGGCATGTGAGCACTTATTCCATTGCCCAGGAACTGAAGATTAGCCAAAAAACTGTTTGGACCATTTGCATAAGGCTGGTCTCAAGAAGAAGCTCGATGTATTGGGTGCCACACGAATTGACGCAAAAGAACCTTTTGGACCGAATTAATGCCTGCGATTCTTTGCGGAAACGTAACGAAATCGACCCATTTTTTAAGCGGATGATGACTGGCGATGAAAAATGGGTCACATACGAGAACAACAGCCGAAAAAGATCGTGGTCCAATCGCGGTGAGCCGGCCCGAGCGATCGCCAAGCCCGGAGTAACGGCCAAGAAGGTTTTGCTGTGTGTTTGGTGGGATTGGAAGGGAATCATCCACTATGAGCTGCTCCCATCGGGCCAAACACTCAATTCGGACCTCTACTGTCAACAACTGACCAGATTGAAGCAGGCGATCGACCAGAAGCGACCAGAATTGGCCAATAGGAAGGGTGTTGTGTTCCATAAAGACAACGCCAGACCGCACACATCTTTAACGACGCGCTAGAAGCTCCGAGAGCTTGGATGGGAGGTTCTATCGCACCCGCCGTATAGTCCGGACCTGGCACCAAGCGATTATCACCTCTTCAAGCATTTGCAAAATTTTCTTGATGGTACAAAACTGGCCTCAAAAGAGGCTTGTGAAAATGAACTGGTCAAGTTTTTTACCAATACGGACGAGGACTTCTTGAATCGCGGAATTATGAAATTGCCTTCAAAATGGACAAAAGTTATCGAACAAAACGGCGCATATTTTATCTAAATCGGATTATCCTATGTTAATTACATCGTCGAAATAAAGCGAAAAAAACGCTCAGAACTTTTTACTTCATCTAATACTTTCGTGAATATTCGCAGTGTTTCAACCGTACCCCGTTACATCCGTATCCAATCTACCCTACACCGTTGAGCCCCTCCTCTTCAAAGGTCCTTCGCGAGATTGATGATAACCCTTTTAATGATAAATATTTTTTAAATGAAATTTGATACACAACTTTGTTAAGGTGACATACAAATAAATATTCAAAAGAATTTTCAATCATCTTGTTCCTTAAAAATTATTATTTTTAAATAACCTGATTTTCGAGTCGTCACAGTAGCCTGACCCCTTAAAATAAAATAAACATTCGCTGAATTCTTCATTAACTACGGAATAATTGCTTTATTGTATCTCGTGATTACATTTTCACTTATGTTGGCAGTCGATTATTGTTACTCAAATGTAACAATAATACGTATGACAATAGAACATTTTTGAAAGAAAAAAAAATAATAAAATCCTCCATGATCGATAATCCAATAGGAGAACAGTAGACGACATCGCGAAGGGCAGTCCATGGCAGTTTGTAACTGAAGATGTTGAGGAACGTCACAATGCTGAAACGTTATACAGTAAGGCAATAAGTATATTTGATTTTTCATGAAGAATGCACATATGTTTAGCGTGTCCCGAAATTACACATGCACTGACAGAAAAATTCTTTAGATTTTAACTAGATGCGCCCATTGGATTTTTTAGAATTTGAATTAACCAGATTTTTCCCCAAATCAAATTTTTCCTATTGCATTCTATTATTTAAATTATTTATTGTAAATATATTTATTTATTCAAATCAAGATCTATTTAATATCGTCTAATAACTAAATATTTTTATTATTTCTAATAAAACTGATTTGGTTTCAACTAGTAGTATAACAAAAAAGAGAAAGACGAAAAAATGGTACACGATTCAGTCTCTCAAAAATCTCATGGCTCTGTTTTCATTAAAAGACTGTTTTAATATACTGTAGTTGAGGAAAAAGGTTAGTCGTTCTATACATAAATAGTTGCGCCTGTTAATAAAAGGCACGACAGTACCTTTATTTTTTTTCGAAATAACAGCCTTGTTAGTGAAAAAAAGAAAAATAATTTAACATTTTTTTCACCGCACTTTTATGTCATGAACTTATATTCCTTTCTCGTATTAATGCGATATATCGAGTTTTATCTTTATTTATTGAATTTCAATCTGATCTTTATTTATTTAATTTGAATATATTTAATATTAAAAAAAAATAGCTTGAACAAATAAAAAAGCAGCTTTTTTTCAACTAGTTGTTACGAGAATTAGTCATATAACAATCCCCTCCAATCCCATGCTAGTAGATCACTAACCTGCTGCGCATGGTTCGCCAGTCTAAGAGTATCTTCGTAATCCACGATGAATTTAGTGAGATATCTAAAAAAAATTGAGACGGGAAAGAACGAGTTATGAAAAGTTTAATGAGAACAACCAATACAGTATATGTATATTTAAATTCTTGGCTCAAACCTTGTCGGCTGGGGGGTTGTGACAATATTGCTGAAACATAAAAAAAAGTGATCTGAAGCCTCAATCGTTTATTGGTAAAGGAAAATACTGGCATAGACATTGAAACCAACCATGCATTCATAAGGGGTGTCGTACGGACATATTATCGGGGGATCCGAATATACACACTGGTGTTCGCCCTTTGAAAGTCGATTCTAAATTTCAAAGTAGAAAATCTCAATGTAAAAACATCGCACCTCCGAACAGTAAGAAGTAATCATACTTTACGTACCGCCCATGCCAGGAGTGCCCTGCAGAAAAACTGAAAAAAAAAAATAACATTTTCAGGCTGAATTGATTAGCATCCAAAGTTGGGCGAAAAAAATAAACGTAAATTAAATGTTTCAATTTTTAGCGAAATACTACCAAGCACAATCAAGCAGGATCTCTTTAAGTATTTACGTTAATTTACATTGACAAGTTTTGCGAACTCTGGTTTTTTTATTAAGTGAAACTTTTTTATGTTTTAATCTTCCTCCCCTTTCTATTTCACGTGGAAAATAAAAAATGCGATACGTCGAAGCGAATACGTTTCTCTGATAAAACCATTCGATATAGAAAAACATGAAAGAACGTGAAATTTATGAGCAGCCCAAATCGCTGCCCTTTGGTCCTACCTTACATAATGCACACATGGCTTTAAACTTACTTGGCATCCATCCCCACCGGGGTACGGGCAGTTGATGGGTGGTGTTATACCCGTACATGTATTCTCGGGACCCTGATTCCATAAAACGAGTGGTTGAATTAAATTAAAGGTTAACGATTGAACTTTTCATGAACAATAACGTTGTTACGAACTTTTGCATAATAGATACGAACCGTCGGGTGGCAGAACACTATCAAAATGGTGCACGACAGATAGAACTTAAGGAGTTTCGATACTAAAATCGAAATGCTTGTGGACGGTTGAAATTTTTATCGCCGAGAGATTGGCTTAGGATGCATTAACTGTCCAAAAATCAAACGATTTCACAACATAGTTTCGGATATTTTTAATGTTCAAATTGAACCTTTTTCCATTTGTTAATACACACGACACCTCGTAAACACCAGTTATTGGGCTGTAGGGACAAAAGTAATACTGAGATTTAGATTAAAAACTGAGCAAACCGTGATTATAGTGTTCGGAATATGGTGTTAAATAATAAAGTGGATTCTCTACTTCGTTCATTGAGGGGCCAGTCCACTTTGAAAATTTCAAAAAATCGATTTTTTTTTACTGTTTTCGAAAGTACATACATTCAGAAATATTGTGTCAAAATTTTATGAAAATCCGCGCTCTCTAAGTATTTTTTTTTACCTGAACGTCAGGACCTCATTTCGTCTACCTGAGCGTATAGCGCGCTCGGCCGATCCATCGGCCTTTGGAATGGTGCAAGTACCTCAAAGCTAAGGCACTTCAGCAACATTACAAACATCCTCCTGCTCTTTCTGAGGAAGTACAGGAAGTTTTAAAACCTATTTACGAGGATCTCACCAAAACGGAACTGCTCGAATGGTTTTTAGGTAGCCATACGCAAAACAATAATGAAAGTTTTAACAACTGCGTATGGAATATGGCACCTAAACACATGTTCAACGGCAAAAAAATCGTAGACATTGCCTGCAAAGTTTCCGCGTGTGTCTTTAATGAAGGATTTCGTCCAGTGCTTAAAATAATGGAAATAATGGGCGTCAAACTCGGCCCGATCGCCATCGGATTCGCCGACAATCGCGATGACGAGCGTGTTCACTCTGCAAACCGCCGCAGTTCTGAGTGCTCAAAAGAGGCCAGAACCAAACGAAAGCAAGCAAGGCTTGAAAAAATCAACGATGATGAGCAATCAGAAGGGATTTTGTACGGTGCAGGAATTGCCGATTGAGTTTAGGTAAGACTTTTTCATAGTATAAACTTCAAACGCGTTTTTCTCGAACCAACGTTTTCAAAATCTAGCTCCATCGTATCTCTAAAACTAATAAACCGATTCTCTTGAAATTTGAACCACATATTGTAAACATGATTCGCAACAAGATGACCCTCGATGGTTTTAAAATTTTGATTTTTACTCTTTTTTGCGAAAAACTGCGAAAAAAAACGCGTTTTTTTTACTTTTTTCGTTTTTCATCTGCCATTTTTTTATTTTTTGATAAAACTTTATATTCGAGGGTCATTTTGTAGCTGGTGTCATACTGAATCTAATGGACTTTGATTTTTTTGTTTCAGACAAGGCGTTGCCGAGTTGTGATGGAGCTACCTAGCCCACCTATTTTTGAGGCGTTACGTTAAACTATAGTTTTTGTACTTAAAAATGAATAAAAATGAATTAAATTTTTTTTTTTAATGTATTTCAAGATTTTATTTATCAAGCCCAACAACTTTTATATTCATATCTTTCATAAAATCGTCAAAAAAAGTCGCGAAAATAGCCTTTTTTTCGTGGCTCCAAAGTGGACTGGCCCCTTAATATTATTTTCCGGCTTGGATATATTTTTCAACAATATTATGAATTGGGAGCTAGCCAATAATAATTCATTTTTACTTGAAACTTTATTTGCAAGAAATTGGGAGCATGCCGATAACTCATTGTATTTTCATCCCCTACTGTTGCAATTAAAGAATGGTATCGAAACGCCTTGTTCGTGAAGCCGAACTATCTCAACCAACCTTCGTCTGACTTTTGCGACTATATGTAACGCAAACATTTGTCCAACTCTGATTAAGAATATGACGTGATCCGGGTACTCGGTTTGTTATAAAATCAAATTCCTTTCCTAATTCGCGAACAAAACTTTCCTAAATCCGTAGTTTTTTTTATTTTCATACGTTCACACATGGTCCACGTGTGAGAGGTACGAGAAATCAGTAGGAAATGTGGTACTAAAAGGCACTGACAGAAGTGACAATTCAGAGTCGCCGCCGGTCTAGCCTCACGATAAAGTTCTACCTGTTGGGTGACCTTTTGGTAGCGGCCTGCCATTTATGTGGGGCCGTGATTTTTTCATCGGTTCGTAACAGATGAATTTTGTTAACAACATAATGCAATACTGGGACAGGTGAAAATAATCATGAAAGGTTTAAAAGAGCCATGAAATGATAAAAGTTAAATTCTCAGCTCGAACCGTGTACTCTGGAGGTGTGGCGCAGTATTTCTGGAACATAAAATTCGTGTTGTGAGGCCTCAATGGATTGATAAAGAAAAATATAGGCAGTGAGACCTCGATCTCTTTCCATTGCCCTTTTTTCCCGCACTTTGTCTATTTCGCCAAAGGGACTACTTGGTATCAGCGTCTGCAGTCTCTACATCGCGCGTCTGACATGCCAGCGAAACAGTACATATCGTCTACCACAGAACCGGCATGTCGAGCCAAAAATATATAACCTTAAACGTAAAAATGACGAAAAACGTCGATCCGAACAATAATTGTTCTACGAAAAGTACACGACTAATATTAGAAGAAAAAAACGTTGGATATTTATTTGACTCATACTTTTGGGTTACTTGATGCCCTGTTATCCAAATTGCTCATAGACTACAGAATGCGCATGCTCCCACTATTTGCTACTCTACAACAACGCTCAAGCCACACCTCTCGCATGTTTAACCAGTGCTCCCCCCCACGTGGTAGAAAATCGAGGTCTCACTGTATTGTCATAGAAATTAAAACCAACCAAGCACTTTGCACCGGTGGGGTACGGACACAGTACGGGGGTACCCGTAATGATACACTTGTAGTTGTTCTGTTTAAGTCGATCCTAATATTCAAAGTAGAAAATGTTAATGCAAAAACATCGCGCTTCGGAACGATAAGAAATAATCATGCTTCACTAACCGTATAGACCTTGAGGTCATCGCAGTATTTCTGAAAAATAATATTGCCAGGTTAAATTGGTTACTATCCGTTGTGGTAAAGAATCGCAATTTGAACGTTTCAGTTGTTAGCAAAATACTTCAAAGCACAATCAAGCCGGGCCTCCTCAACTATTCAGATTAACAAATTTAACAGCTATGCGAGTTTTGATTTTTGTTCCCGTGCAGAAATTGTCATAGAGATTCAATTGGATTGCCCCAATTCCAAATAGGGATCCAACGAGTCATCGCATTGGATTCCTATAACCATGTCTCCCTAAAACGTCACGCTCGTACATTGGATTTTAATTGCAATTGAAGTAATTTAATTGGAATTATCGAACGGAATCCGATACGATTTTTTATGGATTTCATCGCATTATGTACGTTGAATTTTCCAAACAAACATAATATATATGGGGCATTCCATACCAATTCGACCTGGGTCTGACCCTCGACCCCTCAAATCTGGTTCCCGATTTTTCCTATCATTACTCTCACTCTATTAAGCAATTATAATTTTTTCCAGATTTTTCAAAATAAATTTGAGCGCGTCATGAATTTTTGAATTTTTTTTTTGAACACCTCGATGGTCGTAATCGAAAAATCTCAAAAAATTCCCAAAAATACAGTGTCAGATATAAAAAATGTTGGTGTAAAATTCATAATGTCTGGGCTTTTGCTTCAACCCGTTTTTTAGCTTTTTGAGCAAAAAAAAATGAAAAAAATAAGAAGCAGAGGTCAATTTACTGTAGACTGTTGCTCGAAATTTTGTATGCATAGTACCAGATTAAAAAAAAAAATTCTCCGATTTTTCTAAAGTGTATTTTGTAATTTTCGAATTTTTTTTTTTATCGTGGTTGACAAAAACCCTAATTAGGGATTTGGAAATGATGCGAATTGCACTAACAATAAGCGTAAGATGCCTGGTGAGGTTCGGTACACTCTAAACTACTATTGAACTACTATTGTAGACAGTAGCTTGAATATTTTTGATGATAGCGAACGGTTTTTGGAAATTTTTAAGGATTTTTTAAAGCATTATTTTCTTGAAAATCAATTTGAATCACATCACTAAAAATCCACTGTAATTATCGTTTGTTAGTTATTTTACTGCACTTTGACAATATCACCACCCAATTGCCCACAAAGCTGTGCAGTTTACATTTCAACATGCCAAGTTTTTCTTGCGAATTTTTACATATTTTCGATTCGAACGTGGTGAGAAATCTCAATGGGCGTTTATCTTATATTTTATGGGTAATCAAACAAATTCCGGTCGAGAATTTCAAATGAAAAGTTCTCAAACGACGTCGATCGAGAAATAGCGCGGAATCCACTTGGATTCCAATATGGACTCTCTACGTGCGGCATCCCTGTCTAAATTCTATAGATATGTGGTAGGATTGAGGGTCTCCCCAATAAATTTCTGCACGGGTTTTTCAGATACAGCGAAAGATGAGATTTATGTGGTAAAACCAATCGATATGAAAGCAATACGAAAATATAACTGGCTAGAAGAACGTGAAAGAACGTAAAACTTATTAGCGATCCAAATCGATGCCCAATCGATCTATACATATAAAACAGTACCGTGACTGACTGACTTACATGTAGACTAGGGTGGTCATTATTTGGGGTCAAAATTAATTTTACCCTTTTCGCCCCCTAAATTGGTTCGAAATACGTAAAAAGTAACGCTGTAATTTTTTCAGATTTAAAAAAAAATGTTTAACCCTTGACCACGGGGGTTGAAGCTTTCCATTTAAAATACATGGGGTTTTCCTGCGTTTGCAGTCACTATTTTACTGTGGGCCTAAATATGTTTGTAAAATCTTGAAATTTTCCGAAATTAGTTCACAAGCATGTTGCTACATGGAAAAAATTTCCAAAAACCCCTACCCTCAAAATGTTGTATAACATCACCATAATAATTATAACTTTTTTTTTATAATTTTTTTTAAATTTTGCTTCCTCGTTTTTTTTTAAAAGTATTTAAAATAGAATAATTTTCTAAACGAGTTACAAATTCTTAAGTATTGTCTCCTTTTTTGCGTCTGGATGATTTTTTCGATATTCTCTTACAATTTGTAAAATGAACTGTTTTTGTTGTTCAATTTGTAAAATGAACTGTTTTTGTTGAGTATTTCATTGTAATCGGTAAACACTGTTCACCGATTACAATGAAATACTTACATTTATAAAAAAACGAGGAAGCAAAATAAATAAATAAATTATTTAAAAAAAAAAAAGTTATAATTATTATGGTGATGTTATACAACATTTTGAGGGTAGGGGTTTTGGAAATTTTTTCCATGTAGCAACATGCTTGTGAACTAATTTCTGAAAATTTCAAGATTTTACAAACATATTTAGGCCCACAGTAAAATAGTGACTGCAAACGCAGGAAAACCCCATGTATTTTAAATGGAAAACTTCAACCCCCGTGGTCAAGGGTTAAACATTTTTTTTTAATTTGAAAAAATTACAGCGCTACTTTTTACGTATTTCGAACGGATTTAGGGGGCGGAAAGAGTAAAATTAATTTTGACCCCAAATAATGACCACCCTAATGTAGACGAGTCACAGTCTAAGCCGTTGAAGATAGAAACACAAAACTTGAAAGGTATGCTGCGTGGAAGGTGTAGAGGTGCACTAAGAGAGGATTTTGCGAGCAAAAAAAACCTCCCAAGGGGTGAAATGGGATATAAAAGTTTGTATAGAAAAATGAATTCCTTGCGTGTATCAACTTGAAACTTGGCATAAATATTCTTCAAGACAAATAATAAAACACGTGTTTGAAATTTTTAAAAACAACCCCCAATTAGGGGTGTGGAAGTTTTCATGGGAAAATCGAATTCCTTACTTTCATCTGAATGAAATTCGGAATATATGTTTCTCAAAGGGCATAGAGGTGCAGTGAGAAAGAATTTTTCGAAAATCAACCCCTAAAAGAATAAAATAGGATTTAAAAGTTTCTACGGAAAATTGTATTCCTTGCGTGTATTAACGTGAAACTCGGTACAAATGTTCTTCAAAAGGAATAATAAAACGCAAATTTTAGAATTTTTTCAAGCAATCCATAATGAGGGGTGCAACGAGGTGTAGAAGTTGGTATGGATAAATCGAATTTCCTGCTTTTATCTCAATGAAATTCGGAAGATATATTCCTTAAAAGACGTAGGGGTGCACTAGGAAAGGATTTGAAAAAATCAACCCTTGGAGGGATGAAATGAGATGTAAAAGTTTGTATGAAAAATGGTATTCCTTGCATGTATCAACTTGGAAATCGGTACAAATATTCTTCAAAACGAATAATAAAACGCATTTTTTTAGGATTTTTTAAAACAACCCCTAATTAGATGTGCAGCTGGTATTAAAGTTTCGATGGAACAAATTGCACGCGGGCGAAGCTGCGGGCGGAAGTTAGTCTCTCATCACGTAGATATGTCTTGGAACTTACCTCGCATTCTGCGCCAACGTTGTGCGGGCAAATGACTGATGCCTCCACATTCGTACATCCGAACATGCGAATCTGAATACATAAAAAAGGGCTTAAATTAAATTAAAGATTAACAATTAAACTAATCTTGAGTAACAATGTTGTTACAAACCACTCCATAATTATGAGCCTGCGTCTGATAACAGAACGCTATAAAAATGCTGCACAACAGATAGACCTTCATTGTACAGCTGAACTGACGGATATGTCAATTTTCACGTATTCCGGTGCCTTTAAATACCATACACGCTGCTTACCTCGACCACTTGAGTAAATACATAAAATCTACGAAAACACGCTGATTGAACGTAAATTTTCGTAACTCAAGCCGTTAGTACGCATTGTGTGCCAACGTTTAATGATAAGTTGCCAATTGCCAAACCCACGGCCGCACATGTGTGTATATATTACATGAAAATCTAAAAGTTCTAATTACTTTTGAATGAATTTCGGTAAGGAATTAACGGTCCCAAGAATGGGAATGGAAATATGATGAATACTCGGCAGGCTGCCAACTTCTCGCAAATAAAAATTCATGTAAAAATAAATTATTATTGGATAATTTCCAACTCATAATATATTGTTAAAATTATTTCCAAGCCGGGAAATGATGTTAATTTCATTTTTGCAATTAAATATAAATTTGTTGCAATTTTATTCAAGAAACAATAATCGATAGACCTGGCAACAGGGGTAGTTTCTGCCATCGGCAAAACTGACTATCGCTAAAGCGTCATCGGCTCCAGATTATTCACGTGGTGAAAAACGTTCAACGGGTTTTATAAAGAATTTTCGATTCGGCAAAGTCGAGAAAACGGTAAAAATGTCGAGCGGACGAATAAATACATTTTATTTTCAATTTCAAATGTTTTAATACTATGTAGGCTTTAAATGCTCGTCGATTTTTAAATATCCGCCAGTTGAGGTATTGCTGGATGGACCGTCGAGTAAAAAGTTAGTCGAAAATGGGCGAATCGTGGAATTGCGAGTCTAGATCATTTCGTACATGTTTAGCCTTACAAATAGCTAATTTAATAATGAATTAAGACTTAGACATGTTAATTTTCTACTTTTAATAATAATTAAAGTCAAATTTGACGATGACGTGTGCTTGACTGAGTTTTTATCAGTGACTGTACATCTGTTTCAACTGTCCAACAAAACAATTTCTCAATTTTTAAATTTAATTAATACGTTCAGATCATCTTATTATTATCAATAATTACCCAAACAAACTCAATATATATATTGAGTTTTCCAATGATCGCTATTAATTCATCGTTAAAAAAGGCGATACTCCTCATTACTTTAATTAATTTCTCGACAATTAGTCAGTCGATTTGTTTGAAATTTAGCACACGGAGAGAATTAAATATTAAAAATTACCGTGCAGTAACGGTAACCAGATGACAACCCTGAAACTTCGCTTATTATTAATTACTGAGTAAAACACAGATTTTCACGAAAATAAAATAAAATTTTCTTCTTCAGATAGAAAATTTTACCAGATTTTCAATCACATAGCTTCAGCTCTTATTGCATTTCTATGACACTCACCATACACTAAAAGCATATCAAGTTTTTCACTATTAGAAAAATTCATTTTCACTTTTATCTTTCTGATAATAATCACGCACAATCACCGAAGGATACTTTAATACTGGACTACAATCATTGAGAACATTGTGAATCATGATAAGTGTGTGTGATGTGGTAAATGTGTTCATATTGATAAACACTGTGATGTAAACACTGCCATTCAGAAATTTGTAGTAGATTTGAATCTCCAACTTGATATTACGTGAAGAAAATTTTTAAGTAATAAAGTGAAATTACTCGTTAGCTATTAACTCTAGGGCTAATAAAGGTCTATACTTTTTTACTCAGAATTCGATACTCTATCATATTACGCTATAAAAAATATAGCATTCCATTTGAAAAAATAAAGTTGACCTTCAAATCTTCGAAGTGCCTCCACCTATAAAAAAAATAAATGCACCACATAGTGTAGCCTTATAAACCATGTAACTTTTGTATAAAACATTTTTTTGTGCAACGCATATTTTGGTCGTAAAAGAGGTGCACACGTTGCGTGGTCCACCCTGTATATGGTCTCCCGCTCTCCATCTTGTGCGAATGGTGGGGTGCGTGAAACACTGGTATGGGCACGTGTCATCTCTGAAGTGCGTGTGGAATGGTAAGGTGCGTAGAACACTTCTACCGCCCAAACTTGAAGATCCACACAAAACGGAGTGGGCGATAACATATACAGGTGTAGCTAGAACTGAACCGGTCGGCTACGTAGTAGGAGCGCGATAAAAAAATAACGTTGAAAAATCGATATCTCGAAAACTATGGCGCGTCACCAAAAATCCGTTTCAAAGAAGTCTTATAGCATTAAAATGAAGGTGTCTGCCAAATTTCAGATCAAAATTCGGTTTCCGCTTTTCGGAATTACACCTCATTTTTCTAATTTGTATCATTAATATTTTCTTCGACCATTCGATGATCCCCTGTTTTCGACGTCGTTACGGAATCTTCAAAAAAAAATGTACATGGTTAGTGCAGTTTATATCAGACATCTAGAGTTATTTAGTATATCAATTATTAGATAGATATGTGGGCAGCATGTAATCTCCATGAAGTGCTGCATAAATTGAACGATTTTTAAAGCCGTAATTTTTCGTTTTAAATTTCGTTAGCTTGGCTTGAAATTTTACCAGCATGCTGGGATGTATTTTTACTCAATTGTAAACGAAAAACAATGAATTGTTAAATATTCGTATTCGCGAAAGGAAGATCTTAACTTAATCTAGCCTTCAGCATAACTTCTAACCTAACCTTGTCACTGACAGTGGGAACTTTTTCCCTTCATCGGACGGCGATACAGGGGAATTATTTTTAAGTTTACTAAAGGTCATGCAAAAAATATATTCCATGTGTGATTGACGTTGAGGAAAACATCAATCCCTGGACCACTTGAGTAAATGTATCAGTTATACAATTGATTCATTTACTGCATCACTTGAGTTAATCAGTTATACAATTCATATATTTCCTCAAGTGATTCAGGGATCAAAGTTTTCGATAACAGGACCAAAATCGTTTAATATATGTACATATGTCAGCATAAGAGCTCGACTATTTGAAGCGATTATCAGACAGCTGTTAATTAATTAAATTCATAAATGTCTCCTTCCATTCCATTCACTATTGGAAGCGGAGAATTGTTAATTGCCGCCGTACGTGCATGTGTGTGTGTATGTTATGTGTGAGCGCTCGCATGCATTGACGTGCTTTTCGCCAATTTTTTTTTAATTCAAAGCTAATTATTATCTATTTGAATATCTAATTTATGCGGCTCGTTGTGGAGAAGACACGCTGACCATCTTTCTGCCGAAAAAATTATATTCTGAACACTCTATATATGTCTGATACAAATTGCTCTACGCATGTACAAAATTCTCAAGATTCCATAACGGCCAAGATTCCATAAGATTCCATAATGTTCAAAGAAAATATGACTGATAAAACTTAGAAAAATATGACTAGCAGAAGAATTTTCGTAACCGCGAGTTATCCGAAAAAAATGCAAAAATGTCTAAACCAACGAAATTTATACGAAATTTTTTTATTCCAGTTTATCGTTGGGTTTAATAATTGATTGTAAGTTTTTTGTTCATTAAGCGCCACTGTTGAGATGTCAGCATAAAAAAGATGAAACCTCTTTGAATTCGATGTTATCCTGTAAATTACAATGTAACCAAAAAATTGGTAAAATTTTCGTACACCTTGAATGACCTTGAACGACTTTGACCCCCAAATGTTTTTTATGCGGCTTGAGGTGCTCCACAAGATGATTGAAAAAAAAAATGTACCATTCCCTTTAAAAAAGTGGAGGTGACCTTCACTGTGCGTCAGCGCCTCCACCGAAATAAAAAATAATGGTCGCATTTGATGGCCCCCTTCACACCGTACAACTTTGGTCTGGAACATTTTTTTGTGACGTCGATAATTACCGAGTTATTTCGGGTGGCAGAGATAAAATGGACACCCTGTATATTAAACTAGGTAACTGAGACTATGGTGTTATATAAAGTTAGCTTTCTTCTTTCAAAACATGAACACAATTATACTCTACAACCAATGACAGCCTCATAAAAATTCTTCATCTTTGAAGAATACACCATGAATCGGGGTAACTTTGGGACAGTACTGTTTTTGCTTAGAAACACTAGGGAAAAAACAATCTGTCCGAATGTTACATAGAAGTATTTTAATAGAGACTTAAGACACAGTTTTTAAAACATTTACAAAAGGTTTTATTTCAAATTTCTATTAAAATTTTACAAATTACAGTAATAGTTTTTACATATTAGGATTTAAAATAGCATAATTGGTTAGGAAGAATAGACAAATTTTGATAGGAAGGTAAGAAACTTTTTAACATAAATTAATTACTCAAGTGAATGTGAAACTTGTTCGTAAACAGTATTAGTTCTTGAAATTTGAAAATTTCCCGTCGGCCAATTCGAGTAGGCTGGTTGATTTTCCGGACGATTTCATCCTTCGAATAAAAAATTTCGTCATAGGCTTAGCTGGCCATTTCCAGTTCAGGGCAGACTTCTTCATCGCAGAGATAAGTACTTTTTCGTCATTTTTTATCTCGATGATCCGTCCCCGGTAAAGCTCACCTTCGTATCTCACCAGAACATAGTCGCTCACCATAAGGTTCTGGTAGAAACTTGAAGATTGTGGGAGGCGACGTTGATGGAGTAAGCTTTTCTTCCAAATCACTTTGGGATAGTCCCAATGTTACCCCACTCGGTGCTGAAAATTTACAACTTTCAATTCATAAAATTAAATAAGAAAATTAAAGGTATAAATACAGCTTCAAATTGATGTCAAATGATGTACTTCTGAATACACATACCTGCCGGTAGTGAAATGTTTTCAGTTTTTCGAAGGCGAATGAAAGTTTTAACACGAACTAAAAACGCTACAACGAACGGTGAAAAACAAGATGGACTGGCGTCGGACGTCAGTACAACTACAGCTTCAAATATTTGCCGCGAGGTAGTAGCAATACCAGCGTATACAGTAGCGGTGATTGCGCTCCAATTCATAAGGCATGATGTTGGTGGAAAATTCGAAAGTCGAATATTACCGGATGTCTCAAAGTTGTAACCCCAGTCCCAGAGTTACACCGGTTTACGGTATTGTCGCGTGACCATGAGCGAGGATGATGGGACATTCCAGTAGGTCATGATCCAATCTAGAACCCTCTCAAGTATGACGTGGTATTTATGGGACACGCTGCATATATGAGGTGTATGAGTTAATTTTTACAGATTTTTTCTTCGAGCTTAAAATTATATTTAGAATATAAATATTTTCGTGGTCTTTTGTGGTTTTTAAAGGATCGGACGCAAGGTTTCAGAACACCGAACGACAAGTCTACGTGAGTTACATAACCTCTCAGAATAGCAGAGTTTACGATGGCAACTGATAAACAGCACATTCGGCACTGCATTTTATACGAATTCCAACGAGGAAAAAATGCTTCTGAAGCACGAGAATCAATTTGTAGTGTTCGTGTTGCCGACGTTGTATCTTATGAAACGTGTAATTGTTGGTACAAACGTTTTAGAAGGGGTGATTTCGATCTTAGTGACCAGCCGCGCCCTGGACATGATACGAAGGGTGTGCTTTATTACGAACTCCTGGAAACTGGTCAGACGGTGACTGCGGAACGCTACAGCCGATAATTGAACAAACTGAGCGAAGAACTTGATCAGAAAAGGCTATTTACTGGGCAAGGAAGCAGGCAAGTCATACTGCTCCATGACAACGCTCGACCTCACGTTGCTCGCGCGACTCAGAAGACCCTCTTGAACTTGGGATGGGAAGTTCTCCCGCACGCAGCATATTCACCAGACTTGGCCCCATCCGACTAACATTTGTTCCGGTCAATGCAGCACGCCTTAGTGGATAAACAGTTCAAAACGCTGGACGATGTGCGCAAATTCGTCGATGACTTTATCGCCCCGAAGCCTGCAAGTTTCTTTCGCGACGGCATTCGTATGTTACCTGAGAGATGGCGCAAGATCATAGAAAACGATGGACAATATTTCCAATATTAAGTTCGTTGTTCGCTATTTTTTATATTAAATATATTTGCTGAAAAATCTGTAAAAATTAAGTCATACACCTCCCGAGTCGAAATTTTCAGCCTATTTTGATCCTCCAGATCCTCACAATGGTAGGAGATAAAGGCAGTAAAGTGCTACCCTCTTCCTCCTCTCCGCTCAACCTTTCATCGATCGGATGACGAGAGACGAGTGGTGCATCGAAATAAATCATGAAAATTCCACGTGAAACGAGACCAATGTAACAAAAAGAAATTATAATATTCCACAAAAATGAACAATCAAACGCGTTTTATTATTTGAGCAACAATTGCCGTTATTTCCTTTTTTTTTCTTTTCTATTTTTTTTCATCCTAATTTCCATAATTCTTTTGTGATGCTGAAACTGCGGCTTGGAAAAATAAAATTATTCATGTGCGCATAATACACGCGCATATGTTAAGCGCTTCTGGTCCCCTTGCCACTTTGGAATAATATACCCCGCGCGCCGCATCTGCATCGCGCTCGCGCATCGCTTGTACAGTTATTTCGTTGGCATACTTCAACCGGAATACCAAACGATCTCGCGGAGCTACCGCGCGCGCGCGTGTGTGCGTGTGTGTGTGTGTGTGTGTGTGTGTGTGTGTGTGTGTGTGTGTGTGTGTGTGTGTGTGTGTGTGTGTGTGTGTGTGTGTGTGTGTGTCTTCTCACCACAGTCGCGAGTGCTGCTCGAAACCCAGGAGGATAACGAAGGATACGAACTAGTATTACGAATTCGTAACAGCCGCCCATGGGAGTTGCGGTCAGGCCAGAGAAGAGGGCAAGTTGTATACGATCGCCGGAATTTCATCTTGAACTAGAAACTCGAGGAACGTAGGCCAAGGATGTCGGTCTCTCAATGTACCTTGGAATTATGTATGCGTGTGTGTGTGTGTGTTTGTGTGTATGTGTATACATATAATATATAAAATAATAATATATAATATTGGGTCTTTGCATAATTTCGAAGCGAAATTCGAGTAAATTTCAAACACGAAATATTTACCATAAAAACGATATGTGTGTGTGTGTATATATATATATATATATATATATATATATATATATATATATATATATATATATATATACAGTACTGGACAAAAAAATACGCACTAGTGGAAATTTCTTACCGCACTAAAATTTACACAGCGGACTCATAAATAAAGGTAATTGAATGTCCCAAGTGGCGTTTCGAAGAGGACAAGTTTGCCTTTATTTTGCTCTTTTAGAAAATTCTCTACGATTTTTTTTCGCCCCGGTGCGCACTTTTGAACGTGTCCATTTTTCGCCCGTCGAAAATGAACTGCAAAGTTTGTGGAAAATTTTTTTCTCGGATTTTTCCATGGGTAACTTAAAAAGAATAGCAAAACCGATATTTTTATTTTTTAGAAAGTCTCGTACGATTTTTTTTCGTCCTAGTATTGCATTTTTAGCTAAAAAGACATGTTTTAGAAAAAAAAAGCGTCATCGAAGAACTATAGGGTTTCAGGGGAAATGTCAAAAGGATAAAAAGTTGCATGGGTTTACACTGGAGTGGCTAGAATTTTTTCAGAATTATTCTTGGACATTTTTTGTTTTACCATTTATGGTTGGAACTTTGATGAGTGGAGAGGCTCCACTTGGGAATTATGAGGTCTGGGGCAATTAAGAAAGGAAATTTGTTTACATTTTCATTTTTTATCAACTACAATTTTTCTAGATGGTTTTATTTTTATTTTTGGAAATGAAAATAAAAAAATGAAAATGAAAAAAATGAAAAAAAATTCTAAAAAAATTGTTGTTAATCAAAAATGAATATGTAAACAAATTTCTTTTCTCAATATATTGTCCTAGACCCCATAATTCCCTCTCACTCATCAACGTTCCAACCAAAAATGGTAAAAAAAAATGTGAAAAAAGAAATTCTGAAAAATTTCTAGCCACT
Organism: Ophion ventricosus; assembly: GCA_963932345.1. Lineage (NCBI taxonomy): Eukaryota > Metazoa > Arthropoda > Insecta > Hymenoptera > Ichneumonidae > Ophion > Ophion ventricosus. The sequence goes on from OZ010724.1 coordinate 7,882,606, forward strand.
CCAGTCTGAACCCATACAACTTTTTATCCTCTTGACATTTCCTCTGAAACCCTATAGTTCTTCGATACCGCTTTTTTTTTTCTGAGACATGTCTTTTTTAGCTAAAAATGCAATACTGGGGCGAAAAAAAATGGTACGAGACTTTCTAAAAAACATAAATGTAGGTTTTGATACCCTTTTTAAGTTTACTATGGAAAAAACCGAGAAAAAAATGTTTCACAAACTTTATAATTAATTTTCGACGGTCTAAAAATAGCCAAAAAATGGCCACGTTCAAAAGTGCGCACCGGGGCGAAAAAAAATTGTAAAGAATTTTCTAAAAAAGGAAAATAAAGGTAAACTCGTCCTCTTTAAAACGCCACTTGGGAAATTCAATTACCTTTATTTTTGAGTCCGCTATGTAAATTTTAGTGTGGTAAGAAATTTCGACTAGTTCGTACTTTTTTGTCCAGTACTGTATATATATATATATATATATAAATTTATATATATATGTGTGTGTGGACATTGAAGGCGAATCGGAGCTCAGAGTATGTCCATACACAGAACAACACCTGCAAATTGCAACTTAGACAATTTGTTGAAACGCACATCTCGGGCTTGTGACGATTATTCTTTTTTCTTCTCATTGCAAAGCGGGAAAAGTCCTCGTGGCTATAATAATTGCTAAAAATGAATACAGAACTCCTTGGTATTATTGTTGTTATTAATATCACTACTGTTCGTATTACTAGTGTCATTGTGATTAGTCATATGCTGACTGTTGTTTCAGTTGATGATTTCGTACCTGTCACTGTTATTGCCCGTGCGGAAATTGAGTTCGCACTTTGATCGGGCCCATCTTAATTTTCCCTAACTTTATTAACGCCCTCGTCTGGAAGCCTCACATGGGCCATCAGTGGCCGATCACACTTTGCTACCAAGGGACTTCATTCCGAACCGTCCGGTTCCCTTCCAATCCTTGGCATTATCAATTACTTTTCTCACGGCTTGCTAAAAATCTTTTGACGAAAAATAGAGGAAAAAATACGCTCGTTCAATTCAAACGGCTCGTAAATTAGTTCGTATTTTTCGGACATGAACTTGGTGGAAAACAATTTTTTTTGGAATTTAAACATTAATAACGTATTAAACGTCCGTATATATTTTTAGGTTATACATGTCTTGTTCACATCACGGTGACAGATTTTTTACTGTGTTTCGAGATTTCGAAATACAGTAAATTTGATCCCGCAGCCTGAAGACTGATCAGGCCCCGATCAGGCCCGTACTACGGCGTGCCGTAGTACGGCACGCCGGATCAGGGCCGAATATCCACCGGATCCGTGGAACCGTAGTACGGGCGTAAAACGGCACCCTGATCAGGCCGTAGTAAAGTAGCCTGAGCGGCGCCGTAACACGGCGTCCATGGACGCCTTGTTACGGCGTTAGGACATCGAAAAATCGCTAGGCAAAATTATCAATGCTCCAAAAGATTGGGACGGTGCACGTCAAGCGAGGGCAAAGACTGTGTAGGAGTAACCTAAAGTTCAAAGCGATAGTTTTTATCAACGTATTATTTAAACTATTATTAAACGAAAACGTTTAATTTAAACTGTTATTTGTCGAAGAACCAAAGATGTGAAGACTGAGTAATTTCTAAATAATATAAAAATAAAAATATAAGTGAGTTTATTATTATTATCGAAATTATTATACATTCATAAATACCAAATTCCCCCTTTTTTAGTTCTTTAAAAAAAAAATTCTTGAAAAAAAGAATCAAAATAACGTTGAATTTTGCATCGGTGGAATGCAACGATTCTTTTTTCATTTTTCATTCGTTTATTTTGATCATCATCAAAAGCCTTTTTTTGCAAATTGAAGTCGTAAAACTCTAATACGAATGCGTAAAAACGTGTGGATTATTTTTAGTGCCTAATCAGGCAAAAAGAAATTCAGCTGTCAAAAAGTATTCATTTTCGTCGCATTGCTAACTTCGTTGCTAACTTCAACGCCATAAAAAAATATTGGCATTTATTTAAATGATGATAATATAAGCAACGAAAAAAAACGAATTCCTACAAGTGTTAGGATAGCTAAGTGGGTAGCGCGTTCAGCTCTAGAATTCGAAGACGTAGTAGGTTCGAAACCGAGGGTAGACAAAAACTTTAATGAAGCAGAACACGTTTTAATCTAATTATCATATATGCAGCAATATAAGTAAAGCATATGGAAATGAAAAATACTACCAGAATATTTTTATTCATCATTTGTTGACTTTTTTATTTTTCATTTCAGGCACGGCAGCCGGATCAGGGCCGAATCAGGGCCGTAATCGGCAGCCGGATCCGCGTCGGATGCCAAAAAGCGTTACACGCCTGATAAAGCCCTGATCCGGCCGCCTGTTCAGTGCTTTAGTACGGGATACGGATGCCGGATCCGGCCCTAATAGTCAGTCCCGTAGCAAAATTTCTAGTCGGGATGCTGCTGAATGAAAATTTCGACGTAGGATATAAGAGGTTATATGCGTTGACGGAATGTTGAGGCATTTGTAAGGCTAGCCCCAATAGGGCCTTATTAGGTCACGCCCCAGTAGGGACATATCCGTATTGCCTGATTTACGGGAGTAAAAAGGCACCCTAATCCGCCCGCAGTAAGGTAGCCTTCTTATTTCCATACTACGGTTTCCCCGATACGGTCGGCATCCGGCACTGATCAGGCGTGCCTCATTACGGCATTCCAGGACCACAGCATGATAGCGGCCTGATCAGTGTTCAGGCTGCCTGATCAAAATTTCTAGTCGGGTATATGCAAACTTCAACAGCATCACGATTCTTGATGCATCCCATTACATTCTGTACGTTAAATTTTCTAACCAAAATATATAGATATACAACATGACTGGATCTTAAAAAAGTATAAAACTTAAGTTAAAAATGTATAAATCGCTCAAGGCCTTAGGCCACTCTAGAGGCCAAAAAAAAAGGCATATTTTGTGATTTTTTTCCAGCGAAACCATAAAATAAATCGGAATTACAAAATAGGGGTTTTATTATACACGTAATTGACTATACAAAATTATTTTTTCACAGCGATACATGTCAAAATGGCAACTGTGCAGCATTTTTTCGATGACAGCTCCTATAATTTTTGAGTTATGATGAGACACTAAAGTTTTTTCGATTATATATAAGAATAGCTATAGAAGTACGTAGGATTTTTTTGATGTTTTGTTTTTTTGTCAAATCGGCGCATTTCTTATTGTTTATAGAAAAGGAACTATGCAATATAATAAGAAAAATTCTACGTTCAGAACGCTCAGAACGCCTCAGAAAATGTAATTCTAAATATACAGTTAAATTTTCAAGAGAATCGGTTGAAATTTGTTGGAGTTATGAGTCCGGCCGACTTGAAAAATGTAGTTTTGACATAAACGCGTACGTATAGGTAAATTTTTTGTTCTGACCTACGTGGAGAGTGTTACTTTTTTTTAATTAAAAAAAGTGAACCGTCAAATATGTGATTTGTCTGAGTGCTTTCTGTAAAATTTATAATTGAAAAAAAAATAATTATGATACGCAAAAGGTTAATATGGATTATTTTTGCGGGAGTATTCAAAGGCCCGACTTGCATACCCGGCCTATGCAAGGCGCGGATTCGAGTGCTCGAAAAATACGAACGCTAGAATAAAAAAAAAAATTACGATTCGACTAAATTTAATATAATAATATAACAAAGAAATTAATATTTTATTTCAACGTATGCAATTCTTTAAGTTAGTAGAACGTCACGACATGAATCAAGAGGGGTTGCGCTAGAATTGGAAAATTGAGTACTTAGAGATTTTTCTCGACCATAATCTTTTGGAATATTTATTTATAGGTACTAAGGTACATTTTTAACAAAAAATAAATAAATTTTTGGAAAATCCTAGAGTTACCTAAGGCCGTAAAGAACTATATCGAAGCGTGCAGGTTATATTGTTTCAACACCCCAAATTTTTTTTTTCTCGCGACTTTTCACATATTTTCGATTCGAAGGTAATAAAAATTGTCAAACGGCCTTAATCGGGGAACAGTGCAAAATCAAATTGGACGACCAACGAGGACTCCCTATGCGCGGTGTCCCTAACAAATCCCTATAGATATGTAGGCGCATCTTCGGAATCCCCAACAAGTTTGTGAACGGGATCACGAAAGGATATTTTTTTTTTATGGGAAGAGCCAACAAATTACGATTGAGAATTTCAAATAAAAACTCTCAAACGACATAAAACGGGAAATAACCACGGCATCCACTTGGATTCCAATGTGGACTACCTACGTGCGGCGTCCCTATCAAATCCCTATAGGGATGTGGTGGGATTTGGGGACTACCCAATAAATTTCTGCATGGGAAGATTGTCCTTTGTACTGCGTACGCCGTTTTTTTTTCCTTTTTTTTTAATTCTAATTAAAATATTTATTAAATGAAAATTATTTTTTGTTCAAATACCGCATGTGTGTCAACTTTTGCTCCTTACTGTACTTTAAATAAATTTTCGAGATGTTCGAGATCGCCCCATACTCGTATGTTAGATATGCATCAGAATTGGAAAATCCCTAAGGCGTGGCACCTGACGCATCGGTCTCTTCCAGAGGCAAGAAAAATTACTATATACACATATTGATGCTATTATGGGATCGAGGAAGAGAGATCGACAGGTAGTTGGATAGGAAGATATATATATATATATATAGAGAGAGAGAGAGAGAGAGAGAGAGAGAGGGGGGGAGGGAGAGGGGGGGGGGAGAGAGAGAGAGAGAGAGAGGGGGGGGAGAGAGAGAGAGAAAGAGAGAGAGAGAGAGAGAGAGAGAGAGAGAGATGCCTTGCGCTCTCTCAGGTATGTAACGCGAGCAGCGATCTTGATGGCTGGTTGAGTCCGTTGCACGCGATACCAGAAAGCGCGGGCCTGTCCCACCGAGAAGCCCCATTCACGGGATCGATATCTCAAGCTCCCTGGCCCATCAGAGAACGAAGAGAGAGAGAGAGTGAGATACCCTTAGGGGACCACGACGAAAAGAGCAGACTTTACGAGAGAGGAATCTTCTTCGCATCTCCACCGAGCATGAATATAGAGCATTCCATGGCAGCTTGACCTGAAACTCGTAGGATTTTAAGCCCATAAGCTCGATTCATCTATCGAGAGAGGAATCTTCTTCGGATCTCCACCGAGTATGAATATGAAGCATTCCACGGCAGCTTGACCTGAAACTTGTAGGATTTTCAGCCCTGATCTGAAACTCGTAGGATTTTCAGCCCGTAAGCTCGATTTATCTATCGAGAGAGGAATCTTCTTCGGATCTCCACCGAGCATGAATATGGAGCATTCCACGGCAGCTTGACCTGAAACTTGTAGGATTTTCAGCCCTGATCTGAAACTCGTAGGATTTTCAGCCCGTAAGCTCGATTTATCTATCGAGAGAGGAATCTTCTTCGGATCTCCACCGAGCATGAATATGGAGCATTCTACGGCAGCTTGACCTGAAACTTGTAGGATTTTCAGCCCTGATCTGAAACTCGTAGGATTTTCAGCCCGTAAGCTCGATTTATCTATCGAGAGAGGAATCTTCTTCGGATCTCCACCGAGCATGAATATGGAGCATTCCACGGCAGCTTGACCTGAAACTTGTAGGATTTTCAGCCCTGATCTGAAACTCGTAGGATTTTCAGCCCGTAAGCTCGATTTATCTATCGAGAGAGGAATCTTCTTCGGATCTCCACCGAGCATGAATATGGAGCATTCCACGGCAGCTTGACCTGAAACTTATAGGATTTTCAGCCCGTAAGCTCGATTTATCTTAAGCTATCTTCGGTTCGAGAACGTGTCAATACTAAACGTGTCCAAATCGCACGACACGTTTATTATTCCACGAAGAAGAAAAAATCTAATTTTTCCCACAGACCTGGAAACTCTTGCCGAATTCAAGATTGAGGCGAGCTTTTTTTCGTTTTCTTCCGAACAATAACGATGATCGTTTGTTTTGGGTTCTGCTACTCGCGGTCGTGATAATTGTTCGAAAAATTGACATAAAACGACCCATACACAGGAGGGGGGGTGGCATGTCCAGCCGTGGGTGATTATGTATCTCGTGCCATTTTTACGTCGCCTTATCACACATGCAAGGATTTATACACACGTACGTCGAAGGATCGCCTTGACTCGACAAATCTCGAGGTCCCACGTGATCATTATTTCTGTGGGAATTTTACTCACGACTGACGTGAGAAGACACGCCTGTATTATAATTCAAAGTATATATATATATATATATATATATATATATATATATAATGCACATATATATATATGTGTGTGCATTATATACGAAGCGTGCGTTTTCTAAGTGTGCTCCCAAGCTCACTGGACATGCAGAATCAACCTCGATCCTTCGATCACTTAATTTTTTTAATCCACTTTGGTCTCTCTCTCTCTCTCTCTCTCTCTCTCTCTCTCTCTCTCTTGGACTCGCTCGCTGTCCCTCGCGGTATTTTTTTTCCTCCGAGTTCTTATTTTCTCGTCTCCAACAGTGGCGGGACGAGACCTCTAGTCGTGTTCGCAAAGCGAATATGAGCGACCAAAGAACCGTGAAGTGGCTTCAAGATCACAGGACAATTATATAATAACGATAATAACGGCGAAAAATATATAACAATCATGACAACGGTGAACATAGTAATAACAGGAATAATAATTAATTTGGATTACAAATTATTATTTCTTTATTGTTTGCAGTATTATTGTTGCTAATTATCACGGTTTTTATGTGAGTCATAATAATAATTGTGAAATTTTAATTATCATTACTATAGTAATTGAAATAGTATTGTTACAATTGTGGCTATTATTTCTATTGTTAATTATGATAATAGCAGTAATTATAACAATAATTATAATATTAGCAGTAATAAATGCAGACTTATAATTATTATGCTTATATTATTATTGTTATATTTCCACTATTATTTTTGTTGTTGATAATGATAAGACCAACAAAAACCAGAATAATAATGATAATTATCATAATAATATTGGGAGTACAAATAAGTCTCCGCCCTTTGATAAAAGATGGCCCCACCAGGAGGTTATGGTTGAAATTGTCAGATGTAAAACGTCATATTGTAAGGTTGGACATCTGGCAAGACCATAACCTGAAAATATTAGCGATTTTGTATCAGCATGACATAATTTTTTTCGTTCGAAAATGTCGAGTTTTGAGCCGAATAAGCGTCATTTGCGGGAACTTTTGATTTACTTCTTTAATTTGAAGAAATCTGCAGCTGAGGCGCATCGATTGCTTGTAGAAGCATACGGTGAGGCTGCTTTAAGTGAGAGAAGTTGTCATGAGTGGTTTCAAAAGTTTAAGAACGGTGAGTTTGACGTCGAAGACAAAGAACGTAGCGGAAGGCCGAAAGTGTACGAAGACGCGAAATTGGAAGCATTATTGGAGGGAGATTCGTGCCAAACGCAAGAAGAACTTGCACTTACATTAGGAGTGACTCAACAAGCAATTTCACATCGTTTAAAATCGTTAGGTCTGATTCAAAAGCAAGGAAATTGGGTTCCATATGAACTGAAGCCGACAAACGTGAAACGCCGATTTTGCACATGTGAAATGCCGCTTGCCAGGCATAAGCGAAAGGATTTTTTGCATCGTATAGTCACTGGTGATGAAAAATGGATCCACTACGATAACCCAAAGAAGAGGAAATCATGGGGACCACCTGGCCATGCTTCAACATCGACAGGCAAGCCGAATATTCATGGAAAAAAAACTCGTGTTGTTTATTTGGTGGGATCAGCTTGGTGTCGTGTATTATGAGTTGCTCAAACCGAACGAAACCATTACTGGGGCTCTCTACCGAACACAATTGATGAGATTGAGCCGAGCACTCAAGGAAAAACGCGCCCATTACTACTCCAGATACGACAAAATTATTCTCCTGCATGATAATGCTCGTCCACATGTTGCGGCGCCGGTGAACACCTACTTGAAAACACTCAATTGGGAAGTTTTACCCCACCCGCCGTATTCACCAGACATTCCTCTCTCTGACTATCATTTATTTCGATCGATGACGCACGGCCTGTCTGAGCAGCACTTCACGTCATATGAAGATACCAAAATTGGGTCGATATGTGGATAGCCTCAAAAGATGAAGCGTTCTTCCGACGCAGTATCCATATGCTGCCAGAAAGATGGCAAAAAGTAGTGGCTAGCGATGGACAATACTTTGAATAAAACATAGAGTACCGTTCTTTCACAATCAATGCCCAATTTTTTATTTAAAAAAAAGACGGAGACTTATTTGTACTCCCAATATAATTGTATTTATTAAAATGATATTGTTTATTAACATTACAAGGTAACATTATGTAAGAATTGTTACAGTGTTATCATTGCTCCGGCAATTTCATGTAAAATATCCAACTACTTCTTCGAGGTTGATTTTCATAGGAGTATAATTAGGTGACGAAATAATTAGCCAAGAACACGCAATATCGATACACCCGCATTCGTCGTTTCCTTAATTTTTTTTTGTCTCTTTTTCCGCTTCGTCGTCGTCGTCGTTGGAATCCTTGAGTTCGTCGTACTTTCGTAATGGCCTAACGGATCGTGCGAGGCGAGAGATTCCGCGGTCATATACGTATGGCGGTCAAATAATAAAAACAGCAAAAAAAGATTTAAAAAACAGGACGAAACGAATGAAAAAAAAAATGGAGAAGAAAATCCGAGGAAGTGAATTCGAACATTGATTGCGATCGGCATTGAACGGTCCGAGGAAAAATCGTCGCACCGTTGCGTCACGTGTATCTTACTTTTTTTTTTGCTTTTTCAATCTTCGCTGCGAATCAACGAACTGTGCAGAGATTGGAGAAAAAAAAAACGAGCAAAAAGAGAGCGTCCTCGATTCGCGCTGGTAAAATGAGGTCTGTCGAGGTATGGGCCACTCAGCGCGAACTTCCGATGAAGGTAAAACCTATCTTTGCACGACTCGGGCTATCACAGTGATATACGCTGATTTTCAACTGCCAAGAGTATGACACTCCGTGTTCGATCGGTCGCGCAAAGAGTCAGGTGGAGAACAAAGAGCTTTGGTACTTCGCACTGGATCATCCTCGGCAATGATCTTCCTTTGGTCTTCTACGATTTTTTTTCTTTTCCTTCGATTTGGAGAACAAGGTACGATACCGGAGGCGAATGTGCTCGAGCCCAACCCAGTGGGATACAATCACGGTCGACGCTGCTACGGTCGCACACACAACATACAATGGGCTCGTCACAGTTAGGTTCAACGTACCCGGAATATGGAGAGAGTGTGCCTGTTCCTCTCTACACCCTGGATTTCTCTCTCTCTCTCTCTCTCTCCCTCTCTCTCTCTCTCTCTCTCTCTCTCTCTCTCTCTCTCTCACTCTTCTCAAATTTTAATTTCTGTTTATATTGTATCTTATTTCATTTTATATTGTTTCTTCGCCTTTTATTTCCAATCGTTGATTCTTTAATTTCCACTTATCTTTTCTTGTGTCATCTTTAACTTGATATTTTCTAGAAATTTCATTGAAGCATAATAAAAATTATTAATCAATCAATTTATCTCTTAAGAGGCTATTCTACTGCAATGGTTCAAAAAATAAGCTATTTTTAAATCATTTTTGTTTTATACACTATTGCATGTATCGGTAGAAACTTTAATTAACAATTTATAATCGTGTTAAGGCATGAAAAAAAAAGTATGTCGCTGGTGTTGATGATTTGCGCTCTACAGGTAATCCGAAACAAAAAATTTAAAAAGATTGTTCATTTGTATGAGTGTTTCTATCGTCCGAACTATTTTTCACCAAGTTCATGTTCGAAAAACAAGAACTAATCATTTACAAGCTGTTTGAATTGAACGAGCGTATATTTTCCTCTATTTTCCGTCAAAATATTTTGGGCAGGACGTGAGAAAAGTAATTGATTAATGCCAAGGATTGGAAGGGAACCGGGCGGTTCGGAATAAAAACACTTGAAAATAAAACATAAATGGAACATTATTCATAATGATCTCTATACTATCTTCAATTAATCTGATTATAACCTTTTTCGTAACTTTCCGTAATAAAAATTATATTGACAAATACATTCTAGGCTTTGTACAAATATATTGTAGAGTGTGTATGTCTACGAGCATGTATGTGTACTGGCTACGTAAGGAAGTATTACAAGGACCTGATGAGGCAACATTATAATGACCTGATCAGGCAGCATTATAATGACCTGATCAAGCAGCATTATAAACGCCTGGTCAGGCAACCGGATAACGGCCTGATCAGGCAGACAGATAATGCCCGTATGTGACAGAACGTTACACTTTCTATCATGGCGCTATCGGGTTCCCTCATAAGTGCCCTACCAGGGCAGTCAGGCAACTTGGAAGCCCCCCCCCCCCCCCCCCCCCCCCCCAATCAGACCCTATTGAAATTTCTACGCGGGAAACGCAATAGTTTGCGGAAACATGACGAAATTTAGAAGACCAAAAAGTTGCGAATAAGATAAATAATTGCTCCGGATCAAACGAGCCGGACGACGCTCTTGACAAAAATTGACCATTCCAAAAATCTCACAATTTCACGAAACGCACCTTCGCTAAAACATTCGGGGACTTCTACGTACGCCCCCTCGGAATTTGGTGTCCCTCCTAGTCTCAAGGTTACGAGGTAACGGGAAAGCACTCTGAATATAAAACGCGTACGTACAGTGAGCACGCGTGCGTGCGTGAGTGAGAGGCCCGCGGCCGGAAGTCCTACGAGCTTCGATCTTCGTCCATTAGCATTCTTGCGTGCTCGTTCCGAGCACCGGATATGCTGTCCTCGTGTGCACGTCAACGCGATCGAGCCAATGCATACTTTTTATTCCAACAACGAAATAGCTACCAACTCATCCTCGCAACCGCGATCAAAAAATAATAATGGCGAGACCACCCCCTCCCCCGCCACCCCTCCCAAACGAGAAATGGTAATCACGTTATTATAAATTTTTCCTCCGTCGGATGCGACAAAAATGAAGGTCTTCCGCGTTGCCCAAATCCGTTGGCAGAATTCAATTTTTCATATAGCAATTAAGATGGAACGGATTATGGATACTGATTAAAATAGAGCCGAAAAAAATCTCGCGTAGAAATTTTGATCTGGCAGACTGAAGACTGATGAGGTCGCTATCAAGCTGCTGACCGGAATACCGTAGTTGAAGCACGCCTGAACAGTGCCGGATGTCGAATAGATTAAGGACAAAAGTAATACTATTTAAGGGCTTGCATACACCTGAGACGGCTAAAAGTAAGGTTATGTTTAAGCATTTTTTTTGTGTATATAACTGAATTTTATTGAACAACCATGATATGCATTTTAAAGTATGACATTTTATCTACATTGTGTGAAAATTTGGTTAAAAAACTTCAAACGGTAAAAAAGTTACAGTCGTTTTCCTGGGACGTGTTTTTGTTGACAGCGTTTGCGGTACCAGACGTGCCTCTGCCTTTTTTTATCTAAAAAATAAATTTGTTTCTTAAAGTAGAAAGATAAAACTAGTACTTATCGAGCCGGAGTTTAAAAATTTAATTTTTTCGGATCATAGCAGTCACTGGAATAAAATAGTCGTTATTTCGCCTCAAAACTGTTCAGTACTTATGATGAAAAAAAAAAACTATGCCAGGTATCGAAAAAATGGCTCGATAGGTACTAGATTATTGTGTGAAGCATAACTGTGCAAAACTTGATCCCGATCGGCCCAGTAGTTGCGGAGATATTTCTGGTACCGATTTTGAAAACACTGTTTCACACACTTCTGTAAAATCACGTACTTGCCACACTGGGGTAACATTCTACCCCAGCGACAAAAACTGTTATAAAATATAAACTATTGATTATTTTTACTCGCAAATTTTTTTGGAACTTATTAAAAGCTTACTTTAAAAGATGATATAGGCTATAAAGCCAAAAATTAAATTTAAATATATTTGAAAAATTGTCAAAGTTAAAAAAAGTTGAAAAACGGCAATTTTTAAAAAAAAATTCATAATTTTTTTTTCCGCGATAGAATGAGCTAAAAATTTAACTGAGTCTTCGTATAATTTGGTAGTACAAGGAAAAAAATTGTGTATAAAAAGATTTTTTAGAAAAGGTATTTATTCTGAGAAATGAAGGTGGGAATTTCGTGAAAAATGAACTACGTACTTTTGCCAAAGTTTATTCATTACTTAAACAATATTTTTTGTAGATTCACATTAAAAATAAAAGTAATACATAAGAAATAGTGAAAAATAAACATGAAAACTTATTATAAATATATATTTGTTTATATGTATTTATAGAGTGTATAAATAAATAAATATATTTATATATTTAAATATATTTATTTATATGTTTATAATATATTTATATTTATTTATAGAGAGCGAGAGAAAAAAGGAGAGGGCGAGAGAGATACGATGCGATGCAGGTAAAAACAAGGCACGTATAAGAGAGCGGGAAAATGGTCCGATATTGTGTCTATCTTGAAAAAAAAATTAGATGTCGCGTAATAAAATCAACTAAATTTATTCTTCACTCTAAAGTCAATATACACTAAAAAAAAAATTTACCCTAAGAAATCGATTTCAAACGTACTTGCCACACTGGGGTAGATTCCTACCCCACGCGACTTTAGAAGCCTGCTAAAGACAGACTAACTGCTTTAACGTAATGCTATTGGGCCTAAAAGTTAGTTACACTCTCCAACAATTGACAGATTTCACTATAGACCCCCTCACCTAACGTTTAGGTATTTAAAATAAAATAAACAGCCTGGGGTATTTTATTACCCCAGTAAGTGGCAAATAAGGGTTGAAGTTGTGAGTACACTTTACACTGAAATAACTGGTTTATTTTAAACTTACATGAAATCGTCGATTTCTGGGCCATATGACGGATCTTCCTTGGATGTTGACGCTTCCATTAGATCTTTTTTTTTTGCTGTATAAACCTCATTCATAGTTAAACTCATAGTCAAAGAGACAACAAAGGCCGAGTCTACCTGGGCCCAACCGTTAGTCGTTGCTCACCCGGTCAGTTACAAGATGCTGTAACTTCGTCATTACTGCGAATTTCATTATGAAATTTTCAGGGTAGACACTCAACGGATAGTACTTTTGAATGAGCACCTTTTTGAAAAATCGATCTTTTTACCTACCCAGGTGTATGTAAGCCCTTAACCCTTTAAGCAGCATTGACGCCATATGGCGCACATTTTTTTCCGTGCCCGAAGCGGCATTGACGCCATGTGGCGCACATCAATTATTTCGTGATTGGGTCGATCGATTTTCACCAAAATTGGTACCCCGGGGTTTTCGAGGTCGCTGATTACGAATCTGCCATAAAAATGCAGAAATTCAAAATGGCGGATTCAATATGGTGGGCCAAAATGCAAAAATTGATTTGAATCGGATGAAACTTGGTACTTGGGGGTTTTCGAAGTCGCTGATTACGAATCTGCCCTCAAAGTACAGAAATTCAAAATAGTTGATCCTATATCGCGCACACGAATTCAAAACGTTAAATGATTGGAATGAAACCTTCTTTCTTCAGATTTGTATTTAGTATTTAGTATAAATATTAGTAAAAATTGCCCCATGGTGATAATCCAGTAAACACAAAGCAACAGTGACATAACATCAATATTGGAATTTCCGCCTCAACAATGTAGCTGTTATGTACAAGGGCTGTTTTGTTGCAGTTACATTGTTGAGGTGGAAATTCCAACATTGATGTTATGTCACTGTTGCTTTGTGTTTACTGGGAAGAATCAGTCAAGATGACTAACAACAAAAGTTGTGTTGTTTCTTTAGCAGTCGTCAATCAAAAAGTCGAATGTTTTTTTAGTTACTCACCACCCTCATCGCTCGACCGAATCTTATCAATTTTGCATTTAAGTCCACCATGTTTTATCGAAAAATGTAAATTTATTAATTCTGACGCCAGATTCGTAATCAGCGACCACGAAAACCTCCCGAGTACCGAATCTCATTCGATTCGAACTAATTTTTGCATTTTGGTCCGCCATATTGGATCCGCCATTTTGAATTTATGCTTTTTGAGGGCAGATTCGTAATCAGCGATCTTGAAAACCCCGCGGCACTAAATTTCGTGAAAATCCAAATACGTTTTTTTTCCGCGTTTGGGGCACTCAGCGTAAAATTTTTCTTGCCGCTCAAGGGGTTAAGAAATGCGGGGAAAACGCGTAGCGTTTAAATCCATAGGAGTAGTGCGGCGTGTCAAACTCCTGGCCGGGAACGATCCGCCGCGTTGCGCCCTTACGACTCTCAGACCCAAATCTAAGGAACACAGATGCGTGTACTCGGGTTTACAGGCGTCACGCGGTGTGCCTCTTTGACGATCCCGAGGGGAATTGCGAGAAACTACCGTGAGCACTTTTGCTGCAATGACGAAGAGAGGGAGAGGGAGAGAGTGAAAGAGAGCAAGAGAGACAGAGAGAGAGAGACAGGAGATGAAGAAGTCTCCGGCTCGCAATCTCATTCAGTCTAGGGTCTCATTAGCGAGACAAGGACGAGATCAAGAGCCTCCCGCGTCCTTGAGAGATCTTTGCACTCGCGCGGCTCTTTTCTTTCTCTCGGTGCGTTTATGCTCGGCAGAAATATCATCGCGCATCTTCTCCCTCGTTCCTTTCCGAAGGCCATGGCTGTACGTAGTCTCACTAAAAAGTATCTATCTCGCTTTTTCTTTTCTTTTTTTCCCTTCTTCTCTCCCTCTCTCGCTCTCTTTGGTACTCATATATGGAGAGAGAGAGAAAGATAACGCGATTTCTATCCCCACAATCTACTTATCCTTTTCCCTTATCCGCCATTCGCGTGTTTATCTTCGGTTCATTGAGAATAATAATGAAAACGAACAGGTTCCTCTCTTACGAGTTTTCACTGTGAGTATGAACTGAGACTGGTGGATAGCCGATTGGGGTTTGGCTCCGGTGGTAATTCGAGTTAAGCAGCGTTGTGCACAGCCGATACTCGGAGCGGTGACCGCTTAGCCGTCCACCGACTAGCGCCTCAACCAGTCAGCGGAAGGCCAATACTTCGGGGACCTTGATGTTGATGCTTGAGTTAAACGTCTGTTCACCAGAGAATCAGAAGAATGTCCCGTGTAGAAATTTGTGTTGGGAAAAAGTACTGCACCTTATCTCCCCTCTCTGGATAAAATCAGGCTATGATCAGGTCTTCCAATGTGGATCAGATTTGCCACGTAAGAATATTTTGCACATGTGAAATGCCAGGCATAAGCGAAAGGGTTTTTTGCATCGTATAGTCACGGGTGATGAAAAATGAATCCACTACGATAACCCAGAGAAGAGGAAATCATGGGGACCACCTGGCCATGCTTCAACATCCGACAGCCAAGCCGAATATTCATGAAAAAAAAACTCATGTTGTGTATTTGGTGGGATCAGCTTGGTGTCGTGTATTATGAGTTGCTCAAACCGAACGAAACCATTACTGGGGCTCTCTACCGAACACAATTGATGAGATTGAGCCGAACACTCAAGGAAAAACACTTCCACTACTACTCCAGACACGACAAAATTGTTCTGCTGCATGATAATGCTCGTCCACATGTTGCGGCGCCGGTCAAAACCTACTTGGAAACACTCAATTGGGAAGTTTTACCCTACCCGCCGTATTTACCAGACATTGCTCCCTCTGACTATCATTTATTTCGATCGATAACGCACGGCCTGTCTGAGCAGCACTTCATATCATATGAAGATACCAAAAATTGGGTCGATTTGTGGCTAGCCTCAAAAGATGAAGCGTTCTTCCGACGCGGTATCCATATGCTGCCAGAAAGTTGGCAGAAAGTAGTGGCTAGCGATGAACAATACTTTGAATAAAACATAAAGTACCGTTCTTTCACAATAAATGCCCAATTTTTTATTTAAAAAACGGCTGAGACCTATTTTTACTCCCAATAAGATATCATACTATTATTCATATCATAGCTTTCTTAAAAATATGAAATGATTAACGAGTTCAGGAATTAAATATTTTATCAGTTTACTAAAAAAAAATAGGGTGGCCCGAAACTTTTGCACACCACTGTATATTTACGTATATGGGAATACTAATTCGATTACGAACACTCTTTGGATCGGAACAATTTCTTTTTATTAATATTCATGGAGCTTGCTTCCGTTTTTCCTCGTGGAAAACCATTATTCTTTTCCTTTCATCTCTGAATGAATACATATAAATTACAACATATATACATATAGACATATAGACATATATATATATATGACGATGGTGATGATGATGACGGTCAACATTACAAGCTCGGTACTCGAGTTTTTCTCTCATAGCTGTTACCACGCTTTGCGATCATCGTAGTTGCCCATGCTCGGTTTCACGACTTAAGTATTTTGTTCTCTCTCTCTCTCTCTCTCTCTCTCTCTCTCTCTCTCTCTCTCTCTCTCTCTCTCTCTCTCTCTCTCTCTCTCTCTCTCTCTCTTTTTCCTTTCAATCTCTTCCCAGCCTCGTCCTCCACCTGCCCGTTTCTCGCGTTCCTACCTTTATCCTTCTCATCCTCGATCGCTTCTCGCCGATTATAGTCTTCGATCAGAGTAAGAAAAAAGGAAGAAAAAAACATACAATATATGACACAATAGTTTTTTCGCGATTTCTGATACTTGGTGCTTTCCGTTCGCAGGATTTTTTTAAATTGTGGAAATGTAACTCGGTATTTATTATTTTCCTGCGTATGATTACATTGGATTAGTTGCGTGAGAAAAAAAAATGATTTCGTCTTTGCACAATTTCGAACGAGATTAAACGGGTATTATACGATCTGCGGCCGAGATTAGTCGACAGGTGACCCAAATCGAACGGTGCGAGCGACACACGTTTTGCACACCTTTTTTGAAGGCGATTCGACATTGTCAAGTACATATAGGTGTCCCGGGATGGCTAGAGTGGCGAAACCTTTCTTCTCTCTCTCTCTCTCTCTCTCTCTATATATATATATATATATATATATATATATATATATATATATATATATTGGGTGAAGTAAAAAGTTCTGAGCGTTTTCCGCTAGATGTCTTTAGTGAGCCATATCTCACGATGTATACATCGCATCGGGTCATACTGTACGGCGATTTAAAGTTGACATTACGCTTCAAAAAAGTTCTTTGACAGTTTTGTGTTTGGTGAAGCCAGTTGTGTATTACAGCTTTCCAAAATGGAGGTAAAAAAAGAGAAAATCCGATACATTCTTCAGTACCACTACGACCTAGGTGAAAAGACGGAGCAGGCGACCAAAACAATTTGTGCTGTTTATGGACCCAATACAGTATCGAATGCAACAGCAAAGCGGTGGTTCCATATGGACGTCGAAGATGAGGCACGCTCTGGCAGGCCAATCGTCGAAAATGTCGATAAAATCATGGAAATCGTCGAGTCGGGCCGGCATGTGAGCACTTATTCCATTGCCCAGGAACTGAAGATTGACCAGAAAACCGTTTGGAACCATTTGCATAAGGCTGGTATCAAGAAGAAGCTCGATGTATGGGTGCCACACGAATTGACGCAAAAGAACCTTTTGGACCGAATTGATGCCTGCGATTCTTTGCCGAAACGTAACGAAATCGACCCATTTTTGAAGCGGATAGTGACTGGCGATGAAAAATGGGTCACATACGAGAACAACAGCCGAAAAAGATCGTGGTCCAATCGCGGTGAACCGGCCCAAACGATCGCCAAGCCCGGATTAACGGTCAAGAAAGTTTTGCTGTGTGTTTGGTGGGATTGGAAGGGAATCATTCACTATGAGCTGCTCCCATCGGGCCAAACACTCGATTCGGACCTCTACTGTCAACAACTGACCAGATCGAAGCAGGCGATCGACCAGAAGCGGCCAGAATTAGTCAATAGGAAGGGTGTTGTGTTGCATCAAGACAACGCCAGGCCGCACACATCTTTAACGACGCGCCAGGAGCTCCAAGAGCTTGGATGGGAGGTTCTATCGCACCCGCCGTATAGTTCAGCCCTGGCACCAAGCGATTATCACCTTTTCAAGCATTTGCAAAATTTTCTTGATGGTACAAAACTGGCCTCAAGAGAGGCTTGTGAAAATGAGCTGGTCAAGTTTTTTACCAATAGGGACGAGGACTTCTTCAATCGCGGAATTATGAAATTGCCTTCAAAATGGACAAAAATTATCGAACAAAACAGCGCATATTTGATCTAAATCAGATAATCCTAACTATGTTAATTTCATCGTCGAAATAAAGCGAAAAAACGCTCAGAACTTTTTACTTCATCTAATATATATATATATATATATACATATACACGCGCAAATATATGCACACATACATCCCTATTTCGTTGTCTATGTTTGTCTATCTATCGATCATATATCTCTCTCGTTCTTGCGACAGGTACACTATATTTGTATTCTGAATCACATCAGGGTCGTATGCGAAGAGTATGTCAATCGGGGCTCGAACATTCGAGGCCACAATGGTCTCGTGATTATGCGAGTACCAACATACGCACATAAATGCGCCCAATGAGTGTCTTTAGACATATATGGAGCATTCCACGCCAAATGGACCACTTTCCAGCTCGACCTCTTTCGATTTGGCTGAAATTTTCATATGTTATTGTTCAAAAGATTATTTAATGGGGAATGAAGTAAATAGTTATTCAATTAATTGCTTAATAGTAATTAATGATGAATTTATTCATCCCTGCGACATTTGAATGATTTACATAATTTGTGATTTCTTGAATTAAAGAAATTTTTAACAATAAAGACCACCATTAGTGTCAGGTATCACACAGTGCAACTGCTACGTTCCTGAAATGGTTTTGGTTTTCGAAAATCGATCACGAAGACCGTTCACAACATTATTGTAGTCTTCCGACGATGAAAACAGTCCATGCATATCAAACAAAAACGATTCAACTGGAATGTTTTTTAACATTGATGGATGCTTGTCGTTTAATATTTTTGCGGCAAAACTAAATGAAATACTACACGGCATTTTTTTTTTCTTCGGAAAACCATAGATTTTATTAATGGACATTATTACACCATAGGTGACAGCTAGATTTGGAAAGAATTAAGAATTAAAATTTTTTAATTTAGAAAAACAATAGAGAGAAAAATCTTACCACGATGAGTCTGGCGGCAAAAAATGCTGAATTTTTCATATTTTCTTTTACAAAGAATAAAATAAAAAATCAAAAGTGGCGTTCTTTGAAAAAATTGCGTTTTTTTTTCCAAAAAACTGAAAAATCATGTCGAAGATGACTGAATATTTTTCAAATATTTTTTTCATAAAGAACATTTCAAAACGAAAAATAAATTTAAAAAAAAGATCTTAATCGGTCCATTTTTCATAAAGTTATGAGTATTTTTAAAAAAATGGGCGATTTTCAAAACTTTACTACGTATCTGTAATTAGGTTAAAAAAAATTGAAAAAAATCACATCAGCGTTTTAAGATGAAAACAATAACATATTGTAGTTTCAGCCAAATCGAAAGGGGTCGGGCCGGAAAGTGGTCGATTCGACGTAGAATGCCCCATATATATATATACACGTTCATGCGTACTTATGAACCTCGCCTCTTACGATTCTCGAAGCTCCTGAGCATTTCATCGCGTAAATCGCTTACGTTTGCGCCGCTTCATAATTTTTATCCTTCCTATATATATATATATATATATACAGGGAGGCTACTGAAAGAATGACGGATTTGCGAGCAGGAAAATGGTTATCGTTGGAGAGATATTGTTTTTTTTTCACAATTAATACTAAAAAAAATGGATAAATTATATTTTCCATTAAAATAATGAAAAAATGGAAAAACATGTTTGAAAATTTATTTTTGTTACATATCATTCAATTTTTCAGTGGCCACCCTGTATATATATATGTGTGTGTGTGTGTGTGTAATTATCGCACAGGTCTCCCGTAACACTCATTCGTTATGTGCGCAACCACGTTGCCGAGCCTTCTACGCACCGCGAGCACTAATTCATCGTCGATCCAAACACGATCGAGTGCGTGATCTTCGCCGCGTCGTATCCGTGAGGGAAAAAAACCTGTGGTCCCAATATTCACGAATGTTTAATGCGACGGAGGAACAAAAAAAAGAAAAGAAGACGATATGAACGATCGACTTTAAGGTAGTAGTCTCGCCATTGCGTTTTTCTATAGATATATTTTTTATTTATTTTGACAACCTAATCAGGACACTATTAAGTGATTACCTGAAAAATTTCAAGAGGATTCACCGTTGTGTATTCGTGATATTGACAATCAAACTTTTCTACAGATTTTATTTTTAATTCTCAATTACAGAGGAACATATGACGAAGTGGGTAAAAAAAAATCATGAATTTTGACCGTCTAGTTTCAGAGATGTAGCGATTTAAATTAAGCAATATTTAGCGCCGCTAGCGCCAAATATCACGATGAAAATTCGCTGGGCTTGCGACGTTGCCAAGATTTTCGCGCTCGCTAGACTACGTTAGTGTGGGCGTATCCGTATACGCAGAGGGTCTACGTATTAGTAGCCGGAATGGATAATCTGATAAAAAAACAAAAAGTGCAGGTTAGCTGATGAAGAGAACGTTGTTATTTTTGGAACTCTAAACATTATATTAGGCGTTTTCATCGTTACTTTATAAGTTTTTACACTGCAAAAACTAAGCGTGTTTGACGTGTGTTCAAAGTATATAGAAGTAACACAGCATAAAGGCTGAACACGCGTTGCCACGTTGATTCTACACGCTTATGCATTTGGTAACACCTAATGCGTTAAAATTACACACGTGAATCTGCAATTTTTACGCATTAGATTATTACACACCTTCGTTGCTGTTCCCATCAACAACACGCTTATTCGAACATACGTAAAGTGTGTAGAATCAAGACACAAGACGCTTATTTACACACATTTGACTAAACAACACACGTTGATAGCAAGACACGAGGAAAAATAACACGGGGAAAAAGCAACACAGTTTAACCCTTAGTGTGCATCCGGGGTCAGCCTGACCCCAACATTTTTTTCTTACCTGAATAGCGTTTACAGGTAAGCGTCCCCTTAAAATAGTTGTTGCAATCTCTCATTTTCCCTCTTTCACGAAACCTGAAAAACGGCCAACTTCATACTCCAAAGTAAATATACTTTTTAGAACGGCTGCAAAGCGGACTATTTTTTCCTTAAAACATGGACCCTTGTCTGTAAAACCCTAAAAGGTTTTCTTTCAAAACTCAAAATTGAAGTTTTTACGAGATTTTTTACCGAAACAGTGCTTTTTTTGCGTACCATCAACTTTAAGCACGTTTTTGAACAATTATAAAAGGTTTTTTTTGGAAATCTAACTTCGCGGCCTTAAAGTTTGATCGATTCACTGCAAAAAGTGACTCAACCTTTTTTTTCCGAAAAGCGCATAGTTACCGAGATATTCGAGGTCAAAAATGGCCTGGGGTCAAATTGACCCCGTGTGTACGAAATGATTCGCTGTGAAGGTGTGCGCACTAAGGGTTAAGTATGTTAATTGCGAGTTATTAATCATATGTTTTAAAAATCACCTTGGTTACGGGCATCACGTCCACAGATTTATTCAAAAAATGAAACATCAACTCGGCGACTGACAGCTGTCAACTTTCTAACGTAACGATGTACGACGAGATAAACGATCTCGTCGTCGTGAATCAGGAGGGCCTGCCCGTTGCTGTACACCGAACTTCGGCCAACCATCAAAAAAGGAAACGTCGTCACGAACCGCAATATGTCTTCCAAGTCTATGCCGTTCAATTAATTCTATAGAATGTTGGTTATCATGTCACGATAACGAACACCATTGACCGTAACTGTATTTCCAGCAGGATTCTCGAAAAAGTACGGCCCAATCACTCCTCCAACCCAAAATCCACACCAAAGAGTGACACGTGGTTGATGCATTGGAAAGTTGTTGGAATCACTTGTGGATTTTCGATCCCCCAAATTCGACAGTTTTGTTTATTTACGTAGCCACTGAGTTGAAAAATACGCCTCATCGCTGAAGATGATTTTCTTCGAAAAATCACCATTGATTTGCTGATGCTCCAATATCCAATTGATAAATGTACGGCGCTACGCATGGTCTGCTGGCTACAGTTCCTGTGTCAATTGGATCTTGTAAACATTCGTATGTAGATCTTTCGTCAAAATTCACTACACAGAGCATCTTGAAATGTTCAATTGGTGAGCAGGATGGCGAATCGAGATGGAAGGACTTTCGTCAACACTCGCACTCACTGCGGCTATGTTTTCATTGGACCGACCGGTACGAGGACGGCCACTACTTTTCACGGTCAGAAGTGAACCAATAACCTCAAATATTGTGATTAAATTCACCACAGTGTGCCGAGATGGTGCGTCATGATGAACAGAAGACGTGCAGACGTTTCGAACCGTCTCTGCAAAACTGTCATCGTTTTTGTAGTGAATTTTCACTATGCCTATGCGGTGCTCGATCGTGTAATTCTTCATGACGAAACTTCAATACTACCTGATGCCAATTGTCAAAGATTAGTACTCTATGTTCGCCACCAAAAAAATGGCGTGCAATTTAAAATTTCAGATGATTTTGAGACACCCTTTATATATATATTGTATACAGATATATATATATATATATAGCCTTGCGGAAAAGTATTAGGCACCCTGTAAGTTTTCTATCCGGACAAAAAATTTTATATGTGGGGAAAAAAAAATCGTAAGCTAATTTAACAAACGGGCTTTTAAAGCGGACAAAGCCAGCTTCATTTCGCTTTTTTATTTTTATTTTTGCAATTTTTTTTGTATTCGGTACGTCATTTTGAATTAGCCAGTTTTTCACGATTTTCGCACTTTGCAAAATCGCGTGCTGAATTTCGAAAAACAATAATCTCACTATTTAATGATAAGATCTTCGAAAAGAACACCGTTAGCTTTAGTTTCGTTTCTTTTAAAACTTTTTCCGATTTTTTTTCGCAAAGTTATGTAGTTTTTTCTTGAAAAAAAAACGGCAGTTTTCCGAAAAAGCGGTATCGTGCGGCGTAACTTGAAAACTATGAGGTTTGGAATATTTAGTCTGACGAGTAGAAAGTTGTATTTTGTCACTTTGGAGACACTAAATTTATTTTAGATATTTCCAAAAATTTTTTGTATCGCTATTTTTGGTTGATAGTCGACGATTAGTCTCATTAATTTATTGCCGTTACTTTGAAACAAAGTTGTTTTAATGAAAATATCAAGTGGAGAAAAGGTACATAATTGAATTTGTACGTCGTATGAATCAGATGGTAGTCGATACGATTCAAATCGTCGACTATCAACCAAAAACAGCGATACAAAGAAATATTTTTAAAAAATCTAAATAAAATTTAGCGACTCCAAAATAAGAAAATACAACTTTTTACTCCTTAGATAAAATATTCCAAACCTCATAGTTTTCACGTTATGCCAGTATCGGCTTTTCGGAAAACTATCTTTTTTTTTTTTTTTAACTTGATAACCCTGTGGAAAAAAATCGGAAAAACTTTTTTTTAAACGAAACTAAAGCTAACGGTGTCCTATTCAATGCTCTTATCAATAAATGGTGAGATTATTTTTTTTCAAAGACCAGCACGCGATTTTGCCAAGTGCGAAAATCGTGAAAAACTGACATGTTCAAAATGACTTAGCGGGTAGAAAAAAAAATCGGAAAAAGAAAAATAAAAGAGTAAAATGGAGCTGGATCTGTCCGCTTTAAAACTTACAGGGTGCCTAATACTTTTGAGCAAGGCTGTATATATATATATATATATATATTTGTACATGGGTGCATCGCGCGTACTGCCCGCAGCTCACGGTCATTACGCTTCATTATACAATCGTAAAGTTTGGGCTTTTCGTTTCATGGTATATATATTATATATATATATATATATATATATATATATATATATATATATATATATATATATATACACATATATATATCCGGCATTTGCGGCACTCGGCTTTGTCGGAGACCGGAGTGACTCCGATATGCGCTATAAATGCGTCCCGGCATGAGAAAAAAAAGAGAAAGAGTGGGACGGGAAAAGATGAAGAGAGAAGCAGAAAGAAAAAGAGAACGTGACGATGCTGCAGTAGTGTTCCTCGGAGACGAGCCCCCGGGGAACAGAACGATGCGCTTCATTAACGACCCGGTATTTTTCTCATGTACATATATATATATATATATATATATATATATGTATGGAAGAAATGTGATTTCGAAGACATTAGACCTCGAATACTGTCCGCATAGTAGTCGTGCGAAAAAAAGCTTGAAAACCGTGCTTAAAATAGCCAGGTGTGTTGATAACCAACATTACATCGATATAACGGGTCCAAAATATCCTTTACCTGAGAATTTATATATATATATCTGAGTGTTTGAATATATGTGTGATCTGATATATATATATATATATATATATTGCATGTGCACATAGTACAAGACAAAATAAAGTACGCAAAGAACGATGCAAAGTAAACGGTAAGATGCGTACTTTATTTTGTCCAGTGTGCTATATACAGTACTGGAAAAAAAAAGTACGCACTAGTCGAAATTTCTTACCGCACTTAAATTTACATAGCGGACTCAAAAATAAAGGTAATTGAATTTCCCAAGTGGCGTTTTAAAGAGGACAAGTTTACCTTCATTTTGCTTTTTTTGGAAAATTCTCTACGATTTTTTTTCGCCACGGTGCGCACTTTTGAACGTGGCCATTTTTCGGCTTTTTTTTGGCCGTCGGAAATTAACTGCAAAGTTTGTGGAAATATTTTCCTCGGTTTTTTTTCCATGGTAAACTTAAAAAGAATAAACCTTTTCAATTTTTCGCCCCAGTATTGCATTTTTAGCTAAAAAAGACACGTTTCAGATAATAAGGCGTCATCGAAGAACTGTAGGGTTTCAGAGGAAATGTCAAGAGGGTAAAAAGTTGCATGGATTCACACTGGAGAGGCTAGAATTTTTTCAGAATTTTTTTTTTTCATTTTTTTTGCCATTTTTGGTTGGAACTTTGCTGAGTGGAGAGGCTCCACTTGGGAATTATGGGATCTAGGACAATATATTGAGAAAGGAAATTTGTTTACATTTTCATTTTTAATTAACAACAATTTATTTAGAATTTTAAATTTTTTTTTAATTTTCATTTTTTTATTATCATTTCCAAAAATAAAAAAAAACATCTAGAAAAATTGTAGTTAATTAAAAATGAAAATGGTCACAAATTTCCTTTCTTAATTGTCCCAGACCCCATAATTTCC
Source organism: Ophion ventricosus (assembly GCA_963932345.1). Classification (NCBI taxonomy): domain Eukaryota; kingdom Metazoa; phylum Arthropoda; class Insecta; order Hymenoptera; family Ichneumonidae; genus Ophion; species Ophion ventricosus. The sequence goes on from OZ010724.1 coordinate 7,907,996, forward strand.
AAGTGGAGCCTCTCCACTCATCAAAGTTCCAACCAAAAATGGTAAAAAAAAAAGAAAATCCAAGAAAAATTCTGAAAAAATTCTAGCCACTCCAGTGTGAACCCATGCAACTTTTTACCCTCTTGACATTTCCCCTGAAACCCTATAGTTCTTCGATGACGCCTTTTTTTTCGAAAACATGTATTTTTTAGCTAAAAATCCAATACTAGGGCGAAAAAAAATCGTACGAGACTTTCTAAAAAAAAAAAATATCGGTTTTGATATTCTTTTTAAGTTTCCCATGGAAAAAAAGCGGGGACAAAACTTTCCACAAACTTTGCAGTTAATTTTCGACGGCCAAAAAATAGCCAAAAAAATGGCCACGTTCAAAAGTGCGCACCGGGGCGAAAAAAAATCGTAGAGAATTTTCTAAAAAAGCAAAATAAAGGTAAACTTGTCCTCTTCGAAACGCCACTTGGGAAATTCAATTACCTTTATTTTTGAGTCCGCTATGTAAATTTAAGTGCGGTAAGAAATTTCGACTAGTGCGTACTTTTTTTCGTCCAGTACTGTATATATATGAACTTATTACGATTTTCATTTGCGATTTATTCAATACGACTCCAGCGGTTGTGAAAGATCTGAAATTTAAAAAAATGTTAATTCGAAATAAATCGATTGTGGCGCGAGCCAGTCTTGAAAATTGCCTATACGCACGTGAGCCGCGCAATTGCTCTAATACCCGGCGATGATGGTGCATGGTGCATACGCTACATACAACGGAAGGAGTAGGTGGGCGGGGGAGGGGGGCACGTGCCGACAAGGAAGAAGAATCGTTCACGCGCCGTTTGTACTTAAACCCCCCCTCCGGACTTTTTTTTATTATTTATTCTCTTTGCTTTCCTTCTCTCACTGGGTCGTTTTTTTTTCCACACGAGCGTATTACACGGGCATGCGCGTACATAATGCTGTCGGTTCGCTTCGTCTGATAAGCGATAAATTTCTAACGGTAGATCACTTGCTGCGTACCCTTATTTTGCGTTCACGGTGAGAACACATTGGCAATGATGGTGGCTCTCGTGTCGAGGTGCTCGGCCGCACGTGACGAATTTATATATCGAATCGGATATTTTTTGTTACAATTGCTGTTGTCGTTATTATTATTATTTGCAAGCGTTTGTTCACAAGTCACGCGGATTCGAGCGGGTACACTTGACAATTTTACGGCCAATGTATTTTTCAAAATTATTTTTATTTTTGTTATTATTGGTAAAGAATAATTATTAAACTAATTAATGTGGAATAATTAATAAATGTTAATTGAATCAATTAATATGTTTTTCGTTAACATTAATGCTTTATTTAAAAAAATGATTAAAAAAAACATGTTACTGAATTTATTGTCCATCGCTAGCCACTACGTTTTCCCATCTTTCTGGCAGCATTTTAATTCCACGTCGGAAAAACGGCACGTCTTTGCAGGCTATCCATGAGTCGGAGCATTTTTTTGGCACCTTCTTAAGAATTGAAGTACTGGTCAGCAAGGCCATGTGCCATCGATCCGAACAAGTGATAATCGGAAGGGGAAATTTCTGATGAATGCGGCGAGTGGGGTAGGACCTCCCATTTAAGGGCGAGGTACGGTTAATTCGGTGAAAAAAAAGTATATTTTCAAGAATTTTTTTAGACGATACAGGTAATGCTGGTTTATTTAATTAATTTCCATATAATAATACACCATCTGAACTATATTTTTCTAAATGTTCATTGCAAAATATTGATAAATAAGCCGTTGGCAGCAAATCTCCGCAGGCGCCTCGAAAAAAAGTTGTTTTGCGGTGTACGCTATAACTCGTCGCTGAATCATCTGAAACAAGAAAATCAAAATGCGTTTATTGGGTGAGATGTTTCTCGAGGTAACGCTGCCGAGTTTTTTTTTTCTTTATCGATTTTTTCATTTTCGGTAGCACTTGTCAAAGTGCTACCGAATTCAAGAATCTTTTGATATCTTGATCTTTTGATATGTTGATGGTGCTGGGGGAATGCCGTAAACATTACAGAAACGCATGTACCAAAATTACACCACAAATGTTGGCTGAAGTTAGACGGTCTTTTCATCAGCGAATTAACAAGTGCTTACAAGTCGAGGGTCATCACTTCGAGCATCTTCTGTAGGTAGACCCAAACCAAGGTTAGTGGATCCTTTGAAAGGTGATTATTCCGATATTTTTCGATTTTTCGACTATTTTCATACTCTGCGTGACTAGAATGACCTTGTGTTGTAGGTCGCTGAATTCGTCTTAAAATCGGTAGTAATGTCATCGAAAAAAAAAATACATGGTTCCATTTTAAAAAAAGTGGAGTTGACCTTGACGTAGCTTCAGCGCCTCCACCGATAAAAAAAATAGGGTGGTCCAGTATGACGGCCTTCTCGAACACTGAAACTTTTGTCTGAAACATTTTTGGATATGATCAATGGTTTGAGTGCTATTGCTCTGTAACACGTTATGTGCCTCACCCTGTATATACATTCGTATATACAGGATGGACCACGCAACGTGTGCACCTCTTTTACGACCAAAATATGCGTTGCACAAAAAAATGTTTTATACAAAAGTGACATGGTTTATAAGGCTACACTATGTGGTGCATTTATTTTTTTTATAGGTGGAGGCGCTTCGAAGATTTGAAGGTCAACTTTACTTTTTCAAATGGAATGCTATATTTTTTATAGCGTAATATGTTAGAGTATCGAATTCTGAGTAAAAAAGTATAGACCTTTATTAGCCCTAGAGTTAATAGCTAACGAGTAATTTCACTTTATTACTTTAAAATTTTCTTCACGTAATATCAAGTTGGAGATTCAAATCTACTACAATTTTCTGAATGGCAGTGTTTACATCACAGTGTTTATCAATATGAACACATTTACCAAATCACGCACACTTATCATGATTCACAATCTTCTCAATGATTGTAATCCAGTATTAAAGTATCCTTCGGTGATTGTGCGTGATTATTATCAGAAAGATAAAAGTGAAACACTGCCATTCAGAAATGTGTAGTAGATTTGAATCTCCAACTTGATATTACGTGAAGAAAATTTTAAAATAATTAAGTGAAATTACTCGTTAGCTATTAACTCTAGGGCTAATAAAGATCTATACGTTTTTTACTCAGAATTCGATACTCTATCATATTACGCTATAAAAAATATAGCATTCCATTTGAAAAAATAAAGTTGACCTTCAAATCTTCGAAGTGCCTCCACCTATAAAAAAAAAAAAATGCACCGCATAGTGTAGCCTTATAAACCATGTAATTTTTGTATAAAACATTTTTTTGTGCAACGCATATTCTGGTCGTAAAAGAGGTGCACACGTTGCGTGGTCCACCCTGTATATATAGACCCATGTAGACATTACCTTAATTAATTACGCGGTTCGACAATCCTTATTACAAACGATTCGAAAGTGCGCTCTCGTCGGCTCTAGTTCATCTTCTTTTTCTTCTGGTTCTCGTTCCCCATTCTCTCCTTCCTATCCTATACAATTTTTAATCATAGGGAAGAAATGACTCGGACTCTTGCGCTCGTGAGAGGTGAATGGACGGCCCGGCGTCTTTCCTTCGAGCAAATACATACATCAGGAAACCGTGACAGATATTATTATAACAGTATATCTCTTCCAACTTTATATATATATGTATATATATGTATATATGGAAGTATAAAGTAAAACCCTTTGCATATGTGGTACAAGCCGCGTAAGAAGTGCCGCTACACTCGTAATGTTACGAATTTTCGAAAAGACGATAGCGCAATCCGACGACGAACGCTCCTCGTACAACTCTCTAACCGTTATATGCAAGCGCTCAAATAAAAAGGTATCATTCATAGCTGGGAGACAGTTGGACGAATGTAACTAGTGAAGTTGATGATTTACGGTGAACGGTTACTCTCGGGAGAAATGCTAACTTTTCATTCCCGATGACTAGCTACGCGATGCAAAATGAAATTCTTCCGATTTTACCTCGTCATTAACCCGAAAAACGCGTTGGTTCGGTATGCAGAGTTAATCACGCGAAGTTACTCAAAATAGGACATCATTTTTTTGTATATTTTTTTTTCCGTTCGCGAATAGAGCAGCAAGATATTTGTGCTTCGATTATTTCGACGTTAATTTGTCACGTTCATCGTTGGATTTATTTATTTATTTTTTGGTGTATTTTACTTGTTTCTTTTTTATTTTATTTTAATTGTTTTTTTTATTGTATTGGGAGTACAAATAAGTCTTCGCCGTTTTTTATTTAAAAATTGGGCATTTATTGTGAAAGAACGGTACTTTATGTTTTATTCAAAGTATTGTCCATCGCTAGCCACTACTTTTTGCCATCCTTCTGGCAGTATATGGATACCGCGTTGGAAGAACGCTTCATCTTTTGAGGCTATCCACAAATCGATCCAATTTTTCGTATCTTCATATGATGTGCAGTGCTGCTCAGACAGGCCGTGCGCCATCGATCAAAATAAATGATAGTCAGAGGGAGCAATGTCTGGTGAATACGGCGGGTGGGGTAAAACTTCCCAATTGAGTGTTTCCACGTAGGTTTTGACCGGCGCCGCAACATGTGGACGAGCATTATCATGCAGGAGAACAATTTTGTCGTGTCTGGAGTAGTAGTGGGCGCGTTTTTCCTTGAGTGTTCGGCTCAATCTCATCAATTGTGTTCGGTAGAGAGCCCCAGTAATGGTTTCGTTCGGTTTGAGCAACTCATAATACACGACACCAAGCTGATCCCACCAAATACGCAACATGAGTTTTTTTTCATGAATATTCGGCTTGACTGTCGATGTTGAAGCATGGCCAGGTGGTCCCCATGATTTCGTCTTCTTTGGGTTATCGTAGTGGATCCATTTTTCATCACCAGTAACTATAAGATGCAAAAAATCCTTTCGTTTATGCCTGGCAAGGAGCATTTCACATGTGCACAATTGGCGTTCAACGTTTCTCGGCTTCGGTTCATATGGAACCCAATTTCCTTGCTTTTGAATCATTCCCAACGATTTTAAACGACGTGAAATTGCTTGTTGGGTCACTCCTAATGTAAGTGCAAGTTCCTCTTGCGTTTGGCACGAATCTTCCTCCAATAATGCTTCCAATTCCGCGTCTTCGTACACTTTCGGCCTTCCGCTACGTTCTTTGTCTTCGACGTCAAACTCACCGTTCTTAAACTTTTAAAACCACTCACGACAACGTCTCTCACTCAAAGCAGCCTCACAATATGCTTCTCCAAGCAATCCATGCACCTCAGCTGCAAATTTCTTCAAATTAAAGAAGTAAATCAAAAGTTCCCGCAAATGACGCTTATTCGGCTCAAAACTGGACATTTTCGCACGAAAAAAAATTATGTCATGCTGATACAAAATCGCTAATATTTCAAGGTTATGGTCTTGCCAGATGTCCAACCTTGCGATGTGACGTTTTACATCTGACAATTTCAACCATAACCTCCTGGTGTGGCCATCTTTTGTCAAACGGTACAGACTTATTTGTACTCCCGATAATTTATCTATTCGTGTATTTAATTATATTTCGCTTTATTTATTAATTCATTTCTTTCTTAATTCATTAATTTACTTTTTCTATTTTGTTTTTGCAAACAGAACGATTATTATCTTCCACCGAGATCGGCATGGTCGAGAATACCGGCGCAGCGGGCGACAAAGAAAAATCGACGCTCAGCGTCCACGTGGAAGATCGGCACCGCACTTATCATTATTCTCATGCTCTTCGTTCTCGCGATCGCCGGAATCGCTTTTTGGATGGGAGGTAAATTTTGTGCTCAAACGACGTGACGAGACTCCCAAAAGCCGCGAAAATTTCTATTCTTCTTATTATTATTGTTATCGTTACAATGTAGATACAAATTGTGGTCGATTTTTCATGTTTCTGTTTGCTTTCAAACAGGACCATTTTTTTCGAAATTCTGAGAGATCTGAATGAAAAAAACTATTTTTGAAATTTTGAATTATATGATCACATCGTATTGTTCAAAGAAAATATACATATAGCCCATATACTACATATTAACATATATGTGTATAGGCGAGAATGTATAATAATATGTATACTAATGCACGCGGTATGAATTATTCATGAACGAATATCCCTTGGAGATCCGTCGGAAGAAAAATGTTGCCAGCCACAAGCTCAACGTAGACACAAAATGCTTGTATTCGTGGGATTGTATGTATATTTTGCTTATTTTTTTTTTCAGCAATACGAGGCGAGCCAAAAAATGGTAAGTCGAGTGACGGGACGAAACTCGATTAACGCTAGTTTAAACAGAATTTCTATATGTTTGGAACATTGAATCGATTTTTAATTGATTAACGAATGATTGAAACATTAAAAAATAATAATTATTCAAACTGAACGTATCAGTTGTATTATAATTTTTTAATCCATCTTTTATTTTGCGTATGGGAATGGATATTGATTTCTTTTTTTCCGATGTACAGCGATCGTCGGGTTCACGTGCAGCTTCAGAGTAACCAAGGGAGAGCATTACAATCCAATGTTGAAACTAAACACGAGTATGGTTTTCCGGGAGAAGGAGCGCAAGTACAAAAATATCGTAAGTCTTTATGAATTCGTTTGGGTTGCGGCCATTCATCCGACTAAATAGGATTTTCATACTTGATGACTCTCGGGTCGCGAAGTTTCCAAATATTTTCAGTTTATTCGGCGCACAAATGTTGACTTTAAAAAAATGAAGACGGTTGCGTTTACGGGCTAAAACTTCATTGTCCCCACAATGTGACTCCGTAGTTACGTTTTGGTTACTAAGCGAGAACTAAATCCTCATTGACTTCGGGGGCGAGAAGAAAAATTATCGCCTGGCTACTTTTTCGGTCTAGGAGGGAAAAACGATTCCCTAATTACTTTTTTGGCCTGGGGTAAAAGTAAATCCCTGGTTACATTTTCGGTCTAGGGGAAAAAAGTAACTCCCCAGTTACGTTTTCGTTCTAGGGAATGACAGAATGTGACTCCGTAGTTACCTTTTGGTACTAAACGAGAATTAAATCCTCAGTGACCTAGGGGGCTAGGAGTTACGTAACCCCCTAGTTACTTTTTCTGTCTGGGAAAAAAAGCAACCCCTAGTTACTTTTTCGTTCTAGGGGGGAAAACAACCCCTAGTTACTTTTTACGTTTGGGGAAAAGCAACCCCTAGTTACTTTTTTAGGCTAGGGCCTAGTTACTTTACGCCCTAGTTACTTTTTGGCCTGAGGCAAAGTACTTCCCTGGTTACATTTACAGTCTAGGGGAAAAAAGTAACTCCCCAGTTACGTTTTCGCTCTAGGGAATGACGGAATGTTATTCCGCAGTCACTTTTAGGGACTAAAAATAAGCGAGAATTAAATTCTCAGTGACTTTGGGGGCTAGGAGAAAAGTAACTGTCTAGTTACTTTTTGGGTCTAGGGGAAAAGCAAGCCCTAGTTACTTTTCCAGGCTAGGGGTAAACAGCAACACCCTGGTTACTTTTTCAGTCTATGAGGAAACGTAACCCCCTAGTTACTTTTTCGTTCTGGGTTAAAAGGCATTCTCTCGGTCCATTTTCGGTCTAGGGAAAAAAGTAACTCGCTAGTGACTTTTTGAGGACTGGGGGAAAGTAAAACCTTTGATACTTTTGGGGACTAGGGAAAGACAAAAACCCTTAGTGACTTTTGGGGGTCAGGTGAAAGTGATTCCCTAACTGTTTTTTTTTAACTAGGGGAAAGTAACTCTCTAGTTACTCTTAGGGCTAGGGGAAAAGTAACGCCCCATTTTGTTTGGGGAAAAGTAACTTCCAGCCCACGGAAACGTAATTTCCGAGGACTAGGGCGAAAAGTAAACCACAGTATTTTTATTTGGGGACCTGAAGAAAAAAAACGAATCAACAGCAATGTTCATTTGTCGTTGTAGTTCGAGTTACTCTTTAGGAAGAGTGTCCTCGGTGGTGCGTACAAGGACGCGATCGTGGACAGATTCGAGAGCGGTATGCTCAGGATATTCTTTCGGCTTTACTTGGATCGCAGGAAGTTACCGCGCACCTTAACCAACCTCGAGGACACTATACAGGACATAATAGCCAAGGAGACGTACTCGTCTTCCTCGCTGTTCAAGGACATGGAGCTTGATCTCACAGCCATAACAGTGAGACGTGAGTACCGTGGGCAGCAAAAAACAAGACTAAAGTACCTGTTTTTAGCCATTGTCATCTCGAACCATAATTGCAGGAATGAACGCGGAATTGTCGAAGGTTCAGAAGCCGAGCTCCCAACAGCAGCAGCAGAGGAACACGATGATAACGAAAAACGGACTGTTGAGACCAAACAGGAACAGTTCTTTGCTCGCTGGATCAAAACAGAAGACGAAACCAACGAGAATGGAGCCAAACGAGGCAGAAATCGATTTCAGCAACATACCAACGATCCAGGGCACTTATCAAGCAACCAAGATCAACGTAACGAAAGGCACTACCAAGACGGAAACGCGGCTCGATTCGGCCACCGTAAACCTGAAAAAGGATCATCGAGAATCCACCAATGATTCGTCATCCGTCAGCGACGTTGTTGAAACTACAACGACGAAGCCACAAGAGAACGGGACCGAATCGTCGACTCGGGTAGTCGACAACATGGCTGCCCATGCCACTGAAGCTCCCAAAATAGCTGACCAGCCTGGGCGTAACTCCAGCAAAACGACTGCACTGCCGATCGAACAAGTTCCCAAAGAGAACGATCCCTTCAGGGACTTTCGCAAACCTGACCTTGAGACATCACCCTGGAAGCCGATAATTCCGGACTTCGACACGCTTGGACTCGGCTCATCAGCTATGGCGAAGCCCGAAACGAGCTCGCGACCGGAAACAACCCGAAAACCGAATGAGAGCCGAGAAACGACAAAGACGAACTATGGTTCGGAGCCACGCGTCACTACGGGATTCCCGTCGCCGGAAGTGACAAGGTTCAGCCTTGCTCCCCTAGGCATGAGCTCCTTCGAATCGATCGAATCGGATTTTCCCAGGGACAGAATCGTGCCCCAGGAGATGGTGAACTTCCGGCCGAACTCGAAGTTCAAGAACAAGATACCTGGCCTGGACGAAATGATCGGATCGACGCTCGCAGATAGACCGGAAATCGAAGTGTCCGGCCACTTGCCACCGGAAACGTACGATCTCCATCTTGGTACTTCCTCGGCAGCTACCGGCACGAAGATTTATCAGCAGCCTTCGAATCCTGCATCCTTCTCGTGGGTGCCAGGATCATCCACAGGTGATTAATCAAAGATATCATTTTATTTTATTATTATCATCGTTTTATTAAAGGGCTATTCTACTGTGAAGGCTGAAAAAATATGCTATTTTTTAAGAATTTTTTTTTTTGAAAGCTCTTGCATGTATCGGTAAAAACTTGTTCCTCTTAAAGGTACACTCTGATAGAATAGAAAACAATTTTTTTATGTTGCATACAAATGTATATTTATTTAACTATTTATACCAGGTATACAAGTATGAAATGCGGATTTGAGACAACAGATGGTACACCAATGCAGTTTGTGCTTTAAAGATTTAACACTGCGCCATTTTGTTGTGTCAGCAACAAGTGTCAGACGCGCACGAGTGATAAATTGGAAAAGTGTGTGCATAGTGTTGTGTTGTTGTGTTCAATATGTCGAAATTTATACCGAACAAAGAGCATTCGCGGACAGCATTAATTTTTTGTTTTCATTTGAAGAAAACTGCTGCTAAATCATACCGATTACTTCGAGAAGCTTATGGTGAACATGCTCCATCGAAAGATACTTCTGAACGATGGTTTCGGCGTTTCAAAAGTGGTGACTTCGATGTTGCAGACAAGGAACATGAAAAACCGCAAAAAAAATACGAAGATGTGGAATTGCAAGTATTGTTGGACGAAGATGGTTCGCAAACACAAAAACAACTCGCCGAGCAATTGGGCGTTAGTCAACAAGCTGTTTCCAATCGGCTACGAGAGATGGGAAAGATTCAGAAGACTGATAGATGGGTACCACATGAGTTGAACGACAGGCAAATGGAAAAGCGCAAAAACACATGTGACATTTAGCTCGCTCTGTACAAACGAAGTCGTTTTTGCATCGTATAGTTACAGGGGATGAAAAGTGGATTTATTTTGAGAATCCCAAGCGCAAAAAATAATGCGTAGACCCAGGCGCACCATCCACATCGACCGCAAGACCGAATCGCTTTGGCAGAAAGACGATGCTCTGTGTTTGGTGGGACCAGAGGGGCGTGGTCTATTATGGGCTGTTAAAACCTGGGGAAACGGTTAATATTAAACGTTACCAACAACAATTGACCGATTTGAACCGTTCGCTGCTTGAAAAAAGGCCAGAATACCGAAAGAGGCAACACAAAGTCATTTTTCTTCATGACAATGCTCCATCACATACGGCAAAACCGGTTCGCGACACGTTGGAAGCACTCAGCTGGGAAGTTCTACCCCATGCGGCTTACTCACCAGACTTGGCTCCTTCCGATTACCACTTGTTTGCATCGATGGGTCACGCACTTGCTGAGCAGCGCTTTGGTTCGTACGAAGATGTGAAAAAATGGCTCGATGAATGGTTCGCAGCAAAAGGGGAAGATTTTTACTGGCGTAGTATTCACAAATTGCCCGAAAGATGGGAACAATGTATAACAAGCGATGGAGCATACTTTGAATAAAGCACTTTTTATCATTCTTCCGAAATTAACGTGTTTTTTTACCAGGTGTTGTACACCTGGTAATCGTGTAGAGGCATGAAAAAAAAGTATGCCGCTGGCATTGATAATTTGCATTCTCCAGGTGATCTGAAACAAACAAGTCAAAAAGATGCTCAATCTGTATGAGTGTCGCTATCGCCCGAAATAGAATTATTGAAAAATATTAATTTTTACTTATACTTTCGCCCGAATTATAACGAAAAAAACGTGTTTTATGAACATTTTTGCAAAAAACGACGCCATTTTGTTATTTTGGAATATAAAATAATAATTCTAGTTCGGGCAATAGCGATACTCATACAGATTGAGAATCTTTCTGCATTTATTGTTTCAGATTACCTGGAGAGCGCAAATCATCAACGCCAGCGATATACGTTTTTTTTTCATGCCTTTACACGATTATAAATTGTTAAATAAATATACATTTATATGCAACATAAAAAAATTGTTTTCTATTCTATCAGAGTGTACCTTCAAGAGGAAAAAGTTTCTACCGATACATGCAACAGTTTAAAAAAAAGAAAATCTTAAAAAATAGCTTATTTTGTTAGCCTTTTTTTCATACCTTTACACGATTATAAATTGTTAAATAAATATACATTTATATACAACAAAAAAATTATTTTATATTCTATAAAAGTGTGCTTTCAAGCGCAAAAAAAATTGTACCGGGACATGAAATATTTTTCGAAAAAAAATGATTAAAAATAGCTTTTTTTTGAGCCATCACAGTAGAATAGCCCCTTAACTCGCTTTCTTGTCTGTCCGTTTGTCTGTTAGGTACAAATTTTGCAATCGATTTTGAGCTAAATTTCGAATGAGCTAGAGACTTGAAACTTTAAACATAGCCAGAACTGGATGACAATGCAATATTAACTCGCTTTCTTGTCCGTCCGTCTGTTTGTCTCTTCAGTACAAATTTTGCCAAACAACAAATCCAAACAAACAAACCCAAACAAATAGATATTGTGTATATTTAAATAACATATACAATATTTAACGGTTTGCAACAGGTTTTAGATTGAAGAATTGAGTGTGTAAGAAGAGAGAGAGAGAGAGAGAGAGAGAGAGAGAGAGAGAGAGAGAGAGAGAGAGAGAGAGAGAGAGAGAGAGAGAGAGAGAGACAGAGAGGGAGAGAGAGAGAGAGAGAGAAAAGAGGGAAAAAATTGTGAAAAAATAAATAAAGAAATAAAATATAGTTTAGTGGAAGAGAAAAAATACAATTTAAATAGAAATTAATTTTTTTTAAATATACTACGTTTGTAAAACGGACTAAAAAGTACAAAATAATTTCTCCTAGCTCCATACAGATTTAAAACCCCAGACAGATTGTCCTGAAAATTTGGATTGTGAATTTTTAATAGCTATGAAAATACTTGTAAGATTTAAAACGAAAAACGTGGGGCGCATTAAATAGATAATTGATGCATGAATAGTTCACCTAAGTCACTAACAATTTTATTGCACTGCAAATCATATGAACAGTTGTGTGAGTTTTCTCAACGACAGCTACTCCCTACACTCCTTACTATTATCTATTGCATGCATACCACATTCTTCGTTTTAAATCTTACAAGTATTTTCATAGCTATTAAAAATTCACAATCACACATTTTCAGGCCCTGTGGGGTTAGGAATCTGAATGGGGTTATAAATCTCTATGGGGCTAGGAGAAATTATTTTCTACTCTTTAGGCCGTTTTAAAAACGTGGTATATTTTTAAAAAATGTAATTTTTAATGAAATGTTTTTCTTGCCATTATTTAATAATAGTAAATTTCTCTTCAATAGATAAGTAGCAATACTTTTTTTTCCCGACTCAAATTTCTACACAGGAAGTTCCTCTGAACTCCGAAGCTTTTTTTGGCTTCCTATCGTCCTCCATCTTCATTTCCACCAAATGCGATAAACATTTGAACAAATTCCAGGCTCCCAAGCACCGAGTGTCGTTCCAACGCTTTCCGGTAACTTTCCAACCGATCGGGTGACCGAGCCGAGCCTTGCCTCGTTGGAATTCAACGACGGAGTTAAGACCTCGGGCATTGGTGTAGCGGAGCCGGTGCTCGATCTGGAAATCGATCTCGAGAGTCGAAATCGTTTCACGGATATTCCGGCTGTAGACGTGACGAAGCCCTTGAAGGATCGGCGAGTCGATTCGAAAGAGCGCCCCGCATCGGCGACAGCGCCGGAAGTACGCCAACCGATTTACACGAGTTACCGAACGCCAGATTTGTACGGGAACGCGAAGCCAAGCCTTGTGGAAAATCCTGGCACGTTGAAGCCCTTCAGACACACGATTCCCGTTGACAAGATAACCCCGGCGCTCTTGGATCATCCCAAAGAGATACCGATCTCGTTGGAGATCGCATCGACGAGTCCCGAGCCGGAAACGTCGGTCTTCACGGAGAAAATAGTTCCGAGCGCTATGACCTTGAGTCACGAGATGTCGTTGGAGAAGAGACCGGAAATGGCGCAGAGCATGTTTTCCGAAAAGATCGAGACTTTTGAGGAGTCGCACACGACATTGGGTCGTCCGACCCAGATGATCGATGACGGGAAAATCCTGAGACGTCCAACCACCGAAAAGTACTCCGAGGTCTTGAGTCCCGGTTACCAAAATGGTGGCAAATTAGTTTCCTCGTCGGTGATCCACACGACCGAACGGTCAGCACAGCCAAGTCCCACGGAATTCTCCAGGAACGCGACCTTCGTGGAGGTCGACGTGGTTTCCCACGAGCCTGGAACGAATCAAGATGGTCAAGCTGCAATATGGCAGACGAGCAACGCGGCCTTGAGTCACGAGGCCGGTAAGAAGATTTACAACGACACCCTGAAGGCGAACGTAGTCCAGGACGTTGCTAGCCTCGCTCCGGCCAAGAGCAACACCGGTATCGGGAGACCTTTGAGACCTAGACCCAAACTGGACAAGGACAAATCGACGAGGCTTCTGGACAAAGCTGCGGCCCAAGCTCTCGACGAAGACGTTGATCTCCTCAAGAGACTCTTCGGTCTTCAAGATCACGGACGTGTAAGACCCGCCGGAGAAGTGGAGGACTCCAGTACCGATCAAACGGAAGGATCGCCGATCAAGGACACAAACGACAAATCGATATTCAAGGAACCGATCGTCGAGGTCGTCACTTCGATCAGCACCAAAGTATCGTCGAAAATCAAGACCGACCAGGTCGTGCTCAGATTCGAGGTAACCAATTCCACTTCCGGTCCGGAGATTTACGATCAACGAGACTCGGATGCGGAAGTGCTTCGAGCTACCTCATTGGCCGAGGAAAATCGTGCTTTTCATCACGACCACACGAGGGACAAGAGTGCCGAGGACTCGAGCAGCCAACGATTGTTCCTCTGGACCGGTATGCGGCCGGCCCTCGTCTCCGAGAACTTGAAGACATCGCAGAATTTCGATCGCAGAAAATCGGGCCATGAGGATGACTCAGCGATTCTCGAGAAACTCAAGCAATTCGCTGAGGTTCGTACCGATCAAGATCCTGGCAAGAGGAAACGTAAAAATTCGACGATTACGATCGATCGTGCCGATCCGATCGGGCCAGAAAATGTTTTATCGGCTCAGAGCTTCGTCGATTTCGATGCGTTGAAAAAAATCGCCGACGTCGCTACCGGCCAACAGGCCATCACTAACAATGCCACCCACAGTTTCACACTCAGTCGCGACGGCGTACAAATATTCACCAAAGTTCTCAACAAAGCTGAGGAACGTTTGGACAAAAAGATCAACTCGACGACCGAGAAAAACGACGATTCGACCATTACGGGTAATTTACGGAAATTCCGTTTTAATAAAATCAAATAAAATCTCCGACCTTTAAGGGGCCAGTCCACTTTGAAGCCACGACAAAAAAGGCTATTTTCGCGATTTTTTTTTTTTGAGGATTTTATAAAAGATATGAATATAAAAGTTGTTGGGCTTGATAAACAAAGTCTTGAAATACATTTAAAAAAAAATTTAATTCATTTTTATTCATTTTTAAGTACAAAAACTATAGTTTAACGTAACGCCTCAAAAATAGGTGGGCTAGGTAGCTCCATCACAACTCGGCAACGGCTTGTCTGAAACAAAAAAATCAAAGTCCATTAGATTCAGTATAACACCAGCTACAAAATGACCCTCGGATATAAAATTTTGTCAAAAAATAAAGAAATGGCAGATGAAAAACGAAAAAAGTAAAAAAAACGCGTTTTTTCGCAGTTTTTCGCAACAAAAAAAGAGTAAAAATAAAAATTTTAAAACCATCGAGGGTCATCTTGTTGCGAATCATGTTTACAATGTGTGGTTCAAATTTCAAGAGAATCGGTTTATTAGTTTTAGAGATACGATGGAGCCAGATTTTGAAAACGTTGTTTCGAGAAAAACGCGTTTGAAGTTTATACTATGAAAAACTCTTACCTAAACTCAATCGGCAATTCCTGCACCGTACAAAATCCCTTCTGATTGCTCATCATCGTCGATTTCTTCAAGTCTTGCTTGCTTTCGATTTTTTGAAATGTCCAAAGTGGACTGGCCCCTTAAAGCATCAGTCTCCATCTATTGCACATATTGTCAGGAATTTTTTTTTTTATATAACAAAATTGATCTCCATATTTTAATCTTTTTATACATAAAAATAAAAGTTTCAAAGTACAAGAAAAAATTAAATTTTTTTTTTCAAACTTATCTTGGTTATCTGTCTACCAGAAGTTACCCCTGCTTTCACCTTGTTAACACGAAATATTAACTTCGGAGCATCTGAAAACATAAAGTCGAGTATTTTATTATAAACTGGAGTTGTAGTTATGACTAAAAACTTTTGCCCCCGATAAAAAAGAAAACAAAATGGCGCACTTTTAAATTTATCGACTGTTTTTTACAACTTAAAATTATTTAAAAATAGGATTAAATATGAATGAATATTTATCCCATTAGTAATTAATTTTTTTCTAGTGAAGTAATAAAATTAATCGGAAATCTGTGCACAGGTCTTTATTACATTACTAATAAACTACAAAAAAAATAATTTTTTCGTTGTGATTAATAACAAAGTGACGGCTGCAGAGCATTTCTCCATTGTGGTCTTTTTTTTTTTGGAAAAGTCGTTTTGAAAAACGTAGCTCAGGCAATTTTTTACCAGGAACAAAAAAGGCAACATTTTTCAATTATACATAAGAGCTACGTGAGTACGTGAGATTTTTTTGATATATTAATTTCTGCCAAATGCATAATAATAACTTCCATCCGGTAATTTAATACGAAAAAAAGTATCACATCAATTCACTCTAAGGGGACGTTCATTAATCACGTGCGCTCCAAATGGGGAGGGGGGAGAAGCTTGTGGCAAAATTTCATCAAACCTCATTTAGGGGGAGGGTATTTCCTACCTTTCTAAAATATTTCCTACCTTCGCGTTTTGTGCAGAATCTTGCCGGGGTTTTCGTTGCAACGATGGCAAATGTTTGCCATCCGAAGGACGCTGCAACATGCTCGGCGAGTGTTCGAATTCCGAGGACGAGAATAATTGCACGTGTGCCGATTTTCTCAAGGCGCAACTTCTTCACCAGAAGATATGCGACGGAACGGCCGATTGTTGGGATTATTCGGACGAGAACGATTGCGGTAAGTGAACGACACTCCTAAAGCTCTCGATATCGATAATTAGATCGCGAAAAGAAAACCATACGTTCCTTTTTTCGTCCGATTTACCGATGAGCACGGAGCACTGTGCAGCACCGTCGCGGTGATCTTCAATATTTCGATAATCGATATATTCAGTCTATGCATAAGTCCATAGCGAAGATCGAGTAAATTTCAAACGCAAAATACTTACCAAAAAAAAAAGTGATTTTGATCAACTAGATATGTTCCATTCTGTTCAATGACTTTCTGCCATCTCTCCACGAGCTTTATTAGGGTAGACTGGGTGCGGTTGTAACAGTTTTCCGTTGATCGCCCATAACGTTGCAATTATAGTATAAGACGTGCAAATAAAATGTTTTATATTAAGGCCTTAGATCACTCTAGGATTTTCCTAGAGTGGCCTATTTAATAAAAAAAAAAAGTTTTTTATTAAAAAAGCAAAATTTCGCTTTTTTATCAAATTCTTTACGATTTTTTTTCGTCCCAGTACACACTTTTGAACGTGACTATTTTTTGGCAATTTTTTGGTCGTCGAAAATTAACTGCAATGTTCGGGGAATTTTTTTTCCTCGCTTTTTTCCATGTTAAACTTCAAAAGGATATTAAAACCTACATTTTTATTTTTTAGAAAGTCTCGTACGATTTTTGTTTCGCCCCAGTATTGCATTTTTAGTTTAAAAAAGACATGTTTTAGAAAATAAAGGCGTCATCGAAGAACTATAGGATTTCAGAGGAAATTTTAAGAGGGTAAAAGTTTACATAGGTTCATACTAAAGTGGCTAATATTTTTTGAGAATTTTTTAAAAACATTTTTGGATGGTACTTTGATGAGTGGATAGGCTCCCCATGGAAATTATGGGGTCTAGGACAATATATTAAGAAAGGAAATATGTTTACATTTTTATTTTTAATTGACTAGAATTTCTTTAGATTTTTTTTATTTTTGAAAATTAAAATAAAAAAATCTGACCCCGGTGCAATGGTCTAGTGGTTAGCGTGCTTGCCACTAAACCTGCGAACGAGGAGGTCCCGGGTTCGAATCCCAGTCGCGTACATTTCGTCGTGAAATGTTTCTCTTCGGCATTTCGCGGCGAAATAAGACTAGTTCCACGACTGGAGGGCGAACTTGATGACCGGCTGTATTGGTATAGGTTTTTCCGCAGTTTCCCTATACCCATGACAGAAATGTCATGATGAATATGATACAGAGGGGGAAGTCGGCTGCGGCCGCAAGGAGGGGGGGGGGGGAGGTGAAGACAAAAGGAGTGTGGAAAAGGAGGAAAGAAACATTCACAGTGGAGGAAAAAATAGGTAACAAACGCGAACAGCGTGTACCTTAGGAAAAAAAAACATTAATAAAAAAATCTGCAGATATTACACAAAGTGCAACTATTTCATGGCATTGAAAATGTAATCAAACTTTTCGGGTGATAAAAAAAGTACATGCAAATAATATGAGTTGCTCTCTCTCTCTCTCTCTCTTAATATCCATCCATCCATCCAAACCAAACCAAACCACACCCCAACAAACCCCAACAAACCTCAACAAACCCAAACAACCCCCGAAAAACTCCAACAAACCTCAACAAACCTCAACAAACCCAAACAACCCCCGAAAAACTCCAACAAACCTCAACAAACCCCATCAAACCCCAACAAACCTCAATAAACCCCAACGAACCCCAACACACCCCAACGAACCCCAACAAATCCAAACAAACCCAAACAAACGTCAACAAATCCCAACAAACCTCAACAAACCTAAACAAACCTCAAGAAACCCAAGAAACCCCAACAAACCTAAACAAACCCCAAACTTTTGGCCGGCAGTGTACATGGAATAAAGTCATTACTACTACTTGTTAATTTATTGAAATGAAATAATTTAATTGTTATTCATTAATAACATTAGTATACATTCTATGATAAAATTAACTAAAATGAATTGAAATTAATTAAATCAATCAATCATTTTATTAAACGTTAATTTTGTTATTTTTATATCCCTGAAGATTGGTGCTCCGTTGGACAATTCGTGTGCGGCAACAGCAGAACTTGCGTCGATCAGAGCAAAGTATGCGACGGCGCGAAGGACTGTCCGAGCGGCGAGGACGAGAAGAAATGTGCTGCTCTGATAGACGACGACGACGACGACGACGACGACGACGACGACGACGACGTCTCGACAGGAAGTATTCACCAACAACGAATCTCAACGTCCCTGGAATTCGTAACCGAGACAGGCCACCAAGCGGAAAGCTACGAGTCGGAGGAAGGACATCGAAGTATTTTTCACGACGATTCGAGGCGAGAAAGCGAAGATCTCGAGACCGGAAGTGCCGATGATCAAGAGGCCGTGGAATCGACGATACTCGAGACCACGACCTTTCGAATCGTCGCCGAATATCCGGAACATGCAAAAAATTCAAAAATCGTTGCACTCGGTCGCGAGATTTCATCCAACACGAAGAATCGCAACAACGGAAATTCCCTCGATCGTCGTGGTTCCGACAATTTTTTGGAACCGGGAAAAACTCGCAACGAGATAAACAGCTACAGCGATCGTGGCTTTTTGAGCATTAGGAAAAATGGCAAATGGGGAAAGCTCTGTCTGAGCGGTATCGATCATATTCTCGAGGAGAAGAGAACCATATGGACCATCGAAGATCTCGGCAGAGCCGTTTGCAAAGCCATCACTTATCAGTGAGTAAAAGATCGAAGAAAGAGAAAAAAAACATTATTTTCACGCAGCATTTCTTTCACTTTAAAAGAAAAACGAATTTCTTTCACTTTAAAAGAAAAACGAATTATTCTCATCCAGAATTCTTTGATTTTTACGATTTTTTCTTCTCTCGAAATATCTTTCAAACAAGGATTGATGTGAGACGAGAAAAACGATTTTCGTGCGAAATCATCCTGTAAAGTGTGGAAGATATAAGAATTTTTGTGGATTTTTTTTTTTAATGTTTAATCTTTTTTATACGATTGTTTTCCTCGAAATATCTCGATTGGACGAAGGGAACAAATTTCAGGCAGAATTTAATGGTGCAAAAAATATAAAAGAAACCGAACGTTTTTCCAGTAGATTTTCTTAGTAACTTTGAGACCGAATTGTGGCATACAAGATATAACTCAAAGAAAAGCATTGAAAAAATTCACTAAACGAAAAATAAAAACAAAAACCCAAACAAAGTAGACAGACGTTAAAAAGTTGGCAACTTTTCGATAAAAGCTTTCCAAAAATACAAAAAATCCGTAAACATCGAAAATATCGAAGAATTAAATATTCATTAATATTGCAAATACCGGCAAAAAAAGAAATATGTAATTTTTATAAAAAATCCGGCAGTTTTCTTATTTTTCTTTTTTCATTCAAAGTATCCGGACGAGGTTTGTACGCATAATTTAAAATTTGCCATATAAAAGCTTTACGACAAATGAAAAATTGGGCTGCGTTGAAAAATTACCAGAAAATTGATTATTCGACAAAAGTAAATAACAAGCGGCTGTAAATGTTTCCAGGGATTACGAGAGAGTGGAAAAAGTGCACGACGAGAGATCGTCCCAGGATCGCGTCTATTACAGCCTCTTCTACAACGAGAGACAGAGCGAGAAAACAAGTCTGACGTTCAGGACTTCCGATTGTCCGAGCGGCGAGGTTCTTCGTGTCAAGTGCAAAAATCTCGAGTGCGGTATTCGCACTCAGACAACTTCGCAAGCGAGGTAACGAAACACAAAAAAAAATTGGTGCGTGCAACTCAATGCACGTGATACACGGAGAGAATTAAATGTTAAAAATTACCGTGCAGTAACGGTAACCAGATGACATCCCTGAAACTTCGCTTATTATTACTGAGTAAAACACAGATTTTCACGAAAATGAAATAAAATTTCTTCTTCAGATAGAAAATTTTACCAGATTTTCTAGTAAATTTTGATGTGTAACAAATTACGCGAAACTTCAATTTAAAAAATATATAATATCAGCGAAATTTTACTGTGCATTTTATTATTTTATGCCTTTCAAAAATGTCTATAAAAAGTATCGTCTTTATAACAGTTATTTTAAGATTTATTATAAAATTTAATGAGTGTTATAGGAAAATGTATTGTGCTCTCGGTAAAAATTATCGTGCGCGCTACCCTTCTTGTATAGTAAAATTTTAGCTACGTATTTGAAATTTTCTGTAACGTGAGTTGAAAAAAAACTTGTCGCATACGAATTATTATGCTTTTCTCACTTGTCACCACATTGAAATATATCACGGTAATTTTTACCGTGAAATTCACGACAAAAATTGCTTTTTAATTCTTTCCGTGTAGAAGTAAAACTTCTTTGGTATCCTTTGTGCACCTAAATTTATAATAAATAAAAAATAGTAATATTGTGTATCTTGTTGTGGCGGGGGAGAAAGAGGGGGCGAGAGAGAAAGAGGGGGCGAGAGAGAGAAAGAGAGAGAGAGAGAGAGAGAGAGAGAGAGAGGGAGAGAGAGACTGCTATATTAGATCGATCGTGATAAACTTTATACCATAAATTATTTAGTCAACCTATTTGTACTGGTTTGCCCTTATAATAGTAAAGTCTGATAGTACCCGTGCGGAAAATTGGCAGGGCATCCCTAATAGGATTCGAGGCCTTCAAAGGATTGTTGGTGGATTCCATAGTAGGGTTTTCCGTAAAAGCGCCGGACCGGGCCCCTATTAAGAAATGGTAGGGTAGGTTGGTTGACTAAAAACTATGTCTAAGTACGGAGACAAAGTAAGGGTCTTTAAGGGGTGTAATTGTCGAGACCCCAGATTTCCTAGACAGCGTTTGCGGTAACAGACGTGCCTCTGCCATTGTTATCTAAAGAAAAAATATTTGTTTCTTAAAGTAGGTAGCTAAAACTAGTATTTATCGAAACGGAATTTAAAAATTTTTTCGGGTCATGGCAGTCACTGGTATAAAACAGGCGATTTTTCCTCTCAAAATTGTTCAATACTTATGATGAAAAAAAACTATGCCAGGTATCGAAAAAACGGCTCGATAAGTACTAGATTATTGTGTGAAGCATCACCGTGCAAAACTTGATCGCGATCGGTCGAGTAGTTGCGGAGATATTTCTGGTACCGATATTGAAAGCAGTGTTTCGAGTAAAACGCGTTTAAAGTTTTGAGTAAACTTTACACTGAAATAACTGGTTTATTTTAAACTTACATGAAATCGTCGATTCCCGGGCCATATGACGGATCTTCCTTAGATGTTGACGCTTCCATTAGGTCTTTTTTTTTTGCTGTGTCAACCTCATTCATAGTCAAACTCATGGTCAAAACAGATGACAAAGGCCGCATCTACCTGCGCCCCAACCGTTAGTCCTTGCTCACCCGGTCAGTTACAAAACGATATAACTACGTCATTACTGCGAATTTCCTTATGAAATTTTCAGGGTAGACACTCAAAGGATAGTACTTTCGAATGAGCACCTTTTTGACCTACCCACGTGTATCCAAGCCCTTAATATACTTTAAAGAAATGCAAAAAAAAAAACGATTTTTTCCAATTACTAGACTAGAATACGGCCTTTAGGGGAGCAACATTGAAAAGTAAGAAATAATTTGCGTCCTTGCAGAATCGTGGGTGGCGGTAGTTCCGAAGCGGGCAGCTGGCCATGGCAGGTCGCCCTCTACAAGGAGGGTGAATACCAGTGCGGTGGTGCCCTGATAGGTGATCGTTGGATTTTATCAGCCGCTCATTGTTTCTATCGGTACGTACGCCCGGTTTTTTTTGTTCTCGCCCGCTGGCAGGCCCCTCGTAATTGAGCAATATGTGGAAAATGACCGATGAAATTTCGATGGTAAAGTGCCCAGAGTGAATATTGGGTGGCGAGGATCGGCGCCACGCGTCGTGGAAGTTTTCCGAGTCCTCATGAGCAGCTGTTAACCCTCGATCAAGTCTCGCTTCATCCGGAATACATAGACAATGGATTCATCAACGATCTAGCTCTGCTGAGACTCGAGAGATCGGTGACGTTCAGCGATTACGTCAGGCCGATTTGCTTGCCGAGCGCCGAACCGAAGAGCGGCACAACCTGCACCGTTACCGGTTGGGGACAATTGTTCGAAATCGGCAGGATATATCGTGAGTCTCAATTTTGACAGGAAGACAAAAATACTCGTTACGCGCGTCATTCGGATTTTGTTTTTTTTTTTTCCCCGACAGCCGATACCCTTCAAGAGGTCGAACTTCCGGTCATATCGACCGAGGAGTGCCGACGGAAGACTCTCTTTCTTCCGCTTTACAAAATAACTTCGGGGATGCTGTGTGCCGGCCTCAAGGACGGCGGTAGGGACGCTTGTCTCGGGGACAGCGGCGGGCCCCTCGTCTGCTCCGGACCCGAAAACAGATACACTCTTCACGGTAATTGCACTTTTGGCGTAACAATAGAATCTTTATCGTCGATAAAATGAAAATAAAAAGGAAATATATGATTGAGGAATTTGATAAAACTAGAAAGTAGATAACTCACGAATTAAGCGATATCAAAAATGCAAATTACATGAATTGATTGAAAGCAAATTAATAAATTCAATTAATTAAAATAGTTGAAAGTGAATTAATAAATGCAAATGAAATGAATTAAATTGATTGAAAGCGAATTCATAAATGCGAATGAAATGAATTAAATTGATTGAACAAATTCAAGAAATTTAATAAACCATGGGCAAGGATGAGATGCGAGAATATAGGGGGAAAAAAGGAATAAGAGATATAGGGACAATAGCTGTCAAAGTTGAAGGGGAGGGAAGAAAAGTTTGGAACATATTTGTGGCTGTGAGGCGGTCAAGGCAGAAATTACAGCTCAAGTAGTGGAAAAACTCGAAGAAGTTCTGGAATAAAAGGGGGGGGGGAGGACTACAGCAGAAAATAGAGGAACTGGTTAGGAATAATCATGTCAAAGAGTTATGCGGGTACTAAAAGAATTCTAGGCTTTGGTAAAGCATGTAGGGCAAAGAGAAGGAAATGGCAGTGTATAAAATGTTGTGGAAACGAAGGCACGTTGACATAATGTGTAAAAACAAATGTAAAGGGAAATAATATCTAAGGAGGAACTATGTGTAAACACCCTTAAAGGGTGTTTACACATAGTAAAATCCTACACATGGTTCCTCCTTTTCCCTGGAAATAAAACTACTAAAACTACATTATAGTTTTATAAACAAATTTTAAAAGAAACGAAAGAAAAAATTAATTAATGGCGGAGAAATCCGTGCCGATGGTGCAGTTTATCTGTCTGTCAGGCATAGCACGAAAAATAAAAAACAATCTTGTAAAGGACGGTAATAGCAAAGGTGTAGCATAGGGATAGAATTTGTTTATAGAAATGACAGCTGTTTGAAAAATAAAACTGATTTTTACCGAAAATTTTGAGTTTTAGAAATAAATAAAAGACGAACGCTGCATCCATTTTGAAAAAAAAAGGCTACATCCTAGATAATATTATAAAGAACTAGGTTCTACCCGCGACTTCGTCTGCGTGGATCTCGCAATTTGTGTTAAAGTACCCCTTAATGGATTATTATTTTTTTAACGCTGTCATACGTCATTCAGAATTTAGTAAAATATGTGATATTATATTAGATTCTATTCGATCTTGATTATATTTTAGTCCTTCGTATTCTATGAGAATTAAAATTTCATTAAATTTTTTTTAAAATAGTATAATTAGAAAAATATTAGACGTTAGATTTTATCAAATTTAAATTATATTTGATTCGTTGTATTCTATAAGATATTGAATTTTGAATTACCTTAGATTTGGCACGAATGTTGTAATTAGAAAAATATTAGATATATTTATATTAGCTTTGATATTATATTATCATCTGTTTTAATTAGATTTTATTTGTTTGTATCCTATAATAAGAATTATATGAGACTGATAATTTCATAATTGAATTAGATTCGAGCCGAATATTAGAATTAGAAAAATATGAGATGTATTTTTCATAGCCATACAGCGTGATAGTGGAACAAACATCGGGCATACAGATTAGAAAAATATTAGATATTAGAATTAGAATGCAAAGTATCCTATGTGTGATAAGCTATCTACATTTTTATTTGATAATTAGATTACATTTGAGTATATAATATTATAATTAGAAAAATATTAGATACTAGAATGAAAAGTATCCTATGTCTCAACCCAGGCTATAAGCTATTTTACATGTTAAATTTCATTGAAATCAATCAAGCCGTTTCGGCGTGATTGAGTAACAAACAGACAGAAATTTCATAAAAATCGGTTGAGTCGATCTCGAGATATTTTGTCCACCAGCTTGAAAATCGTATTTTCGGGAAAAATATAGTCCCGCCTCAGCGTCTTATCAAATATTTTTTTATACTACAATCTAAATCTATCTGAATAATCGGAATAATAAATTTAGCGAACAAAAAATCAATTTTTTGAAAATCTCAAGGTGGCGTAACCCTATAATTGAGCGAATAAAAATAATTTCAATAATTAAACAAATTGAAAGGAGTAAATAAACCAAATGCACCCAACTATTCGAATCAACTCGATGATTCCCACGAGTCAAATGAATTCGATTAATTCGACGAATCAAACGAATCAAATCAATCGAATTTCAGGTATCAAAACACTTGGACGAATGAAATGAATACGATGAAAAACGTACAAACGATAAAAATGCTTTACCACAGGTATAACGTCGAACGGTTATGGTTGCGCGAGGCCGGGACGACCAGGCGTGTACACGAAAGTGCACCATTACATCCCGTGGATCGAGCGCACAATGTCGAGATTGGATTCGTCCTCGTCGGTCCCGGTATGCAAGGGTCATCGATGTCCGCTGGGCGAATGTTTGCCGATGTCTCGGGTGTGCAACGGATATCTCGAATGTTCGGACGGCAGCGACGAGCGCGAATGCCCGAACGGAAGTCATCGATGAGGCTCCGCAATTAGAAATTATATTAGATTTAAAACGAACAGGGGGGGGGGGGAAATAACGAAAACGTCACAAATAAATGGCCACTTACGCTCGAACGTACGTGCGCTCGCGTGCAATACACGTTAATGTATAATACTTGAAAAAAAAAAAAAAAACTAAAGACTGTTTAACGAGAAAGTAAAAAAAAAGAGAGATAGAACTAACATAGTGGCCAAGTATCGCGGTACAATGCAAAAAGACAGTGCTAAGAGACCTCACGTGCTAAAATCTTAGTCCCGTAGTTCTTTGTGATACAATTACTTATTTTTATTCTTGATTTTTTTTATTACTCTTACGTCAAGGGAATGCCATTCAAGAAACTCCGATTCGCAAGAGGTCTCGCAGCTCCGGAGTTTCGTTGAATTGCAATCGAGACCTGGCATTTTGGTTTTATTTTTCTTTTTTTTTTTTTGCGTTGTCCCAAATATTTGAGAAGTTGCGCGAGTGTTAGATTTGTGAAAATCGTTTTGTTTTTCTTACGACTTTCTTATTACGATCGTGGGATGAAGTTTGCCGAGCTAATTTGTAATTGCCAACAATAATATATTAATACTTGGCGAATTTTTTTGTTTACAATTGTATAATTGCAAAAAAATAACATTCAGGCTTTTTGCAGGTATTAAAAAAAACGTAAAATTATTCTTACAATAACTCAACTATTTTTTCACTGAATTTTTATAGATGCTTTTATATCCGGCTTCGAAAATTCAGTTTAAAAAAGGGCAGTGAAATTATTCCCACGTGAGTTCAATTTTCATTAAATTTTCCACTGTTTCGTGAAATTTTTACGTGTTCGTGAAAGCGAAGATAAAAACGTTTTCACCTATTTCCGCGCTCGATTCTCCAATGGGTCGATATATCGCGAATAAAAAAAAAAAAGAAAAATACAAACGGTTCAACGAGAGTCGTTGTAAAATCTCAATGCCACGTCGTCGATACTTTCTCACTGTGTATGTCGCTGCTGCGTCGACAATCGCAATTATTACCATAATTATTTTTTCATTTCCTTATAAAAACCCGCAACCTTCAACACACACTGTATATATAATGTTAAAGGAAATGAGAAAAACAAAAACATTGTCTCGTAGTTGATATGTGAATAAATGAGAATATTCTCGAGTAAATCTGACGTGTTGTTCATTTATTTATATCACGTGTATGACTTAATTTTTACAGATTTTTTCTTCGAACTTGAAATTATATTTAAAATAGAAATATTTTCGCGGTCTTTGGTGGTTTTGAAAGGATCGGACGCAAGGTTTCAGAACACCGAACGACAAGTCTACGTGAGTTACGTAACCTCTCAGAATAGCAGAGTTTACGATGGCAACTGATAAACAGCACATACGGCACTGCATTTTATACGAATTCCAACAAGGAAAAAAAGCTTCTAATGCACGGGAATCAATTTGTAGTGTTCTTGCTGCCGACGTTGTGTCTTATGAAACGTGTAGTTATTGGTACAAACGTTTTAGAAGTGGTGATTTCGATCTTAGTGACCAGCCGCGCCCTGGACAGGATACGAAGGGTGTGCTTTATTACGAACTCCTGGAAACTGGTCAGACGGTGACGGCGGAACGCTACAGCCGACAATTGAACAAACTGAGCGAAGAACTTGACCAGAAAAGGCTATTTACTGGGCAAGGAAGCAGGCAAGTCATACTGCTGCATGACAACGCTCGACCTCACGTTGCTCGCGCGACTCAGAAGACCCTCTTGAACTTGGGATGGGAAGTTCACCCGCACGCGGCATATTCACCTAACTTGGCCTCATCCGACTACCATTTGTTCCGGTCAATGCACCACGCCTCAGTGGATAAACAGTTCAAAACGCTGGACGATGTGCGTAAATTCGTCGATGACTTTATCGCCTTGGAGCCTGCAAGTTTCTTTCGCGACGGCATTCGTATGTTATTTGAGAGATGGCGCAAGGTCATAGAAAACGATGGACAATATTTCCAAGATTAAGTTCGTTGTTCTCTATTTTTTATATTCAATAAATTTGCTGAAAAATCTGTAAAAATTAAGTCATACACCTTATTTTTATATATATATATATATATATATATATATATATATATAATCCGAGGGGGCCAGGCCGATGACCACGTGAGTTGGCCTGGAATGCCCCATATATATATATATTATGATTTTAAGTCGAAGATATATATATATATGCAGATATTAATTTTTGATAAATAGCAGTGGCAATAACCGTTATAAAAAATATATAAATAATCATGATTTTCGGTGACTGAGGTGAAGAATTATTCATCAGGAGTGCATTACAAAGATGTTTTTTTCTAAGTTATTACAGATCCGTTAGATTTTGTAGACAAACCGAAAAAAAAAATGTCTTCACAGAGAATGAGATTATTAGAAGATTTATTATTTATTATTAGGAAATTAGAATATTTAGTTAGACTTAAATATTAAAATTAAACTTAGATATAAAATGAGAATGAATAATCACCAGGTTCGTAATTCTTTTTTTGCATTCATTTATTTACTTTTTCTTTTAAATATGTACGCTAGATAAATTACTTCTAGGATTAGCATGCGACAGACGCGAGTCATTCGGAAGCACCCAGTTCGCGCTCACAAAATCTCCGAGTCAATGTTTCAAAAGTTTCAAGCTATTCCGTGACGTTACAGAAATTACTTTGCCGTTTTTGCCGTTGTTTTTTTTTTTCAATGTAAACTTCGTTATTATTATTACTGATGTTATTATTTCATCGTTATTATTATTATATTATTATTATTATTAATCATGCACTAATCGCGAGGACCATCGAGGCTTGGACAAAAGTTTTTGTTGGTTTTTATTTTTTGCTCTCGTCGCTATAAGAAACGGTGTAAATGTATAAAAGTCCGGGCCTAGAAGGTTGAAAACTTTTGTCCAACCGGAGAGTAGTGAGAAAATCGTTTAAAAAAAAAGAAATATAAAAAAGACGAGCTATCTGACTTCTCAAAAAGAGAAAGAGAGAAAGGTCCAACGAAACGTCTCCCAAATTCGATTCGGAATATTCCGATTATGTTCGCTCTTTAAATTCATAATTTTCTTTATCGTCCTTGTGCTAATACGAATGGTCGAGTGTCAAAGAAGAATAATTACTGATGGTGAATTAGTCGCAATCAAGAGTGCGCGCATGATTTTTGTTCGTCGAAGAAAAAAAAAAAAAAACGTTCGATTAATTCACGTTCGATGAAAAATTTCGCCGAGACGCCGGTGATGATAAATAAATATTATGTGAATAATAATTTCACGAATACAACCCATCACAAAATGTAATATCGCTAGCGAGTTCGGATATCGGTGGTGACGTTTTTTTTTTTCTCGTTTTAGGCTATCGATCGGAAGTTTTTTGTTTTCTTTTTTTGTTCAGCTTCATCCCTCGTAGCACGGCTTTTATCCCAGCGAATCGACAGCGCACGTGCTCAGTCCATTGGAGCTGATGGTCGTTTTGAATTGCTCCGGCACTGGATGCTCCGTCTGAAAAAAATATAATAAATAATGTGACAAATTCGCAAGTGACAACAAACGCGGTCGAAATAAATAACGAGATGAGAATTTTTTAAATAAAAATATTGACCGATGGAGTCTGTCATCCTGATAAACCACTCTCTTTTCAGGGATCAGTATCAGTCTATTTTCGTGAAATTTTCAATTTTCTAAAAACATCAGTTTCGTATACTATATAGCTGTAGAAATACGGTAGAGAACGTTATTTAGGTCGGAGTGGCCGATAAGGGGCTAAAAAGAGTGATATAATAGAAGCGTCTCTGCGCGCTCAGCGCGCAACCGCCGTGTCGGGCGTCCAAAGCTCGGAGAGCAGAGATCCGAAACCGAAAATTCCATGAAAGTGAAGCTTTTGAAGAAGCTGAAGGAATATTGTATGAACCAGGCATCGCTGATTGAGGGTAAGAAGCTTTTTTTAAGGCTTTATATACGCGAAAAATTTCAAAATTTTTAATTTTTAATTTATTTTTGACCGCCAACCCGACCGCCAACTTCAAAGCCGTTTTTCCACGATTCACTTTTTTGAACCTTGTGAAAGTTCTAACTCTTGAACGAAGATTCAGATCGCTTTGAAATTTTTACAACATATTCTTAGTATCATCACCTATCGTGTGAACCACAGAACCAAAAATTTCAATGACACAACAAAAATATAAAAAATAAAATACCGACAGAAAATTGAGTAAAAAAATTTTAAGTTTCGAATTTTTATTATAATAATTTTTTTTAAATAATATTGTTGGTTCACACTGAAGATACATTCATTATGCAATTATAAATATGTTCATTTTTTTTTCAGACACCCACATCGATGCCGAGAACTTTCACCATCAACGCGCGCGCAAAAAAAATACATTGCTTTATTATGTTATATCTCCACCATTCGTTAATATTTCTGATTTTTTTTTACATATATTTTTTTATATAAGGCCTTAAGTTTTATGTACATTTTTAGAAGAAAAACTTTAAACGCATTTTTCTCAAAACAACGTTTTTCGACCTTGTCAACATCATTTTGGAAAAACAATTGCACCGATTGGGCTCAAATTTACAGAGATTATTCTATGCATGTATCTTTTCGATCCTTACAAACGGTATAAATATTCATAAATATTTAACCCTATTTTTAAACAATTTAAGTTGTAAAAAACAGTCGAAAAATCCAAAAGTGCGCCACTTTGTTTCCTTTTTATCGGGGGTGAAAGTTTTTAGTATGGGTCGTAACTACAACTCCACTTTATAATAAAATACTCGACTTTTTGTTTTCAGATGCATCCAAAGTTACAATTTCGTCTCGAAAGCAGGAGTAACTTCAGGCAGCCAGGTCACCAAGATAAATAGAAAAAAAAATTTAATTTTTTTCTTGTTGAAACTTCTATTTTTATGTATAAAAAGATTAAACTATGGAGATCAATATTATTATGTAAAAAAAATTCTTGAAAATATGTGCAATAGATGAAGACTGATGCCTTAATCAAAGATAAAATCAAACAGCTTATGGACTCGTTGGTGAAGGCGGGAGTGTTATATGGGGTGGAAAAGGAGAGAAGCGGTAGAAAAGCTACAAGGGAGATACGTAAAGATGACGATCTTTACGTCATTATTTATGGAAGATGAAGGCGGATAAACGAATCATTGAGGTGGAAGCAAGAAGACGAGCAAGTGACAATATGCTATAGATAATGGACATGAGAAACGAGAGAAGTAGCCAAAAATTTGCCTAAGAGAAGAAATCAACAATATATTAAATGGCAACAAGTTGAAATGGGGAAGGGAACTGTTGGAAGTTGGAAAAGGAATGATCCTGAACTTGATGAGAGGTGGCGGAAGTTTGAAGGAAATCGGAGAAATTTTAAAAGAAGGAGTTGAGCAGAAAAAGGATCAAGACATCCTTAGGAATGCCAAAAGGAAGACAGCTTAGGAATAGATGATTATTGGGAGTACAAGAAAATAAAAGGAGAAACGAAGGAGATGTTGGCAAGAACGAGATGTTGGACCATTGGAGGGGAAGGAAACAAGGACTAGGCAGATACGAACTGTCGGGCACAAGTGAAGACCCTGGTACATTTACGTAAATGCGAAAAAATCAAGGAATCAAACAAAAAGAAGTGGTAGATGATCTGACGGTATAGGTGAATCGTTTTATTATTTTATTTTAATTTTAAGTTTAATATATTTCAAATGTTATGACATAATTTGAGTATAATAGTCACAAATATTATTTACAGATAAAAAAAAAATTTGTTCGTGTTCCAGGTAAAAAAATTGCAAAAACTATCCACATTGCGTTAAGTCTCGCCGAGTCATATGCGAAAAGTACAAACTGCGATTCTGCACAGATTGTGTGACAGTCGACGAAATTTCTCTGAGTTCTTCATTCGGTCCGGGCTGTTCGACTTTTTAATACGAAATAAAAATAAAAAGGTACTTCAAATACAACATTTCGCGATTTTTTTATTGACTTTTCACATTGCTAATTTTCGAATATTCATCATTTTCAATGGCCCAAATAAATATACTTTTATAACCGAACACAACGATAGTATTTTTTTCAGGTAGTCTATGTTTTCTTCAAAACTCCTTCTGGAATTTGAAAATCGATTAAAGGGTTGAAAAAATACAAATTTTAATTTAAAGAACGAGGTTTTCGCTAATTCTTTCCGTTTTTCAGTGTTTAAATGGTTTTTTCACTAATCAAATGTTAATTAAAGCAGATGTGTCGCACACCATTCTCTTCGTTATGAAAAAACGAAGAACTTCACGTAAGATAATGTTCATTTATCTCCGTAGGACCGGTTTTATTATCAAGAAAAGCGTGGGGTGCATATACACCCCAGTCAGGCGTTTGAAAGTGAAAAAAAAAAAATAAGTCATGAGTTCTAGGCATAATAATGAAAATAATAATGATGATGATAACGAGACTAATTATAACAACAATAATAACAAAATAACCGGTGTACTTCCGAAAAGTGGATACCGAATTTCCGAATGAAAATTTTAGTACTCACGTAATCTCCGTTTCCCTTCGGCACCATGACGTTCATCTCGCTGGATTTACTGCTGATGATAGCAACGTCGAGGGAATCAGGACTCAAATACATCTGGCAACCGTCAGTCTTGTCGATCGATATAGTTGGCACTTTGTCCAACACCTGCGCGACAGAAAAACAGCGGAGAAAAAAAAAATTAAACAAAAGAATCTCGACTTTTCTCGTCAATGACATCTCATTTTTTTTTTCTTCTCATTTTGCGACCCTGTCAGTGTCACGAGAATTTAGAGATTTTTTTTTTTTTTTCGTCAATCCGCATCGATGACCGTCCTCTCGCGAGGCATCTCGGATTTTTATCGCTACTTTTTTTAATCGCTTTTTTGAACCGATTTTTTGCGAATCGTGAAGAAACAACGGAGGAAAGGAAAAAAATAATGCGCTGGCAATTCGGTGAGTCTGCAAAACCTCTCGAATTGTCACTCGAAGTTTCGAAGTCGATGGGAATTTTTGTATTTCAATTTACCGGATATTGCGCTGGGCAAAATTAGTGTCATGTGGAAATATTAAGAGGGGAAAAATGAACGCTAATGAAAGATTCGATCAGACCGATCTTTGTCGAATGGTCAAAGTCTGACACGATTGGGAACACGCAGGTGGCAATTTTCAGCCTATCCGAATGATTTGCGAGTTCGACTGGAGGGAATGCCCAACGGCGATTATAAATTACGTGTGGTCGGAGATTGTGACGGACGTGGTCGAATGCTTGACCAACGAGTGGATGATGTGGAGGGTGAGATATCTTCGAAAAGCAAAAATCCCTTCGCGATTCGTGAATCAATTTAAGTAAAATTTAAGGTATTATTGGATGGACCGTCGGTCAAAAAGTTGGCCCAAAATGGGCGAAACGTGGATTTACAAGTCTAGATCATGCCGTACATATTTAGCCTTACAATTTTTTTCATTTTTACTCTCGTCGCTATAAGAAACGCTGTAAATGTATAAAAGTCCGGGCCTAGAAGATTGAAAACTTTTGTCCAACCGGAGAGTGGTGAGAAAATCGTCTAAAAAAAAAGAAATATAAAAAAAACGAGCCATCTGACTTGTCAGAAAGAGAAAGAGCAAGAGTGTCAACGAAACGTCTCCCAAATTCGATTCGGAGTATTCCGATTATGTTCGCTCTTTACATTCATAATTCTTTTTATCGTCCTTGTGCAAATACGAGTGATCAAGTGTCAAAGAAGAATCATTACTGATGGTGGATTAGTCGCAATCAAACAGCTAATTTAATAATAAATGAACACTTAGAAATGTTAATTTCACACCTTTAATAATAATTGAAGTCAAATTCGACTATATTGACGTGTGCTTGACTGAGGTTTTGTCAGTAAATGTTCAACTATCCAACAACAAAAATTTCTCAATTTTTAAATTTAATTAATACGATCAGATCATCTTATTATTATATCTTATAATTATCCATCTAATAATTATAATATTAGATGTATATATAATCTTATAATATAATATTATAATATAATTATAATATTATATTATAAGATCTAATAATTATATCTTATAATTATTAGATCATCTTATAATTATCCAAAAACTCAATATATATTGAGTTTTCCAATGATTGCTATTAATTCATCGTTAAAAAAAGGCAATACTCCTCATTACTTCAATTAATTTCCTCGACAATTACTCATTGTCAGTCGATTTATTTGAAACTTAACATAATCAATCGCTTGATCCTAAATCTTTATGATATAATATTTTTAGTATTTACGGCGATTTAGTTCCATTCGTTTTTCAATCGCTAACGTCCGCAGAAGCTGTTTTCCCATAAGCTACCGTGTTAAATTCATATCTTTATAGCTACTAAATTATTTAATGAAAAATTCAAACATAATTCATGTATTATTATTCTATAAAGAACTATCGTTCCTCAAATTTTCAAAAAATTTTGCGATTTCTTAATATCCATCCAGTAAAACGTTAAGAAAAAGTATTAATCTCTTGATATTTTTTAATGAATTTTTAAAACAATTTTTTTTTTGCATATTTTCGAATATATTTTACACGTGCGAAACATTAATTCCAAAAGTCTTCGGCCCGTCGATAAATTGAGATATCCAAACAAAAAAAGGTGATAGCAATGCTATTCGTCTGCACCCTTCTCATCCACACGATATACTCGAAAGCCAAATTGGTGGACGAAACGACCACGAATCGCGACAATCTCAACGTCGTCGGCTGCAAAGTTCAGGATCTCGAGCTCAAAGTCAACATACTGACTTATAAGATGCAATACGGCACTTGGCCGTTGCCACGACAAATACGTGGCTCAGGTGTCGAGAGGGAGCTCAGAAATGTGAGACTGACACTGACGAATTCGAACGATCGTAACGCCTGGCTCAAACACATGTTGCTCAGGTAACTTATCCCGTTTTCTTATTACAAAGAAAAGCAGCGAACGGTTTCGTCACTATGGATGGCAAAAATCAATGGCTCAAAGAAATACACGGAAGTTGTGAATTAACTGATTGAATTCTTTCGTTTGGATTTATTTGGGATTCCTTCTGGAGGAATTTATTTCCCTTTTTTCCAAAGATTTTTATCAACTGTTTTTCTTCATGACTACGCATGTATCTTTTCTGAAAAAAGAAAATATATAAATTGCAATTTTGAAAGAGGTTCTTTGTATACAATATTTTTAAATGCACTAATGAATTTAAAAAATGACACTTAAGAACGGGCTGGTTAATTTTTAAACGGAAAGATTATTCATTTTTTTTGCCGGTTCTTTGTCAATTTCTTTTCTTCTTTTATATATATTTTTCCTTTTACATATATATTATATATAAAAGGAAAAATTTCACTCTTTTATAAATTCACGTATTCCCATATAATTCTTTATTCAGTTCATTTTATTTATGAAAAAGTATAGAAACTGGAATAGTTATGACTATTAGATCCGATTGAGAATATCAATATTATTATTAGTGAAAAAAAACTCAATTTTGCACAAAAAATCTTTTTCGTTAATTTCAGCACAAATAAAAAATAATTCAATTAGCATTATTATTAATTAGCATTATTGGAGATTAAAATGGAGATATATAGCATTATTGAAGATTAAAATGATAAAAATCTTCTCAAAAAATATGATTAATTAGAAAAAAATAGAAGGAAAAATGGGCCCACGATGAGACTAGTCTTAAAAATTATAGAATGGGTTACTCTATTTTAGAAAATTTTTTGAAAAAAATTGCATTTATTCTTCAAAAAAATCCTTTCTACTTTCAAAGCAAAAAATACGTGGTCCAGTACAATTGATCATTTTTTAAATATTTTTTCATGAAAGTATGATCCAAAATTTGATAAATATATATATTGACATTTATCGACATCTCAATTAGTTCAGAAGTTATCAGTGTTTAAACGTTTCCAAAACTTCCGAATTCAACATTTTTTGGAAAATTATAACTCCTAAAAGAGAAGAGATAAAAATCTAAAAATTGGTGTGGATATTCCTTTCATGCGGTACAATTTTACAAAAACAAAAAATGATCGGGATGACGGGCTAGGTGAAAATTTTTACAAATTTGTTTTCAGCTATTCCTGCAGTGAAAAAAAACCCAAATCCACTTTTTACTCGTTATCTCTCGTTTTTTTTCCTAGTCCCACAGAGAACGCAACGTGCGTACCTTACGCGAAGATCGGGCCGCGTTCGGTGCGTTGTCTCACGAAGCTCATAAATCTCGAGACAAAGTACATGTCTTCGAGATTCGGGCGAGACGCTTCGCCGCTCTCGCAAAAGGAGCGTCATTCGTCGAGCAGCGAGAGATCGATGAAGTACGCGACGCGAGAGTCCAAGCGTAGCCTCGTAGTCACGGAGGACGCGAAGAAGGACGCGAAGAGCGAGAATTTGGGGGTGAGACGAGAGAGTTCCGCGGCGCGCGGGTGCGCGAAGAGGCCGACCAGTTGGAGCGAAACAGGAGTCTCGAAGTGTCGCGAATCGTCGCGAACGCCGACGCGAAATTCTCAAGACACGTGCAACGACAAGAGAACGTCGAGGAAGTCAAGTCGCCGCGACGAGACCCCGGAGGAACGCGTTAACGCTACGAGCGAGACGCTCCAGGAGGTGCGAAAAAAACTTGACGAGCTTCACAACGTATTAAGAATTTACGGCTCGGCGAGTGGCGGAAACGAGCAAGCGGGAGCGACGAACAAACACTTGGCCGAAACGATATTAAGGTAGGAGACGAATTGTTCGAAGGTGGAATATATCGCTACCGTGGATTGGGGTTACTTTGATAAAAACTTCGTTCTGTTATTAAATTCAAATTACGAAGTTCCTGAAGGCGACCGAAAGTTTTTTTTTTACGGTTGGCAAGCCTGAATGTCTCTTTATGTCATCACTCAGACGCAGCACGAAAGAAAAGGTTTAAGTGACCGTGAAAAATATTGGGCGAAGTAAAAAGTTCTGAGCGTTTTCCGCTAGATGTCTTTAGTGAGCCATATCTCACGATGTATACATCGCAACGAGTCATACTATAGGGCGATTTAAAGGTGACATTACGCTTGAAAAAAAAAGTTCTTTGACAGTTTTGTGTTTGGTGAAGCCAGTTGTGTGTTACAGCGTTCCAAAATGGAGGTAAAAAAAGAGAAATTACGATACATTCTTCAGTACCACTACGACCAAGGTGAAAAAGCGGAGCAGGCGACCAAAAAAATGTGTGCTGTTTATGGAGACAATATAGTATCGAATGCAACAGCAAAGCGGTGGTTCCAACGATTCCGTTCTGGTAATATGGACGTCGAAGATGAGGCACGCTCTGGTAGGCCAATCGTCGAAAATGTCGATAAAATCATGGAAATCGTCGAGTCGGACCGGCATGTGAGCACTTATTCCATTGCCCAGGAACTAAAGATTAGCCAGAAAACCGTTTGGAACCATTTGCATAAGGCTGGTCTCAAGAAGAAGCTCGATGTATGGGTGCCACACGAATTGACGAAAAAGAACCTTTTTGACCGAATTGATGCCGGCGATTCTTTGCTGAAACGTAACGAAATCGACCCATTTTTTAAGCGGATGGTGACTGGCGATGAAAAATAGGTTACATACGAGAACAACAACCGAAAAAGATCGTGTTCCAATCGCGGTGAGCCGGCCCAAACGATCGCCCAGCCCGGATTAACGGCCAAGCAGGTTTTGCTGTGTGTTTGGTGGGATTGGAAGGGAATCATGCACTATGAGTTGCTTCCATCGGGCCAAACACTCAATTCGGACCTTTACTGTCAACAACTGACCAGATTGAAGCAGGCGATCGACCAGAAGCGGCCAGAATTGGCCAATAGGAAGGGTGTTGTGTTCCATCAAGACAACGCCAGGCTGTACACATCTTTAACGACGCGCCAGAAGCTCCGAGAGCTTGGATGGGAGATTCTATTGCACCCGCCGTATAGTCCAGACCTGGCACCAAGCGATTATCACCTTTTCAAGCATTTGCAAAATTTTCTTGATGGTACGAAACTGGCCTCAAGAGAGGCTTGTGAAAATGAGCTGGTCAAGTTTTTTACCAATAGGGACGAGAACTTCTTCAATCGCGGAATTATGAAATTGCCACAAAGTGGCACAAAGTGGACAAAGTGGCACAAAGTGGACAAAAGTTATCGAACAAAACGGCGCATATTTGATCTAAATCGGATAATCCTATGTTAATTTCATCGTCGAAATGAAGCGAAAAAACGCTCAGAACTTTTTACTTCATCTATCATCAAAAACGTAAGTAATGTATTTAAACTATTCTTTATGCTCGAATAACTTAAAAAATAACAAGTTGAATGTTGCAGTGACGTGTTTTTTTGTAAAAATCACCTTGTCAGATGTTTATCAAACTACACCATTATGCTTTGTTGTGTGGCATATCCTCAAAAACAAATGTTATGGGCGGCAGTTGTTTCGTTGGGGTATCTTTGATCGCTTCGACCGGGTAACATTGATCATTGATCAATTTCACCCCACGTATTATCTACCACATATTGCTAGTCTCGGAGTATTCTCAGTATTCTCGGTCGTGGCAAAAAAACGTACAAGTACGTTTACCAAATAATGGAATTAGACCCTTTACTAGTGGAAGTTTTCATATCAGCTGGAAGTAAAACAAGATTCAAAAGAATTCAAGGAGATGTATCGGAAATCGATAACATTGATATAGTATCATTCTTGTCGAAACCTATCGATACAAATGATTATGTTGAATTCCCATTTGATATTAATGTTGCAGAATTAGAGGTTAAGAAATGTTCCTAATACAATTTGATGTCTTTTGGTGATTTAGATTACCTAGGTAGACAAAAATCTGTTACCTACGTTACAACTTGTTTTTTCTAGTTGTTTAATGTTTCGAAGTTTATGGATGTGTTACCGCATAAATAATTATAAAATACCAGTTGTTTATCAATAAAGTTGATTTTGAACAGTAAAGGTGTAATATTTGTTCGATCAAAGTAACCCCAAAACAATAAAAATCGTTGTAACTTTCGATCCCGTTGACCTTTTTCTTTTCTCCTTTAGGAAAAATGCTCCTTCTTCTTCTTTTATTTTACTTTATTTACGTTATTGTACTTCCGATTCTCATTAAGAAAAATGCGGGTATCAAAGTAACCCCACTCTCAGTATAACTTTGATCACGACTAATAATTTTTTTCTCATTTATTTTTTAATATTTTTAATTGTAATTTGGAAGATAAAAAGACTAATAAAAGTTGATGTTTCCATTTTAAACCATTTTTTTTATGCTATTGTTTAAAGAGATATATTGATTTTCATTTCAACATTGATCACAGTAACCTCAATCCACGGTATGACAATGTTCAAACATCGCAATTACGATATCTCGAAAAAAAAAAAAAAAAACAAATCGTCTCAAGGGATCTAAAGAATATCGGCGACGATTTGCCGGAGAGCGAGAGCGACTCGAAGCCTCGTGAATCGTTGCGTCATGCAGAGGAGGGACCGAAGGATATCCCGGTTAAGGAGCACGAGGAGACGACGAGCGAGTTCGAGCAGTGTCGCAGCGACTTTTCCTCGTCTTCCGAGATCGAGAAGATTCGGATAACCGAGGAGCCAGAAATTGCGAAGATTCCGGAAAATGGAAAATCTAGCTCGAGCTTATCGACTAAAGATGGCCCGAGTCAAACGGATCCGCCGAACGATCAGTTGGAAAAATCGACGAGCGACGAGATGTGCTCGGTGCTCGAGGAGATGGCTTCGCCGATTTCAAGCACGGCCGAGACATCCAGGGACAGCGACACGGACGAACGATCAAACGCGATACTGCTCCGAGAAGCGTTGAAGTTCCGGAACGCTCTTGTTTCGCGCCTCGAGCTGGAGAGCAGCGACCACGTGGCCGTCGAGGCCGCAGACGAGGCGTCGCGAACAAAATTGGCCTTTCAGCCGAAATTCCTCGACATCATATCCGAGGAGCATTCGGCCGGAAGTTCGACCGAGAAGTCGACGAGGGCGCGAGAGTTCCTAGGAATTGGAAAATCCCCGACGACGTGCCGGGAGGCCGCGAGCTCGGCTCTTGCTTTGGCCTCGTCCTCGGAATACTTCAGCCTCAGTAGCATCGATTTAAAGGCGATAGTCCCTCGCGGCGAGGACGACCACGAGGAGGCGAATTTGCACGACGATCTGAGCGACTTGGTTAATCGTAGCGTGCGAAATATTCGCGACTACGTCGAGGCATTTTCGCGTTTTCAGAACGACGCAATAGCCGAGACGAGGCGCGCCATTAACGACGAGGACGCCCGTGTGAGCCTGAACGAAATCTCACCACGCGAGAGTGTCGACAGTATCACGCGTTTCGTCAATACCCTCGCTATAACGATAAGCGAAGAATTGCCACGGGAACTTTCCGAGCCTGCGATATCGAGGCTAGCCCGCCTCGAGAATTCGGACGAGGATTCTCATGAGACTTCCGGTTGCACCCGAGATTTCGAGCTCGAGCGTCGTCCAGGCACGATCTCGCTCACCGACAAAAGTGACTTGACTTTGGAGGAGGGACCTGGCTCTCGGGTATACGATACGATCCACGAAACCGTCGACTCCGACGAAGCCTCACTCTCGTCCGAGCCTTCCTGCAAACAATTGTTACGCGATTATTCGGAAGGCACGACGAGCGACTCGATCGAACCTTCGAGATACGTCGACACGAGTCTAGCGATTATCGAGGATGTTAATTCCGCGAGACAGGAACAAGATGCTTCGCGTATTCTCGACAGTCCCCTCACCGGAAGAACGGTCATACGGGCGACCGGAAGTTCCATCGACAATCTCGGCCTCTCCACGAGCCTTGAAAGTTTCGACGAGACAAAAAATCCTCGCAACGACGATACGCAGGAAGTAAATTTGCGCGACGAATTTCTAACTCAACAGTCCAACGTTGTACAGGAAACGAGCAGTCTTTACTTTACCGATCAAGCCTCGTTTCCGGATATCGAAACGAAATTTTTCGATATTCCCGATGAACGTTTGTCCGGTATCGAGAGCAACGCCTCCATCTTCGATGACACTGATCTTTCCTACGAGAAACCGGAAGTTCGAACGTATAATGAGAATCTCGTGGATAGACCGGAAGTGGAACTGAAGTTCGAGAACGACGCTGAACTTGAAGTCGAATTGAATAGCGAGGCTTCTAGCGAACTGGAAGTACAATTTGAGTACGAGAACGGCGGTAAACCGGAAGTAGAGGCGGAGCGTCTTGCAGTCCAAGCGGAAGTTATCGAGGCACCGGTACGCTCGCAAATTGAGAGTCTCGTCGGGAAATCGAAAGTGTCGGGAAGCGACGGGTCCAACGAAAAACCGGAAATGCACGCGAAACACGAGAATATGCCGGAAAATTCGGACTTAAGGAGAGAAAGTAAGAAAAGCAACGTGATACCGGAAGTGAGACGGGAATGCGAGATTTTTCTAAATGAAAAACCGGAAGTACACGCGGATCACGAGAATCTCCCGAAAGATTGGAACTTGAGACGAGAGGATAAAAATCGCAGTGTTGCGACGGAAGTGAGGCGAGAACGTGAGCGTATTCTCACGGAGAAACCGGAAGTACCGCCCAAACGTGATTCTCTCAACACGCCGACTGGTGGACGTGAAACTTCTCCCGAAAATTCGACATCCTGTGTCGCCCCCGGAGCAAATTCTGTTCCGAGCGAAACGAATCTTCACCAGATCGGTTCGAATCTGTCGGTGGAACCCTCGGGGATTTACGTGGACGCGAGCAGTCGTGAATTTTTCAACACAAGCGGCACGTGCAAATCGGCACGTGGCCCGTGCTCGTCGCCCCTTCAACAGCAACAACGCTCGATCACTCGGATGTTGCCGAGGCGAGGCTCGTCCCTCGACATCGTCGAACGATCGACCAAGCGACCCGAGAGAAGCTCGAAAAATCGTGAAAAAATTGGTAAAACGTGCGGCCAATCGGCAAAATGGACGGACATAACGATCGGCGAGGCGAGCGGTAGCGGTCTCGAATTACCAAAGAGAAGAAGTCGTTCTTACGCAACACCGCGCAAGTCTGAGAATTTCCCGAGCGGCCGCGACGACGTCCCGGAGTCAAACGAGACTCGTAGACTCGTCGGAATACGGAAAAATCTCGAGGCTGGAAAATGTCAAAAGAAAAACGAAAAATCTGGCTCGCCCGTGCGTTGCGCGAGTTCCGATCCATCGCCGAGGAACAATTGCATTGACGGCAACGCGGAGGAAGCTAAACCGGAAACTTCGAGAAGCGAGAGTGGAACTAGGCCTCGCACGACCGGAAGTAAGCCTAGAGCGAGCGGAAGTCGACCTAGCGGGAACGGAAGTCAAGCTTTCGCGACGGAATCTTCTTCAGCCGCAAGTTCGAGCAATACTTCGAAAAATCGTGTAGCCAAAGAGACTCGCAGAGATGAAGCGGACGGCGAGACTGCCATCAAGTCCGAGAGATCAACACTGGGAAAAAATATCTCGCGATCGTGCATCCCCGTGCTCCGAAGTCGTCTCGAGGCTGTACGAGGCCACGAGAAGAGAGCCAAAAGTCCCGCGAGATGTCCCTTGACAATGTCGACGAGTTCCTGGAATCAAGAGAATCGATCCGCCGGCGTATCCTCGATCCTCGTGGATCCAAAAACCGAGGGAAGTCACGCGAACGAAAATTGCCCTAACGAGTCCAAACGGGACGAGGATCGCTGCTCCACCAATGATACGGAAAAATTGCCCGATCGTCGTACCGTTATTTACGTGAATATCGTGACCGAGCGCGAGCAAAAGAGCGCCACGAGGATCGTAGATCCAAAAAAATTTCTCGAGTATCTCAAAGATCGCGAACTTAAGATACAGAGTGTACAGGATGAAGTTGCGAAGGACAATAGAAGCGAGATCGGCGCAAACTCACCGAGAATCTTGACGGTCGTTTCATCCGCGGTGGACGAGAGAATGAACGACGGTGGCGCCGCGCCACGTGGCTCTTGGTCTCTCAGAGTCGAGAGACGCGAAATCGAAGTCTCGGCAAAACCCTCGGTCATCGACACAAGCACTTCTATCTCCGATCTTCCGGAAACTCAATCGCTCGTACTCGAACATCCCAAATTTCAAATATTCGAAGTACCCAAAGAACTCACGAAGGACGAGTACATCGTTCTACTTGAGACCCTCAATCGTGATCCCAATCTCGAACAACTGCGCGAAATGCACAATTTGTGCGACAAACTCGGCCTCGGCTTCAACGAATGAATTACCGGCCGAGCACTTCACGCTTCGTCGACCAAGGAGACTCTTTTTTTTCTACGATTTTTATCGTCCTCGAACTTCGTACGAGGGAGACAGAGCGATACCGATTTTCTTTCGCGTTTTTTTTTTCGAGCACTCTTGCGGTTTTTACTCGATACGAATTTCCGTCCAATGTGTGTTTTTTTTTAATTCGCTGCGTTGCCAAACGGCGCACGCGGCTGCTCTTCGTCGAGAAATATATTCGTATTTGTGAACCCTTTCGCGCTTTGTTCCCTTTTTCACCGTTTTCGTAACTCGAAATTTGTATTTTAAGGTAGATCTGTAGTTTTGTTCAAATCTTAGGACAATCTAAATTTCAGGAATTGCCGGAAATTTAAGTATGGGGTAGACACAACGTTCATAGAATGATGCCCAAATTTTCAATTCGATTCACCGTTTAGTTTATAAGATAGTTGCTATTGAATGTGGATCTTTTTGTACACGATCGTTATACCTAACACATAAACCGATAGGACTTTGCTTACATTTTTCATTATTGGTTCTTAACAGATCTTAGGATTTTAAAATAAAAACACTCGTGTATGCGGTACTATTGTGGGATTAATTTAAAAAAAATAGCAATTTTTGACTGTTTAGTTTCGGAGATATCGACTTTTGAAAAGTGTTAATTTTGTTCCACACGGAACTCGGGCACAACCAGCCGTGACGAAATTGCAACAGTGTACGATGCAGCGAGCTAATTGGCGCGTGGCAGTGTTGGGCGTTAATCAATTAAATTTTCAATCAGTTCATTAATTGACTAAAAAAGTAATTGCAATTAACATTAACTGCATGTTGTAATTAAGGGCTTACATACACCTGAATAGATCTACCTTGAAAATTTCTTAAGGAAATTCGCAGTAATGACGAAGTTATAGCAT
This sequence comes from Ophion ventricosus, assembly GCA_963932345.1. Classification (NCBI taxonomy): domain Eukaryota; kingdom Metazoa; phylum Arthropoda; class Insecta; order Hymenoptera; family Ichneumonidae; genus Ophion; species Ophion ventricosus. The sequence continues at coordinate 7,951,607 of OZ010724.1, forward strand.
TTTGTATCTGACCGGGTAAGCAACGACTAACGGTTGGGGCGCACGTAGACTCGGCCTTTGTCATCTGTTTGACTATGAGTTTGACTATGAATGAGGTTGACACAGCAAAAAAAAAGATCTAATGGAAGCGTCAACATCTAAGGAAGATCCTTCATATGGCCCAGGAATCGACGATTTCATGTAAGTTTAAAATAAACCAGTTATTTCAGTGTAAAGTGTACTCAAAACTTTAAACGCGTTTTACTCGAAACAGTGTTTTCAAAATCGGTACCAGAAATATCTCCGCAACTACTAGACCGATCGGGATTAAGTTTTGCACATTTATGCTTCACACAATAATCTAGTACTTATCGAGCCGTTTTTTCGATACCTGGCATAGTTTTTTTTTTTTCATCATAAGTACTGAACAATTTTGAGGCGCAAAATCGCCCGTTTTATTCCAGTGACTGCCATGACCCGAAAAAATTAAATTTTTAAATTCCGGCCCGATAAATACTAGTTTTATCTATCTACTTTAAGAAACAAATATTTTTTTTAGATAAAAAATGGTAGAGGCACGACCGGTACCGCAAACGCTGTCAACAAAAACACGTCCCAGGAAAACGACTATAACTTTTTTACCGTTTGAAATTTTTAACCAAATTTTAACACAATGTAGATAAAATGTCATACTTTAAAATGTATACCACGGTTGTTCATTAAAATTCAGTTTTAAACGCAAAAAAAAATTCTTAAACATAACCTTACTTTTAGCCGTTTCAGGTGTGTATGTAAGCCCTTAATTTATTTGGATTAATCTATGTTAATTGCAACTAGCAATTAAAACAATTGCAATTAACTTTTTCAGTTATTCTAAGAAACAATTAAAACTAACAATTAACCTATTTAACTTTACAGATAACAGATACGACATGTTTGTTTGGGTGTTGTAGGCTTACACAGCGCCCTATACAATAATCGATTTTAATTGTTAGTTTTTAATCAAATACACCAAAAACATTGAAAATTGATTAGTTTCTTATTGGGGAAAGTCACAATTAACGATTGATTAATTGTTAATTGCGACTACAGCAATTAACAATTAATTAATTGTCAATCGTGAGTTTTCACAATTACAATTAATTAATTGTTAATTATTATAGTCGTGATTAACAATATATTCATTGTTAATCTTTAGTTACCCTAGCAATTGAATTTTTCCCAACACTGGCGCGCGGTATAGTCTAGAAACTTGAAGCGTGTTTTTCTTCCAAGTTTTAGTAATTCTGAGAAAGATTTGAAATACATTTATTCTGTCAACAAATTCAATTTATTCAACTCATGCATATATATTTTTTTTTAATTTACTACTTTTCACACCATAGCCTTTCCGCTTTTTACAACGAACCATCCTCAATACAACTATAACTAAATTATTTCATTTAATTTTAGCAGCATTCGCTCGACACATAGCTGTCAAGCTTTCAGTCTTTTGTCACGCACGATTGCGCTCTCTATACGTGTAGGGGACCTATCCATGCACGAGCTGTGATTGTGTAGGACACACAGAGTGTACAAGCTCTGTCAAAAATTTACAACAAACGGCATCATATAGGCATTGGATGTTACTATACGCTGCGGCCGAAACTTTTGACTCATGCGAGTATCTACAGAACGTCGTGAAGCGATGGATAAATTTGAAATTATGCGAGGGCGGGGGAAGGGGTGAAAAAAAAACAAGAAAAATGGAAGATCGGCAATACTACTCGCTAAAATCTGTAATAAATTAGAAAAATTATAGTAAATCGATAATATTGCGATCATTGCGAAGTGGCAATGCTTTCGAAAGAAGCGAACGCAAAATCGCGCCTAAACTCATTAGAAATGAAATCACAGGATTTTTAGTAAAAAAAAAAACAAATGCAACAAGCGACAATCGTCCCACTGTGAAAGGATCTAAAAAATAATAATTTAAAAGACCGATAGTATCGCAGTCAGCATTATTTCGCGGCATACGAAGGGTCATTGAACTCTGAACATATCTCGCACGAATTATCAACCAGAATTTACGTGGGACAAAAAAAATTGCGGTAATTCTGTGAATATGATTTTAAAAAAAAAGCAAAAAAACACTATTACAGCGTATTTCCGCCGAGGCTCTTTTCCGCGTTGTACCGAAAGAGCCAAAAGGTGAGCGTGGCAAAAAAACAAAATGGGCAACGTTTGTACTCGCCTGCATTTGTACGCTTTGGCAGTTGACGAACTCGATGCTGGAGACGACGGAATCGAATACTACGGAGGATTTTCGACATGAGTCCACCACTATCGAATTTATTTTCCCCTTGACCATCAGGGTACTGTCCTGACAGCGGAACATGTAAACGACGTTGTTCATCTCGGCGTTCTCCACAAGCAAATCCCTGTTGCCCTTGTGATATTCCTTTGAGCGAGAGAAAAGAAAAATGGGCATTAGTAGGATACACCGATCAGTGAATGAACGGGGACCAGTAAATGGACGAAAGCTGATTTATATTTAAAATAAGTAAAGAATATAAATTGTCGATAAAAACTCGAATCACTATAATTTAGCAAAACATTCACAGGTATTGATAAAACCAATTTCTTAGTTTAATATCGAATTTTGACGCCACGCGAAATTTTTCTAATTTCCGGTCGAATTAATGTATCAATTTTCAAAATTCGATATTTCAAAAACTATTGCGATGCGTCGAAAATCGTTGAAAGGGTTACGTGAGTTTGAAATTTCAAAAAATCCATTGTTTTAAATTTTATTATCTGATAGCACAATATGTCTGGAATATTCTCCCAAAGTTTTAAATCAATCGGAGTAAAAGTCTAGGAGAGAGAGAGTCTTTGGGAATTCCCCCCGTTGGGAAAAAACCGGTCGGGAGCGACGGAGGTATACGCATTTTCCTCAAAACACTATTTTTGAAGTCGGTGGACACGATTTCTCAAAAACTAATGCAACGATCTTATTGAAATTTTGCACACTTCTTCAAAATAGCATTGACGAGTAATTGAACGAAGGTTTTTTTTTCGATTACAACTCATTTTACAAGGCTACACGTAGTGTAAATTGTACCAAAAAATCGAACTATTTTGCATACAACTCTGCCAAAAATTCGAATTTCAATTTTTGTTAAAATCCTTCGTTCAATCACGAGCTATACTTATCTACTAACAGAAAAAAATTGGTTTTTTAATTTCAAAAGTTGTGCAAATAAAACTCTACTGATTGATTGGTTTTTTAATTTCAGATAAAGCTATCATGAATTATCCTGACCATCACGAGGACACTTTTTTTGGGTTGGGAAGTAGGTGAAATGTCGATTTTCCGTTTTGCAATCTCGCAGAAAGTCAAGTTAATTAAAAGCTTGTAAAAAAAAAAAGGTTTAATCGAGAAACTTACGACGAGCCATTTTTTGCCATCGCGCGTGAATACCGGAGGTTTGTCGATGGGCGCGTTAGCGGGTGGCACGTTTTTGAAAGTGCCGGAGTTACTGGTGACGGGTGTCTTGAACGGAGCCGGTCCGGTCCTCAGGGACGAATTTTTGTGGGTCTGCATGTCGGACGTGACCTTCTTTAAGCTTCTCGTTATGTTCTCGCCCTGATTGATTTGCGCAAAAAGGGCGCTTCTGTCGTCGTTGACATTCGCGGTCACGTCACCGAGAGGCATCGAGGGCGGCGGGGGCGGCGGCATACCACCAGGCGGCGGTGGCACAGCGCCGGCTTTTCCCCAAACCAAGCCAGTCGTGTGGTGCTTTCTCACGTACTCCTGGAGCGCCGAGAGCGTCTCCACCCAAGCGTTGCACCATTCAACGTGCCTTTTGTCCCTAGATTTGGGGGAAAAAGAAGAGAACGATGGAAGATAACGTTTTTTTTTTGGGGGGGGTCTTTTTTGGATTCGTCGAGTGTAATTATCGCGCCTCGGTGATACGAAAAATTACTCACTTCTCTTTCCAATCCTTCAAGACACGATTGGTGTAGAATTGGCCCGCGTCCTTCATCTCCTTGACGTACGGGGCCGGTGTCGGCGTAATCGCTATCCATCCGAGAGCCGGTATGCTCTCGCTTATCGCCGACAAGTGATTGAAAAATTGCGAGCCACGATTCTTGTCGCGGTAGGCCGTTATCTCCTGAATCGTCGCCGAGGTCGGTCCGAATAGGGATTCCTGCTCGGACCGGTTCGCCGGTGACGGACGACTCGACGCTGTTTTTATAAACTGCAATTGAATTCTAAAAAGAGAACAACGATAATATGAGAATTTGTCGTGGAAACGTGACATTATTGATTTCAGTATTTTCACAAATCGAAATATGGCAACGCTTTCTTTTTTCTTCCGTTCTAGCTCCTGTAATTACGCTCAAGGGCATGTACAAGGTCAACATAACCTCACAAATTTTCCAACCCGGTTTTCTCATAAATGGTTAAGGTTTTTTTTAGGAAAAACAAAGCATCAGGCACTGGAGAATATCCTGACACAGAGCTTGACAAGTTTCTTTTACCCTAAAAATTATTCATCTTTGAGAAATCTTGGTTCGAATATTTTAGCTATCTCTCTCGCACTCATATGTCACGTGTTACATCTTCTACTTCGCCTTAAGGTAGTCGTCTCGCCACAATCACGTTGAAAACTTTAGTATCCGCTCAATCGATGAAAGTTTCGAAATATTGCGAAATATCGATATAATGTAGCTTGTACATCTTATCGGGATGTAAAAACTTATAAAGTAATGATGAAAACGCCTAATATAATGTTTAGCCTAAGCCTCACTTTTGTATCAGACTATCCATTCCGGCTTCTGATACGTAGATACTCTGCGTCTACGGATATCCACACACTACTGTAATCTAGTTCTAGTTTGCTCCAGTCGCTTCGTGGCGCTCGCGTCGCTAGACATTGCTTAATTTAAATCACTATATCTCCGAAACTGGACGGTCAAAATTCATGTTTTTTTTAATCCATTTCGTCATATGTTCCTCTGTAAGTGAGAATTAAAAAAAAAATCTGTAGAAGAGTTTCGAAGTTATTGCGTAAAATGTGAAATTTTCCAGTGCTCCCCATAAAAAAACGTGTAAAACCGTACAATCTTTGATTCCCAATATCCCAAATATACAACGGTGAATCCTTTTGAAATTTTGCAGGTAATCACTTAACAGTGTCCTAACTTTGATTTGCAACACAGATTTTGTAAAAAAAATCCAAAAATTGACCAAGTTGTGACGTTTTTTTTGTTTGTGAAGAGCCAGCTCACTTCGCTACGGCGGCCCCGCTGCGATTTACCCTTTTTCCCGAAACTGTTTTACGAAACGTAAGTCGTATCTGAAAATCTATTCGTCCGATTCACTTCAAATTCGGACAAAATATACATTTTCTTTATCGTATGAGCAGATGATTTTTTTTTGTTCATTAGACTTGGACTGTGAGGCGAAAAAAGAAAAAACAAAACTCACGCAAACAATTTCTCGACGAGTTTGCTGTGGGTAGCAACATCGCCGCCGATTTGTTGGCTGAGCTTCAGATAATCGTTGACCCGTCCAGCCAACAGATCCTCGTAACTAGCGATCGACATTCTTTCCGTATTGTTAGAACTTCTCGCGGCCTCGTTCGAGTCCGTTTTCAGCGTTGGCGATTCACTTCCGTTCGTCGAACGATTCGATCTCTTGGGCGATGGGGTTTTCGTCTGTACCGCTGTTTCCTGGGTCTGTGCGATCAATTTCGTCGGTACGCTCTCCAAACGTCTCGTCACGTTCTCCAATCGGGTCACCAATTCCTCCAAATGTTCCTCCCGGTCGTCAGTCTCGCAGCCTGTCGTTGAACGAACGAACAAAAAAAAAATCAGAATGATCTCTCATTAATTCTCGATCCAAACGGTTGGCGTAATTTTTATAATTATTTTTTTTTTCAAATTAGAGTGGTATGGGGAGAGGGAGAAGGAGGGGAAGAGATAAAGCGAGATTCATTGATTGCATTTATGGCGTGATTGAATCGTGGGGTAAGAAAAAAGTAAAAGACGAAGAGAGAGAGAGAGATGGGGGGGGGGGGGTAGAGAAGATTCAAATTGAAAAATGAATATAAATACAAATTTCTCCAAATGCTTTGATAATAAAAGATTGCCCTATCAATAAGTACGCATCTACTACCCATTTCCTTCCGGCTGCATTTCATTCTATATATTGATGGACAAATATCACTGCAAAAAATGCTGTCCATCTTTAAGGGATCATGACAGTGTAAAATTTAAAAAAAACCGATTTTTTTTGTTTATTTGCATTATTCAATACTATAGACGGTTATAACAATGGACCTGGCATCGCCGATTGATCGTAAGTAGACAATTTATATGAAAATTCTGCACACGAAACTTTAAACGCGTTTTTCTCGAAATGGTACTTTTCAAAAAGGTGTACACGCTGAAAGGAAGAGTTTTCAAGCTATCCGTCTCAAATTTTGACACAATATTCTCCACGCCATTCTTTATCTTGCTGTGGAAGCTTTTTAAAATTTTTTTTTGAAATCTTTATATTTTTTTTAACGAAAAACTGTCGAAAAAAAAGGCTATATTCGATACTTATTTTTCAAACCGCCGCCATTTTGTCAATTTTTATTTTTTTAAATTCCACAGCAAGATAGCGGCTTTCATACTGATTAATAATCTTTTTACCAATTTTGTTTCAGATAGTATTTGCGACCACAACCGTGTACACGGTGAGGACTCCTTTTTTTAAATACATTTTCAACCGTTAAAAAAAAAGTAAAAAATAAATAAACGTTTAAAAATGTATTTTCTGTTGTTCATAAGTGCTTTGATTTGACATTAAAAAATCAGACTGATAAGTGTATTTTAATCGAAAAAAATATCGCGAAAATCAGCTATTTTCGACCCGTTACATTGTGATGATCCCTCAAAAGATGGCGTTGAAGTTTGCATCGTTGAAACGCAACGATAGTTCTTCTTCACATTTTAATGTCCTTATTTTTATTATAATAAAAGATATTTTATTTCGTAGATTTATATAGTAGATCGCTAAAAAAGTATCTTAAAAAAATGATTGTGGGATTTTTGTAGGCAAAGTATGTCAAGATAAATTAAAGGGATTCAGAAATATTAATTTTCATTGCGTTTCAACGACGCAAACACTTCAACCTCGTTTTAAAAGAGCGAATGAAGAATTAAAAAAAACCTTGAAAAATAATTTACGTGAGTTTTTGTTAATTCGTTGGATTTTGAACTGCTTGGAGTGTATCACAAATGTTTAACCCAAACAAACTCAAGTGTTTATTTTGGTAATCCTCAATGGAAAAAAAAAATATATATATATACAGCTTTGCTCAAAAGTATTATGCACTCTGTAAGTTTTCTTTCCAAACAAAAAATTGAATATCTAGGCGGAAAAAAATCGTAAACCAATTTACCAAATGGGGTTTTGAATCGGACGAAGCCAGCTTCATTTTGCTCTTTTATTTCTGTATTTGCGATTTTTTTGTACCCGGTACGGCATTTTGAACATTTCAGTTTTCTTACGATTTTCGCACTTTGCAAAATCGCGTGCTGGACTTTGAAAAAAAATAATCTCACTGTTTGGTGATAAGATCATGGAAAAGGTTTTTACGTTTTTTTTTTTCTTGTAAAACGGTAGTTTTCCGAAAAGCCGATAGCGGCGTAACTTTAAAACTATGAGGTTCGGAATATTTACTCTAAAGAGTAAAAAATTGTATTTTGTTATTTTGGAGTGACGCAATTTTTTAAAGACTCTTTTCCAAAATTTCTTTCTATCGCTATTTTTGGTTGATAGTCGACGATTTCATTCGTATCGACTACCATCTGATTCGTACGACGTACAAATTCAATTATGTATGTTTTCTCCTCTTGATATTTTCATTAAAACATCATTGTTTCCAAGTAACGGCAATAAATTAATAAGACAAATGACAAATGACTTTTAGTGACTCCAAAATGACAAAATACAACTTTTTAGTCCTTAGACTGAATATTCCAACCCTCAAAGTTTTCTTTTTTTTTTTAACTAAATAACTTTGCGAAAAGAAATCGGAAAAAGTTAAAAAAAAGACGAAACTAAATCTAACGGTGTCCTTTTCAAAGATCTTATCACTAAAAAGTGAGATTTTTTTTCAAAGTCCAGCACGCGATTTTAGAAAAGTGCGAAAAACGTGAAAAAATAAAAATAAAAAAAGCAAAATGAAGCTGGCTTGGTAAATTGGCTTAAAAATTTTTTTTCGCCAAGATATAACATTTTTTCTCCAGACAGAAAAATTACAGGGCACAAAGTGAGGGTGCAGTGCAAATATTTTTTGGCCATAAGTCCAAAAAATATGTGCACTGCACCCTCACTTTTTTAAAAGAGTTCGAAAAAAAAGAAGTTCTTGCAAATTATTTGATTCGCCAGTTAATTTTGAATATAAATACTGTGTGCTATTGTTATTGATATATGTGTAAAGTATTTTTGTGAAAATCCCCAGAAAACATTGTGCCAATACGTTTTTTTTTATTTCCTTCATGTATGCCTACGTATTTATTCACATATATATATATAATATTCTTATTCGCAATTACGTAAATGTAATGAAAGAAAAAACAAATTTCTCCATCCGTCTCTTCGATATTTTGAAAATTGAAAATCCTCTCACCAAAAGTTGCAAGAAGCTCGTGAAAAAAAGCTTTTTTTTTCGTTTTATTAACAATTGAACTGGGTATTACGTGCGGGTCAAATAATCCTTCGTACTTTCCAGAGATTCGACGAAGAACTACTGTGTTTGAGAACGTTAGATGCAAATTCGGATGTCACGGAGTGTGGCTAGAATATCCGGCCTATAAATAGATAGGGGAAGACGCGCGAAAATTGTGTAAAAGCATTATATGCCAAAGGGGAGGGGGAAAAGACGAGGAGAGAGAGAGAGAGAGAGATAGATAGAGAGAGAGAGAGAGATAGAGAGAGAGAGAGAGCGAGAGAGAGCGAGAGAGAGAGAGAGAGAGAGAGAGAGAGAGAGAGAGAGGGTGTCGTAGGCGTTTAAGAATCGCCTTCTTTCTCGAGAGATACATATCAAAAGCAAATATTATTCCAAGCTTATAATTCTTCGCACGGCGTAAATGATCGGGAACGATAGACTTCGAACTTCACTACTGAAACTGTACAGGCGGAGCTTTTTTTTTGTTACAATTTATTGCTGCGGGTTTTCGTCGGAAACTAAATTTTTTTTCACGCTCTCCTCGTCGCTTATCGCGGTCCCGTTTGTGACATCCTTAATTAGCGGGAATTCGCAAATCGTAATTGCGGTTCGTTTTGCACGCTTCGAGGGTGACGAATAACGAGTGCAATTTCCTCGAGTTTTATGGAAAATAAAACATACAATGAACAAGTTACCCTTGCACGTTAACGAATAGCCATTTTTTTCTTGCTTCTCAAATTATCCTATTTTTTTACGTAATTTTTCATTTTGTTTTTTTTTCTTCTTTTTTTGTTTATTTTTTAATATTTTTTCTTAACCACCCCCCCTCGCGATAACGCAAAAACGCCAACTGCCTTTTGCAATCGTTTCTTGAATGCTGAAAATTTCATGTTTCGTTGGATTACCATTTAAAAAAAAATCGGCCCCTCCTTAATTACAAATTCGTGTATTCGTAACTTTCAGGCATAAGCTATTAAGGTGAGAAAATAGACGGTTCTTAATTATTCTTGGAACAATAGTCGACGTAAATTCTCACGGATTCACAGACAATTGTGACAATGATAACAATTATGGCGAAGCGGACAATGAGCGTGTGTTAATTGGAAAAAAGCCATTCACATATATATATATATATGGTAATTATTTATTAATAGTACAAAATTATGCTCAAATAAAAAGACTAGAAAAAACATTAAAATGGCATAACTGCTTACTATCTTTCCATGTTCTCTGTATTCTTGTATTTTTTGTATAATTGATTAATAATCAATTATACGTATACATATATACGTATATACATATATATGGGTCATTCCACGGCAAATCGACCCCTTACCGGCGCGTCCCCTTTCGATTTGGCTGAAACTTTAATATGTTATTGTTTTCATCTTAAAACGCTTGTGTGATTTTTTTCAAATTTTTTAAAATAATCACAAATACGTAGTGAATTCTTGAAGAAATCGCCAATATTTTTTCTTCAAATGCTCATAACTTTCGGAAAAATGGACCGATTAAGACTTTTTTTAATTCTTTGTTTTGAAATGTTCTTTATGAAAAAAAATATTTGAAAAATATTCAAACTCATCTTCGACATGATTTTTTAACTTTTTGGATGAAAAAGCGATTTTTTCAGACTCACTTTTGATTCTTGATTTTTTTCTTTTTTTTTTTTTTGTAAAAAAATATGACAAATTTAGCAATTTTTGTCGCTAGACTCATCGTGGTAAGATTTTTCTTTCTATTTTTTTCTGGATTGAAATTTTTTTTTTTGTATTTTTTCCAAATGTCGCTGTTTTTTATGCTGAAATAATTTTAAATGGTTAATTCTATCATACTCAATACTTTTTATATAATATTAACTCACTTACAAAGTTTTCCAATTATATTAAATTATTTTTAAAGAATTATTTAATGGGGAATGAAGTAAATAGGTATTCAATTAATTGTTTAATAGTAATTAATGATGAATTTATTCATCTCTGTGACTTTCGAATAATTTACATAATTTGTGATCTCTTGAATTAGAGAAATTTTTAACAATAAGACGACCATTTGTGTCAGGTATCACACAGTACAACTGCTGAGTTCCTGAAATGGTTTTGGTTTTCGAGAATCGATCACGGAGACCGTTCACAGCATCATTGTAATGTTCCGACGATGAAAACAGTCAGTGCATATCAAACAAAAACGATTCAACCGGAACGTTTTTTTAACATTGACAGATGCTTGTCGTTTAATATTTTTGCGGCAAAACTAAATGAAATAGTATACTACATTTTTCTGAAATTGAAAAAAAAATAGAAAGAAAAATCTTACCACGATGAGTCTGGCGGCAAAAAAATGCTAAATTTATCATATTTGTTTTTCAAAAAAAAAATTGAAAATCAAAAGTAGCGTTCTTTGAAAAAATCGCGTTTTTTTTTTAAACTAAAAAATTATGTCGAAGATGAGTTTGAATATTTTTCGAATATTTTTTTTCATAAAGAGAATTTCAAAACGAAGAATTTCTAAAAAAAAGATCTTAATCGATCCATTTTTCAGAAAGTTACGAGCATTTGAAAAAAAAAACGGGCGATTTTTTCAAAAATTCACTACGTATTTGTGATTATGTAAAAAAAATTTGAAAAAAATCACACAAGCGTTTTAAGATGAAAACAATAACATATTAAAGTTTCAGCCGAATCGAAAGGAGTCGGGCCGGAAAGTGGTCGATTTAGCGTGGAATGCCCCATGTATATAATTATTAATTAACAGTACAAAATTATGCTGAAATAAAGAGACTAGAAAAAACATTAAAATGGAATAACTGCTTACTATTTTTCCATGTTTTCTGTATTGTATTTTTTGTACAATTGATTAATAATCAATTATAGCTATATATATATATATATATATATATATATATGTATATATATATGTGGGTGTGTGTGTGTGTGTGTGGAATTAATTATTTATTAATCGTAGAAAAAGGCGTTCAAATAAAAAGGATATAAAAGAATAAATACTAAAATATAATCACATTTTTTTCACATCTTTATTTTAATATTTTCTGCACAGTTGATTAATAACTACCGAGTAATAATAACACACACACACACACACACACACATATACACACACATTTCGTTTCGGAAGAAACGACCCGCATTTGCGGGCTCGTCGACACGACAAGAGCATGCCTAGAAGGACGAGGCGATAGAAAATTTAATTGTCAATTGAAACATAGAGTAAAGCATTCCTTCCCATCGTTTATTGCTCATCCATCGAGACAGAGATTAAGAACGAACGATTAAAGTTTATAAAGTGTGTATATATAAATAAATATATATATATATATATTCTTTTGTTTTCCTAACCGGCGTGAACGACAGGTCCGAGTGGATCAAAGTGAACCCTGTGCTCGCTCGTGTTCCGCGCGGCTTGCAAAAGATCGGAGAAAAATCGGTGTCGTCGCATCGCGAGCTCGTCCCTCGCTACAGGTGTCGCCGGTGGTTCTTGCATACCGTCGCAACCCTCCGTGGGTTTTTCCGGCTCGTCGTCCTCCTCTTGGGACAACCATCGTGGCAGTGTTCCCACGGCGGGAGCAGCTTCACACGCGCGTACCACACACAGATCATTCAATTTGTCAACGGTTCGAAACAATCAGTGAGAGAAAGACACGAGAGTGATCGAGTACGAAATTCGAGACACTATGAGCTGTCAGTCAACTATTCTTCTTTTTTTTCGCATTTTCTCAATTATAAACGGAAATTCGGACACACGACGATTTTAATAAATATGTCTCTTTTCTTCATTAAGATTTTTTTATATCCCTTTTATAGCTCCAATGAGACGTGAAAATATAATGCTGATAAACAATAAAAATAGTAATGATAATAATAATAATAACAAGCGAAATAACAACAATAATGATAATCACAATGATTTGTTAAAATTAATTATACATTGTCATTGTTATTATTGCATAAGGTTAACATTATAATAATAATGTTAATACCATACAGTAATGACATTAATAACAATAATAATATTTGAGTAATTATTATTGTTGTTATTATTGTATAATATTAACATAACAATACGGAGCCTCTTACCTGGTGTACAAGTATGAAATGCGGATTTCAGACTACAGATGGTGCACCAATGGAGTTTGTGCTATAACGATTTGACACTGCGCCATTTTGTTGTGTCATCAACAAGTGTCAGACGCGCACGAGTGATAAATTGGAAAAGTGTGTGCACAGTGTTGTGTTGTTGTGTTCAATATGTCGAAATTTATACCGAACAAAGAGCATTCGCGGACAGCATTAATTTTTTCTTTTCATTTGAAGAAAACTGCTGCTGAATCATACCGATTACTTCGAGAAGCTTATGGTGAACATGCTCCATCGCAAGATACGTGTGAACGATGGTTTCGGCGTTTCAAAAGTGGTGATTTCGACGTTGCAGACAAGGAACATGGAAAAGCGCCAAAAAAATACGAAGATGTGGAATTGCAAGCATTGTTGGACGAAGATGATTCGCAAACACAAAAACAATTCGCCGAGCAATTGGGCGTTAGTCAACAAGCTGTTTCCAATCGGCTACGAGAGATGGGAAAGATTCAGAAGACCGGTAGATAGATACCACAAGAGTTGAACGACAGGCAAATGGGAAAGCGCAAAAACACATGTGACATTTTGCTCGCTCGGTACAAAAGGAAGTCGTTTTTGCATTGTATAGTTACAGGGGATGAAAAGTGGATTTATTTTGAGAATCCCAAGCGCAAAAAATCATGGGTAGACCCAGGCGCACCATCCACATCGACCGCAAGACCGAATCGCTTTGGCAGAAAGACGATGCTCTGTGTTTGGTGGGACCAGAGGGGCGTAGTCTATTATGGGCTGTTAAAACCTGGGGAAACGGTTAATATTAAACGTTACCAACAACAATTGACCGATTTGAACCGTTCGCTGCTTGAAAAAAGGCCAGAATACCGAAAGAGGCAACACAAAGTCATTTTTCTTCATGACAATGCTCCATCACATACGGCAAAACCGATTCGGGACACGTTGGAAGCACTCAGCTGGGAAGTTCTACCCCATGCGGCTTACTCACCAGACTTGGCTCCTTCCGATTACCACTTGTTTGCATGGATGGGTCATGCACTTGCTGAGCAGCGCTTTGGTTCGTACGAAGATGTGAAAAAATGGCTCGACGAATGGTTCGCAGCAAAAGGGGAAGATTTTTACTGGCGTGGTATTCACAAATTGCCCGAAAGATGGGAAAAATGTATAACAAGCGATGAAGCATACTTTGAATAAAGCACTTTTTATCATTCTTCCGAATTTAACGTGTTTTTTTTTTAAGAAAATAAATCCGCATTTCATACTTATACACCTGGTATTGGCTATCGCTAGCTAACGAGTTTACAGAATCTCACTACTGCTTGGAAATCGTCGTGAAGACTCCAGAGTCGTTGAGGATCTAATTTTTCAGTTTTTATCAGTAAATATGCAATAAATAACATATTTACCAAAAATTTGGCACTTTGGGATCGACAATACGAATATTCAATATAAATTAACATAAATCAGAACACCCGTGGGGATAACATAAATTTAGTCTTTTTGTTGACTCTGAGAAAGTAGTTGTACTTCCTTAAAAAAAAAGTACAAAGTGTATTTATCAAAATTGATTTTTCTAGAAATAAAAGTTTATAAAGTGTGTACTCTTTGCTGGCTTTACCCTAAATAGTATATTGTTCATTTTATTATTGCAAATAATCTGGACAAATAAATGTCATAGATCGATGATCAAGATGACACTTTATCGAATTATCGTTGGAGAGTGCGAAAATGTTTGTCGTTCGAAAGCTCATCGAATGGAAAATAATATTCGTTTACAATGAAAAAAGAAGTCTCGTCTTCGTTGCAGGCTCGCAACTCGAACTCGTTCTCGCCGATGAAAAATTATCGGGAACAGACGTTTTATAACAGCTCGACAAACAATGATATCGTGCGGTGAGCAAAATTTAGCGTAGATAAAAAAAAATGTATCCGTGTACTCGGCATCGATGCGTTCTCGATCACAGTGAACGAACACACACACGTCGATAAGCTATCGATCGAGTCACGTCTACGAGACTATTCTCACTTTTGTTGTTCACTCCTCTCGGAGACTCGTGTCACGTTCGATCTCAATCTCTCATTTCTTTTTTTTTGTTTTTCGCGTTCATCAATGGCCAATCACGTTTAATTGCACACGAACGTTTGCAACGAGCAGTTATTCGTCAATTATCGCAGAATGAGACGAGAAAATTGCTTTGCAAGATTTCGCATTTTTTTCAAACTCGATCTTTTGCACCAGTAAAAAAGATGCTAAATGTGTAAAAAAAAAAAACGTCTGATCAATTACATTCTTTTTAAATTTTAGTCGAATTGGTGGTTTTCTTTTTTTCATCGAAATCTCAAAAATTACGAAGTTCAGATTTTTTTAACAGACCATGGACAATTTTTTTCGGTGTATTAAAAAAAAAATCTACGTACTAACTCGAAATTGTGCATAATTTAAAAAAAAAGGACTCGATGATCGAGAAATTATTTTTAAAATAAGTTTTCTTTGTAGCTCTCAGGCAAACTTTTCTGCATAAGAATTAACGGCGTGGAGTCATTTTTGTGCTGTCGCAAGGAGTTTCAGTACAAGTGACGATATGTTGCCATTTAATTGAAATTTATACAGTACATTCTTCGTCATATACTAAATGCACCCTCCAAATTATAAACTTAAGGGGCCAGTCCACTTTGAAAATTGAAAAAAATCGATTTTTTTTACTGTTTTCGAAAGTACATACATTCAGAAATATTGTGTCAAAATGTTATGAAAATTCGAGCTCTCTAAGTATTTTTTTTTTACCTGAACGGCAGGACCTCCTTTCGTCTACCTGAGCGCAATGGGTCGGCCGATCATAAAAGAGACCAGAACCAAACGAAAGCAAGCAAGACTTGAAGAAATCGACGATGATGAGCAACCAGAAGGGATTTTGTACGGTGCAGGAATTGCCGATTGAGTTTAAGTAAGAGTTTTTCATAGTATAAACTTCAAACGCGTTTTTCTCGAAGCAACGTTTTCAAAATCTAGCTCCATCGTATCTCTAAAACTAATAAACCGATTCTCTTGAAATTTGAACCACATATTGTAAACATGATTCGCAACAAGATGACCCTCGATGGTTTTAAAATTTTGATTTTTACTCTTTTTTTTTGCGAAAAACTGCGGAAAAAACGCGTTTTTTTTTACTTTTTTCGTTTTACATCTGCCATTTTTTTATTTTTTGATAAAACTTTATATCCGAGGGTCATTTTGTAGCTGGTGTCATACTGAATCTAATGGACTTTGATTTTTTTGTTTCAAACAAGCCGTTGCCGAGTTGTGATGGAGCTACCTAGCCCACCTATTTTTGAGGCGTTACGTTAAACTATAGTTTTTGTACTTAAAAATGAATAAAAATGAATTCAATTTTTTTTAAATTATTTCAAGACTTTATTTATCAAGCCCAACAACTTTTATATTCATATCTTTTATAAAATCCTCAAAAAAAAATCGCGAAAATAGCCTTTTTTTCGTGGCTCCAAAGTGGACTGGCCCCTCAAAGCGTCAAGTTAAATTTAAACCGAGCTAAAGTCGAAAAAAAATAACAGTTCGCAAGAAATAATCGACTTGCAAGAAGATGCTTCCTTGCGAATGTACAAATCTGCACCCACTGAAGAATTTTGGGGTAAACGTGTTTAAGAGAAGTACGCAAATTGCAAAAAAAAAACCTGACTCTTAAGGGCTTACGTGGGTTTGAACATTTTTTTAAATCCATTTTTTTTTAAATTTATTATCTAATAGTACAATATGTCTAGAAAATTCTCCCAAAGTTTTAGAAGCGGGGTAAGGTTAAATCGGTGAAAAAAAAAAGAATATTTTCAAGAATTTTTTTAGACGATACAGGTAATGCTGGTTTATTTAATTAATTTCCATATAATAATACAACATCTGAACTATATTTTCCTAAATTTTCATTGCAAAATATTGATAAATAAGCCGTTGGCAGCAAATCTCCGCAGGCGCCTAGAAAAAAAGTTGTTTTGCGGTGTACGCTATAACTCGTCAGTGGATCGTCTGATGTTGTATGATGATGTTGTATTATTATATGTAAATTAATTTAATAAACCAGCATTACCTGTATCGTCTAAAAAAATTCTTGAAAATATTCTTTTTTTCACCGAATTAACCTAACCCCGTCCTTAAGTAAATCAGAGTAAAAGTCTAGGAGAGAGAGCCTTTAGGAATTCGCCCCGTTGGGAAAGACCGACCGGGAGCGACGCAGGTATACGCATTTTTCTCAAAACACTATTTTTTAAGTCGGTGGACACGATTTCTCAAAAACTAATGCACCGATCTTATTGAAATTTTGCACACTTCTTCAAAATAGCATTTACTAGTGATTGAACGAAGGTCTTTTTTTTCGATTACAACTAATTTTACAAGGCTATACGTAGTATAGCCTTGTAAATTGTACCAAAAATTGAATTATTTTGCATACAACTCTGCCAAAAATTCAAATTTCAATTTTTTTTAAAATCCTTCATTCAATCACGAGCTATACTTGTATACTAACATAAAAAATTTGGTTTTTTAATTTCAGATAAAGCTATCATGAGTTATCCTGACCACCACGAGGATCCTTTTTTTGAGGAGTCTCCGAAAACCAGGTCCCACCGACTGAATTTCCCAAATTTTTGGATGAAATTTTTCAAAAATATTGTCGAAAACTTGCTCTTTTATGTGCTTAACATTTTGAATAAAACAATCAATATATTATATTTAAACAAAGTAGAGAAAATATGATTTTTTTGCTTCAAAACCCACGTAACCCCTTAAGCTGGCAACGATGTTTGACTCGACATATATATGTGAAGCATCTTTTTCAAAAATGAATTTTTTGAAAAATAAATATCGTTCAAGGTTAACGGACATCCCATCTTGAAGACACTCTTCGCATATGTTGTTCCTCGCGAGAACCAAACTATAAAAAAAACTGGCTCAAGATCGGAGGTGTAATTTCTCACATTAAGAACCTTTTGTAAGGTGTATTATTTTTAAGAGAAAAATAAAAATAAAAACCAATAATATGTGTTTTTATAAGCCACATTATTTTTGAGAAACAATAATAACCGGCTTGCGGTAATTGATATTTACAGTTTTTTGTTCTCTGGACGTTAATAAAACATTTCAAAAGTATCCGGACCTCACTCGTGTAGGCGATCGATTAAAAATTTGAAGAGTGCATTCAGCATACGACAATTAATCTACTGTATAAATTTGAATGAAACGGTAGCATGCCGTCACTTGTCCCCGAAGCTCCTTAACCCTTCGTGGTCACACTTCCAAATTCAATCGCGGTGGTCACACTTGGGTCGATTCTACCCAGTCAGTTTTCGAAAAAGTATTGTCACCAAACTATCCGTCCGAAGTGGTTCAAAAAATTACGGAACATGCTTTGAACTTTCTAGATGACGTACGAAAAATTTAATTATAAGCAATAAAATGGCGACATGTTAAAAAAAAATCATAAAGAGGTGAAAATGCAAAAAAAAAACACTTTTTCGCTCAAAAAATCATAATTCCGTGAAATTTCAACATTTTAACCTAAAATTTGGACGTGATACTCCTTAGATATGCTACTTTTGGGAAAAAATAGTAGCATAGTGTGCCTTCCAAAAAAAGTATTTATTCCGACATGTGAAGAGGGTAAATTTTATGGTATGAGGATACGTCAAACTCCAGGTAAGATATGGTGAGTACAGTCCCATTCGAAGCTGTGAACTATTATATATTTACGCCAAAAAACTGATCGACGGGTCGATTCTACCCACGGTGACCACGAAGGGTTGAAGTTCGCGCAATATTTTATTTGTGCTTTCCTGCGACTGTCCGACCAGGAAGAAAAAATAACGTGAAAAAAAGAGAGACGACGCGATGATTTAAAAAAAAATCGAAAATTTCACGAGTGACGAGTATCGAGGCTCACCAGGACGAGGACAAAATCAAACTCGTGTCTTTTCTCCTTATGTAAAATTCGATAGCAAAAATGCTTTTTTTTCTTTGATATTCTCCATTTTTCCTATCTCAATTAACGAACAATAATTAATTAATACACATTAATTAATAATCATCAATGAATAATTAATCATCATTATGCACCTGTTATCTTAATTATCTTTACTTTTGTAAAATTTGTATGAGACTGAAGCTTGCAACGTTGGAATGCAACGAAATCAATTATTTTACAATTGCTCGAATTTCTCGCGGCTACTTTTCGTTACGAAAATCCATGAATGATTTTTCAACTCGTTTATTTAGAGATCTATAATTTTTATCTGCAAAAAGAATTATTTGTAAACTATTTAAACGAGGAAATAAAAATACGAAAAAGAATTTTCGTTGCATTCCAACGATGCAAACTTCAAGACCATAAATTTGTTGAATTTGTACAATTTCTTAAAAGTTTAATTCTTTTTTTCTTTCCTTTATGATTTCCTTTTTTCTTTATTATTAATTTCTTTCCTTTTTCTTTAATTCTTGATTGAATATTTCCTTTTTTCTTAATTTCTTTTTTTCTTTTTCGTTATTTTTTAAGGAAAAAGAGTTCGCAAAACTTAAAACAGTGTTTTTGTTTATCAATTAATTTTTTTTTCTCCGTAAAATAAATTAAAAAATGTTAAAATGTTTATTTTCAGAAAAAAAAAAGATACCTTGCGTAGGTTCAGGTTGATTAGGCTCGTTCGAAAAAGCTTCGAATACAGAATCATCGCCGTCCTCGTCTGTACCATCGACGATGGTTCTCTCGATGTACGCCGGACCGTACACACAAACCGTGTCACCAGGTTCACCATTTTTTTTCTTCCCGTAAACATCACATATTTTCGTATCGTCGTTGTCCCTCGTCGCCGTCGAACCATCGGATTTTAGGCTAGAATTCTCGTCGATCGAATTATTGGGCAACGTACCATTTTTCGTACCCTCCTCCCGAGTATTCTTCTTCGTCGATTCGGGATCAATAGCACCGTCACTCTTTTCACGACTTTCCGAATTATCGAGCGGCGAATTTGGCATACATTTTTCGTTCTCGCTGCTCGGCCTTGTCTCGGCGTTGATTCTCTCGTTCGAGGAGGACTTTACGCCGTTCTGTCGCACACTATCGTTCTCCAAAATTTCCCTCCTCACAGCGGCCTCGCTAGCCTCGACGTTTATTTTTTTCTCACGCTTCGATTTCTTCGTACTCTTGTTGCAAACGCAGCACTTGAACATTTTAGCTTGTAAAATTTCCCCTCTTTCGCAGATACTTCTCTGTAAATCGATTTTTTATCCACCTTTAAAGACACTTTAATTTTGTATTTTAAATACAACGTGATTTTTGCTTTTTAATTCAATTAAATTTTTGTTTTTTGACAAATCTTAGTTGTTTTTTTTTTGTTCTCAATTGCTCGTTTGATTCTTGCAGAAAGGCCTCCTTTTCGAATTTGATTTTCGAGTCAGTTATTTATTTATTTTATTATCCTTTTTTACAATAATATACTCTTATTATTATTGTGGTTTTACGAGTTTGATTTTCGCGAAAACTTTCTTTTTGATATATTCACTTATTCCTTTGTACACTATAATAATAATAATTATATTTTTACAAATTTCATTTCCGAGAAAACTATTTTTCTCGTATATTTAAATTATACTTTCGCACAACAATATTCAATTATTATTGTTGTCACCAGATTTCTATTCGCATTTGACTTTCGGTCAAATATTTTTCTTTTTTTATATGTTCGTACGTTAATATTTAATTATTATTACTATTATTATTATATTTTTTATCGTTCGTTTGATTGGGATTTATAGATGATTGCATCTGTAGATAATCTTGCACAACAATATGCCATTAAAGTTGTTGTTGTAATTATTATATTCTCTTTATCGTTCATTTGAATGAAATCAACGTTGCGCAATAATATATTTGTTTGTTGTAATTGAGCGAGACGACAATCGACGTTATCGACAAACTTTTGCACCCCACTTCGTGTTTTTTTTAATAATCAAATCACCACTTATCGAAATTTGCAAAATTATCTTTTCGTCTCGCAGTCGCAAGATTTCGGAAGGATTTTTTTGTTTTAATATTTTGTTTTCTTTTGAAGTTCTTTGAGTTGTGTGTACACCGTGAGCTCGTTCTTGACTGGTCCCCGAATAACGTATACGTTTCTGTACAAATGTCTCTCTCTCGTCCGGATCCCCGAAAATCGTCGACCTGCGTTCGCACATGATTTTTTTTTTTTTTCTAATTAATCGGAGCGCCTGGATCGCGTCAAGCTCAGTGTCGAAACGACCCGTTTATTAATAAATCCCCAAGTATTTTTCCGGATGAACCCACGATTTTTTCTTTCAGGTTTCTTTTTTTTTCATAATTTTTTTTCCCCCTAAATCCCTGAGCGCCTGCTCAATTAACGGGGCCACTTTATTTTTGAAACTCGACAAGCGAGGCAAACATTTTTCGCGAAGCGGTGAAATAAAATTTTGAATAGAAAAAAATACAGACAATAGGTTTTTTTTTCTTCTTCAAATCAGAAAAAGTAAAAACAAAAGTTGAAAAAAATTAAAGTTAAACATAAGTGAGTTATGTTTTTTTACGTTTTTAAACATAAGTGAGTTACGCGCAAATTAAAGTTAAACATAAGTGAGATTAATAATTAGCATAATAATAATCATTCGGGACTTTTATTGAAGAAAACATTTTTTTTGGCGCGAAATAAACGAACAAGCAGATAAATAAGCAAATGCCAATAATAATAATAATAAATAGCAAGCTTTAAAATTTTTATTCGACGAGTAAAGTGTTAAAAAGCGAATGGAAGGAATACTTATACGAATAAATAAACGATTATCTACATGAATAATAATAATAAGGAAAAGAACAACAAACTCTTAGCCTTCGATTCGACGACACAAGTTTCGAAAATTTCGAAAATTTCGAAGCACACTAAACAACCAAATCAATAAATAATGAAAATAATTCAAGAATATTTATTCGACGAATGAAATATGAAAAATTGCAAAATGTAACCAACGAATAAATAAATAAACGAGTAAGTGAATAGATAATAATAATAATAGTAACAGCACTTCAAATTTTACTTTGATTAATTTTAATTAACTTAAACGTTAAATACGTCGATATAAATTCCGAGAAAAAAAATACCGACGCGACCTATCAAGAAAATAATCACTACTAGATTTGTTTATTTACTGTATCTCTTTCGTTCGTTTTGTTTTTTTTTTTCATACGCCAGATGCAAGGGTGCAGATCTGACGGGATGTCCTACTGGGCTACTCCTTAATCGATCGAACCACCAAATACAACCGCGCGAACATCATCACGAGAAACCAAATAAACGTCAAAGAACGAGTGCCAAAAACGAATATCGAAACGGCGCGAATCACAAAAAAAAAAAACGGTGCGGGGGTGGAGATATCTATGTGGGTTTGCGACGAGACCGAGTGCAAGGGTTGGATTCCGTGCGGATAAAGGGTGAAACGGCACGAGAGGGCAGTTCGAGATGAGGCGAAACTGCTGCCCGTCCCTCGAAATTTTCCGGGAGTGGATGCTCCGAGCTCCGGTGCTGCCACCCAGAAATAAGGCGGACGAGACCCGAGGATCCTTGCGCGAGGCAGGAGGGTTGTGCAACCTTTTATTATTTTTATTTTTATTTTATCGCCCGCCGCCCCTCCCAACGCTATTTTTCGCCACGCCGGTTTCATCGGCGAATAAAATAATCGAAATGACGATCTTTTTTTTTTTATATAAAATTCGCAATTCGCGGAGTTTTCGCGTTTGAGAAAAATATGATAATCCATGATTTTTCGAGTCCTCTATCAAAACAAAAATATAGCGTATTTTTGTGATGAGTAGTATTCGCCAGAAAAAAATTGTGCACTCTGAATAAAAGAATCAAAATTCCACTTTGAGCGAGGCACACTGACAGAAAAAAATCCTTTTGATATTAAGGGGCCAGTCCACTTTGAAAATTTCAAAACATCGATTTTTTTTTTTTACTGTTTTCGAAAGTACATACATTCAGAAATATTGTGTCAATATTGTGTCAATATTGCCGATTGAGTTTAGGTAAGAGTTTTTCACAGTATAAACTTCAAACGCGGTTTTTCTCGAAACAACATTTTCAAAATCTAGCTCCATCGTATCTCTAAAACTAATAAACCGATTCTCTTGAAATTTGAACCACATATTATAAACATGAGACAAGATGACCCTCGATGGTTTTAAAATTTTGATTTTTACTCTTTTTTTTTGCGAAAAACTGCGAAAAAAACGCGTTTTTCTTTACTTTTTTGTTTTTCATCTGCCATTTTTTTATTTTTTGATAAAACTTTATATCCGAGGGTCATTTTGTAGCTGGTGTCATACTGAATCTAATGGACTTTGATTTTTTTGTTTCAGACAAGCCGTTGCCGAGTTGTGATGGAGCTACCTAGCCCACCTATTTTTGAGGCGTTACGTTAAACTATAGTTTTTGTACTTAAAAATGAATAAAAATGAATTAACATTTTTTTTATGTATTTCAAGACTTTATTTATCAAGCCCAACAACTTTTATATTCATATCTTTTATAAAAACCTCAAAAAAAAAATCGCGAAAATAGCCTTTTTTTCGTGGCTCTAAAGTGGACTGGCCCCTTAACTAGATGCGTCTATTTGATTTGTTTTTTCTTTTTTTTTTCACTAGATTTTTCCTGAAATCAAATTTTTCCTATTGCATACCATTATGAAAATTATTTATTTCATATATATTTATTTATTGAAATGAAGATCTATTTAGTATCGTCTAATAACTAAACATTTTATTTATTTCTAATTAATCTGTGATTTCATGTGGTAGTACAAGACAAAAGAGACAGACGGAAAAATGATACACGATTCAGTCACCGCAAAAATATCATGGCTTTATTTTCGTTACACGGAGAGAATTAAAAAGTAATTTTTGTCGTGAATTTCACGGTAAAAATTACCGTGATATATTTCAATGTGGTGACAAGTGAGAAAAGCATAATAATTCGTATGCGACAAGTTTTGTTTTAACTCACGTTACAGAAAATTTCAAATACGTAGCTAAAATTTTACTATACAAGAAGGGTAGCGCGCACGATAATTTTTACCGAGAGCACAATACATTTTCCTATAACACTCATTAAATTTTATAATAAATCTTAAAATAACTGTTATAAAGACGATACTTTTTTATAAACATTTTTGAAAGGCATAAAATAATAAAATGCACAGTAAAATTTCGCTGATATTATATATTTTTTCAATTTAAGTTTTGCGTATTTTATTACACATAAAAATTTACTAGAAAATCTGGTAAAATGTTCTATCTGAAGAAGAAATTTTATTTTATTTTCGTGAAAATCTGTGTTTTACTCAGTAATAATAAGCGAAGTTTCAGGGTTATCATCCGGTTACCGTTACTGCACGGTAATTTTTAACATTTAATTCTCTCCGTGTAGAAGACTGTTTTAACATTCTGCAGTTGAGGAAAAGTGTTAGACTTTCTATAAATAGTTGCGCCTGTTAATCAAAGGTACGACGATACCTTTCTTTTTTCCAAATAACAACCTTGTTAGTGGAAAAAAAAAGAAAAATAATTCAATTTTTTTCAGCGCACTTTTATGTCATGAACCTAGGGCAAAGGTGTACGAGTTGATCCCATGGGGTAAGATGATCATTTTCAATTGCGACGAAACTATTAACGTTATCTAGTGGTATTCTTTGGTAAAACACAGCGCCTGGGACCACCCCCCCCCCCCCCCCCCCCCCCCACGGTAGTCCAATCACGATGGCGGTGTTAGCGATGCACTTGTTTTGACGAAAAAAAAAATAAAAATTGTGAGCTGTTGATCTAAGGTAAGGTTGACTTTAAGCTTGGGAAACTTTTCTTGTATACTGTCAGTTGCAATCATTGTGCTTGTGGCTTTATAATATGCTCAATTTGGTTTTTTGGTTGGCGTGGTAAAAGTGGAATATCGGTCATATTACCGAGCAATAAATAAAAAAGTTGAGTTTTGGGCAAGATGATTCCTTTCCAGATGTACAAAACGATCCCTAGGATCCCTACGGATCATTTTTTACATCTCTCTCTACAGGAGTGATTTACGATGCTGCTTTTAATTGCAAATCCCTAATCGTTTGTAATTAAAGCAGCATCGTAAATCACTCGTGTAGAGTTTTCTGAACCGATGACATATCTCGCCAGAGTTCGTCGTACCGTTACCACACACGTTTTACAGTTACAGACCGATGCTTTTGAGGAAAAGGGATCTCGCCGTGGACGGGATAACAGAAGATACAGGTATGCGCATGCAGGCGGGTTTCGCGAGAAGCCAAAAAAAAAAAAAAAAAAATTGTGAACCTGTTTGCGAAAAAATAATGAAT
Source organism: Ophion ventricosus (assembly GCA_963932345.1). Lineage (NCBI taxonomy): Eukaryota > Metazoa > Arthropoda > Insecta > Hymenoptera > Ichneumonidae > Ophion > Ophion ventricosus. The sequence continues at coordinate 7,976,821 of OZ010724.1, forward strand.
CGCGATAAAGGATGGACCGGATCGTGAATCGCGGAAAGGCCGGCCGGTCTTTTACCGTAACGTCGAGAAACGGAAAGAAGACACGACGAGTTTGAAGAATGAATTTGTTTTATGGAGTTTCGACACCAGAATGCTTGTAGACGCAGACGGTTGAAGTTTATATCACTGAGAGATTAATTTTGTGTGCGAAAGCGTCCAAAAATCAATCGATTGCACAACATAGTTTCAAAGATTTTTCATGTTCAAGTTGAACCTTTATCCATTTGGTAATACACATGACACCTCGTAAACACCAGTTTTAGGGCTGTAGGGACAAAAATAATACTGAAATTTAAGTTTAAAAACATGTACGTTGAAGTTTGCATCATTGGAACGCAAGGAAAATTAATTCTTTTTAATTGCTCAAATTATTTTTGAGCTGATTTAAGCTGTGGAAACCATTAAAAACTTTTTCCCATAGTCTTTTCATAATCAGGGTGTCTAATTTTTAACCGAACTGAAATTTCCTGACATCTAAGGATTTTTGAGGCAAGGAATAGGGATTTTTTCAACGACTTTTGGTATAACTTTCTGGTATAAAACTATACTTTATAATTCTTAAGTGCGACTAATTTTCTAAATGTTTATATTTATATTCTGCTCAAAACTCTTTACAAAACGTTGTACTTTAAACAATTTTCATCGTGCAAATAACCCGGAGCCCGACGATGCTTTAACGATATTAAATTTTTACTTGCAAATTTTACAAATTGCAAAAATAATAAGTATTGATATAATTTCCCGACTCCGACATCTTTTTCAACAATACTGTGAGTTCGAAATGGCCAAATAATAATTTTTGCATGAAATTTCAATCGCAAGTAGTTGGCAGCCTGTCGAAAACCCATTATATTTTCATCCCACTCTCGCAGCTAAAAAAACTGTTTCGAAACTCCTTGAGTGAGCGCGTACGTGGTACAATCGGGAGTAATAAATCGACGGCGATATTGAATTATATATATATTGTCAGTTTCGTAGTTATTATCATTGTAGGAGTGACAATTATGGTAATAATGATAATTATTATTAATAAAGGGTGTCTCAAAATGACCTGACATTTTTAATGGCGCGACATTTTTTTTCGTGGCGAACATAGAGTACTAATCTTTGACAACTGGCATCAGGAAGTATTGAGGTTTAGTCATGGAGAATTACACGATCGAGCAACGCATAGAAATTGTGAAAATTCACTACAAAAACAATGCAGTTATTGCAGATGAGGTTTCATGGTCGTGTTATCTCGCGCCGTGGCGGTGTGAATTGGGCACCAAGATCGTGCGATTTGACGACATTGGACTTCTTTCTTTGGGGTTTTCGGAAAGGAAAAGTGTATGCCAATGATCTACAGACCATACTCCGGAGCTCAAGGAAACAATTGGACTCATCAATAATGAAATTAGTCCGCAAAATGTTATCGAAAATTTCGTCAAAAGAGTTTGCAAACAGGAACAAGGCGGTCACTTATCGGATATTGTGTTCCACACATAACCTCTATATTTGTATCTTATATTAAAACTAGCTTCCGCTCGAGGCTTCGCCCGCGTGGAATTTGGGCCATAGAAACTTCATAAGCAGTTGCACCCCTTCTTAGGGGTTGTTTTAAAAAATGCATAAATACGTGTTTAATTATTTTTCTCAAAGATTATATATACCGCGTTTCAAGTCAATTGACCCAATAGAATAAAATGTTCCATACAAACTTTAACTCCTTTTACCTCTTTAGGGGTTGAACATCACAAATTCCTTTCTTAGTGGGCATTTACATCATAAAAGGAAACTATTGTCCAAATTTCACGTTTCTATCTTTCGTCATTTGCTCAAGTAATTGTGTTAAGGAGCACGAATACCAAATTTCAAGTAAATCCGACCAGATTTTTTTAAAGTTCCATACAAACTTTGCCACCCCTTTTCTTCCGTTAAGGGTTGAATATCACAAATTCCTTTCTTAGTGGGTGTTTACATCATAAAAGGAAACTACTGTCCATATTTCGCGTCTCCATCTTTCGTGATTTGGGCTGTGCGTTGATCTGTCAGTCGGTCAGTCAGTCAGGACATGTTCTTTTATATAAATAGTTTAGAATATTCGTACTTTTTAAATAAATAATGCGTTTTATTAATAAATAAAAATGCTGTTTTACAGAAATGTGAAATAGTATGGAAGCCTGTTAAATCAAAAGGTATTTGAATTTATTTGAGTTTGTATGTTTTGCACTAAAGTTCAGCCGAATTGGAACTTGGTTTTCGTTACTTACGATTTTTCCAAAGATTCAGCAAATCCTTGTAATTCTCTTTAGCCGAAACTTTCGTATTCTCACTGTGAGTGTTCTCCGCATGCGGCATTTTAACGCGGCAATTGAGCTCGAAACAAGGGAAATCGTGTTTTTTTTTTTCGTTGTACGTGCCAAGATATCAGGTGAGCTCGAATTCGATTAAATCGTAAACGAGGATATTTTTGCTACCTGCAATCTGATAAAGATTTGTAATTTTTTTGTCTGGCAATGAAAGGCAGAGAGAGAGAGAGAGAGCGAGAGAGAAGAAAAATGGTAGACACTCGCGATAGTCGATGCGACGAACGCAAAGTCCACGACTCGACTGGAGAGCACCTGGAGACTAATAAAATGATAATGACTTGCGTGAGAGATTTCTCTCTCCCTCTTCGTCTCTCGTTTCTCCACTTTAAGTGTTCGACGTTCCTTCTCTTCTTTCGTCAGCCGAACGCTCCTTGTTTCTTTTTTTTTTTTTTTACCGTTACTCTCGTTTGACGTATGCGAATTTCTCAATAGACAAATTATCAAGAAATTGTCGACAAAGTGGAGCATTTTCGAAATTCGTTGCGTTAATTCGATGAATTTATTTCGAAACAGCGACTCGTGCATTCGCACAAGGACGCAAAGAAACTGTTGAAAATCTGCGCCAATGCAGACGTCTATAATTTCACTGAGTTTCCGCTTTACCATAGCGCGGTAGTTGGCGCTAAACGGTGCGCGTCTAAACGCGGTAGGGTTGACAACCTTGGTCGATGAAATTATCGTAGCCGGCCCGTAAAATTATAGTGCACCCAAAAAAATTATAGTATTTCTCATTTTGCAGTTAAAACTATAAAAAAAAAATATTCACGAGGTCCACGGTCATTAATTTGAGATCAAATGATTATTTTATTTTCGAAAATCAACGAGAAAAAAAAACGTTATTTCAATATTCAAACTTCGTGTGATTAGTTTTTTTATAATCGTGGTCTTCCGTCTTTTTTAACCCTTCGTGGTCACACTTCCGAATTCAATCACGGTGGTCACACCGGGTCAATTCTACCCAGTCAGTTATCAAAAAAAGTATTGTGATCAAACTAACCGTCCGAAGTGGTTAAAAAAATTACGGAACATGCTTTGAACTTTCTAGATGATGAACGAAAAAATTTAATTATAAGAAATAAAATGGCGCATGTTAAAAAAAATCATAAAGAGGTGAAAACGCAAAAGACACTTTTTCGCTAAAAAAAAATCATAGTTGCGTGAATTTTAGAGTTTCTAAAATTTGGACGTGATACTCCTTAGATATGCTATTTAGAAAGAAAAAAAAAGTAGCAGTGCTCCAAAAAAGATATTTATTCCGACATGCGAAGAGGGTCGATTTTATGGTATGAGGATAATTCAAACTCCAGGTAAGATAGTGAATACAGTCCCATTTGAAACCGGGAACTATTATACAGGGTGAGGCAAATAAAGTGTTACAGAGCAATAGCACTCAAACTATTGATCATATCCAAAAATGTTTCAGACAAAAGTTTCAGTGTTCGAGAAGGCCGTCATACTGGACCACCCTATTTTTTTTATCGGTGGAGGCGCTGAAGCTACGTCAAGGTCAACTCCACTTTTTTAAATGGAACCATGTATTTTTTTTTTTCGCCTGACATTATTACCGATTTTAAGACGAATTCAGCGATCTACAACACAAGTCCATTCTAGACACGCAAAGTATGAAAATAGTCGAAAAATCGAAAAATATCGGAATAATCACTTTCAAAGGATCCACTAACCTTGGTTTGGGTCTACCTACAGAAGATGCTCGAAGTGATAAAACTGTTTTGCCGCCGATAAAAAAAAAGTACGCAACTCTTAGATTTCGATGAAGAACAACATATCCAAAAATGATTGAAATCGGAGAGCAAAACCGGAAATGGTATTATACAGGGGTAGTCACCCTCAAAAGATTTTTTTCGAAAAACGCAAAAATCCGTATCTTCTACTTTTTCAAACTCTTTCGAATGCAATTGGTTTCATCGAGATAAAAAAAAAAGTTTCCGAGTTACACGAATTTTCTTGACTTTCAACCCCTATAGATTTACCCCTATTCGCCCCCTCGGAACTGGAAAAGGCGCATTTTTCATTATTCGCCAGAAGCATTCTTCTCGAATTGGTTTCATTCGAATATCTTGATTGGAACTATGCGAAACTGCAAGAGTCACTCGGAGGGTGCCCAACTTTGAGGGTGAGTTTCACCCCTTAAAAGTGTTTTTCCGCCGGTAAAGAAAATACGTGTCACTTAAATTTTGATGTAGAATAACATATCCAAAAATGAACGAAATCGGAGGCGAACACCGGAAACAGTTACAGGGGCGTAGTCACCACCAAAAGTTTTTTTTTTTCTTTCGAAAAACGCAAAAACCCGTATCTTCTACTTTTTCAAGCTCTTTCGAATGCAATTGATTTTATCGAGATAAAAAAAAAAGTTTCCGAGTTACACGAATTTTTTTACTTTCAACCCCTATTCGCCCCCTCGAAACTGGAAAAGGCTCATTTTTCATTATTCGCCAGAAGCATTCTTCTCGAACTAACGACAACGGACTTTTTCCGTTGTCGTTAAATAGTAACAGCCAATCGCATGGACGATTACAGCAGAAAGGGCGCCTCTCATTGGCTGTCGCGCGCTAACAATAACGAAAACTATCGCTACGAGTGTTACAGAATCGTGCTACAGCAGCCGTACTTACCGTACGCCCACGACTATCGCTGGACTAGATACCGTAATAACCGTACATAATGACACCCAGAGAATTTCCCTCATAGCTAGGGATGTCGGAGTCGTATAAATGTTCGTCTGGGGATTTTTTGCGTCTAGGGATTTTGTGTCTAAGGGATTTTTGTGCCTATGGATTTCTCTTTGTGAAGAATTCCCCGAATCTATGGCATTTTTGTCGCCGGAAGATTGCGAAGCCTAGAGAATTTTCCCTATCGCTAGGGTTCTTGAAGCCGGAACATTTTCGCATCTGGGGAATTTTTTAACGCCTAGGGATTACTCTTTCTGGTGAATACTGTGCGCCTAGGGATTTCTCTTTCCGGTGAATACTGTGTGCCTAGGGAATTCTCGTCAGCGGGATATTGCGAAGTCTAAGGAAATGTTTAACGCCTAGGGATTACTCTTTCTGGTGAATACTGTGCGCCTAGGGACTTCTCTTTCTGGCGAATACTGTGTGCCTAGGGAATTCTCGTCAGCGGGAGATTGCGAAGTCTAGGGAAATTTTTAACGCCTAGGGATAACTCTTTCTGGTGAATACTGTGCGCCTAGGGATTTCTCTTTCTGGCGAATACTGTGTGCCTAGGGAATTCTCGTCAGCGGGAAATTGCGAAGTCTAGTGAATTTCTTAACGCCTAGAGAATTTTTTGCTCCTAGGGATTTTTCTTTCTCGTGAATAATGCTTGCCTAGGGAATTCTCGTCAGCGGGAGATCGCGAAGCCTAGGGAATTTTTCGATAGCTACAAGATTTTCTACGCGCTGGGATTTTTTTCTACGAAATTCCCTAGGACGATACTACTGTATATTGAATAATCGAGTATAATAAATATTCTAAGAATCATTCGCAAAAACGCATTTGTACGTGTGCGTTCGTGGCAAAAGGCGAAATTCCTAATCTATTCGGTCATCGATTCGATTAATAGATATTCGTAACGTTTGAAGCGCAACATTAGTCACTAACGACGATAAAATTGATCATCGATGACGCGTTTCCCGTTCCCCCGAGAGTCCCGATCTTTCGAAATCTTTCACGAGCTAAAAACTTGCAGGCTCCTCGTTCGAATTTGCTTATCTGCATTCTCGAGCAACTGTACGCGAAACAGCCACACATAACCTCGCTCGAGGTCTCGGAGCGTGAAAGTCTGCGAAGCCGCGAACCTTTGCAGTCAAAGGGCAAAAAAAATGGCGACCATTGTCCGCCGCAGTCCTCAATAATATCGATCGCGAAAAGCTTTTCTGGAGAAAAACGAAAGAAAAAAAAGAACATCGTCGTTTAACGCGGGCTTGTTTCCTCGGAAACGTCCGGTGTTTACGAGATCGCAGGCGTGTGTGACTCACACCAGAGATATCGTCGTGGGAGACTCAACGTTTTGCCCCCCCCCCCCCCCCCTCCCCCCCATCCCTTTTGCTAAGGAAAAGAACGTCAAAACGCGTTGAAGCGAAAAAAAAAACTGTTACTCATCGAGAACTCGGCCTAAAGCATTTCCTGCATTGTTTATTCGCAATGTCGCGTCTGCGCACAAAGTTTTCAATAACGAAGATAAACATTGAGGAAATAATTGGTTCAGGAATGTTTCGTGCACCGCTGCATTTTCCTTTGGCCAAAATAAACAAGATGAAATATACGTACGTGCCACCGGCTCGGCGATCGTCGTTTCTTCACAAGAATCAACACACACACACGTATACACAGGCACAAACAAAACAAAAAATGCGCGCCCGTTCGAGCTTTATTGAAGTCCGGAGCGCTACGTAAACGACGAACGAGAAATAACAAACCCAAACAAAATTCGTAGCACGACAGCGCGAAGAAAAAAAAAAAGCCGTTTCCAAAACTCGAATGACGGATAAATGCACAATGCCTTTCTGGTTGGGGCGTCTGCCGGATACCGGAAGTGGTACGAACCCTCCTCGGCCCCCGGCCGCTAGGGCTCTCTGGCGTCGCAATAGTTTCCCTATCGCGCATGCGCGTGCTCGAAACGCGGCAAATTTGAATCGTTTCACGTCATAGCGCGACTAGGCACAAACTTCAAGGATTTTGTCAAATAAAATATTCTGGATAATTGCAATTTCAACAAAAAGTCGTTCTTTACAATGAAATATACTTGAAGTTACGCTAAAAAATTCAACTTGAATGTAAATAACTCGCGTACCGTCGATACCGCGATCTCGCTCTCGGTCCCGAGCGAGGTTTTATTCTGAAGTGTTTGCGGACGCTCAACCTAACCTAACTTTGTTCCGTTTCCTGGCAATCAACAAAACTAAATACACGCACCGGTCTACGAGCTGTTTACTTGCAAATATTTGTACTCACGTATCGTGCGATAATGTCGAAAAATATATCGTTTCTTTCGAATTCAACGGGCTCGCCTTATTTACAACAGTTTTCTTGAATAATCGCGATATGCCACGTCACCAAGTGTTTCTCGACCGTGAAAATCCCGGAGAAACGACGTTTGTTTCTCGTGTGGTTCTTCATCGTCAGTCATCGTTCACATAATTTTATAAATATAATTTATATTTCGTCGTAAAGGTAATTAAAAAAAACGTACGCGCAACTTTTTTTTCATTGCTTCTTTTTCGTCTTCACAAATTTCGTTAGTAATTATTAATAAAATCATTAAATATGTCTACTGATGATTTATCAATAATTAATAATAAAAATAGTAATTATTATGATTCTTATTGCTGTTTCTGTTGTTATTGTTGCTATTACCATATATATTATTATTAATAATAATAATTTTCACAATAAATATATGACATTTTATAAGAAATCCATTTTCTTTACGAATCGTCACTAATGGAATATTTATTGGTTTAGTATTATTATTATTATTACTATATATAAATATATTGATGGACTATTGGATGCTTGCAAAACGAATGCAGTAAAACCTCGATTAACCGAACAGGCTCGGACCAAAGAGTCCACGGATCATCGGAATTTATGAAATGTTTGTTTTTGCTACAATATTATGGAAAAACAATATACAGGGTGAGGCACATAAAGTGTTACAGAGCAATAGCACTCAAACTATTGATCGTATCCAAAAATGTTTCAGACAAAAGTTTCAGTGTTCGAGAAGGCCGTCATACTGGACCACCCTATTTTTTTTATCGGTCGAGGCGCTGAAGCTACGTCAAGGTCAACTCCACTTTTTCAAATAGATCCATGTATTTTTTTTTGTCTGACATTATTACCGATTTTAAGACGAATTCAGCTACCTACAACACAAGGTCGTTCTAGTCACACGAAGTATGAAAATAGTCGAAAAATCGAAAAATATCGGAATAATCACTTTCAAAGGATCCACTAACCTTGGTTTGGGTCTAGCTACAGAAAATGCTCGAAGTGTTGACACTCGACTTGTAAACACTTGTAAACACGCCTGACCAAGCCTGACGACATGAAAGAAAGAATACACCGAGCATGTACCGAAATTACACCACAAATGTTGGCTGAAGTTAGACGGTCTTTTCATCAGCGAATTAACACTTGTTAATCTTCTGTAGGTAGACCCAAACCAAGGTTAGTGGATCCTTTGAAAGTGATTATTCCGCTAATTTTCGATTTTTCGACTATTTTCATACTTTGCGTGACTAGAATGACCTTGTGTTGTAGGTCGCTGAATTCAGTACGTTTTGAATCGTCTCTCCAGCTTGTCTGTGTGTGACTGATTTACTCGATAGCAAACTTTCCTTGCTGTCGGATTCATTTTTTACCTCAGCTCCCATAGGCAATGTGTTCGGTTATTTTACAACGTCCCGTATCAGCTGTTCGTCCATAAGGATTTCACCTTACGAATCGCTATTATCGCATTGCAACCATGGCTCATTTTCCAATTTACTTATGCCTACCAATCCATTTAATTCTTGTAGTTCTGCTGCAAAGCCATAAGACGATAGAATATTTGCAGATGTCTCCAAAGCATCGTTCTGGATCTCAATGACATCTTCTGGCTGCAATATTTTTCAAAACGATTGTGCAATATTTTCATTTTTTACTCCACTCCATGCACAAGCAACTTCGTAAATTCATGACACATCACGGTCTCCGATCAAATCGGTCATGAGATCTCTTCTTTAAAGTTTTATTAAAGCTTTGAAGAGCAGATCTCTTTAGAGAAGATTAATTTGAAAGATTTATCTTTTAAAGAAGATTAAACTTTAATGAAGATTAACCTGCTAAGAAGATTAATTTAAAAGATTAATCGTTTAAAGAAGATTAATTTAAAGGATTAATCCTTTAACGAAGATTAATTGAAAAGATTAATCATTTAAAGAAGATTAATTTAAAAGACCAATCTTTTAAAGAATATTAATTTCAAAGATTAATCTTCTAAAGAAGATTAGTTTCAAAGATTAATCTTTTAAAGAAGATTAATTTCAAACATTAATCTTTTAAAGAACATTAATTTCAAACATTAATCTTTCAAAGCAGATTAATTTCAAACATTAATCTTTTGAAGAATATTAATTTCAAACATTAATCTTTTAAAGAACATTAATTTAAAAGATTAATCTTTTAAAGAAGATTCATTTAAAAGATTAATTCGTATCCGGTTAAACGAGGTTTTACTGTATATAACAAATGATTCAGTAATAAATAAATTTTTGCAAATTATCGCCAATCAAATATTTATTACTATTAGTTTAGTATTATTGCCACTATTATCACATTATTATTATTATTATTATTATTAATGTTATTGACCACTCACTGCACGATAATAATTATTTTTCCCATATTTTAACGATTGCGATTTCAAAAAAAAAAAAATAGCAGATTGGAAAAAAAGTATCAGCGGAGCAATCCAAGATGCAGAGACCGTCGTTGAGCCTGATATTCTCAGGCATTTTTTTGGCCTACGTCATACACTCGATATACTCATTGTCGCAACTCTTCGTCGCGCCGACTTGCGAGGGCGGCGAGCCATGCGCCGTGACTTACCTCAAAAACGAGCCCACGCTGGAGCTTCACCTTTTCGCCTCGTCCACGGGTAAAACCTTGGCGAAAAACGTATTTCACGTTCATTCGGTATCACCGTTCAATTACACGTCGCAATTACAAATGTACGGTCGGTCGAGTGTAATAGAGAATTTTTAAGCGTCAAGGATATTTTGGTTATTCAGGGTTTTTTTTTGTTTTCAGGCCTGTGACTATGAGGATACCCGAAAAAACTCGCGACAACGGTACGCTGTTCCTGCACATCGTGGTCGCGCCGCAGACTGGCAGAGGCGCCAAAACTTTTCACGAATTGCACGGGGTATTTGACTATTTTTTTTTTATTTTTAAGTCTGAGAAGTCAGTTTGGACCACGTGATTTTCGTTTTTAGAATCCAGAGATGTCTTACACGCGAATAAAAATGACACAGTTCTTGGTGCCTCAAGCGGAGACGTTCAATCTTCTCGGTGAGACGAAAGTCGGCGAGGAGCAGAATCGCGCCAGGAAGGAGAACAGAGCGAAGCCGGCCTCTCATCTCAGGAGCCGCGTCACATTCACAATGATGACGGACGATATCCGCTTGCCGCTGCATAGACTGCCCATGGAACTCTCGGGAGACATAAAGTACAATTTAATTCGAAGAGCTTGAGAGCGTGGTTCTATTTTTAGATTATAGACGAATTTTTGAAGAAATTGAACGAATGAGGTGATGAAGGTAATGCGGACTGACGCGAGGGAGTTTAACGCAACAGTTAAAAGAGTGGGAGCGTTGCGATTTAAATTTCAATGTTAAAAATACAAACGAGGCGTTGAAATTTAAGGTATTTCTTTCACAAACCCGAATATTCAACAATTAATTGATTTTTGTCTATAATTAAGTGATAATGCATCCCAGTATACTGATAAAATAGCGAGCCAAGTTACCGAACTTCAAACAAAAATTGATGACATGCTGATGTCTTGCTGACATGCTGATGAAATGTGTTCAGATGACATGGTGATGAAATGTGTTCAGATGACATGCTGATGAAATGTGTTCAGATGACATGCTGATGAAATGTGTTCAGATGACATGCTGATGAAATTTGTTCAGATGACATGCTGATGAAATGTGTTCAGATGACATGCTGAACACATTTCTATCTAATAGCTTGTATACTAAATGATTCTAGAGGTCTGATATATTTTTAAAAAAATTGTTTTTGAGAAAGATGCTTTACATATACACTACCGGCGAAAAGTTTCCAGACAAAAATTCTAAAAAGTTTCGGAACGATTTTTTATGCCATATCGCCGATAGTTGACATAAATGAATTTAATAAACGGCATTTTGAAGGGGAGGAATTCACCTTCATTTCGTTTTTTAATTTTTTTTTACTATTTTTTTTTTCGACTGGTACCCTTTTTCGAAAACGACCATTTTTCCGCATTTTTTTTTGTTCCTTTTCTAGTGGACCCCGTTTACAAACACAATTTTTTTAATGCATTTATTTGGCCGAAATCACAAAGGGGGAAGCTCAAGCTTCAATTTTCTTTTTTTTTTTAAAGCTTCGTACGATTTTTTCTCTAAAGATATTTTGATTAAAAAACAAGAGACAATTTGAAAAATAACATATAACGCGAAAACAACAAGGATTCAAGGAAACCCTCAAGATAGTAAAAAGTTTAATCGGATTCGTTGAGTTCGCGAGAATTTTGTCAGATTTTTATCGAATTTTTTTTTTCATCTTTATGATTCCTTTAAGCTTCCTCCTTTATGATACCGGTCAAAGAAATGCATAAAAAAATTTTTGTCTGTAAACGGGGTCCACCAGAAAAGGAACAAAAAAAGGCGAAGAAGGGTACTAGTCGTAAAAAAAATAGTCAAAAATGTTCAAAAAAAAAATGTAATGAAGGTGAATTTCTCCCCTTTAAAATGCCGTTCATTAAAATCATTTATGTGAACTATCGGCGAAATGGCATAAAAAATCGTTCCGGAACTTTTTTGAATTTTTGTCCGGAAACTTTTCGCCGGTAGTGTATATGTCGTGCCCAACATAGTTGCCGGGTTAAGAGGCAGTTTTTTGTAATTTGCATACTTTTCTGAAACATGTTTACCCCAAAGTTCTTCAGTGGGTGCAGATTTGTACATTTGCAAGGAAACATCTGCTTGCAAGTCGATTATTTCTTCCAAACTGTTATTTTTTCAACTTTAGCTCGGTTTAAATTAAAATTGCACACAGAATGAGTTAATTAAAGTTTTAAAATATTTTTCGGCGGTTCAGTTATCTACCGCCTATTCCCGACCGCTGATTTTAGCATAAAAAAAATAAAATACAAACGATAAAGAGACAAACGCATTACAGTTCAAAATAATTAAATCGAAGCAATAAAAAAGTTAGTTGGTTCGCTAGAAAAAATTAATTGTAGCGTTAAATGTTCATCAGACAGGTAAAAAAAATAATTCAAGCATAAAAATTAAATTGCAGCATTGGAAACTAAAATTCAAGCGTTACAAATTGAATAGAATCGTAAAAGAATAAAAAAAAATAAATCGAAGCTCAAAAAAAGCAAAAAGGGTAGAAAAAAAATCAAAATGAACTCTTAGAAAACGAACTTAAAAAGATACAAAAATTAAACAGGAGAATTTAAAAGATTGAAGTCATGAAAGGGATTAAAGTTAAAAAAAAAAAAGTTATAATTAAATAAATTAAAACGTTGAAGGATTAATTTAAAAAAGCGGACGTCGCAAAGCTACTAGGGTCATCATTTTTATATTCTTGATAGACTATCTCGTGTCGGGAGATTCTTGCCGATCGTAAAGTACGATTTCCTGCAAACGAGGCTCACCGATCTCGTGCTCATAGACAAGGAAAGCGAGACAATGAACGTGACGATCGTCTACACTCCAGTGACTCTCGGGAAGCTTCGACTGGTGTTGCACATCGAGGCGGCGATGCAGAGCCTCAAGAAGGTTGGATTTTCCGATCGTGACGTCGACGAGGCCAAGGGCATTTACGCAGACACGAATGTCTATCTTCTAACCTGCACCATTTTCATCGCTGCCGTTCACGTAATTATTCACAATTATTTTTCATTTGTCGCAGTTTCGACGAGTTCGTGAAAGAAAAGAAAACAAAAGCTGCATTTTTTTGTGCCAGAATGATGAAAGTAAATTCGCACAAACTGACGCTGATTACAGTTGCTCTTCGACTTTTTGGCCTTCAAGAACGACATAAGTTTTTGGCGGAGTAAGAATAGCCTCGAAGGTCTCAGCACGACGACGATCGTCTGGCGAGCTTTCAGCCAAACCATCGTCTTCCTCTATCTACTCGACGAAAACTCGTCCCTGTTGATCATCATACCAGCGGGAATCGGAACTCTCATAGAGGTAAAAATTATATTCGTACATGTGTATATAAATACATTCTGTAATTATCGGATAATGAAAAATGTTCGATCCACAGCTCTGGAAGTCGAAGAAAATCTTGAGGATCGAGATCGTGAGAGGCGACAGTTTTCTCCCGAGGATAAAGATTCGAAGTCACAGGAGCGACTCGGCTGAGGCGAAAACACGGGAATTCGATGCCGAGAGCATGAGATACCTGAGCTATCTTCTTTATCCGCTCGTGATCGGCGGTGCAATCTATTCGCTGCTGTATCAGCCTCACAAGAGGTAAAGATCCCATACCGGTGATAACAACAGAGGGTGTTAGAGTTAAGGATGAGGAACGAAGCGTTTCTGTGACGAATACTAAAGGGTACTCATTTTTTGTTAGCATTGAAAATGCTTTTAAAGATGTGTATAGAGGGGCTGATTTGGCAAGATGTCACATGAAACTAACGCCAAGTTAGTAGCCAAGCCGTAATATGTGCTCAACTCGTCAATCAATTTTCCGGTGAGCTTTCCTCTGCCAGACAATCCTTTTTGTTTTTTCATGATTTCGCGTAGGCGCGTCCCCAGACGGTTTTGGACATGATCGATGCACTCTTTTTTTTTTATCTCGAAACCGTCGTATGGATCGCTATTCGATATGCCCGACCCTGAGGCGCGCAGCTGCGCGGGACCCCGAGCGTCACGGAGCGCTGCACCGCTCCACAAAATATTCAATATCTCCGAAAATAATTATTTTTTCGACCTGGGTCCAACGGCATCTTAATCTTAAATGTATTTTAGATTTTTCTAGATGATTTTCAAAAAATAGATTTTTTGAAGCCGTCACAGTGATGTTGTCCCTTAAGCCCTTCTCCTTTTCCATTCCTACGCGCGTATTCCTGAACCCTTTCTTCTTTTTCCTTCCCTACGAAAATCTTGAGATCTTAGATCTGCGGGAAGTTTTCGACTCCCTAAGAGACGAAATTCGTGAGTCATGTATCAAGGAAATTCGAATGACTAAAACGGCCTTATTCGGCAACACTCCGTGGGCCCAAATGGTCAATTCTATGTATGAGGAAAACATGACATTAATCATTTGCAGCCAACTAGTCCTAATTCCTCCCGAGGAAAATCGTTTGGAAATAATTGAAGAAAAACACTGAATAATGATGCAATCTATTTTTTCTTCATTTCAGCTGGTACTCGTGGAGCATAAACTCACTGGTCAACGGAGTTTACGCGTTTGGCTTTTTGTTCATGCTACCACAGCTTTTCGTCAATTACAAATTGAAATCGGTGGCGCATTTGCCGTGGAAATCGTTCATGTACAAAGCCTTCAACACCTTCATAGACGATGTATTCGCGTTCATAATAAGCATGCCGGTAGCTCACAGAGTCGCGTGCTTCCGTGACGATGCAGTCTTTCTCGTTTATCTCTACCAGAGATGGTGAGTTGACTTCCTTTGGATTAGAGATATTTTTACTTTTTTTTTAAACTTACTCTTGCCGAGTTTCTAATATTTTTCGAGGTTTCCTTTATTTTCCACGGTTTCAGGTTTTTTTACGCAAAAAACAGGCTTTCCTTCTATCACTTAGGTATTTTTACCTCGTTTGATATTCCAAGAGTAAAAACGCTCGATTAATTCTGAAGATAAAATAATCTCGCAATTATTTCGCCACTGTATTTATTCTAAATGTGATTTTTTATTTTATTTTTCATGGGAATGGGAGATGTTACATGGCAATTTTTATTTCCCTGGCAGGGTTATTCTTCGAGGCATTTTTATTCCATTTAATATTCCAAAAATAAAAACTGCCTGATTGTCAACCCGCACCTCAATCCTTAATTTCCACGATTAAAAATATCTTAACTATTTCGTTGCTGTTTTGATTCTAAAAGCTATTTTTCGAGTTTCATTCTTTAAAGATCGGGATTATTTTTGTTGTCCACCTTTATTTTCCGAGACATTTTTTATTAATTTAAATTTAAAAAATATTTTCTGATTGTCGTCTCGCAACTCAATATTTTATTTCCAAGATTTAAAATATCGCATTTATTTTGCCGCCGGTTTTATACTAAGAGCTATTTTTCGAGTTTTTTACTGTAAAAATCTAGTTTATTTTCGTTATCCAGGGACTTTTATTCTTCGAGGCATATCTATTTCATTCAATATTCCAGAAACAACATTTTTATGATTGTCGTATCGCAACTCAATCTTTTATTTCCAAGTTTTACAATATCGCAATTATGTTGCTCCTGTTTTTATTCGAGTCTTCTTAAAAAATCGGGTTTGTTTTTGTTATCCAGGCACTTTTATTCATCGAGGCATTTTTATTCCATTTAATATTCCAAAGATAATATTATCCGATTATCATTTCGCACTTCAATCTTTCATTTCCAAAATTAAAAGTATCCCAATGAATTTCGTTGCAGGCTATACCCAGTGGACAAAAGTCGCAGAGACACTGCGACGATAATGGAAGAGCCAACCGGGCACATTTCCTTGCCGAACGACGACAAGAAAAACGATTGAACCGGATTCTCTCGCTCTTCATCACACACGTACACAAAATATTCACGAAAATTCCAATACTAATTTATTCCAAGGTTGCAAGAATCAAAGAATCGCGTTTGACGAAACGTCAAATTTTGTTGCGACACTTTTGACAGTTCTAACCGCCAGATTCTATTTATTCTCCGTTCGGCCTAACGTGGCGCGAAATATCGACCGTTAATGTTCCTAGAAATAGCCGACTTTCCATTTTTCTACTACCGACGTCTGTGTGTGTGTGTGTGTGTATGTGTGTTTTAGTTTTTTCAACTTCAAGCCGAATAGCGTTCCTGAAGATTCAACCAACGAATTTAGTTCGACAAATGTGTATCGTAATTAGCGGTATTAGAGAAATTTCAATCGCAATCGATGATTCTTCGATTGGTAGACACCCGTCAGTGTACATCGAATATCAAGAAAAACATCACACGTCATAGTACTAGATTTCATATCCAATTCTCTATTGGATTCGGACTGTCCGACTTGTGTGATTAAAAAAAATATACAACGATTAAAAAAAACGTCGGAGAAGACGATAAGATAATCGAATTATGTATACGCTGATAATTAAAAAAGCGTAACGAGAGGGAGAAAAAAACAATTATTCGACCATTGGAAAATTATTTTCACCCAACATTTATTTCATTCACAAATGCATGAACTTCGGGTTTTTTTTTTAAACAACTAGTCTATCACCGTGCCTGAGAAATGTAACATTCTACCTTTTCTTCTTTATTTCTCAATTTGTTTGTCTCCTCTCTGGATCAAATCCTAAAGTCTACGCGGACAAAGTCCCGGACGAAAGCTAATAATTATATTTAAAAAAATAATGTATTGGGTCTATGCATAATTCCGTAGCGAAAATCGAGTAAATTACAAACGCAGAATTTTTAGCAAAAAAAGCGATTTTCAGCAATTAAATATGTTCCATTCTGTTCACTGACTATTTACCATTTCTCCAGGAGCTTTATTATCCCTCTTTCACAGAAGTCTTGAGATCTTTGGGCAAAGAAATCATCCAAGTGGTTTTTACAAATGTCCAGGGAACTGAACGTTTTATTATTCAAACTGTTCTGTAACGCCTGGAACAAGCGATATCCCATCCAAGTCGCAATAACTTTTGCCAGGACATGAGAGAAACGTGTGGTTTAGTGTTGTCCTGGTGAAACACATCGCCCTTTCTGTTCGCCAATTTCGGCCGCTTCTGATCGATTGCTCGTTTTAATTTGACCAGCTGTGAGCTGTACTTTGGTCGGATCAATCGTTTTGTTGGGTGGCAGCAGCTCATAATAGACGATACCTTTCCAATCCCACAAGATATAGAGCATGACCTTCTTCAGGTGTAATCCAGACTTTGCGACTGTCTGAGCAACCTCCCCCAGCTTCGACCATCATCTTTTTCAACTAACATTGTTGTAGACCATCCACTTTTCATCACCAGTAATCATTCGCTTTAAGAATGGTTCGTTTTTATGGCGTTTCAGCAACAAATCGCAAGCTGAAATTTGGTCCATTAAATCCTTTTCACTCAGTTCGTGCTTCCAAGCTTTCGTAAATGTCTCGAAACAGTTGATTGGTCAATGTCGAGATTTTGTCCGATCTCTGTATTCGTTAAATACCGGTCGGAGTCGATGAAAGCCTTAATTTTATCGACATCAGTAGTGGCCGACCGGAGCGAGTGGCATCTTAGAGATCAAAATCTCCATAACGAAATTTTGCAAACCACTTCCGACATACACTTTCGCTTGTGGCATTCTTTCCGTACACAGCGCATATCTTTTTGCGATTTTGCGACGCGTTTTTGCCTTTACGGAAATAAAAAAGAAAAATGCATCGAAAATAGATGTTTTTTTTCTTCCATGTTCATAATATAATTAAACTTCCTATGCGTCACAGATCGCCGTAGATACTTTCTTAAAATGTCGTCACAAGTTTCAGCTTTCATTTAATATACGACACTTCATATGGTTGACGCATGTGCGAGCGGAGAAAGTATGGAATTATGCATAGACCCAATACATTCGCGTACATCCTCATTAATTCGTTTCGCTCAGAAAGTTTTTTCAAGGGCGACCCTTTCGTCTGCGAGGGAGCAAAAGGGTTTCATCTTTTGAAAAAAATATTGCAAGCACTTTTTCAACACTATTTATTCAGAGTGTAACATTGGTGAGTGTAAATTAGTCTTTTCTGTGCGAATAATATATATATATATCTGTCTCTCTCCCACTCCCTTCTTCAAACCGTAGTTGTACGAAGAGGATCCTCCTCCGTGCGCGGGACATCACTCGGTCGATCGGCAAGGCAACAAATTTGAAGCTGCATAGAGGCGGTCACTTTGCTCAGGAGAGCTTCGATTCTCATTGAATCCTTGCTCGCCGGTTGGGGAATCGCGTCCAGAGCTTCTTCGAAGAAACTTCTGCGAAAAACAATAAGTTCGTACATTAATCATGCGCGTCTATTTATAAATAGAACATAAAGAAAATTTGCTCAAAGCCATTAAAGGGGTTACACCACCTTGGCGCTCGGAAAAACAGGTATTAAAATAAAACATTTTACGCGACTATAAAATATATGGAATAATTATGATTTTTCACAAATACATTATAGTTTTATGAACGAATTTTTTGAAAATTTAAAAATAGCGGAGATATAAGACGTCTAATGGGACTCTCTTTTCAAACTGCTGGACAAAATATCTCAAGGTCTACTCCAACCGATTTTGATGAAATTTATACCGCACATTCCCTATAATATTATCTACGATGAAGCATGGGATTTTTTAAAATTGGATGCCGCGTTAATTTTTTATCAATTTTGAACTAAAAATTGAAAGTAAAGATCAGTTTTTTTTTTCAAACAGCTAGCATGTCTATAAAAATTAAAAATTAAAACTTCCCTATGCTACACTGTAGCTATTACCTTTCATTACAAGAAATTTTTTAGCTTTCGGACAATGCCCGACAGAGAAAAAAATGCCACCATCAGCAAAGATCAAAAGAGGGTCCTACTAAACGACTTGAATCTCTGCCATTTATTAATTTTGTTTTGTTTTTTTTTTGTATTTAATTTGTTCATAAACGATAATGTAGTTTTTAAAAAATGTATATATTTAATAGTCGCGTCATATGTTCAAAAAAATGTTATACTTATTTTTCCGAGCCTCAAGGTGGTGTAACGTCTTAATTAATTAACGTGCAATTAGTCGACCCGAAACAATTATTAATAATCGTGGTAAAAAGACAAAATTATTTTATTCTCGCATGAAAGATAATTTTCTTCGACCCGGAACAAATATTGATCTTTTTTTCTCAACAAATTATTGCAATTATTAGCCCCCCCAGCAAGTTATTATTAGCGAGCAAATATGTTTATTATGCAAATCGATGTTATTATCCTCATAACCCAAACTATTCTTTTTTATTTTTTCGCCATCCTTGCCTTGCTGGGGTTCAGAATATTTTACATTTTCATTATTCACATATCCCTCTACCTCCTCCGTTTGAAAACACATTCTATTTATTCGTTTGCTATCATTTTCCTTCGCTCTTCTTGATTCCTTTCTCTTTCCATTTTTTTTTTGCCTCGCTCTGAAATGCCCTGTGGTATTCGCATAGGGCTGGTATGATCTCTCCTTTATCAATTAACTTTTTTCCAACTAGCGCGTTCAACACAAATATGTGGTCTCTCGTTGCTCTTTGTCTAAACCCATTTTGGCCCTCATGCAGCTTGTTGTTGTTTTCTACCCATTTACTTAAGGGGGGAGATACCTTTACAACTTAAAAAAATGGATTTTTCTCACCTACAATACGTTAGTCCAATGTCTTCAAAATATCGTACCAAAATTGGAAGCCGTTTG
This sequence comes from Ophion ventricosus, assembly GCA_963932345.1. Classification (NCBI taxonomy): domain Eukaryota; kingdom Metazoa; phylum Arthropoda; class Insecta; order Hymenoptera; family Ichneumonidae; genus Ophion; species Ophion ventricosus. The sequence continues at coordinate 7,996,582 of OZ010724.1, forward strand.
GAAGTTATAGCCTCAAACGTGACAGAATTTCTCAACGCTTGAGGGCACTGTATGCATAGTCGTGCGTTATCGACGGGGCTACCTATATCTTTTATATCCAACTGTTTTAAAATGCCTCCACGATTATTTTTTAGCATACTCAACATACTCAAAATGCCAATGAAAGTTTCAACTCAACGATCTGGATGATCTTGGCTCCGAAGCGCTTAAATTCTGGACTGAAAATCGTCGAAATTGCATCCTATCTTGCGGCTGAACTATTCAACGAAGGATATAACATCGATTTTGAAAACCATGCTCGTATTGGATATCATAATTGGAACTCAGTGCAAAAATTACGCCAACAGCGCCGACGCTCGACGGATGCATCGACAGGAGCGGCGCAGCTCCTTATCGAACAAAGAGGCTCGAAAAGCACGGAAAAATCGAAAGACTGAAGAAAATCAATTCTCCGAAGAAGCTGAAGGCTTAGTATATGGCCCTGGAATCGCTCATTAGCTGGTAAGTTATTGTTATCATTAACTTTTTCCGTGACCAAATTTTAAACGCGTTTTACTCAAAACTACATTTTTCAAATTGACATACATTCTCACGTAAAAACTATTCAAACAATCTTAACCAAATTTTACACATGACTGAACATCACTACCTAGTCTGTAGTAAGCCTAATTGTTTGAAAAAATCGGCAAAAAAAAGTACTTTTCCATATCAAAATATAAGAAAAATTTCATAAAAAATCGCAATGGCTATTTAATAATGGTATAATTCTTTCATTTTTATCATTTTTACTTGTTTTTTTAGGCTTACAGACGAACTATGAATGTTTTCAATGAAATTTTTCAACCGTATTGCTTTCAGATGAAAACAACGAGCACGAGAGTGTACGCCATTTTCAAAGTCCCGAGTCGACCTGCTCCAAAGCCAGCGGGATATCTCAGCGATTCTTTATATTTTTGTAGTTTAAAAAATAAGATTTGGTAGATTAAAGTACACCCTAATAAATGCTAAAGTTTAAAAAATCTAAAATAATTGGTTCCTTTCCAAAAAAAAAAATCCACAAAATCATCGATATTCTAGTCTTGTAAAGGTATCTCCCCCCTTAACCTATTCGCCATAATTGTCGTAATCACTCTATAGCCTACATTGAGCAGTGCAACCTCAAACTATAATTATTACTATTATTTCCCCAGCAAGTTCTCAGTGTTATGTTTATTCTTGTGGTTATTATTATTATTGCTTTCCAATCAATTATTATCTTTGTCGTTGTTACTATCATCATCATCGTCAAGATTATTAATCGATGTAATCGTTATCGATATTTTTTTACCGCGACAAATTGCAATTATAATTGTGCAAAAATTTCTCCCAAGTAGTTTTGAGTGGCGTTGCTCAATTCTTCCAGTCTTGCGTCTGGCAAATACGAAAAAGATTGGGAAAAAAATATTTACTTGGCCCTCGGCGTGCAATAAGCGTCCAGAGTTCTCCGCAGCATTGTAATATCAGCGCGCGCCTGAATAATTCCCGGTAGGCCGAACTTCGCGACGCATGACATGAGTCTCGCGAGTTCTTCGGCGATCGTCTCGACGATGTGAGACAACACGCGTTTCAGTAGACCCGGTGAGACGCGATTTACCTGAAACCGAAGATCCAAAATAGAAATCAGTGGAAATTACGAGAGGAACGTTTTTTTTTTTTATATAAAAATATAATTTTCCGTATGAATTTTACCTCTGCGTGAACGGCTATGAGATTGGCGAGAGCTTCGCGCGCGTAAGGCCTAACGTGGGTAGGCTCGATCTCCGAATCCCATTCAAGGCCGCCCAGATACATGCTCGGCTCTATGGTACCGACCAGAGGATCGCAACGTCTCTCGAGATATGCCTCGAGGACCGCACCGTCGAGGGTCTCCAATTGCGTCCAATCGCTGCGCCAACCTTCGGCAAGAGTCAAATCGGGATAGCCCCGTGATTTCAGGGCCATCACGACACGCGGCAATACGACGTTCAGTGTGTAACGAATGTTGCTCAACGAGATCAGCAAACACTTTTCCCAAGTCTACGGGAAGAGCAATAGAAAAACAATGATACATTCAATTTAAATTTGGATTTGCTAGGACGAAACACGCCAATTTGAACATCATTTGTCTCTGTTTTATAACTTTAGTATTACTCGTATTCGATTATTATTTTATTATTAATGTTATCAATCAAAGTAATATTAATAATGATCAGGGAATCTGGAGAAGGGCAGGGAGGGATATGATGGAGGAGAAGACTCCATTTGTTACATTCGATAGTAAAAGCAGGAGCAATGCATGGAGTAGTGATATGGGGATTGGGAGAAATAAGCGTGTTTGAAAGAATAAAGATTAGTATACGATGGCATTAGGAGTGGATAAAACAACACTAAATTACACTAAGCGCAACAATAAAAGGATCAAGAAAAAGATCCAACTTGTTGTGTCTTTTATCCAATTTCGTTTTTGTTTTTTCATTAATTACCGGAGTGGCCAGTCCTCGGTGTTTGTTCTCTCGGATCCTGTAACAGGAGGGAGAACCGACGAGCTGGCTGACCGAAGGATCATCCTCCTCGGAAGCCTCTTCGCTGCCACTGAAAGCGAGTTGGCGAAGGCACCTGGCGAACGATACGAAGAGCGTTTTGACGGAATTGTGATAGAGGGACTGTTGAACCGCGCTGGCGAGGAGAGGAGTTTCCCTCGGTCCACAGGCGATCGCCGTCTCACGCGCTAGCTCCGACACCTCGGTCACCATGTCCTCGAACAGACAAGGCTAAGACGAAAAATATTTTGTAACATAAAAGTGAGAAAAAAATAAAAATTTAATGTTTTTTAAAAATATACCACGTTTTTAAATGAACTAAAAAGTATAAAATAATTTCTCTTAGCCCCATACAGATTGTGCTGAAAATTTGTGATTGTATGAGGCTAGGAAAAATTATTTTATACTTTTTAGTCCGTTTTACAAACGTGGTATATTTTTTTAATTTAATTTTAATTTAAATTTATTTTTTAATTTGTCTCTTTCACTAAAATATTTTTTATTTCTTTATTTATTTTTTTTCACAATTTTTTTCCTTTATTTCTCTCTCTCTCTCTCTCTCTCTCTCTTACACACTTAATTCTTAAATCTGAAACCTGTTGCAAACTGTTAAATATTGTATATATTATTTAAATATATAAAATATCTATTGGTATATGCTAAATTTGTACCGAACAGACAAAAAAACAGACAAGAAAGCGAGTTAATATTGCATTGTCATCCAGTTATGAGCGATATTTAAAGATTCAAGTATCTAGCTCATCCGGAAGTTAGTTTAAAATCGATTGCAAAATTGCTACCGAACAGACAAATAGACAGACAAGAAAGCGATTTAATAAAAACGTGGTAAAAATATCAGTCAGGGTGTCTAATTTTGACAGATGTGTGTTATATGCCGATACAAAGTATACGAAATAAACGAAAAGTCACCAAACTGTAAAATTCCATGTGTAGTAAAAAATGTGAGACAAACATCATTTCAAGTTTGCTGTAAAGAAATATCTTTTGGGAACATCTGGAAAAAGATTAAATACATTTAGAAACTTTGAGTAATATCATCTAGTCGCTTTAAGGCCATGTGTCACACGTCCAGTCGGTAAAAATCCTACTGCCAAGTTTTCTCCTAGACGGATCATGTTTCGGGCAAAAGAAGAGAAAGCGGTTGTTCGTCGTTCAACAGAGCGGAACGTCTTTCCTTTCTTTTTTCCCAAAAATCAACCGTTTCAGAAATCATTGGGAATCTGCAAATCAGCTATCTCTCTCGCACTCATTGCCGCTCGGTCGGTGTGACACTTGGCCTTAAACGAATAACAAAGAAAAATTAATATATTGAGATAAAGAAACTTTTTTTTTCTACTACCTTTTTTCTCTAATACCGTAGATTGTCGCAAACCCGCGAGAAGTTGAAATTATTTTGGATGAATTGATACATAAATCGGCCATGATAATGAGCGCTGCAGAGATCTTAATAAAATCCAGTAGAGTGGTAATTTTTCATGACATTTCATGACTTTTTCAGGGTCGAGTGTAATTTCATGACATTCAAGACTTTTCATGGCTTTTCAGGTCGTTAGACACCCTGATCAAACAATTTTGTGATAATAAAACAAAAACGGTACCAATTTGGTGATGCCTCCATCCTCGTTTGGCAGATACTCGAGCTGCCAAGTTTCTTTGCGCTGAAGGCTCGTTATGTTGTCGGCGGTCTGACGAAAGAGCGCGACCAGGCACTGGAGTCTCAGATCGAAGAGAAACTTGCCGAATATGTCGAGGGCCTCGCTCGGCAAATCGAGATGTATAAGGGCAGCGTACATCTGTCTTATCGATCTCAGGCTGTGTAGCAGCCAAGCCGGCGTTACGTTTGACCCGCAGGATTCTCGCATCGCCTCGCTCGCGTGTTGTATACACGAGAGTACGAGATTCTTGAAGGGGACCTGTTTGTCCGTGTCGACCGACACGTGAAGCTGTCCCGTGAAGTAGCTCTGTCCGAGTCTCCAAAGATCGGGCAATTGTTCGACCACAACGTCGCACAGTGCCTCGACGCATTGGACCCTCAACGGCACGTTGTAATTTGCCTCGTTATTGTTGACTCGCTGTAGACGCAAGCGATCGACCGAGCCCGGCGTTGCGAGACTGTTGCTGCTTGATTTTCCCGTTTTGCTATTATTGCCGACGGACTCGTCACCCGCGCCTATGCCATCCGAACTCAAGAAGTCCTGCACGCAACTTGCTATACTCTTGTCCAGATAACCCGCGTGCGAAACTGCAATCGTTCGAACGCAACATTGTTTAAGTTGCGCGTTATAATAATAACAATTACAATGGTATCATGAATAATGACAATAATAATAACTTATTATAATTATTATTATATTATTTTTATACAAATATTATATAAATATATATAATAGTTACTACAGTTCTTAATTTCCAAATATACCCTTGCGGTTTTTTACAGTTTCCCACTCTGTACATTGATACCCTTTTAAGGTACGTCTATTAATTATGTGAGCTCCAAATGGGGGGGGGGGGGGGCGGCTCTGGAAAAATCTCACAAAATCTCATTTAGGGGAAGGGGGTGTCAATGAAAATTTCACATCAACTTTGTAATTCAGAAAATATACTATTATAACATTTTGTAAGGTACAGGATGCAAATATGGACACCTTAAGGCTTAAATCATTCTAGATGGGAAAATATTTTAAGAAGACAAGAATCATAATGCCATTGAAATTAATTTATTATATTTGGTAACAATCAGACTTATCAAGTATACAGAGTGTCCCAGAACGGAATGTCATCCCTGAAACGGGGGATGGGGGTGAAATTCTGAGTCGCGCTCCGCCAGGCACCACTACACGCGCGTATCGCTCACCGACGTAAGCCCGCTCATCGGGCGCGCCTGATTGGCCCGTCTTTAAAAATTAATAATAATTCAGGGGTTGATCTGGGAACCATACATGCTTATATCAATCGACTCAGAATTTCACCCCCAACCCCCCATTTCAGGGATGACATTCCGTCTTGGGACACCCTGTATACTCAATAAGTCTGATTGTTACCAAATATAATAAATCAATTTCAATGCTATTATGATTCTTGTCTTCTTAAAATATTTTCCTATCTGGAATGATTTAAGCCTTAAGGTGTCCATATTTGGACCCTGTACCTTACCTACCCCAACCCTATTTTTTAAACTAAATAACACTAAATTAAAGCTGTTATAGTGCACCTTAAAGATAGTATCATTTTTCTCTTCTTCTTTCACAGAAAAAAATGTATTTGATAGAACACTCTATCAGTAAGTCTTTATTAGTGGTATGAAACTACATGAACTACAAAATATATGAACATGTCGACCAAATATAATCATTTAAAAATTATGGGGAAAATCTCACGTGCGGGGGAGAGGAAGTGCCTCCACATCTCGTCAAATCTCACCAGGGCGGAGGGGGGGTCCAAATTAAAGAAAAAAACCCCTCACGTAATTAATGGACGTCCCCTTACACGTTTCTATCTCTTTTTTTACATTTATCTTACGTCCGTTTCTCTCCTTTATGCTTCCTTTCTCGTACTCAGTCTGGCGTATTCCTTGCTATTCCCATTGCGAATTTTCCCAACGTTCCCTATAATGTCTCCATTACTTGCCTTCTTTTCCAACCCCAGATTTTAATTCCATAAACAGCCTCTGGTTTCTTTTTCAATGAATATTATTATTATGATTATGATGAAATACGAACCGATCGCATCCCACGCTGGATCACCGTTAGCCTCGAGATTGACGAGATTGCGTATAATTTTCTTCTGGCTCTCAAGCGCAAAGGGTGTTTCCTCGAGTTTTTTCCGCAGAATATTTCTCAAGTGTGCGATCTTGTCCTCGATCTCGTCGAGTACGCGCTTGAAAATGTCAACGTCGGTATTGCCGAATAAATTTTTCACACGTGCATAATCGTTTATAACGAGATCGTAATTGCCACGTTTGATGTTCTTCTCGATGTTGACGGGCATGCAAAAGAGGAAACGATAACGTTGCATCAAGGCGAGGGCACTCCGGGTGGAATCAGCGCGATCGCGCCTCGCCAATACGTCGTCAAAGAGCTTATTGGCTTCGGCCATTGAGATCTTAATCGCCGATTCCAATTTGTCGGTGGGATTGTTGCCGTACTTTCTCACGTCCGAGTCGAATTGTTCCTTCAATAGGACGATCGTCTCGAGCTGCTCCATCACCGCTCCGACGTTTGCCTGCAATTTATTCTTTTCTATCATAGATACCAAATAATATACGAAAGACGAGTCTTCGGTCTTTGAAAGTTTCACAAAAATTTCAGCGCCGGTAGATACACCTATCAGCCATAGGTAACTCGTGACGAGAATTTTTGTGCTTTTGAAAAAGTTTGTCTCGTAAGAGGGTATTCTCGTCTAGAAATTTGAAAAAATCGATTTTTTTGCATTTTCTTAAGGAATTTCGGAACATGTGACGGAATGATACCATTTGATTCAAATTTATACCTTAGATTATTTGTCATATAGCGTAAGCAGCATCGATATGGAAGGTTTTCCATACAAACTTTCACCCCCTATTTCACCCCTTTAAGAGTTGAATTTAAAAAATCCTTACTTAGTGCACTTCTGAACCGTCTAAGGAACACCTGTTCCAAGTTTCAAATTGATACACGCAAGGAATATAATTTTCCATACAAACTTTCACATCCCATTTCACCCCCGTAGGAGTTGAATGTCGAAAGATCCTTTCTTCGGACACTTCTGAACCTTCTAAGGAATATATCGATACTGCTTACGAAAAGTAGCATGTTTCAGAATTCTTACGAAAACAAACACGTTTGATAACACCGCGAAAACCAGCATGTTTTAGCTTCCGGCACGAAAACTAGGAACTTTCGGTTTTCACTACGAAAACTGGCACCTTTCGATATTTAACGCAAAAACTAGCACGTTTCGCCTTTCACCACGAAAAGAAGCAGATTTCGATATTCACTGCGAAAATTAACATGTTTCAGTAACACTGGAATTGTTTCCGACTTTTCTTCGAGTCATTTTTACCTTGAGAAAAGACAGCTGTCCCTCCTTCTGGGAATTGACTTTGCGTCTCAGATAGGCCAGGCCCGCTTTCAAATCGTCCAGCGTAGTGGCGTGATGATGCTGCAGCAAGAACCAGCCCGGATGAAACTTTTCGCTGGTCAATTCGCCGGAGCAATCGCCGTAGAGTTCACAGAGCTCGTCCTCCGGAAATTTTTTTCTACCGATTCGACGATACATGATATACAGTGAGAATAAAAATGACAAGACTCTTGAAACCAAAATGATCCATTAATCGCAAGTTGAAATGAAAAATTTACTGACTCGTTGCCCTCGACGCTGAGGCCCAAAGGGTCGTCCTGCTGGTAATGAGTGGGCGAGAGTGCCCTCCTACCCCAAACGAAACTCTGCACGGGTGCTTCTTCGACCCAAACAGCTGACTCCTTCATCGGCCCTATCGTCTCGTGGTAGCCTCTGAACTGTACGGTCGACGTGCCCTGTCCTCCGCTCTTCGTCGTCACCACTATGTCTCCTCTGCCCTTGCAGAGCCCCGACCTCGCTATTATTTTGTTCTGTGACTTCCATTCCGCCGACAGGAGGCAGTCGCAGCCGCATATCGTCAATCCTGCATAAAAAATTTGTATATTTTTAGATTCGTGTAGACCAGCGGTCCGCAACAGGCAGGCCTGGATCCAGGCCGCGAAAGGTAGAAAACTGGACCACCAAAAAATCTTTAAAAACTTTAACCCGCTCATTCCGTGTGCGAGTCTCAAGGCGTCAAATTGAATTTACACAAAGCTAAAGTAGAAGAAATAACAGTTCTGAAGAAATCGACTTGCAAGAAGATGTTTCCTTGCAAATGTACAAATCTGCACCCACGAAAGAATTTTGGGGTAAACATGTTTCAGAAAAGAACGCAAATCGCAGATGGCTCTTAACATGGCAACTATGTTTGGCTCGACATATATATGTGAAGCATCTTTCTCAAAAATGAATTTTTTGAAAAATAACTATCGTTCAATATTAAAGGATGCCCATCTTGAAGACACTCTTCGCATATGGTGTTCCTCGCGAGAACCAAACTATAAAGAACTGGCTCGAGATCGGAGGTGTAATTTCTCTCATTAAGAACCTATGTATATTATTTTTAGAAGAAAAATCAAAATAAAAACCAAAGTGCTTTTATAAGCCACATTCTTTTTGAGAAACAATAATAACCTGCTCACTGTAATTGATATTCCCTTTTTTTTTCTCTCGACTTCAATAAAAAATTTTGGAGGTATCCGGACCCCGTTATAAAATACTTGCTGACGCCTGGTATAGACGAACGTCACACAGAAAGAGTGTATAGTGGGACATTGGAAATAATAATAATAACAATAATGACAAACATAAATGAATACAATTGTAAGGTACATGCGAAGAGACTTTGGAAAGGAAGTAAAAAAAACTAGAATGGTCAAATACACTCAAACAGACCCAAACAAACCCAAACAAGTCCAAAGAGATCTAGACAGACCCAATGAAACCCAGACAGACCCAAACAAACCCAAACAAATACACACAATCAAGTAAGTTAAGTACACACAAAGAGATTCCTCAAAGAAAGAGAACTCAAACAAACCCAAACAAGCCCAAATCAACATAGGCAGACCCAAGCAAAGTAAAACAGCTAAAACAACAAACTCAAACAAGTCCCAAGAGATCTTGACAGACCCAAACAAGCCCAAAATGACTCACACAGGCCCAAACAGGCCCAAAATGAATCACACAGACCCAAACAAGCCAACATGATCCAGATAGACCCAAACAAACAAACGCAAGGAAATACAATTGTAAAGTACACACAGAGAGGTTTCTGAAAGAAAGGGAACCGAAACAAACCCTAATAAGCCCGAATTAACATAGACAGACCCAAACAAACCCAAACAACCAGCCACAAACAAATACAATTTTAAAGTTTATAAAAAGAGAATCTCCTATGGATATAATTGCGAAGGTAGTCGAAAATATTTAAATAAAATTTATTTTAATATTCCACCTTTAAAAAGAAAGTATAAAATCATTTTATTAATAATAAAATAACCCCATACGGATTGTCCTGAAAATTTGTGATTGTGAATTTTTAATAGCTATAAAAATACTTGTAAGATTTAAAACGAAAAACGTGGGGGGCATGCAATAGACAATTGATGCATGAATAGTTTTACGTAAGTCGCTAACAATTTTATTCCACTGCAAATTATATTAACTGTTGTGTCAGTTTTCTAAACGACACATGGCGTTTTTTTCGTTTTAAACCTTACGAATATTTTCATAGCTATTAAAAATTCACAATAACAAATTTTCAGGACAATCTGTATAGGGTTATAAATCTGTATGGAGCTAGGAGAAATTATTTTATACTTTTCAGTCCATTTTAAAAACGCTGTATACTAAACATTTTTTTTTAATTTAAATAATTATTTTCTGCATTTTACTCTTGTGTGTGTATGCGAAATTTTGCAATCGATTTTAAACATCTTGATGAGATTATGACAGAAACATGTGGCAAATTTCAGGCTTATTTCAGTTTTTCATCACCTGGTCATATCTGAAATAGAAAATTATTATATCTACCTACCAATATATCAATCTGTTAAATTATTTTTCTGAAATATAAAATAAAGAAGCAAACAAAATTAATTTTTTATGATTTTCATTTAAAAATTGAATTTTTTATTTATATTTATCATGTCCGTCTGTCTGTCATTTGTACCGAACAGACAGACAAACAGACAGACAAGAAAGCAAGTTAATATTGCATTGTCATCCATTTCTGAGCTATGTTTGAAGTTTCAAGTATCTAGCTTATACGGAAGTTAGTTTAAAATCGATTGCAAAATTTGTACTGAACAGATGGACAAGAAAGCAAGTTAAGGAGTTACGTGGGTTTGAAAATGTCAAAAAATCTATTTTTTTGATATTTTATTATCTAATAGTATGTCTAGAATATTCTCCCAAAGTTTTAAGTCAATCGGAGTAAAAGTCTAGGAGCGACGCAGGTGTATGCATTTTTCTCAAAAAAGTTGAAATGTTGCTCTTTTATGTGCTTAAGGTTTTGAATAAATTGATTGATATATTATAGTTAAAAAAAAATACATAAAATATGCTTTTTTTTGGCTTGGAAACCCACGTAACCGCTTAATAAAAAGCGTGGTAATAAAAAAATAGGCCTTTTTTAAGTAAATGGTAACTGAAGAATTGCCAAATGTTAATATGCGGACAAGGCGAACTAGCCTGTAAGATCCTGCGCCTTGGTGCCCAAAAATTCGCCCCGGACCGTAACTCGAGTTCCTGGTGGACCTTCCTTCGGTGATATTCCAGTTACGATGGGCGGAGGTGCCATTTTTCTAACAAAATTCGTAAATACGCCTGTCTTCTCATAAAAACTCGCGAAACACGATATCGCGAATTAGAAACTTTTTGTCCATATTTTTAATCAGTGTCACGTTGCTTCTGTACGTCATTCGTTAACGTTATCAGAGGTGGGCCGTGTACTAGTCGAAGTGCAACACCCACGAACGGGAGATGAGCAATTTTTAAAGAACTATTCACGAATTATTAACGTTCTTCGAGAATCCAAGTGTATCGTAAGACGCGCATTTAAATTGTGCATTAGATGAAATTTTTCGCATTGCTCGAATCTCGGTACGGGCTGAGCGATCTTCGGTTTGAACATTTTTTGAGGTCATGTTCGCTAACCTCACTCTCGACTGGAAACCACGATGACTGTATTCGAATGTCACTTTTGACAGATAACAATGTATAGGATGGTGACAGTAATGAGATACTGATTACGGTTGGAATTCTTCTTCTTTTTTATGCATTTTTAGGAAGTTGAAGTATTATCGTATCTTAGTTCGGAACAAATAACGACGAGAAACGGAATTATTTGTATAATTCGGCTAGTAACTATGTAATAAAAGGTAACGAACGATCTTGATTTTTGAAAATACCGCCACAGTTTTTCGCGTCGATATATACGCATAGGGGATCTAGAGTAGGAGGAGTCCAGGGGGGGTGACACAGGCTGCTGGAGTCGCTTCGCCGAATGTCCGTCTTTTGTGTGGCCAAATTTTGTCACTTGTGGCGCCACTTATCTTCTCACCGCAGTGCTCCCGAAATGCATTCAAAGCATTCACAGATACATGTCAAATGATCTAATGAAATAAATAATCTAATAATAATAAATAGTAAAGAATGGAATAATAAATTATTTATTTCGTTATTGTAAATGTTAAATATTAGATTTTAGATGGTAGTCACTTCTGAATACGAATTAAAGGAAAAGGAAAAGATGTACAAATGCGTAAAAAATCTCGTCCTTCCGGAAGTCTTTTTCGCACACCGCTCTCCCTGCTTTCACACAACTTTCGGGTCGCTTTACTGCGTCTTTCCATAACTTTGAAGCTTCTGGATCTCGGGGTATTGTAAAAAAATGTACTTTTTCGAGGTTTGTCGAAGCCGAAGCGTACCTCGAATCGCACCCGGGTACAATGCACGTTGGCATAATCGTAAAAATAATTACACCATATTATGCACAAAGTAACAGTTAACAAAACTTAACAAAACAACGTAACAAAACAACTTAACAAAACAACGTAACAAAACAACTTAACAAACCGATGATTCAACAACAAAATTTAACACGATTTTTTAACCTCAAAATCTTGACAACTGACAGGTGTAGTAAAGTCAAGCACTCGATGAGAAGATAAGTGGCGCCACGTACAGAGCGCTAAAGGAACTACAGAATGCGGACAGAAAGCGAACCGGGCCTAAGTATAGGGAAAGTAGCACCGTGTCACCCCCCTGGAGGAGTCCGAACTCTTAAGGCCATGTGTCACACGTCCAGTCAGTAAAAATCCTACTGCCAAGTTTTCTCCTAGACGGATCATATTTCGGGCACAAGAAGAGAAAGCGGTTGTTCGTCGTTCAACAGAGCGGAAAGTGTTTCTTTCCTTTTTTCCCAAAAATTAACCGTTTCAGAAATCATTGGGAATCGGCAAATCAGCTATCTCTCTCGCACTCATGGCCGCTCGGTTGGTGTGATAGCATTCGGATATATCGATTTGATAACTTTACGCTAACGTATCGACGACCGATAAAAGTTAACCTCTGCTTGTCAATTTGTCAACAATAACAATTAAAAATAGCCGTATAGTTAACTGATTGGATACAAATCAATTATCCGCGAAGCGGTCATTAGTGATATTATATTTGTAATACAAAAAGTCATCTTTTTGGACAACCAAAAAGTTATCCATATACGTTTCGGGATATCTTTCGGATAATATTTTGCTATACCCTGGGTATACGTAGATAAAGCAGCGAAGTGGTCGAAGCGGCTTGTCTGGTGTCCGGTGCAGCAGCGAAAGGGTGCGCGATAAATTTATAATAAAATGATTCCGTCAGTCGACAAAAAAGTATCACGAAACCGATCTCGTGTTTTTTTTCTCATGCACACGAAGAGAAACGTTTTTATTTCTTATCCATAAATGTGCAACGTCGTTGTATTTTCGGCAAAATTCGTAGACAAAAATTTCTAATTCGTTTCTTCGGCCATTTGGCGCTTCGTATCCTACGACTGCGGATGACTCAATATTAAATTACGTTCATAACGTTCTTGTCTTACGAGTTCAAATGTAACAATCCCGCTAAAATTCCAATGAAATTCCTCGCATCCGAAAAGTGTGAAATTTTCTTTGCGTTCTGAAGAAAAATTTCACGAAAATTTTGCAATTTCTCTTTTCACTTGGCAGTGCGTCCCGTGTGCGAGTAACTGCCGTGTTTCGTCTTGACAGCTGATGAGCGCTGTCATCGAGCCAGAGCTTGAATCGACCTCTCACGATTTTGCGTCGCAGAACGATATTCATCGAATACTTATCATCCGAACGAAATTCAACACGCAATCCCACAGAGCCGCAAAAGATAACAAAATACTTCGCGTAATATAACCGCAAAATTTTAAAACACGCTTCGCGGGTAACAACGTTGCTCGTAGATGAAAAGTGCAACATAACCTCGTTTCGGGCAATACATCGCGACAATTCGCCGTCATCAACGATATCTTCGAAACGTTTTTTTTTTTTTTTTTCCTCGTCGCACCTCGATCGTGCGCGTGTGGTGAAAACAGTAATTTTTTTTTCTTTCTTTTCCCCGAGTGCAATTTCGAAGAACGGGAGAAAAAATTAAAACCTAAAGGTGCGTTGAATCGTGCCAAGTGCGCCTGTTGCGAATCGTCATCGTCCGAGAGTAAGGAAAATTTCTCCCCAATGAATATTAATCGAAGCAAGGTGAAGCGCAATGAAAGAAAAAAAGAGCTTTTAATTTTTGAGTTTGCACTTTGCATTCGTCCCACACTTCGTTTCGCGAATTGTTCAAATGTAAAAAGAAACATTGGCAAAGAAAAAAAAAAACAGAATTCCGAGATCGCCTCTGACCCATTTGTCGATTCCGCGAAGATCGAAAAATTGTCGCTCGTCATTGTGTCATGTTTTTGTCCGTTTACGAAAAGTTTGCGTTCGTCACAATTGGTACGGGCGAGAAAGCAGAATCGACTGTTAGTCGAAAGGAAAACATTCGATAAGATTTTCTTTTCGTTTCGCAGCGTCTCGATGATTCAAACTTTGCGCTCGTCTGGAAGACAACGATGGTGATGATGATGATGTTGCACAATTTACAGTGAGTGTGTGCTAATTTTCTATGTGTAGGCTCGTTCGAACGATTGCTCGATGCTTCCGATTTTTGCGCCAAAGACGGAAAAAACTTTCCTTCGTATTCTTGTTCTAGAATATTCTGGAATGCTTGGATTACGCCTTTGTCGTTTGTTGTCTTATGAAGTTGAAGGTTGCGTCGTTGGACTCGGATGAAAATTCTTTTCAAATTTCTATTTTCATTTAAAAAAATCATATTTTGGAGAATTAGTTTGGAGATCGCTAAATAAGATTTAAAAAAAAATGTTCGCATGATTTTCGTAACTCATGTCTGGCAAAGGGTACTCAGGAAATGAAGAAAGAAATATGTTTGGTACGTTCGAACGATGCAAATGATTACATTTGTTTGATATGTTCATTTATTTTGCTTCATACGACTAATAAAGACTTCCCGATAGAGTGTTCTGTCACAGATTTTTCTGTGAAAGAAGAAGAGAAAATTTACAAGGGGAGGCTGTCAATTGTCAAATTCAGATTCGATTCGTACTGCGTGTAATAAAAGCTCATGGCCAGAGGTGTTATGTCACAAAGCAATAAGATGCGCTTCTTTGCCATTGTCGAGAAAATCGGCATTGAAATAGTCCGTTGCGTTCAAATACTTTCTATGTAAAGAAAATTTTAAAGAGCGTGCGGCGCAGCGAGCAAGCTCTCTGCTTCGTAAGCCTGCCGTCCCGGGTTCTAATCTCACTGCTGGAAACTTTTTTCTTTTCTTCTTTTCTCAAATGTATATACAGATCATTCTCGGCAATCAGTATCAACAATAATGCATATAACTTTTTTAAATGACGTTTATTGTGGAAAAACCGTCGCTTTCCAACTTCATTATGTTGTTCGCGAACAAAGTTATGTTTCAAAAATAGAAATACTTGCTGCGGCAGGTATGAAATACAAATATCGTTACTCTACCGCTACGGTACTTTTCAATAAATTGAATGTTATTTGTGATATTGTGTTTTATTTCTAGTGTTATTTGCATGAAACAACTATAAAATATAACTTTGCGACACTCGACATTTATCGTTCAAAATTGATTCGGTTTAATAACGAAATGTAAATGTTTCTTTTTCAATGAGCTACTACAAAAGATAAACTGTCACGAAACTCCGTAATTAACAATAAGGTCGAAGTTTATATCGTTGGAATGCAATAAAAATTTATATTTCTCAACTCCTTAAGTTGTAACGAGTCGATAAATAGCTGGTTATCGCGATTTTTTTCGTTAGTTAAAATACGCTTATCGCTCTGATTTTTCTTATGTCAAATCAAAGCACTCATGAAGAACAGAAAATAAATTGTTAAACGTTTATTTTTATTTTTTTTACATTTTTTTTATTGGTTGAAAATGTCTTCAAAAAAAAGGAGTCCTCACGATGTACACGGTTGTGGCCGTAAATATTATCTAAAACGAAATTTGTAAAAAGATTATTAATCAGTATGAAAGCCGCTATCTTGCTATAGAGGTTTTTTAAAAAATAAAATATAGACAAAATGACGGCGGTTTGAAAAAAAAGTATCGAATTTAGCCTATTTTTTCGACAGTTTTTCGTTTAAAAAAAATATGAAGATTTCAACTAAAAAAAAGCTTTCATAGCAAGATAAAGAATGGCGTGAAGAATGTTGTGTCAAAATTTGAGACGGATAGCTTGAACACTCTTCCTTTAAGAGTGTACACCGTTTTGAAAAACGCGTTTAAAGTTTCGAGTGCGGAACGCCGCTGCTCAAATCACTTTCTCGAAGAATGGCTATAACGACCGAAATTATTCGAATTTCGTCCCAAAAATTGAACAGCATGTTTATAACTATCTATACTATCGGATAATGCAAAAAAAATCGATTTCTTGAAAATTTTACACTGTGATGAGCCTTTAAATTTTTTTTCGGCGGATTTTACCTACAAAAATCTCTCAACCATTTTTTAAGGTACATATTTAGCTATTTAGAAAATAAATCAATTTAAAAAAGTTCCATAATAATAAAAATAAAAAGAATACAATGTAAAAAAAGAACTTTCGTTGAGTTGCAACGATGCAAACTTCATCACCATAATTACCAACCCTTGCCTCAGTCAGTCAGTCTAGGACCGTGCCTGAGTAATTTGAAACTATACCTTCTTTCTTTATTTTGTACTTTTGTTCTATCTCTTTGTTTCTCTCCTCTCTGGGTCAAATCCTAAAGTCCACGCAGACGAAGTTACAGGCAAACGCTAGTAATATATACTTTATTTTCATTCCGTTTATTCTCATCGAACCATGTACATGATTCCAGCGTCGCGAAGTATTCCGCTCTTCCGAATTCGATCGAGGAATAAACGCTCCTGAGCAGCATGCTAATTGGTCCGACACGCGGCGAAGAAGGACCAGGCTAGAGAGAGAAAGCAAGAGAGAGAGAGAGCGAGTGAGCGATCGATCGGCAGTCGAGCGGCGGAGGTGGCTCCAAATTTGAAAATCGTCAAGATCGAAGATGTACTGCTTCGAGGGAGACTTCAGGCGTAAGCCGCAACAAAATTTCGCTGGTGCAAGTCGTAGGCACGAGAAAACGGCGTTTCTGCGTCACGCTCAAGTCGAGAGAAAGAAGCGTGAGCATCAAAGGAGAAGGCACGACTCTGCCGTCAAGATTCAGGCACACGTGCGAGGCTTCCTCGAGCGTAGAAAAGTTTGGAGGGAATATCGCAAAGAATTCGACGTGGCGCAGCAGTCGATAATCGGCGATGATCGTTTGAGCCTTGAAAATTTGAGCCCGTTCTTTCGCACGTTGCTGTTCTTTCACGAGCGCCGACACGACGCCGGCAGGCTCATATGGCTGCTCCAGCACGTCCTCAAGTATCAGCGCGAGATCAAAGTACAGACGCGACGGTCCACCATCTGGCTGTGGAGATTACGGTAAATATTATCGCCACCATCTCCTTTTTTTTTCTCCCACGAACTTATTTCTTCTTGTATAATTTTTATTTATATTTTCATACATTTCTGGTAATTTTTTCAAGTTATTTCATCCATTAATTAAGGTGTAATCCGCTGAGTCCCTTGGCGTGTCCTCATCGTCGTTGTCGATTTGCGGGAATCATGCAGCTCGTAATTCGCATCTGAAATAGTCCAACAAATTTTTATACGTTCTTGAGATGTTTTTTAAGAACATAAACCTAAATTTTGGAAAAAAAAAATCGAGAATTGAATGTTGGTACGTGTTTGAAAAAAAATGATCGATTTTTAGAATTTTTTTCCCGGAATTTTGCAATAATAAATATGTTTTAAACAATCCAATCTTTCCAACTTTAGGTTCATGTTTTAATAAATTATATTATGTAAACGTGTTACAAATTTGAAGATGATCCATCGATTAGTTTTTGAGTTAGGATTGCCGCAAATTGAAAAAATGTCGTTTCGAAAAAAATACGTTTAAAGTTTCACAAATGAAAAACTCAAAGTCGAATGTGTTTAATCAAATGATAAAGTGTCTTACCGATTAATCAGCGATTCCAGCACCATACAGCAGTCCTTCCTTTTCCTCATGCAACTCATTTGACGCTTGCGTTTCTTCTTTACGAGCTTTTCGAGCTTCTTTTGTCTTTAATAAACTTTATCTATTTTGCCGAGCCACGCGCATCTGATCCATTTGCTCGGCATATCCGTAGCTCTGCCTGCTAACTACGATTTGTAGTTCATTCATAATCATGAGTAGGGCTGAATTTCCTTCATTTAATAAATTAGCAGCAAGAAATGCCGCTACCACGATTATTTTGTACCCAGAATGGAGATGTTTTGGAGCTAATCGCCATACGTTCGAGCTTGGGTTTGTTTGGGTTATGGAAACCCAAACAAACTACCTAACTGAGCGCGCTTGGCAGTCGAGCGGAGAGACTTTATCATTTATATACATACCGTTAGAAGGAATCCGAATATCGTTTTGAAATTTTCAGGGTGTATTCGTAAAATATTTTGCTAACGATTTATGAAATAAAAAAAAAGGTTTTCTTTAAGCATCTGAAGTGGTTGCCCGCCTTAAGAGATATAGAAATAGAAGACACAATAACAATGATAAGGGAACGGATAGAAGTAAAAAGAATAGACGAAAGGATAAAAGAGGGGCTAGAAAACTTAAAAGAGAAAATGTTAAGGAAGGAAGAGGAAAAAATAAGAAAATCAACCAAAGAAGTACAAATATATTACAGAGAATAATGATATGCCATGGAAATACTGGTCGGAGGAGAGAGTAAAAGGAAGGGACAAGGATATGTGGGCGAGGTTAAGATGTGGCAACACAGGAAGAGCAGGAAAGAAAGGAGAAAAGAAATGGAAGTGCAGGATATGTAAATAACAGAATGAGATGTTCTTTAAAACAAATAATAAAACGCATATTTTAGGATTTGTTAAAAACCCTAATACGTGGTGGCATTATTTCTAACGAAGTTTCGATGGGCCAATTTCTACGCGGGCGAAGCCGCTGGCGGAAGGTAGTTTAATTATATTAACGACAAACAATTTACGTTTCAGATGGATTTTGCGTGTATCGATGCAATACGCAGTAGACGCGATAAGGGCCGACAAAACGCATTACGTCGCGATTCCATTGCGCATACTGGAAGTATTGACAGGTCGTGACGAGACCGAGCGCGTGCTGGGCGATCAAACAATGGACTATCTCAAGGGTGTATTTTACGATCTCGTGAAAAATAGTTATTTCGAGCAGATAAAGAAATTACTGGATAACAAGGTGCCGCCAATGTCGGAACCGAGCCCCGTACCACCGACCGAAATGTCCAAGTGCCTGTTCGAGATGATGGTACGCCCGTTGAGACTGGTGAAGGAATTGGACGACGGTAGCGACGATTTTACGGCTCTCGTGATGCGCGAGTTCAGCACGAGCGTGCTGTCGCCGAGAATGTCAGAGTCGATAAGAATGTTCGTTATACCGGCACTGGCGAGCCTCGAGAACTTCCCGTATCGCCAGCTGATCGCTTCTATAAATCGATTGGAGATCGAGCCAACGGCTAGCTTACTGTACGCCGTGCTGTTCCTCGAGCCGAACGACTATTGTGAGTACGGGGGCATTTCGTTGGGGTAGCCAGAGAGGAAGATTGGGAGGGAACGCCCACCAACCCTAGAAAGCAAACGCTCCAAAATAATTGAAGTCAAATAATCAATTAATTTCATTCTAGTATCACGCAAGCAAGTACAAAAAAATAATTTAATGAAACTTGAACGATTTTCTTCGTCGTAATTTCGTAATTTGTATTTAAAAAAAAAAGTAGCTATTTCATTATGTAAATTAAATAGATATTTAAATTTTGCAATTAAGTCGACTGTGGACGAAAGAAATACATAAATTTGCCGGCCGATACACGACCAGAAGAATACTGGAAGATGAACATTTTCTACCAAGTAACAAATAATATTGTAAATGTAAAATGCTGATTTGAGAATCTACCGTTAGCTCATGCAGTTGATGCATTTTTGAAATTGGATATGAAGAATGGAGAGGATTTCATCAATAATTGTAGAAAAACCTTAATAATTGATACGTCAGCCTTAGAAGTTGAAGCGATGGTTATGAAAAACATAATACGGTTTAAAAATGATGAAATTAATTTTCAAAATTAAAGAAAGCATATTAAAAAGGAATACTACCCTAATTTATACAGGGTGTTTGGTGCATGGACCGACACAATTTTTGGCGGGTTCGGGAGGGTCATTTGCTCGTTTTTTTTTCACCCTTTGACCCTATGTCCTAAGTGTCACGGAATTGAGATATGACTTTTTTTCTCATTTTTTCTTTAATTATCCGAAATTTCGCCGCTAAATCGTCATAACTTTTTTGTTTGTGGTTGTAATAGCACGAAAAACTTATGTTGCATATATACAGAGTAAAGGAGGTCAATTTGGGAAAAATCTATGAGTGAAGTTTAATAAAAACATCGGAAACATAAAAAGTAGTTTCTTAACCCTGACCCTGGCAAACTAGTATCTCTTATTTTGACCACATAATGAATGATTTCTATGACATGTAGCATACCGTTGAAAAGGGTATAAATTAGAGAACTTTTTAAAACAAAGCTAAGTTCAAAATAGCTTTTAGTTTTTTTTTATAATGAATTTAAAAGTTGACATTTTTCATACGTTTACACATTTTAAAGACTTTCGAAGTTCATGAGTAATTTTCTTAAAACCAATTGTATCAAATAATGATTTATTTATAATAAACATACATTGCAGAATACAACAAAAGTTATTTCGTGCTGTTACAACCACAAACAAAAAAGTTCTGACAGGCGAAATTTCGGGTAATTAAAAAAAAACACAAAAATAACATCTCAATTATTCCAAATCAATCCCCCAAAAAATTGTGTCGGTCCACGCCCCAAACACCCTGTATAAACCTTTCCAAGCAGCAATAGTACTCTCAGTGGCTTAGGCGCACAACGCTCCAGGGACGATTCTCTCATACGTCACTGCTGAAAAATGGAGAATGACATTGTTAAAAAAATATTCCAGCTGAAAAAGTGTTGGGCCGATTTGCAGAAAAAAATAGATAAAAATAGAACTTATTTAATTTCGTACCTACTTAAAGTAAAGTTTAATGACTGGTAACTGGTTTGAAAAATAATTAAAAATTAGTTGATCATTTTTTTAAGGTATTGCAAGAGTTTGATATTAATATTAACATGATAGTGTGATTAAGGGGTTACGTGGGTTTGGTAGCCAAAAAAAAGCATATTTTCTCTATTTTTAAAAAAATATATATAAATTATTTTATTCAAAATGTTAAGCACATGAAGGAGCAATATTTCAACATAAAAAAAAATTTCATATTTCATATGTGTTACGTGATTATCAACTATTACGTAAATGTTATTAAAAAAAGATGACTTTGAAAAAAAAACAGTTCTTGTCAGGCCGGCCCCTCCTGCCCCCCCTCCTCTCCCTCCCGCAAAATGTTGGCTACGCCAAGGGGGGGTGTAATGTCTAGAGAGCAATACAATTTTGAACATTTACGCAAATTCGTGAAGAAAGAACGCGGCAATGAATGTATCCGTCGTGTTCAAGGTTCAGGTAGCAGCAGATCGGAGGAGGATGATGCCCTGCTGGACTATCTTCAAGTGCTGGCTTGCCTGAGCACCCGTATGATTCCAAAAGTACGAGAGCGTGCGTCGCTGAGCGACGAGCACGAGGAGAGCGACGAGGAGAACGATGCGGAAATGACGGACCAAGAGGAATCGGACGTTGTGAGGCGTTGCATAGATCTGGTGAACGAGGAGAAACGCGTTCAGGGTATCCTAGCGTTGGTTGATCGTAGCGAGGATCGCAGTTTGCTTCAGCCCCTCTGTCAATTGTGTCACAATCTCTTGATGACGAACAAGCTCGCGGTCCACAAGTACAAGTTGCTCTACATGCTTGCGTTCAAGCCGGCCTTCTTGCGTAATCTTTGGGACTCACTGGTATCGATGTGCCAGACATCGTTTTTCGGTGGTGGCTCGACGCCTCTGTTGCAAATTATAGCTCGCGGTGCTCCATTAACGGACGAGGATTCGCGTCGAATAGTCTCGCTTCTCGCGGTCTTTTGTTCGCTTTTCAGTCTACTGATAGCGACGTTGCACGACAGCGAGTTCTTCATCGATCCCCGCGACGATCGTGTCACTTACGCCCAGGAGGAGAATCAATTGGCGATGCCGTTCGTAACGGCCGAGCTTGTACCGCTCTCGTCGCATCTCAAAGGTGTTTGTTTGGGTCTCGTGGAACGAGCGTTCCCGGACACGAGACCAATCGTGCCGGACGAGTACAGATCGGCGTTGAACGGTCCGCCGGACGTCGTCGAGACAAGCGCGATAACGACGATGACGCCGACACAACGGGAGAACACACTCATGTGGACTCATCTCTTCAAAGTCACAATAGGTCTCCTACGGCAATTGCACACGCGTGATCTTCGCCGGCAATTTTGCCCGGACGGCCATTGGATCGCTCTAAACGTCACGATTCCCATGGACAAACCACAGGATTTTACGTTTCGTCGACGAAGACTCCGTGGCTACGTGCCCTTCCAAGGGCTTCGCGCGTCAACCCAAAAAGAAATGGAAGAAGGCGGCCCACCGTTGTCCACCAAGGAAGTTCGCACTCTAACTTTGCTACGGGAAATTCCATTCGTCGTGCCCTTCAACGATCGCGTACTCGTCCTACAGTCGCTCATTTATCGCGACAAACTCGAGCAACAGGGCGAAATGACGCACTTCATGCAAGGGCCATCGATACAAATTGCTGTAAGACGCAATTATCTTTACGAGGATGCCTTCGAGAAACTCTCGACGGAGAACGAGTCTGAGTTACGACTCAAGATGCGTGTACAGCTTGTTAACGCGGCAGGCCTCGAGGAAGCCGGTGTCGACGGTGGTGGTTTGCTACGTGAATTTCTCTCGGAATTACTCAAGACTAGCTTCGATCCTAATCGCGGCTTCTTTCGTCTAACCAAGGACAACATGCTCTATCCAAATCCTACGGTGCATCTACTCGTCGATAATTTTCCCAAACATTATTACTTCATTGGACGTATACTCGGTAAAGCGATCTACGAGAATTTACTCATCGAGTTGCCAATCGCGGAATTTCTACTGTCGAAAATTGTCGGCAGACAGTCGGACGTTGACGTACATCATTTGGCGAGCCTCGATCCTGTAATGTACAGAAATCTTTTGTATCTGAAGAGTTACAAAGGCGACGTGACCGATCTTGGACTTGATTTTACCGTTTTGTCGGACGAACTCGGCGAACGAAGAATCGACGAGCTCAAGCAATACGGCGCTAATATACCCGTCAACAATCACAATCGTATCGAGTACATACATCTAATGGCCGATTACAAACTAAACAAACAGATAAGGGCGCAGTGTTACGCTTTCAAGCAGGGCATCGGTAATGTTATTCCACTCGAATGGCTACAAATGTTCAACAACAAGGAACTTCAGGTACTCATATCCGGCGCTCAGATACCCGTTGACGTAAACGATCTCAAACTTCACACCAATTACACCGGTGGCTATGCACCCGAACATCCTACTATCGTCACCTTCTGGAAGGTCGTCAATAACTTCAGTGACGTGCAAAAGGGACAGCTCCTCAAATTCGTCACCAGCTGCAGCAGACCACCTCTCCTTGGATTCAAGGTACTTTAAACGTGAAACTTCACTCGTTTTTTTTTTTTTTTTTTTTTTTGACAATTCATCTTTTACTTTACTCGACACAGATGTTAAATACAATGAAAGCTCGTTTATACGTTTTGCATTTGTACGTTTTTAACATTTATACGTCAAATTTCTTTGGTCCCCGAGGATTTGGCCTATAAAGAATGCAATAAAGTTTCATTCCTACGTTTTTTACTTATACGTTACTAGCTTCCGCCCGCGTAAAATTTGGCCCATAGGAACTTCATTAGAAGTAGCATAACGCATTAGGGGATTCAAAAAATCCTTAAATATGCGTTTTATTATTTGTTTTGAAGAATATTTATATCGAATTTCAAGTTGATACACGCAAGGAAAGTTTTCCGTATAAACTTTTACACCCCATTTCACCCCCTTAACGGGTTACGTGGGTTTCGAAGCCAAAAAAAAGCATATTTTCACTATTTTCTTTAAATTTTATATATACATTATTTTATTCAAAATGTTAAGCACATAAAAGACCAACGTTTCAACAATATTTCAAAAAAATTTCATCCAAGAATATGGGAAATTCAGCCGGTGGGACCTGGTTACCGGAGACCCCTAAAAAAAAGTGTCCTCGTGGTGGTCAGGATAACTCAAATAGCTTTATCTGAAATTGAAAAATAAGAACAATAAAAAAAAAGCGAGCAATAATTTCAAACTAGATGAAGAATATAAGAAAAAAAAATTGGATATACAAAATTTTTGAAACGGTGATTACAATCACGCGGGCAAGAATTCTAAACGCAATATAAAAAAGTTGGATTTAAATTAATGTAAATAAATAAAAATAGCGTTTACAAGCGTTTCGATTGAAAACAAAAAAAAATAGCGGTAGCAGGACTCGAACTCAAAACCAGCAGCGTACTAGCCGAAGAACTGAACCGCAAGGCTATCGCGCCGCTTCGAAAATTGTTGTTATTTTCGAGGTTGAAAAATCGTCGCACAAAGTTTTTTTGGTCGATTTCGGAAAAACGAGGGCCCACCAGGGTGAACAGTGGCAGAGGGTGACACTTCGGACCGAATCCTACACTACCCTGAAACGACGTACCGAAATCGATTGCGTGCCTGGCAAGGTCCCCTTCTAAGTATTAATTTATTATTAAATTAGCTATTTGTATGATTAAACATGTACGACATGATCTAGACTTGTAAATCTACGATTTGCCCATTTTCTACTAACTTTGCCCGACGTTCCATGCAGTAATACCTTAAAAAAAACAATGCGAATTATGCAACAATTGTCATTTTCAAATGCTAAAGAGTTTCAGATACATCAAGTATTTAACTTCTACGTTATTCTCATTCATATCTCGTAATAGCTGTACTCCTTGAAAACCGTATAACAAATTCCACTGTAATCATTTTTTGTTGCTTCGCAGGAGCTCGACCCCCCGTTTTGCATACACCACGCAGGCGCGATCGATCATCTGCCAACCTCGAGCACATGTATGAATTTGCTGAAACTGCCGGAATTCCCGGACGAGACGACACTGCGAGAAAAATTGCTGTACGCCATACAAGCCGGGGCTGGCTTCGAATTGAGCTAAGGCCATGCTTCTGGCTCCACCCCCGATTCGCTAACCTTTTTTCGGGGTTTCGTTGCATTCCCCTTGACCGTGCGAATTAACGCTATGCAGAAGAAGAAGAAGAAGAAGAGAGAGAGAGAGAGAAATAGAGAGAGAGAGAGAGAGAGAGAGAGAGAGAGAGAGAGAGAGAGAGAGGACAGCGAAAAACAGTGCTTTGTCGATCGAAAAAAAGAAGTAAAAAAAGTGTCGGGACCACAGATCGGAGGAAACGGCGAACGGCGCTGCAGTCGCAAGAATCATGGCCGCCCAAGCCGCATTTGGAGGTTAAGTTCCCTTCGAATGCGAAAAAAAAAAACTACGAAACGTTATTCGACGATCACGCGTCAAACGATCGTTCCAAGGACTGTCCCTTCGACCATTTTTCTGCTCCAGTCCAGCGCGTAAGACGATCTCGTGCCACTTTCATTGCCGAATCGTCCGCCAGGCGTCACATTTTCTCGACTGGACAACGAGTGCTCGTATTCACGGGTACCTTTTTTTTCAGTGAAAAAAAAATCGGACTTGTCGCGCGCCTGTACTCGCGAAAGTGCGTTTTCGTTGAAGAGCGCTCTACTTCGTCGGGATGAATTGCGAACAAAAGAATCTTATTGCGTCAGATGTGACTGTACATTGTGTATATTTTAATGTTGGATAAGCAACATTGGTACGATTAACTGTTGTGTGTTTCTTTATAATCATTTACTTATTCTTCCTTTTCTTTTTTTTCTCTCTCTTTCTTCATCCCCTATTTTCGCGCGATTACGCGCACACGCGAGAATGTACATGTATATATTTATATGAACGTCGAATTGGTGTTAGCAATAATAAATCAATTGATCTGATCTCGAGGAATTTAAAGTGGCGAGGATAACGGGAAGAACAAAAAAAAACACGACGTTTTGATGAGAGATGTTTCGTCTGCTTTGGATGAAAAAAAAAAAGATGTGTATGAATACAGAGTGACGTGCGAAAGGAAAATCTAGATGCTTCGCGTCAATACCTATCCGAATTACCCCTATGTATAGTCTACGATCCTTTTTACTTTTCGAGAAAAAAAAAGCATTCAATTCTTTTCTGTGCTCACTGAATTATAAGTATACTTAAACGTATACGCTGTATTTAGCGGCAGCCTCGTCAGCGGGCTACGGTCTCACTCACACTATGTAGAAGGTTATCCTTTTTTAACTGTACAAATCTATTGATCCGTAGTCACAACACGCAATATATTTATCAGTGACTGTGCTCCAAAAATTGTCTGTTGTCCCTAACGTCACTCTGAACATCTTAAGACGGCTGGCATCTCGTCTTCATGAAGTCCATCTTATTTGCAATCTTCTTTCTGATATGAGACGGTCTTAATTGGCTATGAAACCTTGCAGGCTTAAGATATTGCTTATTCTATCTTGGGAGTACAAATTAATTCGGTCCGTTTTTTGGTGGTAAAAAATCCATTTATTTCAAAATATAAAGTATGAATAGATTAATCAAAGTATTGTCCATCGCTGGCTACTACTTTTTCCCACCTCTCAGGCAATTTTCGAATTCCATCTCGAAAAAAAGTCTCGTCTTTTGAGGTGATCCAAGTTTTGTGCCAATTTTCGATTTCTGCGAAAGAAGTGAACCGGTGACCTGCTAAATCCTGCTGCATCCGTCGGAACAACCAGTAATCAGAAGGAGCAATGTCCGGAGAAAACGACGGGTGCGGTAAAATATCCCATTTGAGCGTTTCCAAATATTTTTTTTTACGACTTTTGCGACATGAGACCGAGCGTTGTCGTGCAGAAGAATAATTTTGTCATGTCTTTTTGCTCGTATTCCGGCCGTTTTTCTCGTAATGCACGGCTCAAACGAATCAATTGCAGTCTATACCGATCGCCCGTTATGGAATCATCGAGTAATGCCTCCAATTCATTATCTTCGAATTTTTTTGGCTGTCCAGGGCGAGGCTTGTCTTCAACGCTGATATCACCGTTCTTAAGGCCATGTGTCACACGTCCAGTCGGTAAAAATCCTACTGCCAAGTTTTCTCCTAGACGGATCATATTTCGGGCAAAAGAAGAGAAAGCGGTTGTTCGTCGTTCAACAAAGCGGAACGTGTTTCTTTTCTTTTTCCCCAAAAATCAACCGTTTCAGAAATCATTGGGAATCTGCAAATCAGCTATCTCTCTCGCACTCATAGCCGCTCGGTCGGTGTGACACTTGGCCTTAAAGCGTCGAAACCATTCCTTACATGATTTAATCAGTTGGCGCATCATCACCATAAACTTCAACAAGCATTCGATGCGCTTCAGCTGCACTTTTCTTCCAATTAAAGCAGAAAACTAAAACTTCCCGCAAATGCTGCTTAGTTACCACAAAATTTGACATATTCAACACAGTAAAAAACAAGGTTTTTAATGGAACTCAAAGCGATATAAACTGAATGTTATTGACAGATGTCTAACCTCTCTGAAACCACCAAAATCAGCTGTCACTAGGAAACATTCATAACAGCCAGAGCCATCTCTTGAAAACGGACCGAATTAATTTGTACTCCCAATAGATAAGACGAAACTATTAAACTAGTCGTGTCTCGAACAAGATCATCTTTGCTAAGGCGGTCTTGCGTATTACAACTTGAGATCATCTTATTCGACGTTTATGAATCTAGGTGGCGTCTCAAGACTGTGCTTAAAACGATCTTGAAAATAAGATCCGACGATGAATACCGTCCTATGAACGTTGAATAACGCTTGCTTAGGATTGATAATTTATAGTTCGTTGATCGATAAATGGAGATGCTGTTTTGTGCACATATAGGTTGGGCGTTCTGAGAAGAACGGAAAAAAAAAGTGAGGCTGTGACGTAACAATGACTACGTTTCACGATCCTCTTATCGCCGCCATTTTTTGTTAAGCTCCGCCCATATGACAGATCCCAATGTTCGACGATCTTTTTTGGATCGGTATTGCTACGAGGCATCTAGATTTGGCTTTTCGACGTCACTTTTCGGGCTACCCTGTATATACATTTATTCCTAAAGTCATCCTAACCGATCGCTCGATGAGCCGTGTCCCAAACGATACGGTTGAAGCGACATCCACGACGACTGCCGCAACGGGGGTTTTAACCTCTCCTGGCGGACGGAAACGAATAGGAAAGAAAAAAAAAAAAAAGCTCGCAAAAACTCCGTTTTAACGACACACGAGAAACGGTGGCAAGAAACGAAAATCGAAAAAAAAACAAAAACACTCGTGTCCGTTACTCAAAGTCAAAGCCGGTACGGTAAATTTTTCGTTTCGTCCAAATTTCGTAACACACTTTTTGCTACCGCAAAGCTAAACGTTTTTGTTTTCAATTTCTCCTCGTTCGACACCCGAACGGTTGATCGCAGTAACAAATTAATAATATAATCGTTTCACGCTCGATTGTTGCGAGTAACGCGTGAGAAAGGAGCCACGAGGGAGAGAAAAACAAGAAGAGAAATAGGTTATGGTTATGTCAATTGCGTAATATGGCGTCGTCCGACAGCGGTGAAGTTAAAACTTTGGAGTACCGAATATACAAGTGCTCGAGCTACTCGTCCACTTATGTCCCCGAGTAAGTGACATTTTTGCACTCTTTATTTTTTCTTTAGTTCCATTTTGTCTACGGTGGGGATTTTCTGTTTTTCTTCTTTGACGTATGTTCGTTTTCGCGAGGTTCGCTTATCGATGGAAACACTTTGCAGAAACATACTCACGGACAAACCCTTGGATCAAGCCTCCAGATGGTCTTCCGATAACGACAATCAACCTCAGGTAACACGCGCAAAACTTTGCCGGAATCATGTTCGTAGCGTCAATTTCGCACGTGGCTTTGTTGGCTTTGAGGAAAAAAAAAAGGAATTGGATCTGAAGAGGGAAGAGCGCTTTACCGTTCTATGGTGGAAGATAACGACACGTTTTTAGACAAGTTTTCACCCAGAAAAATGCTTTTCTTATGAGAGAATTAGGATTAGGAGATTGGGATTTTATATACAGCTTTTGCCTGTGACTTCATCCGCCTGGACTAAGATTTGATTTAAAGAGGAGATAAACAAAGAAAAAAAAGTAAGAAATAAAGAAAGAAGGTATAGTGTGTCATAGTTCTGAGGCACGGTGGTGGACTGACTGAATGAAGTAAGGGTTGGCAATTAAGGGGTTACGTGGGTTTTCATGCCAAAAAAAAATTTTTGACCGTTTAGTTTCGGGGATATCGACTTTTAAAAAGTATCAATTTTATTCCACACGGAACTCGGGCACATACAGCTGCGACGAGCTGATTGGCGCGTAGCTGGGAACTACTAAAACTGATTGACGCGTGACTGAGAACTTGAAGTCTTTTGTCACGCAGGATTGCAGCGCCGTATTACATACAGAGTGTACAAGCTCTGTCAAAAATTTACAACCAACAGCATCATATAGGCATTGGATTTTACTATACGCTGCGGCCGAAACTTTTAGCTCACACGTGTACCTACAGAACGTCCTTGAGGAACATATCTTTCAAATTCCATGTTTCTATTGTCAACCGGTTTAGGCTGCGCGTTGTCTATATGTCGCTAGTCAATCAGTCACGAAATTGTTTTATATGTATAGATTGACAGTCTTGTCAAGATTGAGTTTTTTCTTATTGAAAAAAATTAATAAACTATGAAGTTATTGTTGTTTGGATTCGAAGTGCCTGATCGGAGTAGCTGGTTCGAACAGCCCATATATAGTTGACCATGCGAGAAACTAATTCTCTCTAAGTGCACCTCTACGCTATTTAAGGAACATATCTTCCGAACTTCCTTGATATAAAAGCAGGGTATTCGATTTTCCCATACAAACTTTAATACCCCTAATTAGCGGTTCTTTTAAAAAAATCGTAAAATATGCGTTCTATTATTTGTTTTCAAGAATATGTATACCAAGTTTCAATTTGATACACGCAAGGAATACAATTTTCCATACGTATTGTACTCCGAATTTTAAGTGAATCGGTCTAATAGATTTTGAGATATGTCTTGCATCGTTTTGTAAAACATAGTTTCCAGAAAAAGGCTAAAGTAAAAGTATAAAATTCACAAAAATCGTTGTAACTCTGTCAATTTTTGGAATTTTTACAAAATTTTCATTGTAAATTTCATTTATGAAACTATTCAGTATAATAAATCATACTGTTTTTAAATTTCAAGCTTATGCCTACCATCGATCGGTGGAACGCTCGATCTTCAGCTTTCCTCCATTGTGTGAATTCCATCATGTTGAAGTTTGCATTGTTCAAATGCGACGATTTTTTTTTTGTTCACTTTTCATTTCCTTATTTCTATGCTTATGCAAAGCCTTCTGTTTTAGAAAAATTAGGTTTCAAATCTCTAATAAGAATATGTAAAAAATGTTTGAATCATTTTCACAGCCAAACATTTTTTTCACAACAATTCAAAAGAATTAATTTTCGTTGTATTTCAATTATCCAAATTTCAACATCATTAAATTCCACACTTTTGCAAAGCTCACAAAACATCGTTTTCTATCGATTCGTTCGCTTCTTCCTCACGAACAGCCAAGCAGGGTGTCTACCGACCTGAAAAGTCATGAAAAGTCTTTAATGTCATGAAATTACACACGACCCTGAACAAATCATGAAATATCATGAAATATTGCCAGTCCACCTGATTTTTTTAAGATCTCTGCAGCGCTCATCATCATGACCGATTTTTGTATCAATTCATCAAAAATAATTTCAAATTTGGGTTTGCGACAATCTACGGTATTAGAAAAAAAGGTAGAAAAAAAATGATTCGTTATCTCAACATATTAGTTTTTCTTGGTTATTCGTGTAAAGCGACTAGATGACATTACTCAAAGTTCCTAAATCTATGTAATATTTTTCCAGATTTTCCCAAAATATATTTCTTTACAGCAAACTTGAAATGATGTTTGTCTCACATTTTTTACTACACATGGAATTTTATCGTTTGGTGACTTTTCGTTTATTTCGTAAATTTTTTATTGGCATTCAACACACATCTGTTTCAAAGAGCAGAATCCAAATATAAAAATTTAGAAAATTAGTCGCACTAAAGAATTATAAACTATACATTTATACTAGAAAGTCTTACTAAAAGTCATGAAAAAATCCCTATTCCTTGCCTTAAAAATCCTTAAATGTCATGAAATTTCAGTTCTGGTCAAAATTAGACACCCTGCCAAGCAATTTCCGTTTCTTCCATTTTCCTGACGTTTCCCATTCACGTGGATAACTTTTCTTCAAGTTTCTGGTGCTCAAGCTGCAAAGTCCAGCGATCGTCAAGTCCATAACGTTCGGCAAATTCGAGAAGACTCACGTTTGTAACATAAAGAAATTCCGGGTCTATGGCGGAATGCAGCCGGAGAACATGATGACGCTGTTGGAAAGGTCGGTATGCGTCAATCAAAGGTAATTATGTCATTCATGAAAAAAAAATGCAAATGCGCTAAATTCGTCCTCAGCATTCGGTTCGCAATAATTCCCACCCCCGACCTCCCGTGATATTCCAATTTTCGTTTAGGTTTGTCTGTGTTAGTTGAAGGTTTGAAAAAGTTCTTTTTGCGTTGCAGCGGTCTGAAGAACGATTCGATACCGGAGACATTCGACATGAAACACGTGATAGGCAAGGACGGTAATTACTTTCCGGTGAGGTACATCAGCATATTGCCACTGCAGTCTTGGGGCCCGAGTTTCAACTTTTCGATATGGCACGTTCGGCTTACTGGCGTGGACGACTCCAGGATCATCAAATCCAGTATAGAGTGGGTGGACTCGGTGAGAGGCTCGGGGACGATATAAATTTTACTCCGATTACTCGAGTTTTTCCATTAATTGCCAACGACTTTAATTTCGTTTCTTCGTCACGCTCGCAGTATCTTCAGAGAGAGGTGATAAGACTGTGTATGAAGCACTTCCGGCGATACGAGCAGGCCGAAGTGGTCGAAACGTTGGAGCGAGTGACGGGCGTAAGTCTCGAGGACGAACGTCTCACGACGCTCTACGATCTTCTGGTCCGCAAAGGCGATTATCCCCAGGTCGAAACATTTATCACTAATGCGATATCCAGTAAGTTTTCATCCTTTAGAATTCTCTAGAAAGCACAAAAGTTTCCGCGCGTGCAAGAAAATCCAGACACAAACGTTTTTTTTTCTATCATTTGTCGAAACTTTGGATCATTCTGAACGCGTTTTCGTGAAAAAAAAAACTCTCCAAAAAAGTCACGAGACATTTACGAGGAAGGAAAAATACTTAAAAAAAAAAAAGAATATTATTTATTCGTGCCACGCGCATCGTTTAAAAATTGCAGAGGGTATGCTGGACGAGTACATAAATTCTCAGTCGTATCGAGCGATCTGGACGAAGGTATCGTGCGACGAGACGAAGCCAGGAATGCGAGGCGGTCATCAGATGGTACTCGATCCGGCCGCCGAGATTCTCTATTTATTCGGCGGTTGGGACGGAAATCAAGATCTCGCGGATCTCTGGGCGTACGATATAAACACGGAGAAGTGGACGCTTATTTGCAAGAACACGGAAGAGGCAGTAAGTACGTCAATGACGATTCGATTCGATTTAAAAAACATTTTTAAAAGCTCGAGGAATTGCCGAATTTAATATTTTCCGGCCATCGATGAGAATCTAGGGTAAACCGCCCAGTGAATGGACGAATAACGACACTATAGGATCCAAATGGACTGTAAAATGAAAATATTATCGAAACAAACTTTTTAAGGTAGTAGTCTCGCCACAGTCACGTTGAAAAGTTTATTCTCCGCTCAATCGATGAAATCTTCGAAATATTGCGACATATCCTTATAATGTAGGTTGTATATCTTATCGGGATGTAAAAACTTATAGAGTAACTATGTAAATCCTTAAGGGGTTACACCACCCTGAGAGGCTAAAGTAAGACTCGGTATTCATGAATATTTTGTAGCTAAACTAATGCAGATTTTTTATTTCTATCTTTACACTCTTTTATTATATGTTTTCAGCTTAAATGTTTTTTTAAATCTAATGATAATTGGCAGAGATACACGCCTTCGCGCGCGTCAAGTTTTTTTTCCACCTTCAATCTGCGGGAATCCTAAAGGCCTCACGGTTCATCTGGACCATAAAAGAATGAAAATATTTCGTTGAGTTAGGTTAAATTTACGGCGCTACATAGGATTTTCTGGAAAAACGAAAAAATGGATTTTTGGTGTAACGCAGATATTTATTTTTGTTTTTCACATAACATTTGTACTTAAAAACATTGATTAAACAAAAACGGTTAACATTAGAAAAAAAAATCCTACGTACGGATTGAGATAATTATGTTACAAATGTCTGGTATAAATTTCAAATATCTGTTGTTGAGTTATTTTTCCCGCAAATTCGAAAAATGTCGTTTCGAGATAAACACGTTTAAAGTTTTGACCGCGGCTACAACAGTAAAAAGCATTGAAAATTTGTGACGTACCTTGTCGTATAGTCAATCGGTGATTCCTGCTCCATATTGGGATCCTTCCTCAGTAAGTTGCTAGTCCTCGAGAGATAATCTTGACCTTCTCCGAGCTGTTTTAGCCTCTTGACAGCTCCTACTTGAAATTGTAGGAAGCAATTGTAGGAGTCAATTGACTCCTACAATTGACCGTGGAATCGGACCTTCCAAGAAGAAATCTATGCTCGGGTACTAGTTTCATATAAGCGAAGGGTGAATCTATCTAAGGGAGCGTTGCACAGTGCGGTAGAAAGAAAATTAATATCTTTGTTAATATTATAGGTGCAGACTTCGCTTAAAATTTTCTTTAAGGTTCAAACTATGAGAAAAAAAATAAAATAAACCCCTTAATATGTTTACCTAACCCTCACTTTTGTATCAGACTATTCATTCCGGCTACTAATACGTAGATACTCTGCGTATACGGATATGCACACATTACTGTAATCTAGTTCTAGTGTGCTCCAGTCTCTTCGTGGCGCTAGCGTTGCTAGACATTGCTTAATTTAAATCGCAATATCTCTGAAACTAGACGGTCAAAATTCATGATTTCTGTTCACCCACTTCGTCATATGTTCCTCTGTAATTGAGAATTGAAAAAAAATCTGTAGAAAAGTTTCGAAGTTATTGCGTGAAATGTGAAATTTTCCACTGCTCCCCATAAGAATACGTGCAAAACCGTGCAATCTTTGATTGCCAATATCTCGAAGACACAACGGTGAATTCTTTTGAAATTTTGCAGATAATCACTTAATAATGTTCTGAATGGGTCCTCGAAATAAATAAAAAATTAAAAAAAAAACCTTAAGGAGTTCCGGGAAAAATGACAAAATGCTACCATTTGATTTCAATTTCTACAGTAGATTCTTTTTCACTTACTGAATGAACTCTCTAAATTTCAAAACGATCGTCTACACCGTTTACATAAAATTCACAATTGAAAAAAATACTTTTTTAACACAGGGAGATGCCTACACGCATCGCTAGTGGACAGTTTTGCACACGAAATAGTGTGAAACAATCTTCAGAATGTTATTAAAAAATATCAAATGATTCAGTACATTATGACAATTATGTCACCCAAAAATTAAATGATCCGTCTACACTGTTTATTAATTATTGACTTTTTTGTAAACGAAAACGATCGGGTTTTCCCCCATCGACGAAACGTGGAGGCGACGTGCAGCAACGTCGCATTAGTGCTAAATGGCGCGCGTGTTCGAATACCACTAATCGCCGTGGGGCGGCTTTACGTTCAATGAAACGCATTTCTAAAGACAAGTGATATATTTCATTTCTGAAAGTTGACATTTATCGCCAAGAATTTATTCATTTTAATAAAGAAATGTGTTTTTTCTTTCCAAATGGGCTGTGCTCGCTGATACTCGCGGTAACAGAATAAATTACGCCAACCGTGAAAAAAAACAATTGATATCGACAATTGATATTCTTTATTTATTTTAAATATAAATCGGATTTCATCCATTCTCTAGTCCCCGTCCATTCACTAGTCGGTTTACTCTATTAACAAATCGTAAATTAAAATCTTCGTTTCTTCTTCACCATCGCCACGGAACATTATTTTTCTCATAAATACAAAATTCCCTCTACGAGGAGGCGAAATATGTGTAAATTACGAGAAGGAGAAAAAAATTATTTAGATAAAAGTATTAATTGAAACGAACATTGAACAGGGAGGACCGAGCGCTCGTTCCTGTCACAAAATGTGCCTCGATCCCAAGAGACGTCAGTTGTTTACCCTCGGACGATATCTCGACACGCAATACAGATCACCCGAAAATTTGAAGAGCGACTTTTACATCTACGCCATCGAGTCCAACAAGTGGACTCAGATTTCCGAGGATACGGGCGCCGATGGCGGCCCTAAATTGATATTTGATCATCAGATGTCCATGGACGTTCAGAAGAGAACGATTTACGTCGTTGGGGGACGAGTTCTCGTACCGTCAGCTGGGTAAGATTCCGAAATTTATTTTAATAAATTGAAATTCCGAATAAAATTAAGATTCCAGAAATTATTTTAATAAAATAAAAAACAACTTAAGTTACCTCAAGCGATGACCTAGTTTTTGAAATTTTCACAATACTCTAACGTCTTAATATTACAATTAAAATGATACTATCATGTACTGGTAGGATTATAATAATATAATGTATATGTGCTGTCGATTATTACGTAACATACTTTATATTATTATATAATAATTATAATAATATATCACATTTCAAATACTATATCAATATATAATAATATAATATTAATATAATTAGATATAATTATAATAATATAATATTAATATAATATAGTTCATATACTATTTTTTTCTTTTTTTCCAGTGTTCCAACGTATACCCTTGCGGTTTTTTACGTATTGCTTTTCCCAATGGAACCCTTTTTTTCTATCACTCCCTACACGCACTTCGCTAATCTAACGTAATTTCCGTTGCGTCCACAGCCGTCTTAAGAAGGTTGGAGCGTTACCACGAATCCAATTTTCGGGCCTGAAATTTTTATCTGATGTTGACACATACGTTATGCACCTTTTGGGGAAATTTGAGCTATATTGACCGTTCAGTTTTTTCGTAACGAAATTGCAAAGTCGAGCACTTTGAGCTGGTGAAGCACGTCGTCTTATGTAACGGTCGACCGGAAGTGCGGTAATCACGGTTTTGCTGCTCACGTATCCAACTAAAGTCATTGGAAAACTGAAATTTGATAAATTAGACATAATAGATATTGTAAAAAATCGAAAATTCGAACTTCACCGTGTATTTCAAGCACTACATTATAAAACGGTTTCAACTTCCGGTTGAACATTATCATAATGACGAAATAGTACCCATAGATTTGCCAACATCGGGCGTAACAGACTTCGAAAAAAAATTTCGAAGAAAATAAAATTTGCGAAAAAAGTATTCTATGTTCGCCACAAAAAAGGCGCGCAATTTAAAATCTCAGGTTATTTTGAGACACTCTTAGTAGGAGCGTAGTAAAAAAATAACTTTCAAATATCTATATCTTGTGAACTCTGGCGCGTCGTCAAAAATCCTTTTCAGGAAACTCTTATAGAATTACAATGAAGGTGTATGCCAAATTTCAGATTGCAATTCGGTGTCCGCTTTTCGGAAGTACACCCTATGTTGATATACGATAATATAATAAAAATAATAAACTATACAATTGAATGAAACAAAAATGATGAAGCAATGAAAGCCGAAATTCGCAACCACGTGCTCTCGGTGATAAATTTTTGATCCACAGAACCGAGGACCAAGGTGTCACGACAAACTCGACGGAGCCAGTCTTTTCCGGGCTCTATTCGTATCACGTTCCTACCGGAACATGGAGCATACTTGCGTCGGATGTCGCGAGACCGAATCCTCCCAATGTCCCGGTGATAAGATCGCGGGTCGGGCACTCGATGCTTTTTCATCCAGTAAGAATGACACCTTTTGTTCCTTCGATTAATAAAAGAGAAGAACTTTAAAAGAATCTTCACTGAATTTATTGTTTTCAAATATTGCCTCTTTGTATTAAGGCTCGTTAATAGAAAATAATACGCATTTTTTTTTTTTGCAGGAATCGCGAAAATTGTATATATTCGGTGGTCAGAGAAGCAAAGAATATCTCAACGACTTTTTTACGTACGAGGTCGACACGAATCAGTTAGAAAATATAAGTCTGACGGATTTCGGCAACAGAGATCCGAGCCACGTGCCCGCAGCCGGATACACGCAACGAGCGACGATAGATCCGGAGCTTGGGGAAATTTACGTCCTGTCGGTGCGTTGAACGAGAAGTCGTCTCATTTCTTACCGTCTCTTGCTATTTTTTTTTCCCAAAGTTCCGTAAACTCTCAGAATCCATACAAATGTTTTTTTTTTCTATCGTTAAAATCCAAAATAAGTAACGAAAGAGTGTTCATTCTCGCGCAGGGCCTGAGCAAGGACAAGGACAAACGCGACGACAACGTACAAAATTCATTCTGGGTTTACAACATACGAGCTAACAGATGGTCCTGTATTTATCGCAACGAAAACGTTGGCGAGAAGTATTGGAGCAAAATGCAGGATTACGAGCCCTGTCCCCGTTTCGCTCATCAACTCGTCTACGACTACGTGAAAAAGGTTCATTATCTGTTCGGTGGTAATCCGGGACGTTCGTGTTTGCCGAAATTGCGACTCGACGATTTCTGGCAGCTGCGACTGTGTCGGCCTTCGCGCGAACAGATATTGCGCAGGTGCAAACTCGTCATACGGAAATATAAATTCGAAGAGCTCGCCATGAGAGACAGCATAGAGGCTCTTGAGTACCTGCAAAACGAGGTGTCCGATATCATCGATCACAACGACGAGAAACAGACCAAAGAGGTACGACTTGCGCTCAAATTTTTATCATGCGAGACGAGAAATTGAGCCCCTTTGGTCCTAAAACTTTCGTCACTTTACTTAAAAATTGAAACACAGAATTGAAGAATCAAAAATTGGCGTTTTTTTAAATAGAAATAGCGCTTTTTTTTCAAACTATCGTGAAAAAAAAGTACGACGAATTTTTTTTTAGAAAATGACCATGTTTCCGTAAAATTTTGGCATGTTTAAAAAAACATTTGGAACATTTTTTTAGTAATAAGACATAACTTTGAAGAAACTTGTGATTTTTTTTATTTGGCATGCATTTGAAAAAATGTTGAATGTTATTTCAGAAAATTGACATATTTTTTAGAAATTCAGCACATTTTCCAAAAATTTGAATTGTTCTTTTAGAAATTTGTCACGTTTTCTCGAGGTTTGGAATTTTATTTTAAAAATTTGGCTCGTTTTCTAGAAATTTAGTAGTAGAAAGTTTTATTTGCATCGCTTTTTCAGCTTTTTACAAAGCTGTTACACTATTATACATCGCTCTCTTACAATCAAACTTATAATTTTCCTTTTTTTTTTAAATATAATCTTTAAGGAGTTTCGGGACGCTTAATGAAATGGTACTATTTGATTCACATTTATACAGTATATTCTTTGTCATATACTGAATGTACCCTCCAAATTTAAAATCGATCGTCTACATCGTTTCTATAAAATTTACAATAGAAGAAACACTTTTTAACATAAAGCAGTTAACATTATGACACTGATGACAAATTTGTCATAATGTACTGAACGATTTGACAGTTTTCCATAACATTTAAAAAAATGTTCACGCTATTACGTGCGAAAAACTGCCATTCAGCGATGAGCGTCTGCAAGTAAAATATCTCATTATGTTAAAAAGGATTTCGTTTTTTTGTAAATTTTATAGTAACGGTGTAGACGATGGATTTAAAATTTGGAAGGTACATTCAGTTTATGAGAAAGAATTTACTGTATAAATTTCAAGCAAATGGTAACACTTCACCACTTGTCCCGAAACTCCTTTATTATCTCTAATTTTCATGACACTCTGACTTTTTACTCTCCTTTACCACCACTTCTCTTTTCTTACACTATCTTTCTATTTTTCGAAAGAAATTACACATATTTACATTTACATCCCCTCTCAGCATTCCTATCAATTTATCTTCTATTCCCTTCTTATCCCTTTCCCTCTTTACCCACTTCTCTGTATATGTTCTCGCTTCCTTAGATATTCCTCCTCCTCTTTCTTTTCCTTTTCCTCTTTCTTTTTCACACGTGATCAGATGCTCCATTGTTTCTCTTTCTTATTCACATATCCTACAAGTCCATGACACTTCCCCATTTTTTCCGTCCCTCGCTATATTTCCACACCTTATCCTCCTCGCCCATGTTTCCTTATCCTTTTCTTTTTGTCTTTTGTCGCCCAATAATTTCACGGTGCTTCGTCATTTTCTATTAACGCTTTGTATATAATATTATACGCCAATTTCTGTATCTTTTCTTTTTCTCTCTCTATGGTTTGTCTTTTTAAGCTTTTTAATCCCTTGTCTATCAAATTCTCTATTATTATTTCTTTTCACTCTTTTATCATTGCTGTTATTTCCTCAATTTCTACTTCCTTTGATACTTTCAAAAAGTCTTTTCCCTATTTCGAAGGCTTCCTGTTCGATATTCCTCTTATTTCCTCTCTCAAACAAATATTCGGCCATCTATTCGTTTTTCAGAAATGTGGAATGTTATTTTAGAAATTTGGCACGTTTTCTAGAAGCTTTAGTGTTATTTTAGAAATTTTGCTCGTTTTTTTTAAATAAATGTAGAATATTTTAGAAATTTGATATATTTTCTAAGATTCTTGCACTTTTTCTAGAAATTCGGAATGTTATCTCAAAAATTTTTGAACGTTTTCGAGAAATTTGGAAAGTTATTTTATAAATTTGGAATATTATTTTAGAAATTTGGCAATTTTTTTTGTTAATTTAGCATATTTTTTAGGAATTTCATTTTTTCATTTACCAGATATTTGGCATATTATTTTAGAAACGCGGCATATTTGTCAGTAGTTCGCCATTTTTTTCCGACAGCCCGCGCATACGGTACAACTCATTTTTTATTATTTTTCTCATTAATTTCCGATCCGATGTAATTTAAAGTCATGAAGGTCTAGAAAGAAATTAAAAATTAAGCTAGCTCTCAAAACTCACTAGTCGAGTAAATAAAAAATTGCAAAAATACGTATCAACTATTTTTCTTTAGCACGCAGCACATTAAAAATTCATACTAAAGAAAAATTATTAGCATTTCGGAATGAAATTTTCGCACGAAATATCACACATTCACTGCAATCCAAACAAACTCACTGAACTAAATTTATAAAGATCATAAATATGCGCTACGCTCGTTAAATAAATCATTGAAATTACCGATGTACTCTACACGTTCTTCCTTCGTTCCTTTTTCGAAACAGTTTCAACTCTTGGCGTCAGTGCTGTTCCGGGAGCAGGGGTCAGTACAGAGCGCCGACCTGTCGACCACTTCGAGCACCGTGAGCTCGGAGAGTTACGACAGAAACGCGAGAATCCTGCACGCACGTCGAACCGATCTCTACGACAAGCTTACGGAATTTTTTCCCGAATCGCTCACGCAACCACGGGACAATCTGATCGATATGTTACCCTTATGATAAACAAGTTTACTGGTGAGATTATTATTTTTTTTTCGAGTCTCCGTTCTGCTTTTTTTTTTGTTTTCTCTCTCTACATCGTGCGCACGACGCTTCCATGGGCGTCGATTAATCTTCGTGCGAATGTCTTTTTGTCGCTTCGAAGAGAAACGCGTTCCGTATGAAAAAAAAATGAGAGGAGCGAAGGAGTGAGAGGGAGAGAAATGTACATTTTTGGTCAATTCTTGGCACGCCGAGCTTTTGCCTCGCTAAGAACTTTGATACTTTCACAGCCTTTTTTTCGGCATTAACCGGAAGTGGCGCTTCACTTTCGATTAGGCTGGGTATTTTTTCTCAGTTTTGTCGCTATGAAACGTCGTGTTAATTGTCATTGTCACGAATGAGCATTGATTTTTTTTTGCAGAAAAACGCAAACGAGCTTAAACAAACCCAAACAATTTAATATGGCGCGTATCATTGTGATATCGCTTCGTATTATTTTGCCGCGGTTCCTCGTTCATGGCAATATCAATTGCCATGCAGTTTCTATAGCGACGAAATGACGAATTAAAAAAAACCCAGGTGTAGTCGCTCTTGTGAATAATTTTTTTTTTTTTTTTAAGCACTACCGAGTCTGATGGTCTCTCTATAAATGGTAAACGAAACACAACACGACGACTCGGTCGGTGAAGGATTGGTAAGATGCGCTAGGAACGTTTTGTAGATTTTTTTTATCCGTCATCTCGACGACAAGAGAAAAATAATTCAAAAGACAGACACTCTTTTTTGTTCATGTAATTACGGCCGCGAACACCCGGAACAAGTGGCTACGCGTGGAAAAAAAAACAATTCTCATTGACTTTTATCGCGGGAAGCTCCAAATTACAGCACATCTCGTTTGGACATTTTTGTGCCACGTGTCGTGTGAAAAACGCTTGTCCGAGCAAATAAACAAAAGATCTCGAAAAAGAATCGTGCATCTTCAATCGGGCGCTTCGTAGGCTCGTTGCTTTTTATTGGCAATCTTTTTTTGTACCTCGAGCACACACAATCGGGAAGGAAAAATGTTACCGTGCCGTAGATACTTGTTCGTCGGGTGAAGCGACTCGATGCGCGTTGCCGCCGAAAAGAAAAAACAAAAAAAGCATACACAGTGTACCATATTACGAGTTAGAATACGTTTATATTTTTCTTCAAGCGCCGACAGGAGAAACTAGTCGATTCGAAATAGCGAATATTATTTATCAGTTTAGAAGATCAAGAGAGAGAGAGAGAGAGAGAGAGAGCGAGAGAGAGAGAGAGATAGAGACGAAGAGGAAAGGAACGAATGGCGATGATAAAAGTAATGGGGAAAATCTCGCATCGATTCGTGAATCTATATGTACCTCTATATATATGTATATGTGTTAATATGTGTATATGAGAATGAAAAGAAGGAAAAAATCAGGTTTTCTACCTCCATTCGTATTTATCGTTAAACGGGAATACTTTTTTTTTTGTACGTTAACAATAATGGCTGTGTCAAAAACAAAATGCTTAAACTTTCCGACGATAGTTTTAGATACAAAAAGGAAATTCATGCGAAATTCCAAAGCTCCGTTTCGACTCTGAGTCGTCGCGCTTGACAATTTTTTGTTCTTGTCGTTTTATTTACATGGAAAATTCGATCTCTACGTTGGAACGTGAATAAGTTAATAAATAATTAATATTTCTCAAGTTTGGGTCAATATTCGCAAAACTGAACCTCGCAACTTTGTTAATTTTTTTTTCAATTTTGATGTCAATTTTTACAGTAATTATAACTAATTGAAAAGTGCACACAAAACATTTTTCAAATGTGACGCGTGTAAAAATGATATCGAGATTTAAAAAAATATATATTTTCAAAGCGGCAAAGTCGAGCTTCAATCGTATTTAACTTGAGCGATATTAATTAATTTTTGAGTTTGTCGGGATTGAAAGCAAAGGGCGCATTTTCCGCCCAAATCAAATGGGAATAGAAATTATAGATGTTACTTAGACTCGAGTTAGAGAACGCAAGTTTGACATGCACTCTTTTCCATCCCTCATTGTTATTAGAAGAGGTGAGAATTGCATTTTTTTTCCGACACACCCTGGTAAACATTCGGTTCAACTTCCTGGTCATACTTTGTTCGATATCGCGATTTTCTTTTTCTCATATCTGTTGTACATAGGGAAAAATCCTCGGACTGATTTCACGCACTCTGCTGACTCGAAATTTTGAGATTCTTGCCTCTCGCCCAAAATGCTTGCGCGCGAGCTTCGAAAGTTACCGCGTATAGAATTTACAATTATTCTTTCTCATGCTCGCAATTTTTCAAATACTACGCTCGAATTTTTGCTCCTCTTTTTTCTTGTGCAAACTGTTTTTTTGTTTTTTTTTACATTGAATGACAATTTAATTAGTTCATAGTGGGAAAATACGTTTGTAATGTTAACAGGGCTATTGTGTTTTTACGCAGCGAACAATAATTTATGAAGATGTGTTTTTTTTTCAATTATTGTAAATACAAGCGTTATCGGAAGGATTAATCATTAAGCTGATTTTTTTCTTATCGAATAATTACCAGCGCATCACAATATCCGGTGCGGAATAACGTTATTTTTTTTTGTATAATGAAGAATCTTATTCGGCCATCGGCGTTTTTTTGTTATGAAGTTTGGCTCAGTTTTTTGGTGTTTATTATAGATAATTTCTCCGGGAAAAATAATTGTTGATGATCCGTCATTCGGATTTGGCTCATTTGCGAAGTTTAGAGAAACGGATCGCCGCCAGGTGCGCTCGGGTCGCGTCACTGTCATGTTGTTCAGTTCGCGTCTACAACGCCAAACGTCGCGTCCACGATCCGTTTCTCGCGTGATAATAAAATTTGACGACGAAGAAAAAAAGACACTGATGATAAGAAGCAAACAAGAAAAAAAAAATGCAAGTTGCAATGTAAAAAGTTTTCGTGCTTCTGATGATCTCCGAGATCATCGATCGAGCGATGATCCGCTTTTTTTGGGAGGATACACGTTATCATTACATTGTTTAGTCTTTATTAGCCGCTAGTTTATAATAAAATATTCGCTGTCCGCGCGCGCGCTGTTAAATAGTTATTAATCGTAGCCTTAACGATCCTTGTATCATATCACGAAGAAAATCTTTTCTAACAAACGCTATAGCCATTTTTACTACTTTTTCTCAATTATTCCTAAAATAGAAGAACAACAAATTTTCACGATTTGATACGAAAAAAAAAATTTGAAAATCGAACGCACTGCTAAGCCATCACCCATCTGAGTAACGGGCCAGGCCGATGCTGCATCAGATGAAAATCAACCATCAGTTCGATCATTCCCGCCTTTCAGAAAATTCCTCACTTTCGTCATTTACCGTTAGACGGCCCTACCCCATCGTTTCAGGCGCATATATATTGGGTAAAGTAAAAAGTTCTGAGCGTTTTTCGCTAGATGTCTTTAGTGAGCCATATCTCACGATGTATACATCGCATCGGGTCATACTATACGGCGATTTAAAGGTGTCA
Source organism: Ophion ventricosus (assembly GCA_963932345.1). Classification (NCBI taxonomy): domain Eukaryota; kingdom Metazoa; phylum Arthropoda; class Insecta; order Hymenoptera; family Ichneumonidae; genus Ophion; species Ophion ventricosus. The sequence goes on from OZ010724.1 coordinate 8,040,806, forward strand.
TCGCCCTTCAAAAAAAGTTCTTTGACAGTTTTGTGTTTGGTGAAGCCAGTTGTGTGTTACAGCGTTCCAAAATGGAGGTAAAAAAAGAGAAAATTCGATACAATCTTCAGTACCACTACGACCAAGGTGAAAAGCCGAAGCAGGCGGCCAAAAAAATTTGTGCTGTTTATGGAGCCAATACAGTATCGAATGCAACAGCAGAGCGGTGGTTCCAACGATTCCGTTCTGGTAAGATGGACGTCGAAGATGAGGCACGCTCTGGTAGGCCAATCGTCGAAAATGTCGATAAAATCATGGAAATCGTCGAGTCGGACCGGCATGTGAGCACTTATTCCATTGCCCAGAAACTGAAGATTAGCCAGAAAACCGTTTGGAACCATTTGCATAAGGCTGGTGTTAAGAAGAAGCTCGATGTATGGGTGCCACACGAATTGACGCAAAAGAACCTTTTGGACCGAATTGATGCCTGCGGATGTTTGCTGAAATGTAACGAAATCGACCCATTTTTGAAGCGGATGGTGACTGGCGATGAAAAATGGGTCACATACGAGAACAACAGCCGAAAAAGATCGTGGTCCGATCGCGGTGAGCCGGCCCAAACGATCGCCAAGCCCGGATTAACGGCCAAGAAGGTTTTGCTGTGTGTTTGGTGGGATTGGAAGGGAATCATCCACAATGAGCTGCTCCCATCGGGACAAACACTCAATTCGGACCTCTACTGTCAACAACTGACCAGATTGAAGCAGGCGATCGACCAGAAGCGGCCAGAATTGGCCAATAGGAAGGGTGTTGTGTTACATCAAGACAACGCCAGGCCATAATTAACCCTTAGTGTGCACACCTTCACAGCGAATCATTTCGTGCACATGGGGTCAATTTGACCCCAGGCCATTTTTGATCTCGAATATCTCGGTAACTATGCGCTTTTCGGAAAAAAAGGTTGAGTCACTTTTTGCAGTGAATCAATCAAGCTTTAAGGCCGCGAAGTTAGATTTCCAAAAAAAGCTTTTATAATTGTTCAAAAACGTGCTTAATGTTGATGGTACGCAAAAAAAGCGCTGCAGGTAAGAAAAAAAATTTGGGGTCAGGCTGACCCCGGATGCACACTGAGGGTTAATGATTATCTTTAGAATTATTTCAAAGAAAAACTCTTTTGACATCCGGTTTTAATATCACAAAAGATCAATTCTAGATAAAAAATCGAACATTTTTTTTTAACAACTCAAGTACTTACTACGTTACTATTGAAATATGACGTATGCTTTTACTTGAAGGAAATTCATATATTCTAATTCACACGAGAACAAAAGGACAAGTGCATAGATGCGTAAAAGAATGAGTAAACCCTCCAATTTTAATAATTTAAAAAAAAACAGTAAAAACAAAATATCAACCTCCGAGTGTCGAAATTCGAAATGTGTGCTTTATGCGTTCTTCGCGCCAGCACAGAAGAATATTCTTCTGTGATAATTAGCGCCACGTACAGATGCGAGGTAAGTTTAAAAATCCGGACGAAATGCATAGCGATTCTGTGGTGGAATAAAGAGAGGTCATATGTGACACAAGGATTAACGCTTAACTAATACGTTTATTTGCACTCCACTACAAATATTTGTAACAATAAAAAGAAATAGGAATGCGTCTTTATTCGAGAGGTGAAAAAGACGCCGGTTGCTTCGAGGAACTCTTTGCGTGAAAGATGGCTGCCGCTACCGTTGTGGCGTGAGCGTAGCTCGACGGTGTTCAGTCGTAATCGTCTCGGTCGACGATCGTTTCTTTGCGGCGGCTGCCGTTCGTTCTTGGTGGCGCGGGATGCGAGGGCGCCACATTTCAATGCACAGGAGTAATGCGGTTTGTCACCTCCATGATCAGCTGTTATCAAATCAAAATACACCGGCTAACCCTAAACATTTTTCTCAATTATTGAACTTCCAGTTTCTACAATTGTCACAAAAATGTCTATTAACGCGCTCGATCAAAAGACAGTGAAATTTTTAACGACAGCCCAAGTAATCACGTCAGTCACGACTGCGGTGAAGGAACTCGTTGAAAATTCAATTGATGCCGAGGCCAGCAGTATCGACGTCAAGCTTGTACGTTAGCAATATCTTTTTCCGTTTATTTATCCGGCTCTCAAGCCCGGTTCCACAACTCTCGGTTAATCAATTTAGCCGAGACTCAACGGCGAATGGACCGATCAGAACCACGTTTAACGCACTAAACTCCGGTTAATTCGGCTAACCGAGAGTTGTGCAACTCCATTCATATTTAAACGGTGTCTCAAAATGATCTGACATTTTTATTTATTAATAAAACGTATAATTTATTTGAAAAGTACGAATATTTTTATTTTATTATATGGTACAAACATGGAGGTTATGTGTGGAACACAATATCCGAAAAATGGCTGCATCGTCCCTGGGTAAAACTTTAGAATACGGTCGTACGAATTTTGAGTTGATACGGGTGCTATTTTGAAGGCATTGGTCTCCCCTTTCCATTGTCACTCCTCCCCGCTCACGGAAATGTGTGGTTTTCTTGTTAATTATTTTTTGTATTTATTTATAGATAAAGTTCCGTAATCGTTCTACCGTCGATCAGGCTGAAATTTTGCACAGACCTTTCTTTTAATATTTTAAGAGATCCCCTAAAAGCGTTTATGGCTACGCACTATAGTTTTCGAGATATCGATTTTTGAAAATAATTTTTTTTACTGCTCTTCTATTATATCTACAACTGACGGACTCGGCTCTGGCTATACTAGCTATACCTATGTACGTTATCGCGCTCTCGTCGATATCGCTGCGACATAAAGTATTAATAAAAAGAATAAATAAAAAATGAGTGATATAGAGAAAAATAGGAGCGATGAGTGGCCGCAATGCATACCAACAGATTTTAAAGGAAGCCGCGTCAAAGACGACACATGTTTTCCTTGCTTTTTTTGTGCGTATGAACAGCGTTATAAATTGTTATAAATTATTAATATTGGGTGAAGTAAAAAGTTCTGAGCGTTTTCCGCTAGATGTCTTTAGTGAGCCATATCTCACGATGTATACATCGCATCGGGTCGTACTATACGGCGATTTGAAGGTGACATTACGCTTCAAAAGAAGGTTCTTTGACAGTTTTGTGTTTGGTGAAGCCAGTTGTGTGTTACAGCGTTTCAAAATGGAGGTAAAAAAAGAGAAAATTCGATACATTCTTCAGTACCACTACGACCAAAGTGAGAAGACGGCGCAGACGGCCAAAAAAATTTGTGCTGTTTATGGACCCAATACAGTATCGAATGCAACAGCAAAGCAGTGGTTCCAACAATTCCGTTCTGGTAATATGAACGTCGAAGATGAGGCACGCTCTGGTAGGCCAATCGTCGAAAATGTTGATAAAATCATGGAAATCGTCGAGTCGGACCGGCATGTGAGCACTTATTCCATTTTCCAGGAACTGAAGATTAGCCAGAGAACCGTTTGGAACCCTTTGCATAAGGCTGGTCTCAAGAAGAAGCTCGATGTATGGGTGCCACATGAATTGACCCAAAAAAACCTTTTGGACCGAATTGATGCCTGCGATTCTTTGCTGAGACGAAACGAAATTGACCCATTTTTGAAGCGGATGGTGACTGGCGATGAAAAATGGGTCACATACGAGAACAACAGCCGAAAAAGATCGTGGTCCAATCGCGCGGTGAGCCGGCCTAAACGATCGCCAAGCCCGGATTAACGGCCAAGAAGGTTTTGCTGTGTGATTGGTGGGATTGGAAGGGAATCATCCACAATGAGCTGCTCCCATCGGGACAAACACTCAATTCGGACCTCTACTGTCAACAACTGATCAGATTGAAGCAGGCGATCGACCAGAAGCAGCCAGAATTGGCCAATAGGAAGGGTGTTGTGTTCCATCAAGACAACGCCAGGCTGCACACATCTTTAACGACGCGCCAGAAGCTCCGAGAGCTTGGATGGGAGGTTCTATCGCACCCGCCGTATAGTCCAGACCTGGAACCAAGCGATTATCACCTTTTCAAGCATTTGCAAAGTTTTCTTGATGGTACAAAACTGGCCTCAAGAGAAGCTTGAGAAAATGAGCTGGTCAAGTTTTTTCACCAATAGGGACGAGGACTTCTTCAATCGCGGAATTATGAAATTGCCTTCAAAATGGACAAAAGTTATCGAACAAAACGGCGCATATTTGATCCAAATATGGATAATCCTAACTATGTTAATTTCATCATCGAAATAAAGCGAAAAAACGCTCAGAACTTTTTACTTCATCTAATAAGATAGTGTATTAAAATATGCTGTACAGATTTCAAAACTACGTTTGGCGGCTGTGAGGGGGGCTCCGCCCCCTCAACTCCCCCAGCTCCTGTGACACACCTTCCATGTGCGATACAGCTTACGTATGCAACACAGCTTCTGCACATGCTTGCCACAATATACATTTAACAATCCAAAAGCTGGGAAAAGATGGTTTTGTTATATAAACAATCGTGTGCACCACGGACGCTGGGACTTTGCCTCCTTGGTACACGATGTACTATTGTTACCTATCAACTATCAATTTGTGCAACGGTCAACTGAAACCAACTAATATTTGTCGAAATTTTGCATACTAAAGCCAACTCATAGTTATCGAAATTTCGCTCCTTTACTCGCGCACCAAAAAATGAATTAGAAAAAACCAAACATTTCCGTGGGCAGGGAGAAGTCTCAATTGAAAGGGGAGACCAACCCCTTCAGAATATCATGTAAGTTTCATTTGTAAATAAAGCTGACTGTGATCAAAACTAGTTTTTGCCAGGACCCTCCGAGGTCCCGCCCAGAAAAAAATGCTGGCTACGCCAATGCTTTTACACCTCATTTTACTCCCTTAAGAGTGAATTTTCGAAAAATGCTTTCTTAGTGCACTACTACAATTTCTAAGGAACATACGTTCCAAGTTTCAAATTGAAACCCCTTAGGGGTTGATTTCGAGAAATCCTTTCTTAAACGATGCCTCCAATATAAAATCAACAAGCTTTCCAAATTATACGTTTCTACCTTTAGCGGTTTAGGCTGGGTGATGATGAGTCAGTCAATCAGTCAGTCAGGACTTTGTCTTTTATTTATATTATCATTATTTCATTTCTTATTTCAGTGGGTCATCAAGCTTTCACATATACATTTTCTCTTGATTATTATTATGATTATTATTGTTACTATCGATATCATGATTGCACTTTGGTATTATTAAACGCAGGTGGACAACGGCGCTGCTCTGATAGAAGTAAGCGACGATGGTAAAGGCATCGCCAAGTCCGACATACCGTTTATGGCCCTGCAGTCCTATACCTCAAAGATCAAGGACTTCAGTGACTTGGGTATGCGTACCAGCCATTATTTTATTTGTGCCCAGATATAATTTTTATCATGATTCATTTCTTTCGTTTTTGAGTTTAATAATGGGGTGTCGGGATGGTTGGAAAATTGTAAAATTGACAATGTAATTCGAAAGGACGTTCTTTTTTCTTTTTGTTTTTAATTTTTCGTAAAGATTCCTTGGAGTCGTACGGCTTTAGAGGCGAAGCGTTGAGTTCTCTGTGCAGAGTCGCCGACGTGACGGTGGTAACAAGAACAAAGGATGACGACGCCGCCAGATCTTACTCGCTCACCAGCGAGGGACTCGTCGCCAGCTGCGAACTTTGTCATCATTCCGTGGGTTCGTTCGTCAAACAAGACTTCTTTCACCAATCGCGCGAGTTGGATGGACGTTTGATTGTTTTTTTTTCTGGCATTTGCAGGTACAACTGTAAGGGCGAAAACGTTGTTTAGGGATCTGCCGGTGCGCAGACAAATAATGACTAGCTCGAAACGCTCGAATCAGGGAGTGACGAGCCTGCTGCGCTCTTACGCCATTTGTCGGCCAAAGTTGCGCGTAAATTTGCGGGTAAACGGCAGCAACGTACTCACGAAAGCCACTACCGAGACTCACAGGGAGACACTCGTCAGCTTGTTCGGCAACAAATACGTGGCGCAAATGGAATTCACGGTGAAAACGTTGCCCGAGCTCGCGACGATTCGACTAACTCTACCGCGCAAAGACGCGGCGGACTTCAACGAAATTTGCCAAGGCGGCCAACACGTATTCGTCAATCGGCGTCCCGTTGTTTACAAAGACATTGAAAAGGTAGGGCATTTTTCTACAGTTTTTAAAATGAAACTTTTCTGCTCTCTACAGCGAGAAATTTTTGATTTACACAAAACTATTCACAATAACCAATTATTTTTTTCGGGCGATTTTAGCGTCTGTTTTCCAAAAGTAGATTCTGTTGAACTGATTAAGTACTTGAATGGAGTATTTGGTCTTACGATGGCAAGCGATAAAACTATACCGACGACGAGATACGGCACAACAATTAATGCGATCCTTACAAGATATATCGAAAAAATATAAGTTAAATCCTTAAGGGATCATCACAGTGTAACGGGTCGAAAAATACCTGATTTCCGCGATTTTCTTTTTCGATGGATAAAATACGCTAAACAGAATGATTTTTTTTATGTAAAATCAAAGCACTCGCGAAGAAGAGAAAAGAAATTTTTAAACGTTTTTATTTATTTTTTTTACATCTTTTTTAACGGTTGAAAATGTCGTCGAAAAAAAAGGAGTCTTCATGATGTACACGGTTGTGACCGTAAATATTATTTAAAACAAAATCAGTACGAAAGCCTTGCTATGGAAGTATATTGCTAGGAATAATCTTGCTATGAAGGTTTTTTTTTAATCAAAATTGGCAAAATGGCGGCGGTTTGAAAAAAAAGTATCGATAGATAGATTTATGCCTCATGTCTTGCTCTCGCTATAACATTTCCAGCTTACATTTCGTATTCGCTACATTTTTTTTACATTATATGCCTATTTCGCTTGAGGCGGGCAACCACTTCGGATGCTTCAAAAAATCAATTTTTTTTTCGTTTCATGAATCGTTAGCAAAATATCTTAAGAATACACCCTACAAATTTCAAAACGTTATTCGGATTCCTTCTAACGGTATGTATATAAATGATAAAGACTCTCCGCTCGACTCCCAAGCGCTCGAATCTCACTCCGCTGCTCGAATCACTTTCTCTAAGAAAGGCTGTAGCGACTGGAATTATTCGAATTTCGCTCCAAAAATTTAACAGCATGTTTATAACCGTCTATACTATCGGATAATGCAAAAAAAGTCGATTTTTTTACAAATTTTACACTGTGATGATCCCTTAACGATTTAAATATGTGTTACGTCGCGCGCGAAAATATAAGTCGCAGGTGCCCAGCACGGTTAATCCGCTGTCGGTTAATCAAGGATTTACTGTACTGCCTCTCATATCGATTATTAATAATAAAACGATTAAACCAAAACGACGAAATCAAAATTATATACTTTCGTCGATTTTGGCATAAAATCGTTTAGGGTTATGGCAAAAACGTTTCACTTGTACCGTGGTTTTTATTTTTAAGAAGGTTTTCAATATTCTTATTTGTCTTTAATCCACATATTCAATTTTTTAATGGATTTTTTTTTGCCGCAGCTAATTAATAAAAGATTGGTCGACTATTTCGGCCACAAAATACCGGGAAAAAAGAAACTGGCCTTCATTCTGAGTCTCGACGTACCAGCCGCGGATGTGGACGTTAATTTAGAACCGAACAAAATGAGTGTGCTACTCATCAACCTGGTGAGCCCTGGTCCAAATACCAAAAATAACTTAAAAGACTTAAATGTCACGAAATTACACTCGAGCCTGAAAAAGTCATGAAATGTCATGAAAAATTACCAGTCAACCTGATTTTTTAAAGATCTCTGCAGCGCTCCTCATCATGGCCGATTTTTCTATTAATTTATCCAAAGTAATTTCAAATTTTCGCGGGTTTGCCACAATCTACGGTATTAAAAAAAAGTTAGTAGAAAAAAAAATCTTTCGTTATTTCAACATATTAATTTTTCTTTGTTATTCGTGTAAAGCGACTAGATGATATTACTCGAAGTTCTTAAATGTATGTAATATTTTTCCAGATGCTCCGAAAATATAGTTCTTCACAGCAAACTTGAAATTATGTTTGTCTCACATTTTTTACTACACGTGGAATTGTACAGTTTGGCGACTTTCGTTTATTTCGTATACTTTTTATTGGCATACAACACACATCTGTTTCAAAGAGCAGAATTATAAAGTATACTTTTACACCAGAAAGTCATACCAAAAGTCATGAAAAAATCCCTATGCCTTGCCTTAAAAATCTTTAAATGTCATGAAATTTCAGTTCTGGTCAAAGTAGACACCCTGTCAAACCATTTCGAACACATTTCCATTAGGATCGCGAGAAAATATTCACGAATACTAAGTTACTGATGTCTCTATGAGAAAGCAAAAAAAAACAGACTAGTAATTATTTGTGAAATTTGTGTCTTTCAGCCGAAAATTGTCGAAGCCCTGGATCAAATGTTGACAGAATATTACGAGATCGTGACGAGCACGGGAGAGTGCGTTTCGAGCGAAAAAGTGCCAGAAATCGATAGGATGTCGAGGGATCGCGACAAGACGAATGGCGAGCACCGGAAAGTCGACGATACGAGCAGCGAGCTCGATGATGCGCAAGGCTCGTTCGTCGGTCCGCCATCCAGCAAGAAGAGAAAGCTCGAGAGGACGGAAAAAAGTTCGATGCTCGTGACTGCCTTTGGGACGAGTGATCAAAACAAGGAAAATCATTTCTCGAACGCGAGCGAGCCGAGAAAAAACATCGTCGATGAAATTACGGAAAGCATAAGTCAATTGCCCGTGGTCGATCTTGGGGAGGATTTCAATAGCGAGGATATCGCGAAGTTGCCAAATTTAGATCCGTGCCAGGTCGAAGCGATTTTAGGTGACACGAGCTTCGCCGAGGACACTGCCTCCTCGAGAAACGTCAGAGGTTTGACCTTGGAAGCTTGGAGCAAAGGTCAAGTACCCACGAATCTTCGAGTAAGAATATTTCACGAGACTCTCGTCGTTTTCCCTCGCGAGTAAGATCTTCACGCCTCGACTCGATGACGAATTTTAGGGCGGCACGGATGTTTGTGTCTACGGGAACTTCACGAGCGATGCAGAGTCGGAAGCGTCGGAAACGTTCAAGCCCGATCCGTGTATGACCGGATGCAAAGGATTTCTCAGATTCTCGAAGGAAATCAGACCCCGGAGTACGTTTGCCCCAGCAGATCCCTCACAGGATTCCCCAATTCCGCAAGGACATACGGAGGATCCTTAAAAAAAAATCTCCATCCAGGATAATCCAAACCGGAAATAACGTGCATGCCTGTACTCAATTTTGCTTCTCTCTGTCCAGTTATCGAGGAAAATCCGGGCATAAATTTTGTCGAGGTGGCCCAGGCTCTGACAGGACGATGGAAGGAGCTGTCACCGGAGGAGCGCGGCTATTATCGCGACCTCGCGGCAGCAGCCGCCAATGCTACGCCACAACTAAAGAAACAGGACACGACGAGTACGAGCTCGACGAGACCTACAAAAGTGCCGAAGGTATCGGACGAGGCTTCGGAAAAGAATAAGAAGAGACTCATCGATATGCTCGAGAAAATGAAGCATGGATTGGGAAAGGACAATAACTGCATCAGAAAGACCGTAATCCCTTACGCGATCGATATGAACGTCGTGACTCGACAATTTCGCGCCAGGCGCGCGAACTTTCGAACGGAGAGTCAAGACAATTTGGTACTTGGATCTGTCGACGAAAATTTGTGGATCGTACGTATGGGTACGCAAATATGGGCACTTGGCCTTGCTCAATTGCTCGAAGGGCTGAACGTCGAGAAACCAAATTCCATCGAGGTATAATATATGTATATATATCATATCTTTTTTTTTCGCTGCGTCTTATGTGCTGAAATAATTTGCTTTTTACGCAATTATTCCAGAGGACACGCGAGTCCGTCGAGGAGCTCGTGGCAAGATGGCTGCGTGAGAAAGAGAGCATGTCCTTACTCCACCCAGTCTTCGATCTTCGATAAAAAAATTCTACGAGCTTTGAAAGTAAACTTTTGTATTCTATTTATTCGTTTGCCACTTAATTTATTAAATACTGTTGTAGTTTTTAAATATTTGTTCGTACATATTGTATTTTCGCAAGAATAGCATTCGAGTGTTGGAAGAAAATAGAATAATCCTGGAGAATTTTATCTCTCCAAGCTATGTTTCTGTGAAAGATTCATCGAAATCGATTAAGTAGTTCTCGAGTTTGTTTGGGTTATAAACGAACAAACCGACTCGACAGTTTAATATATGTAGAGATATGTCAATTTATTTTTTATGTTTCTTGAATATCCCGGTGCGTATTTTTTGGTGCTCTAATTATTATTTATCGAAATTTTATTATTCATACTCAGTATATGATATGTGAAACTGAGAATTTCAATTTAAGGCTGACAATTTTAATTTTAGACTGAGAAGTTTTGTTTGACGCTGAGCATTTTTATTTAAGTCTGAGAATTTTAATTTTGGGCTGAACATTTTAATTTGACGCTAAGTGTTTTAGATTGAGGCTGAGCATTTTTATTTGGGGTTGAGAGATTTGTCAACTAATTTGTTATATGTTTCTCGGATATTTCAGAGCTTATTTAGTGGTGCTTTAATTTTGTATTATTTATAGTAATTTTAATATGGATACTCAATATATGATATTTCGAATTTAGAATTTTCATTTGAGGCTGAGAATTCTAATTTAAGACTGAGAATCTTTATTTGAGGCTGAACATTTTTATTTGAGACTAAGCGGTTTAATTGAAGGCTGCGAAGTTTAATTTCAAGCTGAGCAGTTTTATTTGAGACTTAGAATTTTACTTCGAGGCTGAGATTTTTAATTTAAGTCTAAGAAGTTTAATTTGAGGCTGTGAATTTTAATTGAAGGCTGAGAAGTTCAATTTGAAGCTGAGAATTTTTATTTGAGACTGTGAATTTTTAGTCGAGGCCGAGTACGTCAATTTAAGAACCGAACATTTTTATTTGCGACTAAGACTTTCAAATTGAGGCTGAGCATTTTCATTGGAGGCCGAGAATTCTAACTTAAGGCTGAGAATTTTTATTTGACACTAAGAATTTTCATTTGAAGCAAAACATTTTTATTCGAGGCGAGGAATTTTTATTCGAGTTCGAGAGTTTTTGTTTAAGGCTGAAAATTATTAATTAAGGCTGAGAATCGTTATTTGAGGCAGAACATTTTTACTTGAGACTAAGTATTTCCTTTGAAGGCTGAGAAATTTAATTTGAGGCAGAGAATTTTAATTGAAGGCTGAGAAGTTCAACTTGAGGCTGAGAATTTTAATTTGAGGCTGAGAATTTTGATCTGAAACTGAGAATTGTTTTTAGACTGAATTTTTATTCGAGGTCGAGAATTTCAATTTGCGGCCAAGAATTTTTATTTGAGGTTGCGCATTTTTATTTGGTTCGGAGAATTTTTATTTGAGGCTAAACCTTTTTGTTTGAGTGTGGGAATTTTTGTTTGAGGCTGAGCATTTCAATTCGAAGCTGAGCATTTTAACTTGAGACTAAGCACTTTAATTGAAGACTGAGAAGTTTAATTTGAGGCTGAGAATTTTTATTTGAGACTGGGAAATTTTATTTGAGGTTGCGCATTTTTATTTGGGTCGGAGAATTTATATTTGAGGCTCAACCTTTTTCTTTGAGACTGGCAATTTTTTTTTGAGGCCGAGCATTTTAATTCGAAGTTGAGCATTTTAACTTGAGACTAAGCACTTTAATTGAAGACTGAGAGGTTTAATTTGAGGCTGAGAATTTTTATTTGAGTCTTAGAATTTCAATTTGAGGCTGAGACTTTTATTTGAGTCTTAGAAGTTCAATTTGAAGCTGAGAATTTTTATTTGAATCTTAGAGTTTCAATTTGAAGCTGAGAATTCCCATTGAATGGTAAGAAGTTTAATTTGAGTCTGAAAACTTTCATTCGAGGCCGAGAATTTTTATTTAAGGCTAGGATTTTTTGTTTGAGGCTGAGAGTTTTTATTTGAGGCTAAGCATTTTTTTTTTAAGTCTGAGAATATTGATTCGAGGCTGAGCATTTCGTTTCGAGTCTGAGAATTTTTATTGTAGTTCCGAGTTTCTTAATTGCCTAAATAAATTACGAAAATTATCGTCAAGTATCATTTAACACAACTTTTAAAATCGCCCAAAGCTTTGGTCCTCGAAAAAGCGTAAAATCACAATTTCTCTGCTCGGCGATTTGACTTTCCGCGCGCATTTGTTGGTTCTGCGCGCAGACTCGTGGATTACCCCCTCCACTGGCATCGTGCAATGAGGGCGCAGCGGTCGGCCGTTCGCGGCAGCGGGGACGCGCAGGTCCGCCATTTTCCTTCAGTCACTCTCGCGCAGCGAAAAGTCTTTCTTCGTCAGTGCTACATATCGACCCCGCCGACAAAGTGCGTGTATGTGTGGTGTGTGTGTGTGTTTTTTCCACGACTGCGAGTTATATATTTTTTTGCTCGCCCATTGCGTTCTCCCCACGAAAGTAAAGTCTCACGCGTATAATGCGATAGAAAGAGAAGCGGCGATAGAGAGGAACAAAATTCGTCGCGATCCCGTTACCATTTAATTTTTCACTTTTTATTTGACGCGTGAAAAGTTATTAAAGAAAACAGCGTTGATGATTGGGATTCCGCGCGACGACCGGCACAAGATCACGGTTAAGATCCGCAACAACATGAAGCGTAGCTCAAGTCGCGATACGCCACCGCCTCGCGTCAAAAGAACGAGATCCTCCATGGGGCGGTACGTTTTTATCGAATTTGTCAATAATACTCAACAAATTTCTGTCTCGAAATTTTCATAACTTTTTCATCGAATTGTGACGTTAATTTTCTGGCATTACGCGTCCTCGATGTAATCGAGCTCAATTCGCCAAGAGAAATCGAAGCGCGTCGATTGTCGGCCATTTTTCATTTTGCTGCGAAGCTCATCGTCGTTGTACGGCTCCTTCGTACTTCGAGGACGCTTGTGCGTTCGATCGCCGGTATTTTTTTTTTTTTTCTTGTCCTACGCTCCTGATATACAAAGCGTCAATAAAAACGCTTCTTTTACTCGAAGTACGACATTATTATTATTATTGGAGGCAGAGACCTGAGAATTGAATACAAATGTATTTTCGGTCGCTGACTCTGCGGGTCGGCGTTGGAGGGGTGTGGAGCAAAATGGCTGCTTATTCCAAGCAGGAAGCGCAACTTGGAATTCAACAAAGCCTCTCACGTCACAAAAACTATGCTGTTAATTTACGATGGAGTGTCTCTCGTAGAAAAAAAAAGAAAAAAAGTCGCAATTTTCATTTGAAGGTTATGTACACAGGTAGAAAGTTATTTTCGTTGCTTGGGTGGGAGTGGCAAGATTTTGCAATTCCCGTACATAAGTGATTGCGCATCGCCGAAGCGTTGTAACGGGAAGTTACGTATTACATGTTTAATGCGTATAGTTGGAGCTAGATGGCGTCATTGTGGCGTCAGAAATGTTCAGTCTGATTGTTTTACTATTTTGACATATTTTATTTCTAGCTTCGAAGGATGAACTTTCGGTTATCCTTTATTCCCACTATAGCTATATTATGTTAAGGAGGTACGACTACTTTCTCAGGGTAAACAAAGAAACTAAATTTATGTTACCCCACAGGTGTTATGATTTGTGTTAACTTATATTGAATATTCGTATTGTCTATCCCAAAGTGCCAAATTTTTGGTAAATATTTCATTTATTGCATATTTACAAATAAAAACTCAAAAGTTAGATCCTCAATGACTCAGGAGTCTTCACGACGATTTCCAAGCAGTAGCAAGATTCTGTAACTCGGTGGCGACAGTTTTCGTTGTTGTTGGCTAGCGCCAGCCAATAAGAGGCTCACTTGCTATTGATCGTGCATGCTGATTGGCTGTCGCTAGTCAGCGACAATGAAAAATGTCGCTACCGAGTTACAGAATCTCGCTACAGAGCTTTGTTATGCTTGCCATATGAATCAGCTTTTACGCTCGACATTGGCAAGTCTATGGGTACTATTTCATCATGATAATATTCAATCGGAAGTAGAAACCGTTTTATAATGTAGTGCTTGAACTACACGGTGAAGTTCGAATTTTCGATTTTTAACAATGTCTATTATGTCTAATTTATCAAAATTTCAGTTTTCCAACGACCTTAAATACGTGAGCAGCAAAATTGTGATCACCGCACTTACGGTCGATCATCTCTATAAGACTACGTGCTTTGCTAGCTCAAGTGCTCAACTTTGCAATTTTATTACGCAAAAAAATTTTTGCAAAGGGTGCCTAACGTATTCGTCAACATCATGTAAAAATTTCAGGGCCGAAAGTTGGTCCCCATGATCGTACCTCCTTAATATATGCGTATGACATATTGGCAAACACACATGTACTCATGCCATTGAATAAATGTAAGAGGGATTGCGAGGTACAAACCACAGGTCCATTTTCCTGTTTGAGTTTCTCTTGTATTGCAAAATATTGATAAACAATGAGGTTATTATTATTTGAACAAAGTCCAACCTTGTTTGTACCTTTGGTAGAATAACGAAACTTTCGTATGTCCAGATATTTTTATGAAATGTTGTTGAGAAATGCGAAAAATTACAAGCTGTGGAAAAAAGTTCGATTTTTGGCTAAAAAAACCACTTTAAACATTTGTTATTAACAAATAAATGAACATTCATGGATGAATTTAAAGTGAATTGATAGATTTTGAGATACGACTCGCACTGTTTCGTGAAGCATAGTTTTAAGGAAAAGGCAGAAGAAAAAAGCACTCTGTGAATGAACACACAATGATAATAATACAAAAAATTCTAAAACTTAAATATACAGTCAAAACTGGTTATGACGACATCGGAGACACCCTGCAGCACCATGACGTTGAAGTTTGCATCGTTGGAATGCAACGATTTTTTTGTTTTCTACAATTTTCCATGTCTTCATTTGTGTCATTATGGAAAGTCTTCTTTTTTGCAAATTGAGCTTGTAAATGTCTACTATGACTATGTGAAAACGTTTGAATGATTTCCACAGCCTAAATCGGCTGAAAAACAATTTGAGCAATTAAAAAGAATTGTCCTTGCATTCCAACGACGCAAACTTCACCTTCCAGCAGTATTGATGTTATAAGCGAAGAAATCTACGAAAAAAAGATCTTGTATTAATGAAAATAAGGACATTGAAATGTGAAAAAGAACTTGCGTTGCATTCCAACGATGCAAACTTCAATACTGTGACATTATAGCTGATTCATCGTAGGCAATGTCCTCATAAGCAATTTCGTCTACCGACCTGAAAAGTCATGAAAAGTCTTAAATGTCACGAAATTACACTCAACTCTGAAAAAGTCATGTAATGTCATAAAAAAAATTACCAGTCTACTTGATTTTTCAAAGATCTCGGCAGCGCTCATTAACATGGCCGATTTTTGTATTAATTTATCCAACATAATTCCAAATTTTCGCGAGTTTGCGACAATCTACGGAGTTAGCAAAAAAAATGGTAGTCGAAAAAAAATGATTCGTTATCCCAACATATTAGTTTTTCTTTGTTATTCGTGTAAAGCGACTAGATGACATTGCTCAAAGTTCCTAAATGAATGTAATATTTTTCCAGATGTTCCCAAAATATATTTCTTTACAGCAAACTTGAAATGATGTTTGTCTCACATTTTTTTACTACACATGGAATTGTACAGTTTGGTGATTAATATAAAAGTTTAGAAAATTAATCGCACTAAAGAATTATAAACTATACTTTTTTTATACCTAAAAGTCATGAAAAAAATCCCTATTTCTTGCCCTTAAAAATCCTTAAGTGTCGTGAAATTTCAGTTCTGATCAAAATTAGAAACCCTGATAAACATAAAGCAAACAAGAAAAAAAAAGGCAACCGATCACACAGCAAAATTCTGTTCCGCAGATACGACGAGTCGAGCGACGAGAGGATAACTCCGGACCGTATGAGGCGTCGCAGCAGAGGAGCCCGAAGTCCGAGTTTGCCGCCGCGTGCCTCGTCCCACGCGCGTTACGTCGAGGCGAATTCTCATCGCGAGCAGGATTACATGCGCGCCGCATCGCGGGAATTGCCACCCGAGCGTCCGTACAGCTACAAAGTACTGTGCGTAAGTTCGATACCGCCGAAAGCAAGCGACGAGATAATAAAGGACACGATTTATCGTGAATACAAGAAATTCGGGGATTTCTCGATAAAAATATCGCACGAGTTGGACGAGCGCGTGGCGTTCGTGTGTTTTCGTAATTCCGAGGATGCGCGTGACGCGAAGCACGCAAAGCCGCGTATAATAATGTACGACAAGGTAGCGATAGTTGAGCCGGTTTACGAGAGGCCCGAGACGACGTATCGTCGACCGCGCTCGATGACGCCGCCCGATTACGATCGTTATTACGCGCGTTCGCCGGGACCCGCGGAGAGGCACAGGCCGATCGAGCGTTACGAGCGAGTGTACGGGCCGCCCGTGGGACTCCCGCCTCATCGGGAATTACGCCGTGAGGCAATACCACCGCCCCATCACGAATTCGTACGTCCACCGATGCATCACGGACCGCCGCATCCTCATCATCCCGGTGGCGGTGGCGGTGGCGGCGGTGGACCACCGCATCATTACGGGGGTGGCGGTGGCGGTGGTCCACCGCGTCACATGATGATACGACATCCGGTCCACGGTTTCGAGCGTATCGAGAACAAAAAGGACAAATTCCCGAATTATTTGCATCACGTGCAACCCGAGGATGATCCACTCGCGACGCGCACACTATTCGCTGGCAATCTCGAGATCAACATCACGGAGGAAGAGCTGAGAAGAATATTCTCGAAGTACGGTATAGTTGACGACATTGATATCAAGAGGCCGCCACCTGGTACCGGAAACGCTTACGCTTTCGTGCGCTTCAATACACTGGACATGGCACACCGCTGCAAAGTCGAATTGTCGGGCCAGTACATCGGCAAGTTCCAGTGCAAAATTGGCTACGGCAAAGCCACACCCACGACGAAAATTTGGGTCGGTGGCCTTGGACCATGGACCTCGATACCACAGCTTGAACGCGAATTCGATCGTTTCGGTGCGATAAAGAAGATCGATTACGTGAAGGGCGAGAGTTACAGCTACATACTTTACGACTCGATCGACGCGGCACAAGCGGCGGTCAAGGAGATGCGAGGTTTTCCCCTCGGTGGACCCGATCGTCGCTTGCGCGTCGATTTCGCCGACGTAACGCAAACAACCGGCTACAAACCCCGTGCTTATCCACCGGAGGACGGTCCCGCTGGGGAATTCCGTCAGAGGCCACCGCAAATGGATTACGACGCTTCGCCGTACGACGGTTATCCGCCGGAGCCTGAATTCTCGTACGGGCCACGAGGCGGCGGAGGCTTTCGCGGTCGCGGTAGCTCCGGCGCTTCATGGCACGACAGACGAGGCGGCGCTGCCCGCGGTGGCGGTGGCTCATCGAGCTATCGGGGCGGCGGTGGCGCTGCTGGCTATCCGGACGCTGGTTATCCGCGCGACGATCCCGAATGGCCCTCGCGACGACCACCACCGGAAATCGAATACGAACCGCCACGTGGACTCAGGCGATCGATGTCACGTGAACCCGGTGTTGATCGATCGCGGTCGAGGTCACCCCGGAGACGGGCTCATCTCGATTCAGATTCAGATTCCGAGACCGCCCGCACTGGGATGCTCTCGACCTCGAGAACCCTCACCGAAGTCGCGAGAAAATCAATCGCCGTTTGGCAGGGCGCTCTAATACTCAAGAATTCCCTATTTCCCGCAAAATTTCATCTCACCGACGGCGATACCGACATCATCGAGGCACTAATGAAGGACGAGGAGGGCAAACATATGCTAAGAATAACACAACGATTGAGACTCGATCAACCGAAACTCGACGATGTCTCCAAGAGGATACAAACGTCGAGCTCCCACGCGATCTTCCTTGGTTTGGCCGGCTCGAGCGCAGCAATCACCAACGATGACGCGAACGTACAAACGAGACCTCTGAGAAATCTCGTTTCTTATCTCAAACAAAAAGAAGCCGCTGGTGTTATATCACTACTCAATAAGGACACCGAAGGCACGGGGGTACTTTACGCTTTTCCACCTTGCGCATTCTCCACCGAACTTCTCAAACGCACGTGCCCCAGCCTCAGCGAGGAAGGACTCAAGGAGGATCATCTCGTTATCGTTGTCGTCAAGGGTGGTAGCGCTTAAGACAGCTCTTGACAGTCGAGAGATCTGCGTATTCGTCCCTCTCTCTCTCTCTCTCTCTCTCTCTCTCTCTCTCTCTCTCTCTCTCTCTCCTCTCCTCTTTCTTTCTTTTTCTCTCTCTCTCTCTCGCTCGCTCGCACTCCCTCCCTCAGGCCACTCGACTTCTTTCACTTCCCGCGGAGGAAGAAAAAGCGACGATCGCGCTCTGCTTTTTCCTTGAGTCTTTGGGGGCTCGTAACTTGGCCTCTTTTTGTCCCCATGTTTTGGGGAATGTATGACGGAGATTCTGCCGATTTACCGAATCTTGGTACGTTGACCGGAAAGAATTACTAAGGATTGCGGTTCTTTCTCTTTCCTCCTCCTCCTCCTCCCCCCTCTCCAGTCTTTCTCTCTCTCTTTGTCTCTCGGTCTTTCCAGTACTTTTACCGCCCACGCAGGATGGAAAAAAGTTCTGCTAAGAGCATGACCCAAACAATATGGCCTTTCGCTTGGGTTTAATCAACACGCTTTTCAAATCTCAGAGTCGTGATCTTTTTTTTTTTTTTTTCTTCATATTTACTGACATCTCCGAGCAACCGTGAAATTTGCAATTCGATAAATGGGTCAAAGCTTTTCTTTTAAATTCAAAAGAGTCAAGACTCGGTTTGCGAAATAGAAGAAAATAAAGATCACAATTCGAGATCGTGAAATTGTAAATAACAAAAATAAGCATTAAGTATCCGGATTTGAGAAATTAAGAGAAAAAAAAAGCACACACAAGTCAACCAAACTCGTCATTGTTAAAACTTTTAAAAAATTCAACGGATTTCGGGCTTGCCAGTTAAAATTTTTTAGTAAAATACGCATCTATCAAACTCTCTCTCCCTTTTTCTCCCGTGTTTACAATAAAAAGCAAAAATACGGAGTCCGAAAATAGTTGCGATCGAGCGAGGTCTCCGCTACGTAAACTTTGAGAGTGCCTCAAACGCGTGAGTGTTTCTCCACTCAAAAATAATCACCTTCTCAATCTACTTCAAATTCCACTGTTTACTCTGCCCAAATATTGCCCACTAGCGAACACGTGTCAAATTCAAACTTCATTCAAAACTTTTCAAAATACTTGAACCAAAAAAAAAAACTTCTCTTTCAACTGCACAGTGGCGCTCTCAAAAAATCGCAAAAAAGCAGTCTCCTTTAAAGAAAACACCCTACAATTCGTGCTTCCTTAAAATCGTTGCGCCTTTCTTGTCCCGCTTCTATCCCACTCTTCTATTTTCCCGGTGGGGCAACAAGAGCACAGAGACACTCCTCATAACCGAGGTATTTTGACAATCTCTCGTTGATACGTGACATCTGCGTCTTCCATGCAACGTTAACGAGGGCGAATTTATTATTATTATATCTTTTTTTTTACCCGAACCAGATTTTCCATACGCTTTTTCTTTTCTTCTGAAGCGATAATTCAGGATCAACTCATGCACACGTAAAACTCATAGCTTTGAAATCGAATGTTTCAGAAATTTCGATATTCCATTGACTCCTGATAATTCAGTGAGGCACGAAATAACTGGGGAAAAAGCACAGTTTGTGGGGTCGCGAGGGTCCGTAAGGAAACAAAAAGATGCGAAGACAGGGAAAAAGAAAGAAAATTGTATTGAGAAAGTAACAATGAGGGGGGGGGGGGGGGGGGTGAAAGGGTCTGGAGAAGAATGGACGCGCGTCAATCGTAGCGTCATATATGTGTGTGTATATATATATATACACACGCAACAGAACAGCTATAAACTAGAAAAAAACAAGAGCGCAAAGAGAAAAGCCCTAGATTTAGCAAATTAAAATTTAACCTTGTATTATATATATATATATATATATATATATATATATATATATATATATACGTGCTAAAAAGAACGTTTACATTCTGGTGTGACGTAACAGTTTGAAAATGAAGTGCTTGTGTTCGTAAAGTTTGAAAAAACGGGGAAAATTGTGCGTACGATAATTCGTTCATAGATATATATATATTTTTATTTTTTTTTTTCGTTGACGATCGAAGTTATTGAAAATCTATGCACAGTAATGGCGGTGAAGGAGAAGAAAAAAAAAAGGAGAGAGGGTAGAGAAAAGTATTGAGGGATTGTGCCCTCGTGACGGTGAAAGTGCGAAAAACGCCAGAGAGAGAGAGAGAGAGAGAGAGGAAGAAAAAAGCGTTGAAAATTCGCGAGTGGCGAAAATCGATTTTCCCGCCATGAGAACGAAATTTCCTTTTCTCTATAACGTTTAAAAGTTAAGTGACCATAGTGGACTAGAGATGGATGGTTTTTCTTTGCTTTTTTTTTTTAAGAATCCTAAAAATTAAGTGACTAGTGAACTAGTTTCGGCAGATTGTTTTTTTTTTAGGCATAAAAGTTACGTGATTAGTGAATTAGTTTTTATCGAGGGAGATGGAGGGGGAAACCACCGTTCGACAGTTCGAAATGTCGGGAGGCGAAGGGAGGGACGAAGGAAAAAAAAAACATTTTTCAGCTCTCTTTGTGAAACGTTTTTATGTCGCGGGGGTGAAGTCCCCCGGACCTCTGGTGGCTCAGTGCGGAAGCTGTGTGAATTATGTCCGAAAAAAAAAATATATATAAATATGCTGAAAAAATGGTATTTCGAAAGAGCGGAAAAAAAAACGAAAAATGTGTACAGTGATGTATTTAAAAAAGTGTCGGTGTTCTCGTCAACGGGTGTAAGATCGGTGTTTCTTTTTTTTAATTTTTTTTATTTGACAACGCGAGTGTATCGACACCGATTGAAATCGACAATGTATTCTCGATACCAGTTTTGTGAGATCGACATAGTTGAGAGAATTAACGAAAAAAAAAGAAGAGAGAGAGAAAATGAAAAGGAAAAAAAAGTC
This sequence comes from Ophion ventricosus, assembly GCA_963932345.1. NCBI lineage: Eukaryota > Metazoa > Arthropoda > Insecta > Hymenoptera > Ichneumonidae > Ophion > Ophion ventricosus. The sequence goes on from OZ010724.1 coordinate 8,061,971, forward strand.
TCGTCCGATCTATGCCCGTCGACGAATCCAAGGTGCAGTGGATCAAGTGTAAAGGTGTCTGAATGAAAGAAAAGAAAAAAGAAAAATAGATACGATTTAAGCAGACGAAAAAAAAAAGAAAATCCAATGTGTTTAATTTTCTCCACAAAGCGAAGCGAAAGTCCGTCGACGATGGAGAAGTTAAAAGAAAATCTTCGAGTTACGTTCTGGCGAGTGAGGCCCGATAATAATAACAATAAAAAAAAACGAACGAACGAAAGATCAGCATGCGCGTGAAACGTGATTTAAAAATGCATTTCTTACTTTTTCTAATTGGTTGGTTTCGATGTTTCGAAGGAGGAAAGAAAACACTAATGAGATAAAAGTTTTTAGTGTCGGGGAAATTGCGCGTTGGAGGGGGAGAGAGAGAGAGAGAGAGCGAGAGAGGCAAAAGTTACGATTTCGCAAGTTTCTTCATTCGTTCGACCAGAGTTTCCTTCGTATGTCGTAGTTCCGCTGTTTTGTTCGTTCAATCGAGTGAAGTTGGCTGTGAATCGAAACTGTGGGTGCCTCTTGTGACAAAAGTTTTGTTCGTTCCTCTACGCTGCGACGATACTCGCGGCTTGATTTCTTCCTTGCCGGATTTCGCTTCAATTTCGCCGTTTAGTGATAGTTTTTATTCTTTTTTTTTTTGTTTTTTTTTCGCGTTCCTAACCTCTTGTGCCACTGTGGAGTTCGTCAATTTTATTTGTTTTTATTTACTTCGCAATTTCCTGTCCGTTTCGCGATCGAATAAATGCGCGGGCATTGGTCGCGAAAAGATCGCGGCCGCATTGGTGCAAAAAAAAAAAAGAAAGTAAAACAAGTGAATATTTTCTCGTCCGGTGCAGTTTGGCAGTTTCTCGTGAATAAAGCGAAAAGGAAAAATGAGATTCCGGTTTCTCTTGTTGTTGTCGTTTTTTTTTTCTTTTTTTGTTCCCGACGAGGGGACGAGTTCCGGAGAGCGAGGAGCGCACGCTCGCGCGCGCCCGTGGTAAGTTAAGGCGTGAGTGTGTGAGGGAAGAGGAGTGATTCTGTTTCAGGCCCCTGCGCCGGCGGACGCGAGTGGACCTGAGAACCGGAAGAGGACGCGGAGAACGTGACGCCAACACGCTTTGAGCAGGATCGCGTTTCACCGATGAGTGTTGGTTGTGCGGGTGCTCCTTACGATGGAATTTATAAAAAAAAATCCTATGAAAAAAATGAACTTCGGTGTCTAACTGTTCGTGATATATCGAGGAGATTCGTCACTTCTAACTCGAGATATTGGTTTTTGGGCGTGATCGCCTTTGAGGAGGTTGCTCAGAGTCTGCTGAGCAGGCGGCAAGGCCAAGGGGGAATGCATATGTTTTTAAACACAGTCGACTGTAACACGACTACCAACTCCGAATAATCAAATCTTCGGTTACGTAAAATCAAATTTTCAGCTAATAAATATGTGAAATGCATTTAATTGATTTTAGAAATTTTGTTGATCCTTTTCTTTTGTTCGTCTACATCGTAAATGCGTTATGAACGAAGTTGAAATGTGGCAAACGCGCAATTCAGTTCTCAGCCGTTGGCAGCACTGAGCTTCGGTCGTATGTACAGGTCTGGGCACTTCAGTATGCCTTTGCATAGGACTTGGTGTGAGTCTTATTGAAGGCCATTTTTGTTCCAAAACTGGCCGCAAGACTTGGAGCGCTGCAATCGAAGCGACCGATTTGTGCGACAGCGCGATATACCAGCGCATGTGTATTGTCTTCACATTAATGTGGTTGTAATAAGAGGTTAATATTAGTTGTAGTAAAAAGCAATCCATTATTTTTGCCTCCAATTTCATGCAAAAAATTGTCACTTCTCAATGGTTTTTTTTAAATGAAAATCTACATGAATACATTGATTCGTAAAATGAATTATACATAAATATGATTGTTGATCTCGTGACGCAACGAGGTTATGCAGAATGTACTCGTAAACGCAATATAAATCACTGCGTTGTGCCCTTGGATACGTGGGGACTCGTAGGACACGAGTGTTGCCCTTGAATTGACTGACACCGTGGGTTGTCTGTTGTTCGAGGGCGAGTAGTTTTATGAGATCTTTCCCAATCAGAGTAAATCTCCAACTCGGGATTTATATGAACTTCAACAATTATATTTTATTTAAAAACTAGGCAGCGAAATTACAATGCTTTTGGTTTGCCTTGAGACCGACCACTCCGGCTTCTGGCCGAAGACTGATTTTTACCTTTCGGTTCCTCTAATTGTTAGCTCGGTTGTTGGTGAACAATCGTTCTAGAAGGTTCGAATCGTACGATGTCGATTCAGCGATTTGTATCACCAAAGTCGCCTCTGGAGGTGCTTCACCCACCAAAACTGCTGTCGTTGCACAGGGGCCTATGTCCTCTCGACTTCGCAAATCGAATATGCTCGTTACCATGCGCCTTAAATTATACGCTTAATGTCGGGGGCACAACACTGCTAAATATAAGCAAATTGGTCGTCCTGATACTAGCGAGGTAGCAGAATTTGGAACCAAATTGGCTTCACTAAGGGTCACAAGATCTTGGCCGGAGTGCCCAGACCTGTTTATAAGACCGTGGAGGAGTCCGAACTCTTATGGAGAGATTTGAAAAAAGTGACTACAAAAACGTGGGCGAACAGGGATGGCGCCACTATCGCTAAGACCTCGAGAAGTGAGCTATGTATGAGGCAGAATGATACTTGAGAAGTGGGCTGCGTGCGAGAGATATGTAAAATGATATATACCAGACAGATCTCCGTAAATGCGTAGCAATAGAAAAATATTTTTAATATAGCAATGCACAATGAACAATGTGCATTAATTGGACAATTAACAACGAAAAATGTCGAAAATAATATTGCAATACGTAGTGATAGAGACATTTTTATTACGATAATGTTTAATCGTACAACGAACGGTAGAAAATGTCTTAAATAACACTGATGCTTTTTTTCTCTTGAATCAATTTTTATTTTCTCAGGTCAATACAACGGGAAATTAATCCTTGCTGTCAGAGAACAATGCTTTGCGATGTGTTTGTATTAAAATTCGCAAACAGCAAAACGGTAACGCGATAATTTTTACGATAACGATATTTAAATAAAAATGAAAAGAAAATCGCACAAAAGAAATTGCAATTACTCATTGCCGTAAGGAATTTAAAAAATTGTCCTGTATTGTTTTCTTGTACAACGAACTGCGGAAAATGTCTTAAATAATAATGTTTTTGTTCTTGAATCAATTTCACGTTAATATAGATAAAAAAAAATTATGTTTTCTCACCTTCGGATTAGTAAAAAAGATTTCTCGTGGAAATCATTCGATAGAAAAGTTTTTTTTGCAATTATCGTTCTCTTAAATTCAATATGGATGCCGAACTGACATGGATGCGTAGCTGACTTCTCGAGGTTTTTAGCAATAGTGGCGCCATTCCTGTTTGCCCACGTTTTTGTAGCCACTTTTGAGATAAACAGTTCGGACTCCTACTCTAGCCTCCATGACGTGAACGCTCAGATGTCAAACATCCTTCGCAAATTCAGTTTTTCTAATCGCCGAAAATGAAAAGATGGTAAGGAAAAATCCAAAGTGAAAAACAGTACAATCGTCGGTTAAAGCAAGTAGAAAATGGAAAGGAACGACGAAAAAAAGTAGTTGAGGCAGAGAATGAATGCGCAGTCGAGGGACGACGCATAATTGATTTGAAGGTTATGTTGAAACGCATGCACTGCAGTTTCCGTCAAGAGGAATTATGAATGAAAAATACGTCTATTCAAAATGGCCGACTTGGCAGAAACATTGCTACGTGGCGTAGCGAGTTTTAACGTTCTACGCCAATCAACTAAAAGTTTTTTGTTTTATTTCAAGAACATCGCGATAACGAGACAGACAAAACGCTTCACTCTTCGTTGAAATTGTTTATAAAGATGTCGAGCATTTTTGCTTATTTGCATTCAATTCTTAACATTTTTTTATTATATTGGCGAGAGTCGTATCGGAGTTACCGTATAGCTCTTTTGCTATGTCGCCCGTGAGCCTAACTTCAATAATTAATCGCTCAACAATCATGCAGACGAATGACTTGAAATTTCGCACGAACTCGTGACACCTGTTTGCATATCCTCAATAAATTACAGCAAATTCTTAAGGCCTTAGGCCACTCTAGAGGCAAAAAAAGGCATATTTTGTGATTTTTCTTCAGCGAAACCATAAAATAAATCGGAATTACGAAATAGGGGTTTTATTATACACGTAATTGATTATACAAAATTATTTTTTCACTGTTATACATGTCAAAATGGCGCCTGTGCAGCTTTTTTCCGATGACGCCTTTATTTCTGAAAGGTCAACGGTCGGACCAACAGCTCTTATAATTTTTGAGTTATGATGAGACACTAAAGTTTTTTCGATTATATATAAGAATAGCTATAGAAGTACGTAGGATTTTTTTTTATATATTGTTTTTTGTCAAAATGGCGCATTTCTAAAACAAAAAGTATACAATGCCATGAGAAAATCATCAGAAAAATGTTTATAAAAAAGGAATTATGCAATATAATTTTAAAAATCCTACGTAGTGCCTCAGAAAATGTAACTCTAAATATACAGTTAAAATTTCAAATGAATCGGGTTGAAATTTGTTTGAGTTATGAGTCCGGCTGACTTGAAAAATGTAGTTTTGAGATAAACGCGTTTAAAGTTAGTAGAAAGTCACGACATGAATCAAGGGGGGTTGCGCTAGAATTCGAAAATCGAGTACTTAGAGATTTTTCACACCCATAATCTTTTGGAATATAATTTTATAGGTACTAAGGTACATTTTTAACAAAAAAAAACGATTTTTGGAAAGTCCTAGAGTGGTCTAAGGCCTTAATATTACGCTACAGCTGAGCAACGCCTCCTTAACTGCAAAAAGCCGACGTCTGGCATCGTTCTTTTGGAATGAATAAACGCCTCCATGTATTTCCATACGAAAATAGCAGACAGCATAGAACTGTCATTCAGATGTGGTAAAAAGGACAATATTATTGAGCGTTGTCTTTCCGGAATACAGGAACGAAAAAGGCGAAACATTTGCAAAGACTTAGGCCCGGTTCTACAACTCTCAGTGAACCGAGTCAACCGAGGTTCAAGGAGGAATGGACTAATCAGAACTACGCTCAGCGCACTAAACTCCGGTCAAGTGGTTACGTGGGTTTCGAAACCAAAAAAAGCATATTTTCTCTATTTTTTTTAAATATAATAGATAAATTATTTGATTCAAATATTAAACACATCAAAGAGCAACATTTCAACAATATTTAAAATAAATTTCATTCAAATATTTTGGAAATACAGCCGGTGGGACCTGGTTTCCGGAAACCCCTAAAAAAAAAGTGTCCTCGTGTTGGTCAGACTAACTCATGATAGTTTTATCTGAAATTAAAAAACCAATTTTTTTCTATTAGTAGATAAGTATAGCTCGTGATTGAACGAAGGATTTTAAAAAAAATTGAAATTTCAATTTTTGACAGAGTTGTATGCAAAATAGTTCAATTTTTGGTACAATTTGGACTACGTATATCCTTTTAAAATTAATTGTAATCGAAAAAAAACCTTCGTTCAATCACTCGTCAATGCTATTTTGAAGAAGTGTGCAAAATTTCAAGAAGATCCGTGCATTAGTTTTTGAGAAACCGTATCCACCGACTTCAAAAATAGTGTTTTGAGAAAAATGCGTATACCTGCGTCGCTCCCGAACGGTCTTTCTCAACGGGGGAAATTCCCAAAGGCTCTTTCTCCTAGACTTTTACTCCGATTGACTTAATACTTTGGGAGAATATTCTAGACATACTGTACTATTAGATAATAAAATTTAAAACATGGATTTTTGACATTTTCAAACCCACGTAACTCCTTAAACGCGGTTATCTCGAAACTGCATCTGCAAAAACTGCTCGTGTTATAGCTCAAAAAGTTATTGATCGATCTGGCTGAAATTTCGGGAGGTTTCTCACTATAACATTATCGGAATGATATACCTAAAGTTTTAAGGTTATCGCGTAAATAAATTACTTTTCCGCGATAAAAATTGTCGAGAACATGATCAAAAGTATGAAAATTTGATTGAAAAGCCTACTTGATTTTGAATTTCATAAGTTTTTTATATTTTTATAGGTATATCCTTCCCTTACACATGTCAATAATCGAAAAAAAAATTCGCTTTCAGTTTCGGATCAATAGAAAAAATCAGACAAATAGATCACTTTTCCATATCACGCGAAAGATGCCTAAAGGAATACCTTAGAACGCCGCCATTTTGTGTTCTTTAAAAAAAATGAAATCAATTTTAACACTTGAAAGTTGCAATAAGATAATGTCAAAATTGCAAAATGATGCGATTATTTTATCACCTTTAAAAAAATTCATGAAAAATGACTTATTTTCGGGAGTCTAAAGGGGTTTCCCCACTTAATTGGAAAGAGGTTAGAATACAGTACGAGAATTTAATAGAAATAAATAATAAATCATGCTTTATCGCGTTCATCTACGTAACACGTTCATTTACTTGTAGTCGAGCGTCCATTTACTCGTAATTTCATTCATTCACTGGCAATTTAGTCATTTCGTTACTTATTTATTATATCAATTCTTGGTTGCAACCAATATTATTTGTTGCAATTACTTCGAATAGGTTTTTTTTTCAACCATCAGAATAATATCGTTCGCTATAGCAATTAAGGCAGTAGTCTGGTCTAGAGCGAGATTTTTTATGTCATTTTTGGGTTGGAATAACTTTTAAACCGTTGAAGTTGTTTTGATGAAATTTTACATATGTATTTATTGTTTCTTTGAGAATGTATCTACATTAAAAAAAAATTGTTTTAAATATTTTCATGTAGTTTTTTTATTTTTTTACAACATGGTCCGCCGAAAACCGCCTCAATCGGCGCCCACTCTGGGTGATGTTGTATGCATCTGAAAAAAATATATATATTCTCAATCTGTATGAGTATTCTGAGCACTGGTAGCAGAATTAGTACTTTAAAAAATTCTGTTACATAATAGCGGCCTGTTAAACGTTGATTAACGATATTTCATACATTTTCGGGTATTCGACGAGTTATAAAATGTGGGCAAAATGATTGTTCGACTCAATTCTGCTACCAGTCCTCAGAAAGAGGCTACCGAAGGTACGTGCAAAGTTTGAGCTCGATCGGTCAATTAGTTATCGAGATATCGTGGGCGCCGATTTGAAAAACATAGTTCTGAGATAAACGCGTTCAAAGTTGCTTCCCGACCGCGCTACCTGAGCGCGCGGCTTGCTTATAATTTCTATTACTCTGCTAATTTTTGAAATATCACTAAACGGTTTTCACGAGCGTATTAAGAAAGGTCTAAGGAATAATAAAATGAACAAAAAAAAATCGATTTTGTCAAATTTCTAGACCAGACTACTGCCTTAAAAAACTTCTTTTGATAATATGTTCACTTCACAGTCTATTTGAATCTTACAGTATCGTTAGTCGTCCATACAATGGTCGATTTACCATATAAGTTACGTATAGGTGTCGTTTGGGTAATCCTCGATTCGTCACATTGAAAATGCGATGTGATCAGCGAACAGTGAGACACTGGAAGTACCTCGTGTTGTTTATAGTCACTTGAGAACGGACGTGCGACGCTACACTCTCGTCACACGGAAGAATATACTTTGCGGCACGAGCGTGTCCGCACGGACCGTTCTTTCACGCTTAGCAGCGAACTGACTGTACACTCGATTAAAACTTCAACTCCCACGAAGGCAAAAACTCTCGCGACACTCAACCGAGTGTTACGAGGAAAACTTTTTTTTCACACTATAGTAGCAGGAAAACAACGTTAAAGCGGAACTTCCGGAAACGTCGAAGTTGATGAACTTTCATTGAACACGTTTGCATGTCCTATAAAAAAAATAAAAAAAATCATCATCATTCAACGGTGAAACGAAACGATCCTTCTCAATACCGTTTTTCAATGTAAATGATAAATTACGTTTCTATCGCTCGACTGACGATATAAACCTCGCGCAAATTGCGCGGCCGCTCAATAATGCATGAGAACATACGCATTGGCCGGAAATGCTCGCGCGGGTTTCTATACTTTATAATGAAAATCAATTGGACCTCGGGAATTCCAATTTCAATTGGCAATCGTTCCTAATGAATTATTAATGTCGTCGAGATTGAGCGGTTTGCTCCGTACTACACAAATAGCGTGTGTAATTTATCATTTATACGGGCAAAATGAAATTCTCGACGACGCTTGCAGAAGCGGAAGTTACCAAAAAGCTGCTGACTCGAGGATTTTTACGTTTTTTTTTTTCTTGTACGGCAGTAATGTTTTTAATAAAACCGTATTTTTAAAAAAAATACTTTGCTGCGTAACTTGCATCGAGAAGCGTTGATTTTTTAAAATATATTTTAGAAAAAAAAATGGACATAAGCTTGAAATTCAATAAATCGATAATTCTCGGTGTAAATTGTACTGAATTCATTCGCGTGTTCCCAAAACCCAGCAAGACTAAAGAGTACGGCCATTTTGGAGAACGAGAGTTTTCTCCAGTGGAGTCCTATGACCACGGTCTTATATACAGGTATGGAAACTAAGGCGAATTTCAGTGCTGAAGATCAGTATACCCTTATTGAGCAAGTCTTGCATTCGCCTCAACGCCACTGCGCGTCGCTGCTATAGGTCGGTACGGTGAAACCCGGTGCGTGACATAACCTCAGTACTACAGCGAAAAAATATCTACATGTTTGCTCGTAGTTTTCTCCTACACATCTAATAATAATCTTTTTTTAAGCATTTTGTTTATTATGCGAAGAAAAGGTGTTGAAGATTATTTTTGTCTCATTTTAATAATAGATTATCATCAACCTGGGTAGAGCAAGTGCGGTACCGAAGTGCAAAACAGCATATAAATCGATGAAAGAAAAGTGCTCGCTTTTCACAGTGTTAAAAAACGTTGAACGATATTGAACAATACAAGCGCCGATTAGGGAATTGAACCCAAAATACTATGAGTGTAAGCGCGGAACGAATCCTCTTGACCAAATCACCTTTGTGACACATTTAAGGCCTTAGGCCACTCTAGAGGCAACAAAAGGGCATATGTTGTGATTTTTTTTTCAGCGAAATCATAAAATCAATAGAAATTACAAAATAGGGGTTTTATTATACACGTATTTGACTATATAGAATTATTTTTTTCACAGCGATACATTTCAAAATGGCGACTGCAGCATTTTTCCGATGACGCCTTTATTTCTGGAAGGTCAACGGCCGGACCAACAGCTCCTATAATTTTTGAGTTATGATGAGACACTAAAGTTTTTTCGATTATGTATAAGAATAGCTATAGAAGTACGTAGGATTTTTTTGATATATTGCTTTTTGTCAAAATGGCGCATTTCTTAACCAAAAAGTATAAAATGCCATGAGAAAATCGTCAGAAAATTGTTTATAAAAAAGGAACTATGCAATTTAATTTAAAAAATCCTACGTAGTGCCTCAGAAAATGTAATTCTAAATATACAGTTAAAATTTCAAGTGAATCGGTTGAAATTTGTTTGAGTTATGAATCCGGCCGACTTGAAAAATGTAGTTTTGAGATAAACGCGTTCAAAGTTAGTTGAAAGTCACGAAATGAATCAAGAGGGGTTGCGCTAGAATTTGAAAATCGAGTACTTAGAGATTTTTCACGCCCACAATCTTTTGGAATATAATGTTATAGGTCCTAAGGTACATTTTTAATAAAAAAAAAACGATTTTTGGAAAATCCTAGAGTGGCCTAAGGCCTTAGCGAAATGTGATTCTGATGTTCTCATCAGCATCACTTATATTTTGCAAGTGTTTAGTTTACATTTTAACATAAATCCGATGAAGCGTTAATTAGTTATTTTTGATCGTGTAGAACGTGTACTTGTACTTTCTTCGACCGTAAATTAAATATTGTTTACGAAACACGCAATAAATACGAGTAATGGAGTTAGGGTTTACCGCGCATGTGTTACATGTGGTAGAAAAAGAGACAGAATGCTATTGTGTCCCGTGTTCTGTCTTCGTTGCACATTGTACCGATCTATCGTCACGCACCTCGTGGCCGTAGATCGAAAAGAAAAAAATCACGTTAAGCGAACGTACCCCTGCCACTGGAGTTTCCAGACCTGTATGTAAGACCGTGCCTATGACGTTACCCAGGACTTCCGGTTGGTTGGATGCAATCTTCACAATACGGAGGCTAGAGTACACTTGTCCAAACTCCCTAGGCAATGCGTTCGCGGAATTGTAAGAAGTGCTGGTACGAAATTTCGCCGCCAGGGTCGCTGCGAAAACAAGCGACCGTAAAAAAAAAGTAAAAATTAAAAAGAAGTATTCAAAAGACTAATGCATCCATGGAAATAATCCTGAGAAGATTTTTCGTAACGTAATTGCTGTAATCCCGGAATAAAGAGCACGAAAATCGTAAGTATGTGAAAAACAAAGAAAATAATTTCCAGATTTAAACAATTAGCGTTGAGAATTCTACTTTTTTCAATTATAAATTAATACATAATTGATAAATTAATTAAAAATTAATTCAATAAATAAAGAGCACTAGAAAAGTATTACAAATTTAGATTATTTATTCATGTGTTGACGTTTCGCTAAAAACAATAACTTTACATTTTTATACTCTCTGTACTTTACATTATCTCCGTATTTATATTGCGTACGTTCGATCGATATTGAAATTAAGGTTATTTTTTTGTCAAAATAACATATTGGATGCGATCTACGCCAGCGCCGCTTGGAACACTTATTTTATTACATTTTGCGGATTTTACAAACGCCTGAAAGTGCGGAGTTTGAACTCTGGTACTCTGACGTCCATAGTTCACAAGACGCCCGCGGTAAGTATACCTCGGCACCACCGTATTGCAGAGCCGGAAACGCTGGCGTTTTCTAATTATGGGGACCAACTCGTTTAGTGAAGCAAAAACAGTAAGTTCATTATTTCGACACTAGGTGCGTCTTGATTTACGAGTTGAGTGTGATAAAGAAGAGATTGTATAGTCGATCTTTACCCAGCACAACGGCCGCTCGGGCGACGCAAGAAACAAGACGTAACCTCAAAATTATACCTTCTCGAGAAGTAAATCTATAATTTTCGAGGTATATTTTGTATAACGAATAATTTTGAGGTTATAAAGGGTGTCTCAAAGTGATCTGACCTTTTAAATTGCGCGCCATTTTTTTTGTGGCGAACATAAAGTTCTAATCTTTACGGTAAAGTTATTGCAGACAAAGTTTCATGGTCGTGTTATCTCGCGTCGCGGCGTTGTGAATTGGCCACCAAGATCGTGCGATTTGACGCCATTGGACTTCTTTGAGGTTTTCTGAAAGGAAAAGTGTATGCCACCATTAATGAACTTAGTCCGCAATTATGCCAAAATGTTATTGAAAATTTCGTTAAAAGAGTGAACGTTTGCAAACAGGGACCATTTATCGGATATTGTGTTCCACACATAACCTCCGTTTTTAACTTATATTAAAATAAAAATATTCGTACTTTTCAAATAAATAATACGTTTTATTAATAAATAAAAATGTCAGGTCATTTTGAGACACCCAATATCTTGTATAATTGAACATTTTAAGATTTATATATTATATAATGACTAATTTTGAGGTTATATTTTGTATAAAAAAAATTTTGAGGTTATATCTTGTATGATAAATCATTTTGAGGTTATTTCTTGAACAACGAATAATTTCTACATTATATATCTTTATATATCTTTGATTATGAAAAATGTTGAGGTTACAATCTTGAATACCGAATTATTTTGAGGTTATATCTTGTATGATGAATAATTTAGAGGCTAGATCTTGTATAACGAATATTTTTGAGGTTATGTTTTGTGTAACGAATGGAGTTTTTGGTTCGCAAACTCCTCTTATTCCTGTTATATTAAGAAACTACGACGGTGTACTGATAATGAAACGAAAACGATGAGGTGGGCGTGTTCGAACACCCCCGCCCTTTTGGCCGCGAGCTTTAGCGGCAATTCGCCAAGCTTTTTTCATCTCAAAAAAATAGATGCAGCCTTCGAGCTCGATCCTCATAACGAGATTATTTGTGGACGCGCTTAACGGTTTGGCATCGGAGCTTTTCGCCATGATGAGAACGAGCTTAACGGTTGTTTGCACGTCGGGAGCTTTTCCACCCCTCCTCGTTGACCATTGCACCGGTTAGGCATGTTCGTTTCTTGGGGATCAATGTCGATGGCCTGTCCGCAATGGCAACGTAGCTTTCAACGAGTTTGACATGCGTGTACGGCGATCCGGAGCTTTCTTCAACGGAGCGAGAAATATTGAGGTGGCGCGGGCACAGCAGCTGGTCATCAATCAAGTACGTGCTCCGACTGAACCTTGAGTGCTTGCAAATTCTGAATTTTTCGGACGAATCTGCTCTAAATCCACCAAACATCAACCCTATCCTCTAGAACATCGCAGTAAGCTCGAAAGATAAATTTTCGTGCACCGCAGATCTGTCGCCCTCTCTCGCGCGCTCATATCTATTTTAGATGAGCTTGTGTCCGGCTGCGTGTGCGGCGCGGCGGTCGGCTTGCGCGAGTTTTACGGGTGTGTACGGTCTCGGTCAGGGGGCTGGTTATTTCTGCTAAGTTTGTTATTTTTGCTAAGCAAAAGACCATGATAACCACGGTCTTACATATAGGTCTGGAAACTCCGTTAGTTCACATAGTTCCTTTGCCGAAGCTCGACGCTAGAGTCGCTGCAATCGAGGGGTGTTGTGTGCGACAGAGACAACAATACCCACGCATACGTGTTATAGCCTAACCTATACAATAACGATAATATATTTAACCTCACTGTATAAATTACTAAAACTGAAACTTACCTCTGCAATAACATTCCCATTCGCATCATGTTTGACGTACTTTGAGAGAATGTATCGTTCTTCAAAATGCATCTCATAAACACAACGCGAAGACGTTAATTTCTCGACGAGAAGCGCGGCTGTCCACTTTTCGAACCGTTCACTATTCGTTGGCACTTTGAATACTGAACGTTTGACTTTCAGGCTTTTGTAGCCCGTATTGCACTTTGGTACAACGCAAGACTTCGACATCACACTTAATATAAGCGCACGGAAACGATTGTTGGTTATATTTGTTATAGGACTCGACCGACAGCACGACGTGGTAACCATAAACGTGGAATCATACAATACCCAGGTTATGTGTTCACTATCAAAACAACACCCCTCAATACTAGCGACACCAAATATTCGGATTTAAAAGTTGAGTCACCCCCACCACCGAAATTTCATCGAGTTGCCAGACCTGTATGTAAGACCGTGTGCATGAAAAGTTATTTTTGAAAAGTAGAAAAAACTGATCAATTAGAGGCTTGGATGAAAGCCGTAAAAATTGAGAAAACTGAATTCAGACATGAAAGTGTGAGGTAAAAGAATTTTTTAAACTGTAATGAAAAATTGAGAAACATTTTTAATTTAAAACATTTTAATTTAAAACATTTTTATAAGATCGTGGTATAAATACATAGGCCCTGCGCGCGCATAAACTTTGTAAGGGTACAACTAGCGTCGCGAGTGGCCGAGTAGGGCACTAAAAAAAAACGGTTATTTTGCGTAAGCAAAAATATCAAAAGATGCCAGCTCCAGGTACGAACCAAGCGCCTTCCTCCACCCAGCCATCTTACCCCTTCCACCTACGCCGCGTGCTTTTTTCGCCAGTACCGGCGGAATAGTCAAGGGGCTCTCGTTTGCTGTGACGGCAGCGGCAGAGGGGGGAGTGTCCTCATCACGCATTCCTCATCGCGACTCATCTAACGGCGCTTCTCGGTGTCAGTCGCTGTAGGGGCGGCGCAGCGAGAGAAGGGGATGTCAGCCTGTATCGGCTCAAAGACTGCCGCAAGGGGGCGGTAGGGAGGGGGGGGATCATGTTTCAATAGAAGTCGCGCGGCTTGTTGTCACTGAGGCCGGCGTAGAACACGCGCTGGGCGTAACACGCGTGTTGGAATAATAATAATAGTAATAACGTTATGTAGCCGCGCGCGCAGAGGCCACTATTTATAAATAGAACTCGTGTGGCGCGCATGGACTCGAGTGCCCTAAACACTAGTACAGACTTTTACATACTTTCGGAAGTACCCGCGCGCGACCCATGGACATTTTTTTATTACGCTCGCGCGTTTTCGATCTCGTGTCGTGACTTCCGGTTGGATCGTCGAGTCGTTCACCTTTGGTTTTTTTTGTCTCGCAAAAATGGACCAAGCGTGAGACTTTGTGTTTTGTGTTCCGAGTACGAGTGGAAAATGCCTTTTTTTTTGCTCTCAGAGCGATGCGGGCAGTCTGACGGCGGAAATGGTTGCGGAGTTTGACTGCGAGAGGGCGTGTGGTTTTTCTCTAATTTTTGCCAATAAAATAGCTCTTCCGGTTGCTCCATTTTGTTTTTGTTTTCGCACGTATACTGGCTTTTTACATCCTGAGGTGTCGTTTTTTTTTAATTGGGCAATTTTGCGAGCCAGGAAACTAGAAAAACGAGTGCTCGACGGGGAAAAAAATCGAAGTAAAAAATCTCCGCCATCTTTTGGCGAGTCAATGCACCGTGAAATGTGACCGGACTCGGGGAATCGATGTGAAAAAAAAAAAAGAAAACATAGAAATACCATCAGACGTTCGTACGGATTCGTGAAAGTTTGCTGAAGTTGTGGTTGAAAAATAAGAAATATTACGAGTTGTGTTTGGAGAAAAAAAAAAAAAAAGAAAGAAACGCGAAGTAATGGCACTTTTGGTATTCGAGTAACTGATTAATCGCGATCGGTCTGAGCGCAAGGAACAACTGGCAAACGGTTATCTTCGCAAACGGTTGTTTTTTTTCAATTAGTCTACTTCAGCAACCTCTTGCGGAATTAAAAATTATATTCCTACGTTCACGTACGGAGCAGAAATCTTTGCAGAAAAAATTCGTAGGTTTCCACGTTAGTTTTTAGCAGATGCGTAGAAATCTTTTATATCTACTTACTCGTTACTCCGGCCAGGAAAAGTGTGGAAATTCGAATTTCTTATGTTCGGGGCCCATTACGGTTCTCGAGTGAATACTTTTCGCATCTTTATCTCACGTGAGTTTTGTCCAGAGATGGGCAAAAAGTAATCAAATGAACCATTAACAATTACAATTACTACTGTAATTGATAATTTAATTACTTTGTAACAGATTACTTAAGTAATTAGTTACCACAAGTGACTAGTGTAATTAATTGAAAGTTAGGGTCGGCTTTAGAAACGGGCTGCACGAATTTGGGGTTTTTGAGGGTTGGATTGTGCAGGGGGTGGTTTTCCCTACCCTTTGGTACCCCTTTCCAGGTGAGGAAACGCTTTTTTTTTGTCTTAATGTGTTTTTAGAACGGAACAACTTTGCAAGTAGAAATGGTATGCTCTCTGAATATAAGCTCTCCAAATGGCCGCGCAGGTACAAAGGAGTAAGCGAGATGGCGAAAACAGTCTAGTCGCGCATGCTCGTTATTGGCAATCAAAGATTGTTTGGGTTTGTTTGTTTGGATATGTTCGAGTTTGTTTGTTTGTTTGGGTTTATTTGTTGTGTTTGTTTGGGTTTGAATCGGAGAATTCTTCATTTCATCAAAAAAAACTAGGCAAGGTTAAAATGCGTGCAGGGCAGGTACAAAGGAGTAAGCGAGATGGCGAAAACAGTCTAGTCGCGCATGCGCGCTATTGATGCGGTAATCACAGATTGTTTGGGTTTGTTTGTTTGGGTTTATTTGTTGTGTTTTTGTTTGTTTGAGTTTGAATCAGAGAATTCGCCATTTCATCAACAAAAAAACTAGCCAGGGTTAAAATGCATCCAGGTAATCGAAGTTCGGTATAGTTCGCGTAAAATAACTGTTCCTCTGAAGCGAAAGGCAAAAGGCTGCGAGTACCTAATTTTACGACTAGAACAGCGCGCATGCGCGAATAGACTGTTTTCGCTATCTCGCTTACTCCTTTGTAGTTGCGAGGCCATTTGGAGAGCTTATTATTCAGAGATTGTACCATTTCTACTAGCAAAGTTGTTTCGTTTCAAAAACACATAAAAAAAATAATATCGCCTTTCCTCACGTGGAAAGGGGCACCAAAGGGTAACCCAAACAAACCCAAACAAACCATCCCCTACATAATCCAACTCATAAAAACTAAAAATTTGTTCGGCCGTTTTCTAAAGCACAACCGAAACTTAATCTAATTACAAATTGATCGATTATATATTAATTCGAATAAACCGGTTTGCTAATAGCTAAACAATATTTTGATTTTGCAGTTCAAACGAGACATAATTTATCACTTTTTTAATCCAACTTTAAAGAATAAAATGATATTTTCTTCTATAATACACCATAACTAGTAACAATATAATTAATTTATAAAGTATTTGAATAGATTTTAATCAGATTACTTTGTAATTAAATACATTAAATACACGAGTGGTTTTATTTTAAAATCCTAAGATCCGTTTAGAACCCATAATGAAAAATGTGAGCAAAGTGCTATCGGTTTGTTTGGGTTTGTACGCGATAGGAATCGCGTACAACAAGACCCATATTCAATTGCAATTATCTCATAAACTGAACGGTGAATCGAATTGAAAATTTGGGCATCAGTCCATGAAGGTCATGTCTACACCATACTTAAAATTCAGGCAATTCCTAAGATTTGACCAAAAGTACAGAACTATCTTACTGAAGGTTAGATCAAATGTAAACAATGTCAAGACTGGGCTCACGAGGCATGTGTCGATATAAATTCATGCGATTTCTACTACGAATGTGATGTTTGTGTCGCCAATAGAAACGATTTCGCCACACAATATTACGGCGTCCTGAGCTACCCGTCACTTTTTTTTAGAGACGCCAAATTCAAGCCAAAGTTTGAAGTAGTTTTTTTTTTAATTGCTGATAATTTATCGTTCCTTTTGTAGGACATTTTGTTACAATATATCCTGTTAATGATTTTCGTGCAGTTTCAATTATTTCTCTGTCCCCAGTTTTAGGCATAATTGTAAAAATAGAAAACTGGCCGGGGCTACCCCCCCTCTCCCTTACGACACTTCATATAGTTGATGCATCGGAATTTCACTACGGAATTATGCATTGATCCAATATATCCGAATTGTTGGAATATTTGTTATATCTTCGTTGCAAATTGAAATTTAGACCCTAGGCTATAATGCAACGAAAATCGTACTTTTTAAATTACACGTTTACGCAGAGACCCCTTAAGAGCCATACCTTAATATGGACGTGACGAGATACTCGAGAATAAGAATCCGGTTGTAGGAGGATCAAGTAATTTCAGTATATATATATATATATAGTCAAGATCCCGTGAATGAATCCTAATGTGCACGTCATAACTATATATAGTTTATTCCTCACCTACGCACAAGCGTATCTCAGGATTGCCAATTTGACCAACATCGTTTGTTTTCTCACATAAAGGAACACGTACGAAGCGAGCTTGAGAATGCATGATCTTTTCGTTAGAATTTTTTCACAGTGTGACGTTGTTTTAGTTCCCCAATGGTCAATATTCGAGAGAAAAAAATATCAAGGTTGCATTTTTAAGTGGACAAATGGAATGTAATTTCATTATTCCATTTGAGAAAGAGTTTTTTTTTAGAGTGTATTTAGAATTCAATGATCTTCTGGTGAACTCAAAATGGATTATTGATTTTTTCGGAAATGCCAACTTTTTTTCTGGCGAGTACTATTTGTCACAAATATACGCTGTATTTTTTTTTTCGAAGAGGACTTGAAAAACCATTAAATATATTTTTCTCGGTTGCAAAAAAAAATCACTTTATAAATGTCACCGCGTAATATATCTTTCCTATCACTCCCTACACGCCCTTCGCTAATCCAACCTAACTTCCGTTGCGTTCACAGTCATCTTAAGGGGCTATTCTACTGTGATGGCTCAAAAAATAAGCTATTTTTAATCATTTTCGTTTTTGAAAATTGTTTTTTTTTAATCGAATAAATTTTCGTTACTCGTTACACAAGTATCGAGCAGGGGGCTGGAACGGATTGATATTTTTGCTATGCAAAATGACCGCTTTTTTTAGTGTCCTACTCTGCCACTTGCAGCGCTAGTTGTATCCTTACAAAGCTGATGCGCGCGCAGGAGCTGTGTATATATATACACACGCACACATATAATCGAGCAATACCCATATGACACCGTCATATACATTGATGGTGTTATATGGTATAAATATAAACACACACCACTTATTATGCTACCATTATTGTTTTATTAATTTATCTATTATTCATTAATTCTCGATTGACTATTAGTCTATTGACTAATGATCGTGACAACAAACAATCATGAAGATAAATATGATAACGAAATTATTTGGTACCAAATTATAAATTTCTCATAAGGTCATTGCTCAATTTAAAAATAGAACTCCAGCTTTTATCATATGCTCATATAACGAGAACTGAAACACGTTTGAAAACTTATTCAATAATAATATTTTCAAGAACCGATTATTTGGCGATAAATAATTATATTGTCCATACCGTACCTCCATGCTTGGGTACTGACATACTTATGTTTGTATACTCGTCCAGCTTTCACATTGTCATCATTATTTATAGCCTCTTTCCATAGTCTTTGAATGCCAGTATCGACTTGTACGTTGAAAAAATGCACCTTTTCAATATTTTGCGGGTATCCTGAGGTACAACTGGGCACAATAAACGGCATTAGTGCACGGTTACGCACAATTTCATCAATTCCGCACCGCGGTTTAACCTCCAAAAGTCAAAATGGCGATTTTGTACGTCGTGCGGGCCTCGCGCCCGAGCAATAGGAATATTGTGAGGTAACTACTAGCGCCACAGGTGGAACTAAAATAAGCGGTCAAAAAGCATAGCATTTTTATACACAGTAGGGGGATAGGCCGTGCCAGGCCCCTTGGTATCGAGTAACGAAAAGCTTTTCGTTACTCGATACTTGTGCCATTCCAAAGCCTCAAAATACGAAGCTATCCTGTTAACAGTTTTGTAATTTCTCATAGTTGATACAGAACCCTTGTACTCGAGGGAAGGTAAAGAAATTCCGACTTTTTGTCAATTTTTCAAAATTTGTAAAAACAACATTTCAAAACGATGAAAAAATTCGTGAAAAATTTATATGCGTTCGGAAAACTTAACAATTTCATTTCAAATAACAAAAAGAAAAACTATTTTATACAAATTTAAACAAATAACAATATTATAAAATCATCGAGTATCGAAGAACTTTTCGTTACTCGATATAAAAGTATCGAGTAACGAAAAGAAGCTTTTCGTTACTCGATACTCAAGTATCGAGTATCGAATAAATGTTCGCTACTCGATACAAAAGTCGCGATCTCCAACAAGAGCTTGATACGTTTTTTATCGAGTAACGAAAAGTTTTTCGATACTCGATACATTTGTATCGAGCAAAACGTAACGGCCGATACAGATTTTGGACAACTCTGACCATGACTAAACCTCGATACTTCCTGATGCCAATTGTCAAAGATTAGTGCTCTATGTTCGCCACAACAAAAAAACATGGCGCGCAATTTAAAGTGTCATTTTGAGACATCCTGCTGTAACATCCGCTGATTAGTTGATGCGCCAGCCGGTGCACGGCTAAGCGGTCACCCCTCTGAGTATTGGCCATGCACAATGCTGCTTAAGGCCTTATATACGCGATTTCGCCAATTTTCGAAGGTACTTTTCTAGACGAGGTTAAAAAAAAAATGACGCATATATTGACAACATTTTTTTTTCAGATCATTTATGCACATGGTTAAGTATATGTAAAAAAAAAATCAGAAATATTAACAAATGGCGGAGATATAACATAATAAAGCAATGTATTTTTTTTTGCGCGCGCGTTGATGGTGAAAGTTCTCGGCATCGATGTGGGTGTCTGAAAAAAAAATGAACATATTTATAATTGCATAATGAATGTATCTTCAGTGTGAACCAACAATATTATTTTTTTTTAATTATTATAATAAAAATTCGAAACTTAAAATTTTTGTACTGAATTTTCTGTCGGTATTTTATTTTTTATATTTTTTTGTGTCATTGAAATTTTTGTTTCTGTGGTTCACACGATAGGTGATGATACTAAGAATATGTTGTAAAAATTTCAAAGCGTTCTGAACCTTCGTTCAAGAGTTAAAACTTTCACAAGGTTCAAAAAAGTGAATCGTGGAAAAACGGCTTTGAAGTTGGCGGTCGGGCGCGCCGCGCGGTATCTATTATAAATGCAATCTTACCTTATTTAATACAATTTTTGGAATTTTCAAATTCTGTAAAGCTTAAAATATATTCCTAACCGTTCAGGCTAATGGAATCAAAAAGTAAAAATAAAATGAAAAATTTTGAAATTTTTCGCGTATATAAGGCCTTAACTCGAAAGATCGCCGAAGCCCGCGGTCTCCGAACGCCCATCCACCACTGTACGAACCGAAGATCTTTCCAGATCACGAGAAACATTTTTTTTTTCATCGCGATATAATCCATAAATTCAAATTTCCACCTATATACGAGAACACGATCCGGATAATTTTTTTTTTTACTTAAAGTATTATAACGCGAAAATTAGCATGGCATATAAATTGTTAATACGCCCGGGCAGTTTTGTGTCTGGTATGCATGATATATAGAGATATAAAGGCTCAATACATAATAATATAGATGGTCTCTATCTTGAGATCGCAATGCTCGCCTAAGCGGAACACACAAAGTTTTTGAACCTGTACATATACACACGCAGCACACACCCACACACGAACACACACACACATACTTGGCAACATAAATATAGTTGTGCGGTTAATTATTATTTTTATTCCCTTTGGCCGCTCTAAAAAATCATCGATGTGTGCAAAGAAGCGACGATGCGCGCGATATACCGGCCGCAGTTTATCTTCGAAACTCCCCGTGTTAGAATCCATCTCCCACCCTCTATCTATCTCTCTCTCTCTCTCTCTCGCTCTCTGTGTTGATTGCGCTGCCTGACAGTCTAGTTCGATGATTCACGGAGCGCGGACACGGTGTTTTTGTCCTCGAAAGTTCTGTCTCGCAGAATCGTCGCAGTTGCACCTAAGAAACTCCCACTCGGTCTCGGTGTTGTCAAAAAAGGGCGGGAAATTCAAATTTATTGAAATCAATTCGAAAGACGAAAACGTAGAATTTGGGTTACCTTTTTTTAAGCCTAGAGGGCGCGGTTGAAACAAAACGAAGGTCATTTATCGCTTGTCAAATGAGATTGAACGATAATATAGACTGAGCTTGTCTTCTTGCTTTCGTTTTATTATCTTCGCTTTATCGGTTTATCTTGTGTGTTTGTGTGTGTGTGTGTGTGTGTGTGTGTGTGTGTGTGTGTGTGTTGTGTGTGTGTATGTGTGTGTGTGTACGCATGCGCAGTGTGTGAGACATGGATGAACGTCCGAAGATCGAGGTCGTTCGTGTTTCCTCGTTCGAACGACGAAATTTTCGTCCGCTCGACGGTGTTCAATTGCGAGCTGCTTACAGCCACGTACGTGTCGGCACTTACTGCACGGAAATCGAGACTGAAAACGAAACAACAGCCGTCAACATGTACGAGAACAAACCGCCGGTAGGTGGCGGACAGTCGCGTAAGTTCAAAAAGTAAGTACGGCTTTTGATCGACTCATACATAAACAAAGCACAGCCTAAACCGCTGAAGGTAGAAACATGAAATTTGAAAGATATGTTCTGTGGAAGGTGTTGAGGTGCGCTGAGGAAGGATTTTTCGAAAATCAACTCTTAAGGGGGTGAAATGAGGTGTAAAAGTTTGTATGGGAAGTTGTATTCTTTGCGTGTGCCAACTTGAAATTTGGAAGATATGTTTCTTAGAAGGTGTTAAGGAGGTACGATCATGAAGAGGAATCCAACTTTCGGTCTCGAAATGTTCAGATTATTATGTATTAGATGAAGTAAAAAGTTCTGAGCGTTTTTTCGCTTTATTTCGACGATGAAATTAACATAGGGTTATCCGATTTAGATCAAATATGCGCCGTTTTGTTCGATAACTTTTTTCCATTTTGAAGGCAATTTCATAATTCCGCGATTGAAGAAGCCCTCGTCCCTATTGGTAAAAAACTTGACCAGCTCATTTTCACAAGCCTCTCTTGAGGCCAGTTTTGTTCCATCAAGAAAATTTTGCAAATGCTTGAAGAGGTTATAATCGCTTGGTGCCAGATCTGGACTATACGGCGGGTGCGATAGAACCTCCCATCCAAGCTCTCGGAGCTTCTGGCGCGTCGTTAAACATGTGTGCGGCCTGGCGTTGTCTTGATGGAACACAATACCCTTCCTATTGGCCAATTCTGGCCGCTGCTGGTTGATCGCTTGCTTCAATCTGGTCAGTTGTTGACAGTAAAGGTCCGAATTGAGTGTTTGGCCCGATGGGAGCAGCTCATAGTGGATGATTCCCTTCCAATCCCACCGAACATACAGCAAAATCTTCTTGGCCGTTAATCCGGGCTTTGCGATCGTTTGGGCCGGCTCACCGCGATTGGACCACGATGTTTTTCGGCTGTTGTTCTCGTATGTGACCCATTTTTCATAGCTAGTCACCATCCGCTTAACAAATGGGTCGATTTCGTTACGTTTTGTGCAAAGAATCGCATGCATCAATTCGGTCCAAAAGGTTCTTTTGCGTCAATTCGTGTGGCACCCACACATCGAGCTTCTTCTTGAGACCAGCCTTATGCAAATGGTTCCAAACGGTTTTCTGGCTAATCTTCAGTTCCTGGGCAATGGAATAAATGCTCACATGCCGGTCCGACTCAACGATTTCCATGATTTTATCGACATTTTCGACGATTGGCCTACCAGAACGTGCCTCATCTTCGACGTCCATATTACCAGAACGGAATCGTTGGAACTACCGCTTTGCTGTTGCATTCGATACTTTATTGGGTCCATAAACAGCACAAATTTGTTGGGCCGCCTGTTCCGCCTCTTCACCTTGGTCGTAGTGGTACTGAAGAATGTATCGAATTTTCTATTTTTTTACCCCTATTTTAGAACGCCGTAACACACAACTGGCTTCACCGAACACAAAACTGTCAAAGAACTTTTTTTGAAGCGTAATGTCACCTAGCGACATCTAGCGGAAAACGCTCAGAACTTTTTACTTCACCCAATATAATGAAATTCTTTACGATCACCGGGCAAAGTAAATGCGGTATTTACTTTGCCCTATTCGTTTTTCCCCACGTGGTCACTCTTGAGGTTATCCCGTTTCAAATAAAAACTATTGCTTTGGGTCGTATTTTCTACACAGTGTACAAAGCTTCATAAACGTACATTGCAACCGCCTAAAAACAAAGGACGATAAATAAATAACTTTCTCGTTATTGGCGAAATACTCACCTTGATGAATCAATATTTTTCAAACAAAAACACAAATCGTCGCCTCCCGGACGGTGCGTGACACGGCCACTCACCAAAGTATTTGCCACGACTGGATGACGAATGGCGCTATAGTAATGCGACGATCGGCAAACGCATAATTTACGAGTGGTGGCGAGTATTCACTTTGCCCGGGCTATTCGCTTTATCCGGACTTCCTCTACATAAATTATCAGATAGAAATGTGGCCAGCATGTCATCTCCACAAAGTGCTGCATAAATGAGACGATTTTTGGATTATTTCAGCGTCATTTTTTGTTAAAAGTTTGGTAACTTGTTAAAAATTCGGGTTCGCGAAAGGAATACCTTAAAATCCATAGTTCTCGAGTCAAGTTTAATTTCCGAGGGCTGTATTCTTTTTTTCAATCGAGTACAAATCGCATACACCGAATGATTAATTCACAAGTAGGGAAGGGTGGGGCACAATGTGTCACGGGGCACAGTGAGCCACATGCGGTTTCTCGGAGGTTTGTAGCTCGTAAATTCCGAAATTTTATGTGTTGGACCGTAATTAATATTAGGTTTCGTCAAGCCTAAAAGAAAGTCGATAGCAGCTCACAAAGGATTATTGAAAATGAATAATTGATTTGAGGCTTGGAAAAAAAATATTTTGCTCGCTGGGAAAACGTAAAATATAACGACACTTACTGTAGCGGCTCCGGTTTTCGGTCCTAATCGAAAGTTGTATTACTTATGATGCACTCAGTGACTTGTGTTTTTCCATTCGTAGTTTGATTAACAGTTGTTTTCATCAATAATCAAATATTTTACTAGTGGAGTAAAACGTGTCACCGAGTGGTGGGGCAAAATGAGTCGACTCCCAATGAGGAAACAAAGAAGTGACGACGCTCCGAAGAAGCGCAATGTGTCCACGGGCAACTGTCAACTATCTGCGATTTCTCGGAGTTTTGTAGCTTGCAAAATCCGAAATTTTTTGTGTTGGTCCGTGATTTATATTAAGTTTCGGCTGGCCTAAAAGAAAGTCAATAGCAGCTCACGAAGAATTATTAAAAGTACAAAAATTAATTGGAGACTCGAAAAAAAAAAAAAAATTCGCTTGCCGGGAAAATGTAAAATATTGTGGGGCAATTGTGTGGGGCACAATGTGTCATCGAGTTGTTGAGCACAATGAGTCGACTCCCAATGTTATTGGCAAATAATACCCGTTGTGAAATTATCCGTATGTATGAAAATCTGTGATCTATGTTAGGAAAATATAAGAGTTTCAACCGGCTCGTTGTACCCTACGTATCGCAGCACTTGACACACTGTACCCACCTATCTGACACATTGTGCCCCACCCGTGGGCCACAATGAGCCAATCCGCAAATTTTTTTCGAATCCATTATTTTAGGATTTTTAATCTTTTTGCAAAAAATATGGTAGCTTTATTGTACGCCCACGGGTCTATAAAATCGGTTATGACCGTTTTTTTTCTAATCAGACTACTTTGGTAACAGTAAAAATTCGATAGAAAAAAAGTGACACACTGTGCCCCTCCTTCCCCTGCACGTGAAATTTCGAAACGATTCGAATGTGACGCACCTCTGCACAGAGTGCGTTGTGGCGGTCGCGTACATCGCCGCGTCATTTAGCCGATCGATCGAGAAACTAGAGATCCTCGCTTACCTTACAAATAAGCACGTGCAGCACCATCTGTCGGACGAAACGAAGAATCTCGATCACTAATCGAAATAGAAAAAAACGCTTACAAACCTTACCGGCGTATACATTTTTTTTAAATACTTCAACAGAAAAAACAAACATTATTATTACAATTTCTATTATTATAAAATGCAGAAACTTGGGTCCAGTATCAAGACTGCTGAGGCGTCGTCACCAAGGAACGTGCCTCGCAACAAAATCCTGTGATAACATTTACAACGTAAACAGCAGAAACAGCAATTCGCTCGACTGGCGTATGGGACAATCAGCCACCGAGCCAGGCAAGTACAATTTATTTTATCGTTAGTGTAATTTACGATGATTTTTATTTTATTTAATTTTTCTCTCTCTTTTACCGAACAACGTGCTTTCAGCTCTTCAGGCCCGTCAAAGTAGTAGCCTCGATTGGCGCGTTGGCCGTAACGTTAAAAATTCCGATTGGCGAAATGCGAGCCGTAGCGCTGAACAATTATCCCGCAGTCCGAATTTTACTGCTGGTGGTCTTCATGCACAAAGTGCCAAGTACGTAATAAATTATACGAGTTTACAGCAAATTTCCACTTCAATTAACGTTTCTCGCGTATTTTCTGCAACTTCTTTTTGTTTTTGTATCATTTTACAAATGAGGACGATGACAACAACAATAACAATGACAACAATGATTTTAAATGTATATCGATACATTTTTCCAAGATTTTTCGTAGTATTAGGTATACAACTTTGCTTCCGCCGTTTTTCGATAGATGGCTGCAGCGTTAAGTGTTGGTCGAAATAGACAGATCAAAAAATGTCACACAGTAAGCTTGGACATCTGTCAACATAAAGACAGCACCACATTAGTGAATTTCTGTTTGCATGATAAATTTATTCTCGATCGACGATGTCAGTTTTCGAGCCAAATTCTCGTAATTTGGGGGAAGTTTTGATTTTTTGCTTCCATTTGAAGAAAACTGCGGCTGAGACGCATCAAATGCTCTCAAGTACTTACGGTAGGTCTGCTTTTAGTGAAAGAACATGTCGTGAGTCGTTTCAACGCTTCAAGAGCGATGATTTTGACGTCGAGGACTGACATGGCGGTGGAAGAGAGAACATTTTCGAAGATTCCGAACTGAAGGCATTACTTGATAAAGACTCGTGCCAAATGCAAGAAGAATTGGCAGAATCATTGGGAGTAACTCAACAAGCCATTTTTAAGAATAAAGCCTCAAATTTTGGAAAAAAAAACGGCGGGAGCTAAGTTGTACACCTAATATTATTATTCGTATTATTATTAAGGCGAAGTAGAAGGTGTGCCACGTGACATATGTGTGCGTGAGAGATAGCTACAATTTTCGAACCGAGATTTCTCAAAGATGATTCATTTTTAGGGCAAAAGAAAATCGTCAAGCTCTGTGTCAGGATATTCTCCAGAGCCTGATGCTTTGTTTTTCCTCAAAAACCTTAACCATTTATGAGAAAACTGGGTTGGAAAATTTTCGAGGTTATGGTGATCTTGTACATGCTCTTAATACTATTATGACTATATATATATATATACAGGGTGAGGCACATAAAGTGTTACAGAGCAATAGCATTCAAACTATAGATCATATCCAAAAATGTGTCAGACAAAAGTTTCAGTGTTCGAGAAGGCCGTCATACTGGACCACCCTATTTTTTTATCGGTGGAGGGGCTGAAGCTACGTTAAGGTCAACTCCACTTTTTTAAATGGATCCATGTATTTTTTTTTTCGATGACATTATTACCGATTTTAAGACGAATTCAACGACCTACAACACAAGGTCATTCTAGTCACGCAAAGTATGAAAATAGTCGAAAAATTGAAAAATATCGGAATAATCACTTTCAAAGGATACACTAACCTTGGTTTGGATCTACATACAGAAGATGCTCGAAGTGATGACCCTCGACTTGTAAGCACTTGTTAATTCGCTGATGAAAAGACCGTCTAACTTCAGCCAACATTTGCGGTGTAATTTCGGTACATGCTCGGCGTATTCTTTCTTTCATGTTGTCAGGCGTGGTAGGTGCTACCGCCATTACGCGTTCTTTGACAAAACCCCATAAAAAGTAATCTGGTGATGTTAGATCTGGCGAACGAGGTGGCCAAGCTACAGGGCCGCCTCATCCTATCCACTTTTCACCAAAAATCTCATTCACCACGTGTCTGTACCAGCTTCAGCGCCTTCACTGATAAAAAAAATAGGGTGGTCCAGTATGACGGCCTTCTCGAACACTGAAACTTTTGTCTGAAACATTTTTGGATATGATCAATAGTTTGAGTGCTATTGCTCTGTAACACTTTATGTGCCTCACCCTGTATATAAAAGCGGAATACCACTGACTGACTGACTGACTGACTGATTAATCACGAAATCTCAGAAACTATAAAGCCTACAAACTTGAAATTTGGCAGGTAAGTTCTTGATAGAGTGTAGACATCCGTTAAGAAAGATTTTTACGAAAGGGGAAAATTAAGTGGATGAAATGGGGGAGTGACAGTTTGTATAGAAAATTGTATTCCTTGCGTGTATGAACTTGAAACTTGGAACATAAGTTCCGTAGAAGGTGTAGAAGTGCACCAAGAAAGGATTTTTCGAAAATCCACTCTTAAGGGAATGACATCGGGTGTAAAAGTTTGTATGTAAAATTATATTCCTTGTGTGCACCAACTTGAAACTTGAAATATAAGTTCCTTAGAAGGTGTAGAAGTGCATTAAGAAAGGATTGTTCGAAAATCCACTCTTAAGGGAGTGAAATCGGGTGTAAAAGTTTGTATGGAAAATGATATTCCTTGGGTATATGAACTCGAAACTTGTAACGTATATTCCTTAGAAGGTGTAGAATTGCACTAAGAAAGGATTTTTCGAAAATCCACTCTTAAGGAGGTGAAATGGGATGTAAAAGTTTGTATGGAAAACTTTCCTTGCGTGTATCAACTTGAAATTCGATATAAATATTCTTCAAAACAAATAATAGAACGCATATTCTAGGATTTTTTAAAACCCGTAATGCGGGGTGCTACTTCTAATGACGTTTCTATGGGCCAAATTCTACGCGGGCGGAAGCTAGTATTATATATTATCATTACTACTAATGTTATACTTATTACTTTTTTTGTTATTATTACTATTAACATTATCACTATGATAACAATAGCAATATTAATGAATAATAATAACAATTATTTTTATTGTGCAAGTTCAAACATTTGCATTGATACTTTTTGCATAATTGTTATTATCGTTGTTATTATTCGTATTATTACTATTATTTCTAGTTTAAAAAAAAATATAATAGACTTATTACCCGGGAACACGCTTCCTCAGTTTGCAATGGGAAACATTCACCTACCCTCGGGGTTTAGGCTCGATCTTAATCTAGACTGGAATAATAATGCTGGGCGTCACTCGAGGATTCCGACATTACGTCAGCTGCTGCCTAGTCCAAAAAAAAACGCGATAATAATATCGCACTGCGATAGCCGCTCCCTCAAGCCAGAGGGTGAGCGGCTACCGCAGGCCACAATCGTGTTGCCTGAGTAAACGGAGGGATTCAAGGATGACCGCCTTCTGCATCTGACCTGCTAGCAACCGGAGCCTGGGTTTGCAAACCGCTATATGCTGGCGAGGCATGATACAAAAGATTCCTTCATCCTTAGTTTTCATTTTTAGTGGTATTATTAATATTATTATGCCTATTTTATTATTTACTATTATTATCGATACAATTTTTGTCTAGATGATAAGGATGATGATTTAAAATAGTACTTTGCGCACCAAGGAGGCAAAGTGGAACTTTTTACGACTCGTACCGAAAACATCGCACTCGTCGTAAAAAGGCCCACTTTCCACGGTGCACACGACTCTTTATATAATAAAACCATGTTTTCCGAGCTTTTGTATTGTTAAATACACGGTCTTGCGTACAGGTCTGAAAACTCCGTTAGTTCACATGGTGTCTTTGCCGAAACTCGACGCTAGAGTCGCTGCAATCGAGGGGTGTTGTGTGCGACAGAGACAACAATATAGCCACGCATTCGCGTTACAGCTTAACCTATATAATAACGATAATATATTTGACCCCACTGTATAAATTACGAAAACTGAAACTTTCCTCTGCAATAACATTCCCATTCGCGTAATTTTTTTACATAACTATCGGAGAATGTATCGTTCTTCAAAATGCTTCCCACAAACACAATGCGAAGACGTTAATTTGTCGACGGGAACCGCGGCTTTCCACTTTTCGAATCGTTCACTATTCGTTGGTACTTTGAATACTGACCGTTTGACTCTCAGGCTTTTGTAGCCCGTATTGGACTTTGGTACAACGCAGAATTTCGGCATCACATTTAATGTAAGCTCACGGAAACGATTGTTGATTATTTTTTTTATAGGACTCTACTGACTGCACTGCCTAGTAACCATAAACGTGAAATCATACAATACGCAGGTTATGTGTTCACTATCAAAACAACACCCCTCGATACTAGCGACACCAAAAATTCGGCTTCAAGAGTCGAGTCACCCCCACCATCGAAATTACATCAAGTTTCCAGACCTGTGTGTAAGACCGTGCTGTCAAGTACTTGCAACGTACAGCAATCTCCCATTGCTTGCGAAATTTATCTTTTTTAGGAAATAAATAAACGACTTCGTTACTGCATCCAATTGCACAACACTGATGCATTCTTCACAATTTATTCACGACAAACGGATTATTTAAAGAAAATTCAACGAATAGTCTTAGAAATACGGGCAAAACCAGAGAGAATCTCACTAAACGTCATGCTCTTTTTACGTTATAATACAATGTCCCCTCTAGCGGTAGAAATTGGCAGTAAGGTTCCCTATTCGTGAGGGAGGTTTGGCAGCTAAGCGTTCCCGTTGTGGTGTTCGTATCTGAGCTCAGTGCTACCAGCTCTTGAGAATTAAATTGCGCGTTTGCCACATTTCAACTTCGTTAATAATGCATTCGCGATGTAGATGAACAAAAAATGATTAATAACATTTCTAAATAGTCAATTGTATGCATTCCATACATTTATTAGGTGAAATTTGTGGACTTTAAGTAACCGAAAATTTGATTATTCGGAGTTGGCACGAGTTACAGCCGCCCGTGTTTGAGCATATGCTCAGCAAAGATCCTGAGAAACCTCCTTAAGATTATAACTATTAAAATGATCACTATAACAATGATAATCATAGTAATAAGACGATAATAATAATATATATTTATAGATTGTTATTATGATTAATGCGGTAACTTTGTTGTTATTATTACGGTGTATAAATAAAAATGGCAATTTGCTACAACTCTTTGAAGAATAAAATAAGAATAATCTTCTTTTCTTTTTGTTCAGATCAAAGATCGTATCGTTCCTGCGTAGATTGTCTCCAAGACTATCACGTAACGGTATCAATAAAACGCGGGGCGGGATAGGGGGCCCAATGTCTTCGTCACCTACGACATGCCCGTGGATAAGGGTCGAGTATTCAAACGAATCGATGAACGAGACGGCCGCCGGAAGAGAAGACTCCCAAGAGAATGACGTCAGTTATCAGAGAGAGTTGCAGCTGAACGAGCTGAGAAAAAAGATGCTCGGATGCTCGCCCTCCTCGCCTTTGAGATCGTACTCTTTCGCGAGCCAGGTAATAGATCCATAATACATTGACTCAGCAGTAATCATCGGTGCTCCACTCCAAAATTTGGCAAGGTTTAAGGGGTTACGTGGGTTACGAAGCAAAAAAAGCACATTTTCTCTATTTAAAAAAAATATAATATATAAATTATTTTATTCAAAATGTTAAGCACATAAAAGAGCAACATTTCAACAATATTTTAAAAAAGTTTCATCCAAAAATTTGGGAAATTTTTGGATGAAACTTTTCAGCCGGTGGGACCTGGTTTCCGGAGACCCCTAAAAAAAAAGTGTCCTCGTGGTGGTCGGGATAACTCATGATAGCTTTATTTGAAATTAAAAAACCAAATTTTTTCTGTTAGTAGATAAGTATAGCTCGTGATTGAACGAAGGATTTTAAAAAAAATTGAAATTTGAATGTTTGGCAGAATTGTATGCAAAATAGTTCAATTTTTGGTACAATTTACACTACGTATAGCCTTGTAAAATTAGTTGTAATCGAAAAAAAAAACCTTCGTTCAATCACTAGTCAATGCTATTTTGAAGGAGTGTGCAAAATTTCAATAAGATCGGTGCATTAGTTTTTGAGAAATCGTGTCCACCGACTTCGAAAATAGTGTTTTGAGAAAAATGCGTATACCTGCGTCGCTCCCGGCCGGTCTTTCCCAACGGGGAGAATTCCCAAAGGCTCTCTCTCTCTCTCCTAGACTTTTACTCCGATTGACTTAAAACTTTGGGAGAATATTCTAGACATATTGTACTATTAGATAATAAAATTTAAAAAAAAATGGATTTTTTGAAATGTTCAATCCCACGTAACCCCTCAACGATTCTTATCACTTGAAAACCAGAACACTTCCGGTGTGCCGGCATTCGGTATTGGAAAAAACACGATCTAAAAAGAGCAATTTTCATTAAGGTGCTTTTCATTAAGGTGCATACATTTTTTTAATCCCTTAATTAACTTCTATGCCCTGTATGAGTTTTCACGGGGGTGTGTCGCGAGCTCTTAAGGCAGTATTTTAGTCTGGAGGCTTAAATTCCGGGCTTGATATAAAAAATAAAAAAAAATTAATTAAACATTTTTTTAGCATACCACGTTTTTAAAACGGACTAAAAAGTATAAAATTATTTCTCCTAGACTCTCTTCTCCTAGATGTCTCTACAGATTTATAAGCCCATACAGATTCCTAACGCCGTACAGATTGTCCTGAAAATTTGTGATAGTGAATTTTTAATAGCTATGAAAATACTTGTAAGATTTAAAACGAAAACGTGGGGCGCATGCAGTAGAGAATAGTAAGGAGTATAGGGAGTAGCCGTCGTTGAGAAAACTCACACAACTGTTCATATCATTTGCAGTGCACTAAAATTGTTAGTAACTTAGGTGAACTATTCACGCATCAATTATCTATTGCACGCGCCCGACGTTCTTCGTTTTAAGGCGGGCAACCACTTTAGGAGACTGAAAATTAGATGATCTTATGGATTTTTTTTTTATTGTGGAAAAAAAAACGGAAACATCCGCAACTCTGACAATAATTTTTTCATATTTTCATAGATCTCTGATAATTTTTTCAAGTTTTTTCATGGATTAATTAAGGTGTAATAAGCTGTGTCCCTTGACGTGTCCTCATCGTCGTTGTCGATTTGCGGGAATTGTGCAGCTCGCAATTCGCATCTGAAATAGTCCAACAAATTTTTATACATTCTTGAGATGTTTTTTAAGAACACGAACCTAAATTTTGAAAAAAAAAAATCGACAATTGAATGTTGGAACGTGTTTGAAAAAAAAATGATCGATTTTGAGCATTTTTTTCCCGGCATTTTGCAATAATAAATATTTTTTAAACAATCTAATCTTTCCAACTTTACGTTCATGTTTTGATAAATTATGTTATGTAAACGCGTTCCAAATTTCAAGCTGATCCATCAATTAGTTTTTGAGTTCTTTTTGGGTTCCAGCAAATTGAAAAAATGTCGTTTCGTAGCTCTGTACTACGCGTCGAGACGAAACGATCTCTCCTTCTACTTTCTTTCCTTCCAGCCACGTATAGACAACGTACCGGAAGACGAGAACGCGAACGTCGGTGGTTCCAAGATCGTCGAGAACGGCAATGAGGAAAAAAGTGCCATCCGTAATAACCGCAACTGTGGAGCGTAAGCGCACACTTTTTCTTTCCCCGTTTCGATTCCCTCACGCCTTTGTACATACAGTGGGTAAAAAAATATTTGCCCACCAAGTGTTTTTTAAATTATCCTTCGAAAAAGAAAAATAAAATGCTTTAGCATTTAAATTTTTTTCGAAAATTTTATTCGAACATTTTACTTTTCTTCGTAAAAAAAAAAATGCTAAAGTACTTAATTTTTTTTCGCAGGATAATTTGAAAAACACGAGGTGTGCAAAAACTTTTTTTACCCACTGTATATATACAGGATGTTTGGTGCATGGACTGACGCAATTTTTATGGGGATTGGGGGAAGTCATTTGCTAATTTTTTCACCCTTAGACCCTATGTCCTAAGTGTCACGGTAATTGATATGATTTTTTTTTCGTTTTTTTTAACTACCCGAAATTTCGCCTTTTAATCGTTATAACTTTTTTGTTTGTGGTTGTAATAGCACGAAATTACTTTTGTTGTATTCTGCAATTTATGTTTATTATTGGGAGTACAAATTAATTCGGTCCGTTTTTTTTTTGTGGTAAAAAATCCATTTATTTCAAAATAAAAGGTATGAATAGATTAATCAAAGTATTGTCCATCGCTGGCTACTACTTTTTCCCACCTCTCAGGCAATTTTCGAATTCCATCTCGAAAAAAAGTCTCGTCTTTTGAGGCGATCCAAGTTTTGAGCCAATTTTCGATTTCTGCGAAAGAAGTGAACCGGTGACCTGCTAAATCCTGCTGCATCCGTCGGAACAACCAGTAATCAGAAGGAGCAATGTCCGGAGAATACGGCGGGTGCGGTAAAATATCCCATTGGAGCGTTTCCAAATATTTTTTTACGACTTTTGCGACATGAGACCGAGCGTTGTCATGCAGAAGAATAATTTTGTCATGTGTTTGCTCGTATTCCGGCCGTTTTTCTCGTAATGCACGGCTCAAACGAATCGATTGTAGTCTATATCGATCGCCCGTAATGGAATCGCCAGGTTGTAGCAGCTCATTGGCTCATTTGGCTGTCCAGGGCGAGGCTTGTCTTCAACGCTGAAATCACCATTCTTAAAGCGTCGAAACCATTCCCTATATGATTTATCAGTTGGAGCATCATCACCATAAACTTCAACAAGCATTCGATGCGCTTCAGCTGCACTTTTCTTCCAATTAAAGCAGAAAAGTAAAACTTCCCGCAAATGCTGCTTAGTTAACACAAAATTTGACATATTCAACACAGTAAAAAACAAGGTTTTTAGTGGAACTCAAAGCGATATAAACAGAATGTTATTATCAGATGTCTAACCTCTCTGGAACCACCGAAATCAGCTGTCACTATGAAACATTCATAACAGCCAGAGCCATCTCTTGAAAACGGACCAAATTAATTTGTAGTCCCAATATAAATAAATCATTATTTGATACAATTGGTTTCAAGAAAATGACTCGTGAGCATCCAAAGTCTTAAAAATGTGTAAATGTATGAAAAATGTCAACTGCTAAATTCATTATAAAAAAAACTAAAAGCTATTTTGAACTTAGCTTTGTTTTAAAAAATTTTCTAGTTTATAACCTTTCCAACCGTATGCTACATATCATGGAAATCATTCATTATGTGGTCAAAAAAAAAGATACTATTTATGTATCATCGGAAAACACCGGAAACATAAAAACACTTTTTATGTTTCCGATGTTTTTATTAAACTTGAGTTATAAATTTTGCTCAAATTCGCCTCCTTTACTCCGTATGCATGCGACAAAAGTTATTTCGTGCTATTACAACCACATACAAAAAAGTTATGACGATTTAAAGACGCAATTTCGGGTAATTAAAAAAAAACGAAATAAAAATCTTATCTCAATTACCGTGACACTTACGACATGG
Organism: Ophion ventricosus; assembly: GCA_963932345.1. Classification (NCBI taxonomy): domain Eukaryota; kingdom Metazoa; phylum Arthropoda; class Insecta; order Hymenoptera; family Ichneumonidae; genus Ophion; species Ophion ventricosus. Next base: position 8,096,884 of record OZ010724.1, read on the forward strand.
GTCTAAGGGTTAAAAAACTAGCAAATGACCCCCCCCCCCCATCCCGCAAAAAATTATGTCGGTCCATGCGCCAAACACCCTGTATATACGGGTGTGTGTGTGTGTGTGTGTGTGTGCGTTCGTGCGTATGTGTGTGTGTGTGTTACAGTTAAAACTCGATTTCAGTTTAAATGCGATTTACCTGGTAGAAAATAGTTCTTACTGAACGCCTTCGTTGAATCTAGTTTTTAATAGTAAAAACTCGAATTTACTGATAAATAAATTTGAATGTTAGTTTAAAACTCGCTTTAAACCCAAACAAAAACAGTTCTGTTTCATTTCTTTAAAAATAGTTTTAACGAACATTCGAATTTATCGTCTTAAGAGACCATTCCAAAGTGACTGGCTTGAAAATTGCTGGTTTAATGATTGTTGGTCTTAATCAAGTTTAATCAGTCCGATTTTTTTTCCTTCATTAAAATGATTTATGTTGTAAATAAAAACAATTTTTTTATGTTTTAGTTTTATTTTTATATAATCTTTTTGGCCACTGCACAATGATGCCTAAAAAAACTGCTCCTGAGGGTGGAAAGTCCTGCTCCTCCAAAAACTGTCTGAAAGGAAAAAACAGCAATAATTCGAATATCGTGGTCAAAATTTGACAGCATTCATATGAAAGTCCATATTTTTTGATAATGCAAAAAAAAAACGATAAAACAATTTTTTACACTGGAATGGTCCCTTAAACCCTCCCGTCTTAAACCCAAACAGTTTGAATTTCTTTATTTCGTTAAAACTAGTTTTAACTATCATTAAAATTTATCGTCTCAAGCCACTCGTCTTAAACCCAAACAAACCCAACCAGTTTGTACGCATTAATTTCTTTAGGACTAGTTTTTCCTAGTTAAAACTAGTTTTTCCTAGTTGAAACTAGTTTTTCCTAGTTAAAACTAGATTTTTCCCAGTTAAAACCAGTTTTTTTTTCTGGTTGAAACTAGTTTTTCCTAGTTAAAACTAGATTTTTCCCAGTTAAAACTAGTTTTTCCTAGTTAAAATTAGTTTTTCCTAGTTAAAACTAGTTTTTTCCAGTTAATACTAGTTTTAACTAACACTCAAATTTATCGCTTTAAACCCCTCGTCCTAAACCCAAACAAACCCAAACCTTTTGTAAATGATTCACTTTGTTAGAACTAGTTCTTCCTAGTTAAAACTCGTTTTAACTTAGCATTCAAATTTATTTATGAGTCGATTCTAGCTTTCACTGGGAAAAACTACTTGTAAAACGTAAAAAAACGTTTAAACTGAAAACAGTTTTGAACTGTAACAAATATATGTGCTATATCTTTTGCCACACACTGGACCGGTACAAAACGACTTGTCCGCCCAGCTCTTCAAACATCCTCGCAAACGCTCAATAACAACACGATTTAATTGTACACGTGCTTGCGACCCGCCGTGACGCAACTGCACATCACCACCCTCACAACCTCGTAACATTTGAAGCAACAAACAAAAAAAAGAAACGAAACCCAATAAAAGAACGAAGCACCTGCACTTTTTTTTACGCCGCGCGACTTTTTCACACCTGCACGCCCAAACTTTTCTACATGGCGAGAAGGAATCTCGTCTTCCAGCTCCGTAGTCTAGAAGAACGCGCAATTTTCCGACCGCGCTTCCCGGATGATCGACTCTAACGAACTAGAAATAGTCGAGTGATAAGAGTTGGAATAAGAATGGAAGGGAGGGCATTATTTTAATGAATAAATTTAAGGGCTGTTGGCTACAAATACTGATAATTTTATTAATACAAATACTATACAAGTTTAATGAACGATACGAAGGTGACGTATTATTTAGACAATATTTTCCCCTTTCGCTCCTTCGGCGAACAAAAATGATCCATTCATATGTGTTTACACAAATACATGTCTGCATTGATGTAGATATACATTTGCAGGATATCCCTGTGACATTTGGCTCGAATATCTTCGAAACTATTCACGACACTCAATTCAGACAAAACTTGGTCCAAAAAAGTCTGCAGCAAGTGTTATTTTTTTCATCAAATAAACAAGTAGAAGGCCCGCGATATATTTTCTAATGTACCATTTTATACAGCTCGGTATTTTATACCGTCGAATTTTTCATCGTGACAATGCAAAGAAAATTCCTCTTAATTTGTACATTTTTTAATTTTTTACTCTAAAGTCTTTTTTTGCAGTTTTTGGTTACAAATTTTTAATAAACATTTTCCTAAATGTTTCGTCGACTTTCGTAGCCTAAATGTGCTAAAAAAAACATACGGGAATATGAAGAAAAAAAAAATACATTTCCATCGCATTCCAACGATGCAAACTTCAATGCTATTCGTTATTGCATGCACGACATTACCGCATCGGTCCATCAAAAAGTATGACCTTTACGAGAAATGAAGTTGATGTAGGTCGTGTACGCGTGTATAGAGAAAAAAAATTGCCCCTGTTCGGCTTGCTGAAGTCACGTAAAGGTGTCTGTCCTCGTGAGAGTAAAACTCTCGAGAGTCGCGCTCTCGAGAGCCCGTACTCGCCAATGGACACGCTTTTGAGTGTAACTCGCAGACAGTAACTTCAGACTCGCCGATAGTAGACTCGTGAGAGCTTGCTCTCAAGTGAACAAGTCGAAAAATGCTGTCTGATAGTTAGTCGCAAAGCTGCGAATCCAGTTCGTATTGCGACAGTACTCCCAGAACTATGACTATGGCACGACGCAGTTGGACCAAAGCACGCGCATGTGAATTAATCGGAGTACGAAAAAATCCAATGCATCGTAATATGAATCGTGACGAATACCGCAACGGAGAATTGAAAAATTGAGTGATTTCCATAATTTCATCACGATTCGAATGTATCGGAGTACCTCGAATAGCTCGTCTCATCGGTGTATTGTTTTTTTTTTTGCAATGATCAGACCAACTATTCCTATTAATTTTTCCAATCGATCTGCAGTCATTCGAATGAAATTCCGAAATTGAAACGCGCCCTCTATTTCTAATTCGCGTATACGATTATTTAAAAAATGCCGAGTTGCATTCTCCGTGATATCCAGGATTTAACCCAGTTGCTCCTTTCATTAAAAAAAAAACATTCATTTAGAATTTCGAATGCAACTGTGATCGCTGCGGCGACTCGTTTATGAGAAAACATTTCGGATACTGACGCAACGTTCCCGAATCACAGACGCTCTTCAGTGGTCCTAAGAGTAACTTGCGATGGCAACTCTCCAACTGTCTGAACTCCTCGCGAGAGTGAAACTCGCGGAAAAAAAACACGTGGAAACAGTTGTGAGAGTTCGGGAGCAACTCTCCGAATTTACTCTCAGGCGGACAAGTGCACCTCAACGTTAGTCCGATATTCGATTAACGTCAACAATTTCGAAGACATTCGAGTAGGATTCAAATGGGACACGCTGTTTGGGTGTGTATAAAATGGCATGATAATTCGGCGGCTTTACTCGTAATATGTGCATATCAAATTGTAAAAGTATCCTCTGCAATAATGATTTACGTATTTGTGAAGTCTGGTTGTACGAATAGTCTTGTAGGCCAAACAGAGATGATTGTCCCTGAAGGGTACGTGAATAAGAGCACCCTCCTGTTGATTAGGATCGACATAATCGATTGTCTCGTCCGTGGGCACTTGGCCGGTGTTGAATTGCACGATTACGTCGAGTGAGCCAGGCTCGCAAGTGCTCGGCGACGTAGCACAATCCTCGTTGTCCTCCTCGTCGTCCTCATCGTCGTCGTCGTCGTCGTCGTCGTCCTCCTCCTCGCCAGAATTTTCAATGGAACATTCGAAGCGATCCGAGAGATAATCACCGATGTCTGATACGTCCGAATCCTCGGATTCCGTCTTGAAAGTGTCCGATTTATCGTCGACGCTGGAACAGGAAGCTTGCTGCGTCAGATTGAGGGAAATAGATTTTTTCTCCGCTCTACTTTTGCCCTTCAGCAAACGTTTGAGTATCACGCTGTCGCCGGACTCGTCGTTACCGCTGCCCGAAGGACTGTCCGTCATTTTGTCCTCTCGCGAGTCGTCCTTGTCGTATTTCTTCGAATCCCTCTTATCGAATCGACCAAATTGACCGCCAGGCGGTGCGGGCCTTTCAAACGTGCCGGCGGTTATGAGCTTCTTTTCGAAGGAAGGCGATCTCTTGTGGGAGCTCGGTGAACGCGGCGGCGTTTCCTCGCTCTTGAGAATTACTTTTTCCCTGCTGGGAGCGACGAAATTTCCGGTATCGTTGCTCAAGTCGAGATTATCTTCAGCAATTACCGCAGCAAGTTTATCCTTAGTGGTCGGCATTACAAATTTTCCTTCAGCGCTCGGCACATCAAGTTTTATCTCACAGATCGGTGCGGCGAGTTGTTCCTCAGCGCTCGGCGCAGTTTGTTTACGTTCTGCACTCGTCGCAGCGGTTTCACGCTCAGTGCTCAGCGCAGCAAGTTTATCGTCCGCATCCTTAGGTGATTCTTTGTTTTCCGTGATCAGTGCAGGACTTTTTGCGCTCTTAGCCATTAACGAATCTCCTGCAATGCTCGTCGTACACTTATCCCCTTCGCATATCGCAGCTGACGCGTCTTCTCCTTTCTTCCTCGGCGAGAATCGTTCCTCCTCGCTTCTCGACACGTTTATTTCGTCATCTCCGGCGAGGCCTTTGTCGCACATGAGTGTGTAACAACCGTTGGACCATCGCTGCAGTTCGATGCACATTCTCGGATCTCCCTCGTCCCTGACATTTGGCACGAGGTCCAATTCCGTGTAGTCCTTGAGAAGCGCGAATAGCTCGATATTGGCGAAGAGGCGATAGAACTCGCGTAGCTTCGCGGGCAAACTTTCGGACTCTGCGATCTCGTAATTTCTCACGTCGGGCGGTCCGACGCGTCGCCAAACAATCTCGTCGGAGATTATCTCCTGCGAGAGCGTCTCGTACACGTCCGCGAGGAAGAAATTGGCGAGAAAAGTGTAGGAGTTCGCTTCGACGGTTTTCTGCACGTTTCTCGCGACGTCCGTCTCCAAGTAACAATTTCTTATCCAAGGTCGAAGATCGCAGGGAGGCTGCGCGTCGGGTCGAACAAGCGGTAGATCCAACTCGGGCCTAGGCTTCCTGGCGCTCGCGATCAGAGGGCCGTGAAACCAACCGTTTATCGTCCATCGTGATTTCTCCGCTGACTTTACTTCGCTCACTTGGTGATACGAGTCGTCGTGTACCTCGAAAAAGATCAACGAATTGTACTCGGGCACGAGCGAACGTACGACGGCGCGCGGCGCGCCGTTCTCGTCCTTGTCGAAGAGGTCCAAAGTGCCGCCGTCCTCTGCGCTCCAATCCTTCGACAGATACAGCACGAAGGCGATTCTCCTGTCGCCCATGTTGTCGTCGTGACAGAGAAGATAATCCGTGTCGTAATAAACCGAGCTGGACATCGATATCTTGCCGTTAAGCTCTATCCTCGTGTTCGTCTCCATCCAATCGGCAAATTCGCCACTGAACGCCTCCCAGAGACGACGCAAGTTAGGCGCTTCCACAGTCGCCAAATCGCTCGTCTGCTCGAACTGATACAAATCTATGCTCTGCCTGCGACTCTTCACCTCAGCCAGCTCAACCTTCAAGTCCTCCATGAACGCTTCGCAGCCAATGAAGTTGGAGATCTTGCAGAGACGGAACGGATGCGTCACGACGTTTAGCTCCGCGCTCTCCACGGGCGCACGCTCGTGCCAGTGCCTGGCGAACGTCGATTGGAAGTCGGCGGACGTAACGCGCTCCGATATCGTCGAACGCTTGGTTCTCTTTCTCTGAGGCTCGCAGGCATCCGCTCTTTTGGACTCTGACTTTGACGCCATTTCTGTATCTCGACGCTGAGAGTTTATGGGTTCTCGTTGGCTCTATCGCTTCTCTTAGCGCACTCGCATCTTTTTTTTCCTAGTTTTTCTTTTTGCTTTTTTTTTTTTGCTCCCTTCAGATCGTCATTTTTGCGATTTTATCGCAATTTTTTAGGTTAGAAATTCGCGCGGAGTTGCGTAAATCTTTTTTTGTACGAAACAATTTCTTTCACATTCAAACTTGCCTCATTTCGCGGTGAGCACCGAAGCGATCAAAGAATTTCGGCGAATCGCGCTCGTCGCTGATGATCTCTTTGGACGCGCACATTTTTCACCTTGGCCTGACATTCGCACCTCTCATACTGCAATTTGGTGAATTTTTTTTTTCGGCTTTTTCTTCCTTTTGTGGATCTTTTGGCGATTGATGTTTATTTTTTATTTTTTTTTTTTCGGTTATCCGGCACGCACGGATGGCCGAAAACGTGGGGACCCACGTGGTCGCGCGAGCCGACAGCGCGCGTCTGTGTGTGTGTGTGTGTGCGTACGATACTCCCCCCACCCTGTTGGAGAGACAAAACGATTTTTATGCAGGACGAATCTTTTTTATTTTTTCTTCTCTTGGCTATCACGAAATATGGACGGGGGGTCGCGCACAAAATTTACGAACTCACATTGTCGGAATTTGCTTTTTTTTTCTGCCGGCTGTTTTTATATTTGATTTTTTTTGGTTTAAAATTCGTATGAAAATCTTCCTCGTGTTGGACTGCCTTACCTTTGTAATCGTGGGGAAAGAAAAATCGAAATTTTATACGCGAGGAAAACGTGCGTACTGCGTGTTTGCGCAATCCGGCGCCGGATACGTTTTCGCTTCTGTCACGGCAAAAATCCACGTGACTCCAGAATTTTTCGCAATGACGTATGATGCTTTCCGAAAACGTTGATCTCCCGGAGCAATGAACTTTTATGTTTTGATACTTGGTTCTTTTCTTTTTTAATTAATACGCAAAATTAATAATTACGGGCTAATGGATATCTCTCAGTTGTCACTTTTCCATTTGCTTATGGGATAATTCATGCTTGCTGTAGAATAAAATTTTGTTTGTGTTTGCTTGAATATTGAAGAAAAAATATGATATTTAATGGTTTTTCAAGTGCTCTACGAAAAAAAAATCTACAGATATTACACAAAGTGCAACTGTTTCATGGCATTGAAAATGTAATCAGACTTTTCGGGTGATAAAAAAAGACATGCAAATAATATGAGTTGCTCTCTCTCTCTCACTCTTCTCACATTCTCAGTCTCGCGGTCTCTCACACATATTCTTACATTCTACTCTCTCACTATCCATCCATCCATTCAACAAACCCAAACACACTCAAACAAACCCAAACTTACATCCAAACAAACTTAAACCCAATCTTGAATGTTAACTTAAACCCAAACAAACGAACTAACACCCAAACAAAGTTAAACCCAAACAAACCCAAACAAACAAACCCAAACAAATTAAACCCAAACAAACTAAACCCAAACAAACTTAAACCCAAACAAACCCAAACAAACTTAAACCCAAGCAAACCCAAACAAACTTAAACCCAAACAAACTTAAACCCAAACAAACTTAAACCCAAATAAACTTAAACCCAAACAAACTTAAACCCAAACAAACTTAAACCCAAACAAACTTAAACCCAAACAAACTTATACCCAAACAAACTTAAACCCAAACAAACTTAAACCCAAGCAAACCCAAACAAACTTAAACCCAAGCAAACCCAAACAAAGTTAAACCCAAGCAAACTCAAACTTACCCAAACAAAAGCAAACCCAAAAACAAACCCCAATATAAACCCACCAACATTGCAATGTACACACCAAAATTGAAACTTGCAACTTGTAACCACAAATGACTACATGTAATGCAGTATTTTTCAACAAATCACAGGCATTTAGCATGTAGCTCCCCCCACCTACTACAACTCAGCGCCAGTGGAGTAGGGGTAGCGTTAGTTTCGTGTGACGTCTCGCTAAATCAGACCCCCTAAATACACCTTTAAAAGCATTTTCAATGCTAAAACATATAGCCTATTTTCGTGACGAGTAGTATTTGCCAGAAAAACTTAAGCATTTCGAAAACAAAACGAAATTCTATTTTGAGGTTCAGCAGAATGATGTAAATTACATTCCGAATACGAAATATTGCGAAAAAAAGTGTTTTTTTTTTCAATGGAATTACATTTGTCCAGTTTAAAATTCATCTTTGATAATTGTTTTTTCGATGACGGGCTGCACAAAAAAGGTTTTCCACGATTATTTCGTATTCGCAATTTTAGGAGTTTCAGGACAGTTTATCATCTTCAGGGGGAATCAGGGGGTCGGGGGATTCTATTGTTCTTAATTAAGCAGGTCGTCAACTTCTACACACCAATATTTCGTTCGAAAATATTATATCAATGCGTATTCTTCAATTATTTTATATTTTGGAAAATTTAATATATTTGGCGACATCGCACTGCTTGTATTGGCGAGTTTGTTTTTTCACAATTGGCGACACTCATTCTATTACCGCGAGCAACACCAAGCGCAACAACTCACGCAGTCGATTGAAAAAATAAAAAAAAAGACATTTACACTTCATTATTCAACCGAATCAATTCTTCGAAAACTAAGGGTAAGGTGGTAAAATTTCAAGAGAGGAAAATTTGTTATTTTTCTATTTTCAACGCAATAGAATTATTTCAGATTTTTTTCGAAATTTCTTTCTCGAGTTACGATAATTAAATCTTCGGATTTTTTTACCGAAAATAGGTGAAAAAAATAATTTTGAAAAAAAAATCTGAAAAAATTCTCGCGAACTCAACGAAAACCGATTCAACTTTTTACTATCTTGATTTTTTCTTCGAATCCTTGTCGTTTTCGCGTTACACGTTTTTTTCAAATTGTCTTTTTTTTCACAAACATTAAAATATCTTTAAAAAAAGCGTACCAAGCTTTAAAAAAAAATATTGAAGCTTGAGCTTCCCCCTTTATGATTCCGGTCAAAGAAATGCATTAAAAAAAAATTATGTTCCTTAAAGAGCGTGGAGGTGTGCACGAAGAAAGAATTTTTCGGAAATCAACTCCGAAAAGTATGAAATTTCAAAGTTTCCATGGAAAGCTATAGTTTTCTTCGAAAGATACTTGAAAAATCACAAAACATATTTTTCCCATTCGCATCAAAATCCACACAGTCCACGAATAATCCGTTACTAAGCTCAAGCTCATTTGAATCTCGCGCGCTTCGCCGCGATGGCTTTCGCCGAGCGCCGCCAGAGCGCGCGTGCACGCCGTTGCGGCAGCTCGGGCAACATGGCCGTCGCGTTTCCCACGTTTGACGGTTCCTCGCGGTGTGACGGGTAAACGAAAATTCGGGCCACACACACAACACGCGCACACACAATCGCACCCACACGTATAAACAGGAAGACACGCACACACACACACAAGGGTCACACCCTGCACACACGGTGCAAAATCGTCGCGAGTTTTGACTCGCTTTAACCGTCAAACGGGAGTGAAGTTTTCATATTCACATTTTTCCTCATCGCTTTTCTACAATTTTTAATTCATATCCGGTCTCGCGTCTAAGTGCGTGCGCGCGCGTATGTATGTGTCCGTGTGTGCGCGTGTGTGAGGAATTCGCGAGTCGATTTATACACGGTTCGGTACGGGCATAACAGCGAGGAGGATCGACGTGGTGAGTAAAACGAGCGCCCGTGCCTTTTCTTCATTCTCATTCGTTTCACCTTTCAGGTCGCGCTAACGCGTCTAGTTCGTATCTCGCTCGTCTTTTTTACTTGATTTATTTGCCCTTTAGTGCATGGTGACCACGTCACTTTTCGCAGACTCGTTCTGTTCTCTCTCACTCTCTCTCTCTCTCTCTACACGCTGTACATCACACGGTTTTTAACCTTTTCCAGATTTCGCAAGCCCTTCTCTCTCGTCCCGTCTCCTTTTCTTCATATATATATATATATATATATATATATATATATATATAAGAATGCCGAATAGAGTTTTGAGGCGAGCTTAGACCAGTATTTTTTTTACGACCGCAAACGAGTCTCTGAAGCTCAATATATCCTTGTACGTTCTCGATTTTCTCGTCCCTCGTATTTGTAGATAAGCGCTACGAAAAAAAAACGTGAAAATTTAAAATCGCATCGACTGGCGGAAAACTTCGATTTTTCTGCATCCGCAGTGTCGCATCCCTCTTACCCATACATCGTTGGATCTCTCTCTCTTTCTCTCTTACCCTTGTTTTGTTTTTTTGTCGTGATGCATAATTTCGCCGGAAGTCAATAAATCACCTGTTCCTGTCGCGGTTTTCCGGTGTATATATATATATATATATATATATATATATGGGCCGTGCTCAACTAAAGAAATTCCACCGGCATTTGGGCTATCTAACGAGTCGCTTTCTCAAACGAGATCATTCGAACCGCGCTCGATTGTCACGATTCGCCCCGTTACGTTTATTATCATCCGATTGTTCTTACGAAGTGTTTTTTTCTACGTCGTTTCGGTTCTCAAGTGCGGGTAGTTGTCTCAATATTTGACGTTTTTTTTACTTATCTATTTATATATATATATATATATATATGCGCGCGCGCTAGCCCATTTTTTCCTCAACGATCGTTTGACCTTTTTAAAAATTCCTCTCGCTTCTACTCTCAAATCCGCACCAACTTTTGTCCCCTGAGTCATTTTATACAGAGTAGTTGCACGATTAAAATTTTTTTTTATTTTTTTTTTACAAACACTTATTCGCGTCACATTGCGAGCATGATTTTGCCTCGTTTATTTGAGCCTAGCTATGTAGTTGAGGCTTCGAAAAAGATAAAAATTTATTTTACCCTGTATTGTTGGTTTAAATATATATATATATATGATTGAAAAATACCGTTCAACTTGAGGGACCATTCCAGTGTGACTGGCTTGAAAATTGCTAATTTTCGTGATTTTCTTTTTCATCAATAAAATTTGATAATCAGCCCAATGTTTTTTTTTTCGTTTATTCAAACGACTCAGGTCGCACATAAAAATATTTTTTAATGTTTTAGTTCAATTTTTTATATAATTTTTTTTGGCCAAAAAAATTATATAAAAAATATAATTGTCTATTTATCATATAATTGTCTATTCGTCTATGACAATTATCAAAAAATTGTCTGTAAGAAAAGAACACCGAAAAGATTATCAATCAGTATGAAAAACTGCAGAGGCGTACGGAGGGGTTTTTTTTCGATAAAAATTAATGAAATCATGCCAGTGTCAAATTGGCCCTTATTTTCGACAATTTTTCGTTAGAAAAAATGAAATTTTCATATAAAAACAAAAACACTTCCGTACGAAGTTAAGGAATGGCGTGAAGAATTATGTGGCAAAATTTGAGACGGATAGCTTGAAAACTCTTCGTGCAAAATCTTTTAGCGTTTTGAAAAAACAAAAACGACGTTTCGAGAAAAAAGTGATTCACGAAAAACGCGCTTACGCAGCTGGTCGAATCCCTTTTTCTAAGAAAGCCCGTAGCGATCGAAATAATTCGAATTTCGCGACCAAAATTTATCAGCATATTTATGAAAGTTCATATTTTTGGATAATGCAAAGAAAAAAACGATTTTCAAAAAATGTCTCATTGGAACGGTCCCTTAACGTGCGTGTTTTGGTGAAAAATTCACATTGATGCCGACACTCGAGACAAATGGTTCGTCCAAGCTCCGTAAAATACAACAACAATAATAAATAATAATCGTTACAATTATAAAAATCATTTTTTAAATAATAAAAACCGCAATAATGATGATAAATGATCGTATCGACAATAAACATTTTCGAAATAAAAAAATATCGCAATAATAACAATAACAATACAATATCGTATCGATAATAATCATTTTCGAAAGAAAAAAATATCGCAATAATAATCGTAACAATGTAAATTGTAAAATTACAGTATCGCAAACATTGTAAAAGTAACAAAGTAACAAAAATGAAATCGTCATAATGATTAGAATAATTCTAATAATGATAATAACATCAATACTGATAAATCGACATGCACCAACAAAGTTCCCGCGATTTAGCCAGACGATTAATCGAAATGAAAGAAACGCAGAGACGAAAAAGTATGAAAAGTAAGGCGTGTAGAAATCTTGAGCCGCAGAGGGGCGAAGGAGGACGAGAAGAAAAAAAAAGAGGAAAAAAGTACAAGATGGTGGTGTGGGCTGGCATACAAGCGTTTGTACATACGTATACACACGTATGTACTTTGAAGTGTGGCGCGTGGTAAGTGTGAAGGAGGTGGTTGGTCCGCAGAGTCTATCGACCGTCGCGATCGTGTCGACCTTGAACGGTACTTTCTTCGCGCCCTAGTCCGACTCTTCTGCCCACCCGTTATAAAGACACAGCTACGCTCGCGAGAACCAATAACGACAATGATGATGATGATGATGATGATGATGTGTACGACATTGAAGAGGCTACAACGTTTTATTAACATTGCAAATTTCTCATCTCTTCCGGGTTAGATTGGGAACGCTAAACAAGGGAAATGCTCTCAAGGCACTCTCGTCGATAATCCTTGATATTCGCGGTAGTTTACCGCTGAAGGGACGATCGGGAAAGTTTTTCTTCGCCCAATATCCGAGTGTTTCAGAACATTCCTGTCCGGTGAACATATCCGCGGAACATAACAGGTTCTCGTTGTTGCGAGACGAGCTTTGCCGATTCCACCTCCAACCGCCCCCCTCCGTCTCCACGCTTGTTTCCTTCCTCTTTGCGTCCTCCTTCAGCGAGAAAACGGTGCAACGGAGGTTGCAATTAATTTTAATCGCGATTTAAATGTGTATACGTGTATAGCCGTTACTCTCGTTGCCCGCACGTGGGTGCAAAGAGTAGCGCGATGTTTTTTATGCGTGAGAGAGAGAGAGAGGGCGATGCAGAGGGAAGAGAATGGGGGAGGGGGGGGGGCATGACGATTGCATCGTAAAACGGTCGCGCGAGGGGGATTTCCCTTTTTCGGAAATCCGGTTAGGTGCCCGAGTGGCCTGCCTACACGTTCATGGATCGAGTTTTCTCGCTCGGCTACGCCGATACGGCAATAACGACCGGGATAGTGTCACGGTGTCATTTCTTTTTTTTTGTCTCCTTCTTTCTCAGAGTCCTTTACACGGATGGTGAAATTTGTAATCGAGGCTCGCACGGATGCGAGGAAAAAAATGTCGATGCTACTAGGGTGTGATCTGAAATGAACAAGTCACGGTGAAATTTGCATCGTTGGAATAGAACGATTTTTTTTTTTTGCAGATCTCTGATGAGAATGCGGGAGGATATTCCGGTTTTCGTAGCCCGTGTGGAAAATTGGCAGGGTGGGGGAGGGTGGGGGCACAGTGTATCACTTTTTTTTTTCTATCGAATTTTTTTACTGTTACCAAAGTAGTCTAGAAAAAAAAGGTCATAACCGATTTTATAGACATTTGGGCGTACAATAAAGCTAGCATATTTTTTTGCAAAAAGATTAAAAATCGTAAAATAATGGGTACGAAAAAAAAATTGCGGATTGGCTCATTGTGGCACACCGGGTGGGGTACAATGTGTCAGATAGGTGGGTACAGTGTGTCAAGAGCTGCGAAACGTAGGGTCCAACGAGCCAGTTGAAACTCTTATATTTTCCTAACATAGATAACAGATTTTCATACATACGGGATAATTTCACAACGGGTATTCTTTGCCAATAACATTGGGAGTCGACTCATTGTTCTCAACAACTCGATGACACATTGTGGCCCACACAATTGCTCCACAATATTTTACGTTTTCCCGGCAAACGATTTTTTTTTTGTTTCGAGGCTCAAATTAATTTTGTACTTTTAATAATTCTACGTGAGCTGCTATTGACTTTCTTTTAGGCCAGCCGAAACTTAATATGAATCACGGACCAACACAAAAAATTTCGGATTTTGCAAGCTACAAAACTCCGAGAAATCGCACGTGGTTGACAGTTGGCCGTGACACATTGCGCTTCTTCGGAGCGTTGTCACTTCTTTGTTTCCTAATTGGGAGTCGACTCATTTTGCCCCACCACTCGGTGACACATTGCACCCCACTAGTAAATTATTTGATTATTAATGAAAATAACTATTAATTAAACTACGAATGGAAAAACAGAAGTCACTGAGTGCATCATAAATAATAAAACTATCGATTAGGCCCGAAAACCGGAATCGCTAAAGAAAGTGTCGTTATATTTGACGTTTTCCCAGTGAGCGAAATATTTTTTTTCCAAGCCCTCAAATCTTGGGCCTGTGGAAAGCCACGAAAAATTGGAAACCATTTTCAAGTTCCGGAACCCACCCTTCTAGGGGGGTGAAAGTTGGAAAAAATCGTATCGCCGGTGTTAAAGACATTCTTGTTTTTTTTATTTGCGCCATATATTTGTAGGGCCTGTGCAAAGCCACAAAAAAATTGGAAACCATTTTCAAGTTCCGGAACCCATCCTTATCGGGGGGTGAAAGTTGGAAAAATTCGTATCTCCGGCGCTAAAGACATTCTCATTTTTTTATTTGCGCCGAATGTTCACAGTGCCTAAGCATAGCCACGAAAAAATTGGCAACGATTTTTAACTTCCGGAACCCACCCTTATCGGGGGGTGAAAGTTGGAAAAATCCGTATCTCCGGCGCTAAAGACATTCTCATTTTTTTTAATTTGCGCCGAATGTTCACAGTGCCTAAGGATAGCCACGAAAAAATTGGCAACGATTTTTAACTTGCGGAACCCACCCTTATCGGGGGGTGAAAGTTGGAAAAATTCGTATCTCCGGCGCTAAAGAGATTCTCATTTTTTTTATTTGCGCCGAATGTTCACAGTGCCTAAGGATAGCCACGAAAAAATTGGCAACGATTTTTAACTTCCGGAACCCACCCTTATCGGGGGGTGAAAGTTGGAAAAATCCGTATCTCCGGCGCTAAAGACATTCTCATTTTTTTTTTATTTGCGCGAAATGTTCCTAGTATCTGAGGAAAGCCAGGAAAAAATTGGCAACGATTTTCAACGTCCGGAACCCACCGTTATCGGAGGGTGACAGTCGAATGAAAATCGCATTTCGTTGCATTCTAACGATGCCATACCTTCGGTATCAGTCAAAAAGATTTATCAATAAAAAAAAAATGTTTCTTGCGTTTCGACGATGCAAACTTCAAGATGTGATAGAACTTTGCATCGTTGGAATGCAATGAAAATTATTATTTTTCAAACGTTCGAATTTCTTTTGGCGAATCTTCGTCACGGAAATCCTATAATTATTTTTTAAGACACCTATTTAGAGATCTAGAATTTAAATCTGCAAATAAAGATTTTGTAGATAATAAAATTTGTAGATAATAAAAATGAGAAAATCAAAATGTAAAAAAGAATCGTCGTTGCATTTCAACGATGCAAATTTCATGACCATACTTCAAGATCTTAGTGAAAGGAAAACAAAATGTACTTTTAGTATGATAATATATAAAAGTTTCGTATGAATGGATAGCTTCTTGAGTTTTTGAATGTTACGAAAATGCCAAGCTGTAGAAAAAGTGTGATTTTCGACGAAAAAAAAACAAGTTTAACCGTTTGTTTATAACAAATGGATAAAAGTATGAAAAAATTAGATGATCATAGGAAAGAAAATGTTATAAATTATGCTCTGCCCGAATTTCAAATGAATTGGACGAATGAATTTTGAGTTATGACTTACTTCGTTTCGTAAAACATCGTTCCGAGAATTAGGCAAAAGATATAAGTCGACATTAAGATATAAAATCGTCATAACTCAGTTTGAGACTAGGCTGAAACAGTGTGCAATAAGAGAATTGTTTTTTGAAATTCCAAGCTTATGCAGATTAAAGGGGGATACCCTCTATAAATCTACACATATATTTTTTTCGACTTCCACCCGTGATGAGGGTGGGTTCCGGAAGTTGAAAATTGTTGTTGTGGCTTCTCTTAGGCACTAAGAATATACAGCACAAATAAAAAAAAATGAGAATAATTTTATCGCCGAAAATGCGATCTTTTTTGGCTTCCTCCCCCGTTAAGGCTGGGTTTCGGAAGTTGAAAACCGTTGCCAATTTTTTCGTGGTTTCTCTCAGGCACTAAAAATATATATCGCAAATAAAAAAAATGAGAATATCTTTATCGCCGGAAATTTTTTTCGACTTCCACCCCCGATAAGGGCTGGTTCCGGAAGTTGAAAATCTTTGCCAATTTCTCTGTGACTTCTTTTCAGCCCTAAGAATATATAACGCAAATTAAAAAAAATTAGTCATAGTTTTACCACCGGATAACTTTTTCATTTTAACCCCCCCCCCCAATAAGGATTAATTATTAATCCACCAAATCTTTTTTTAACGTTTTTTATGGCCCTGGCAAATATTCTAGAGTCGAAATATTTCAGAAAACGATTAATTAAAAAAAATTGAAAAAATGTTTCAATTCGACGATGCAAACTTTAAACCAGTTTTTGAGAAACGCCCAAACTTTCTCCGTGAGGAAATGAAAAAATAAAACAAGAGAAAAATGAAAACAAAATGTTCAAGAATGCTGCGTATCATTAATCAAGGGAAAGGTCCCCGTTTGATCCCAAGGGTAGATACACCGGATACAGTGAAATGAGATAGAATAATATCCCACGCGCAATTTGACTCTATTTCGTCGCGTGTCGTACGCTCTTCTCGACGCTCACGCACTCTGCCGGTGGGTCGCTCTCCGGCAACTCTCGTTCTCTCTCTCTCTCTCTCTCTCTCTTTCTCTTTCTCTTTCTCTCTCGCGTCCATAGGCGAGAGCGTGTGCGATTCTTGTGTTCTCTTGTCATTTCACTGCCTCTCGAACTTGTACTTATCATTTATTTCCTTCTTTTTCTTTCTTTATGATTCTTCGTTGTGCCCTGCTCGGAACTGAGCGAAGAATGATAAACGTACGTGCAGCAACTCGGCAGCCGGTATGGACTTCCGGTTGACCGCGCGCGTCACGCGCATACAATCCTTCGGGTAATACTCATCGCCGTACTCGCGCGGTATAATAACCGGCAATTTTACACGCTCGCGAAGTCTCTCTCACTGTTTCTCTCTCTCTCTCTCGACTTCTCCCATTATTCGCGTTGTCGCGTGGGACAAAACGACACTTGCGTGAAATATCCCAAAGAACCAAGCCTCGAGCCCTTGAAGTTTTTCCTTTTTTTTTCTTCTTCTATGAGACTGAAGGCTGCACGTGTGAATGCAAGGAAAATACATTTTTTTAACTGTTCAAATTGCTTCTCGATTCATAAAAAAAGCGAGCAATAATTACAAACTAGATGAAGAATATAAGAAAAAAAAATTGGATATACAAAATTTTTCAAACGGTGATTACATTCACGCGGGCAAGAATTCTAAACGCAATATCAAAAAGTTGGATTTAAATTAATTTAAATAAATAAAAATACCGTTTACAAGCGTTTAGATTAAAAAAAAATAGCGGTATCAGGACTCGAACCCAAAACCAATGGCGTACTAGCCGAAGACCTTAACCGCTAGGCTATCGCGCCGCTTCGAAAATTCTTGTTATTTTCGAGGTTCAAAAATCGTCACACAAATTTTGTTTGGTCGATTTCGCGAAAACGAGGGCCCACCAGGGTGAACGGTGGCAGGGGATGACACTTGGGACCAAACCCTACACTACCCTGAAAGGACGTCCCGAAATCGATTGCGTGCCTGGCAAGTTCCCCTTGTAAGAAACAATGAAAACTAACAATTAACCTATTTAACTTTACGGATATCAGATACGCCGTGTTTGTTTGGGTTTTGTAGGCTTACGTAGCGCCCTATACAATAATCAGTTTTAATTGTTAGTTTTTAATCAAATACACCAAAAAGAGTGAAAATTGATTAGTTTCTAATTGTGGAAAGTCACGATTAACAATTGATCAATTGTTAATTGCGACTACAGCGATTAACAATTAATTAATTGTTAATCGTGAGTTTTCACAATTAAAATTAATTGGTAATTGCTGTAGTCGTGATTAACAATTAATTAATGGTCTTTAGTTACCCTAGCAATTGAATTATGCCCAACACTGGTTGTTTGGGCAATCTTATATTGGGTGAAGTAAAAAGTTCTGAGCGTTTTCCGCTAGATGTCTCTAGTGAGCCATATTTCACGATGTATACATCGCATCGGGTCATACTATACGGCGATTTAGAGGTGACATTAGGCTTCAAAAAAGTTCTTCGATAGTTTCGTGTTTGGTGAAGCCAGTTGTGTGTTACAGCGTTCCAAAATGGAGGTAAAAAAAGAGAAAATTCGATACATTCTTCGGTACCACTACGACCAAGGTGAAAAGGCGGAGCAGGCGGCCAAAAAAATTTGTGCTGTTTATGGACCCAATACAGTATCGAATGCAACAGCAAAGCGGTGGTTCCAACAATTCCGTTCTGGTAATATGGACGTCGAAGATGAGGCACGTTCTGGTAGGCCAATCGTCGAAAATGTCGATAAAATCATAGAAATCTTCGAGTCAGACCGGCATGTGAGCACTTATTCCATTGCCCAGGAACTGAAGATTAGCCAGAAAACCGTTTGGAACCATTTGCATAAGGCTGGTCTTAAGAAGAAGCTCGATGTATGGGTGTCATACGAATTAACGCAAAAGAACCTTTTTGACCGAATTGATGCCTGCGATTCTTTCCTGAAACGTAACGAAATCGACCCACTTTTGAAGCGGATGGTGACTGGCGATGAAAAATGGGTCACATACGAGAACAACAGCCGAAAAATATCGAGGTCCAATCGCGGTGAGCCGGCCCAAACGATCGCCAAGCCCGGATTAACGGCCAAGAAGGTTTTGCTGTGTGTTTGGTGGGATTGGAAGTGAATCATCCACTATGAGCTGCTCCCATCGGGCCAAACACTCAATTCGGACCTCTACTGTCAACAACTGACCAGATTGAAGCAGCGATCGATCAGAAGCAGCCAGAATTGACCAATAGATAGGGTGTTGTGTTCCATCAAGACAACGCCAGGCCGCACATATCTTTAACGACGCGCCAGAAGCTCCGAGAGCTTGGATGGGAGGTTCTATCGCACCCGCCGTATAGTCCAGACCTGGCACCAAGCAATTATCACCTTTTCAAGCATTTGCAAAATTTTCTCGATGATACAAAACTGTCCTCAAGAGAGGCTTGTGAAAATGAGCTGGTCAAGTTTTTTACCAATAGGGACGAGGACTTCTTCAATCGCGGAATTATGAAATTGCCTTTAAAATGGACAAAAGTTATCGAACAAAACGGCACATATTTGATCTAAACAGGATAATCCTAACTATGTTAATTTCATCGTCGAATTAAAGCGAAAAAACGCTCAGAACTTTTTACTTCATCTAATATTAAAATAAAAATGTTCGTACTTTTCAAATAAACAATACGTTTTATTAATAAATTAAAATGTCAGGTCATTTTGAGACACCCTTTACATGACTTTTTACGTTTCACATTCCTCTTATCGTGACATCTCATATGACAGATCGCAATATGATTTTTTTGGTTGGAAATGATACCTCCCCACTTCGTTCGACTCCACGACTTTTCGACCACCCTGTATATTGATTTACACATACAGAGGGTCCAGTTTTAAACGTTATAAGTTGCTGTTTCAGGGAGTTTTCATTTGAAATGCATTTTTTCAACTAAAAGGTGTACTTTTCCCTACATAGCAACTAGTAACAATTCGAATGGAACATCTTGGATATATATATATATATATAGATGTGTGTGTTGAGGCTCGCAGCCCGGCCGCTAGACTCGGTTCAAGAGTCAGAGTGGTTTATTTTGCGTTTATATATAGAGGGAAGAGCGGCAGCATTCGAGTTCGTCCGGTGTCACTTACCCCGACGACCCGCTCGAACCCTCTGGTATGTCGTGTGCACGGGCGCGCGCGCGCGAGTTCGATTTTTCCCTCGCACGCGACGGTATGTCATCCAAATCTCTTGTCCCTCCTGCCCCCTTCAGACGCCCCTCCCCCCATTCCCCCGTCGACCCTTCCGCACCCTGTCGTCAAGCATCACTCAAGATAAAAACAAAGCAAAACTGTCTCTCCGATCTTCCGTGGGTGTACTTCCGGTCTGTGAAGGCGCACACGTCCTCGAACTTACAAACGTATCTCGAGAAAGGGATGAACCTTGAGATTCGTTGGCTTTCTGGCAAGCCGTTGGGTTGACTTTATCAATTTTGATCGCGAATGTATGAAATGTTGTTTGAAAAATTTGGTTTTCGATGAATGAGCAACCTAATAAAATCGGTTGACCGATTTTCGTAGCTCGAATTGGTTAAAAACAAAAATTGAGAAGTGAAAAAGTAAACATTTTTCTTGTATTTCAACGATGCAAACTTCAATCTCATTATATTATTATTTTTATCATTACATACAATTTTGATGCGTAAACATCCGTCAAATTTTACATTTTGCAATTTTTATAGGCTGCTGTTTTTCCGTATTAGCCCGGGGGGGGTTAAACGCAACTTTTTAAAAGTAACGTTGCAGTACTGGAATATATCGTGGCAAAACGCGACGCGTACGGTTGGGAGGGGCATGTTGAGCAAGTTTGGAATTAGGCCACTCTAGAGGCCAAAAAAGGGCATATTTTGTGATTTTTTTTCAAGCGAAACCATAAAATAAATTGGAATTACAAAATAGGGGTTTTATTGTACACGTAATTGACTATAGAAAATTATTTTTTTCACAGCGATACATGTTAAAATGGCGACTATGCAGCATTTTTTCGATGACGCCTTTATTTCTGGAAGGTCAACGGACGGACCAACAGCTCCTATAATTTTTGAGTTATGATGAGACACTAAATTTTTTTCGATTATATATAAGAATGGCTATAGAAGTACGTAGGATTTTTTTGATATATTGTTTTTTGTCAAAATGGCGCATTTCTAAAACAAAAAGTATAAAATGCCATGAGAAAATCGTCAGAAAATTGTTTTAAAAAAGGAACTATACAATATAATTTAAAAAATCCTACGTAGTGCCTCAAAAGATGTAATTATAAATATACAGTTAAAATTTCAAGTGAATCGGTTGAAATTTGTTTGAGTCATGAGTCCGGCCGACTTGAAAAATGTAGTTTTGAGATAAACGCGTTTAAAGTTAGTAGAAAGTCACGACGTGAATCAAGAGGGCTTGCGCTAGAATTCGAAAATCGAGTACTTAGAGATTTTTCACACCTATAATCTTTTCGAATATAATTTTATAGGTACTGAGGTACATTTTTAAGAAAAAAAAAACGATTTTTGGAAAATCCTAGAGTGGCCTAAGACCTTAACCAGTCTGCCGTATAAAAGTGCAACCTACTTTGGTGAATAGGAAATTCATCTGGGAAAAAAAGGTTGTAGACGCAATTCTCGGTATCCTCATTGTTTCACAGATAATCGTTCTCTCAAATGACTAAGGCCTTATTTGCTCAAACTGCCCCGATAGTGGAGTAAATTGAGGATGAGTATGAGTTAAGTTGGGCAAAGTAAGAATTGCATTTAAAAAATCAGACGTATGCAACATGATTTGGTAAAATGCAGTAATAAACCAACAGCTGCTTGTTAATTAGTTAGGTTTTGAAACATTAACATTAATTGCAATGAACATTGACATATTTTTTCTCATACAATGGTAGAAGAAAATCTTTCAATCACGTTTTTTTTTACTTTTGGGTGCAAAAACTAATGAAACGTCCCGTGTTACCGTCTCGTACGCCGCATGGCAACGGGCGATGGCGTGATGTGTTCCTCTTTCCCATACCTCTCTTTCCGCCATTTGATGCAACCGCGTGCGGTGCTTAGTTTTCCAGATATTTCGATTGCCCAACTTACCCCACTGCTTAACATGCCCCTCCCTAGCCTAACGGGTCACCGACCACGTTGCGTTGCGTTTTTCTCGGAGACGGTTGACATTTCCGGTAAACAAGGAGATACTCAACCTTCGCCCTTGCACGACGCAGGTCGACAGACTCGTCGTTTGCCCGAAATGTCACTAGATCTAGAGAAAAGTGCGTTGCAAAGAGTAATCAATCTGCTCGTGGGTTTCGGTCGCTCGCACTAGCGGCGGCTCGGTCGCGATTGATTTTTTCGTAATCGTTTGTGACAATGACCAGAGTCACCGATTATAAATGACGACCTAAAGGGGTGCAATTGGCTCTTAAGCGCTCGCCTTCTTGATTGGGTTTGCAACGACCGGAAGTGACGTGGACTGCACTGCTAAAATAAATAAAATCGCGGCCTACTATGACTCTATTTGTTTCAAATATATTTTTTCATTTGTTCAAACCATCCTTTTTCAAATATTGAATATATTCAAATTAAGAAGGTACGATCATGGGTACGTATCCAACTTTCGGGCCTGAAATTTTTTTATGATGTTGACGTATACGTTATGCACTCTTTGGTAAAATTTCAGCTATATTGACCGTTCAGTTTTTTCGTAATAAAATTGCAAAGTCGAGAACTTTGAGCTAGTCGAGCACGTCGTCTTATGGAGATGGTAGACCGGAAGTGCGGTGATCACGGTTTTGCTGCTCACGTATCCAACTAAGGTAGTTGGCAAACTGAAATTTGATAAATTAGACATAATAGATATTGTAAAAAAATCGAAAATTCGAACTCCACCGTGTAGTTCAAGCACTACATTATAAAGCGGTTTCAACTTCCGGCTCAATATTATCATAATGATGAAATAGTACTCATAGACTTGCCAACGTTGGGCGTAACAGCTGATTCGTCTGGCGAGCATAACCTAGTTCTGTAGCGAGATTCTGTAACTCGGTAGCGACAGTTTTCGTTGTCGCTGGCTAGCGACAGCCAATAGCATGCACGATCAGAAGAAAGGGAGCCTCTTATTGGCTGTCGCTAGCCAACGACAACGAAAACGGTCGCTACCGAGTTACGGAATCCCGCTACTGTTTGGAAATCGTCGTGAAGACTCCAGAGTCGTTGAGGGATCTAATTTTTCAGTTTTTATCAGTAAATATGCAATAAATAAAATATTTACCACAAATTTGGCACTTTAGGATCGATATTACGAATATTCAACATAAGTTAACATAAATCAGAACACCGCTGGAGTAACATGAATTTAGTTTCTTCGTTGACCCTGAGGGAGTAGTCGTACCTCCTTAAAAAAAGATTAGATTCGAATTAAATTAAAAAAGACAAAACACGATATATCGCACGAGTACGAGAAAGGAATATACGTTCATGACATAGAAGTGCGGTGGAAAAAAGTTAAATTATTTATTTTTCAACAAACAAGGCTGTTATTTGGAGAAAAAAATAAAGATATCGTCTTGCTTTTTATAAACAGGCCCAACTATTTATGTATAGAAAGACTAACCATTTTCCTCAACTGCAGAATGTTACAACAGTCTTCTAATGAAAACCAAGCCATGAGATTTTCGAGAGACTGAATCGTGTACCATTTTTCCGTCTGTCTCTTTTGTCTTATACTACCACATGAAACCAAATCACAGATTTATTAGGAATAAATGAAATATTGATTTATTAGACGTTATTAAATAGATCTTGATTTGAATAAATAAATATATTTAAAATGAATATTTTTAATAATGGAATGCAATAGGAAAAAATTCATTTTCACGAAAAATCTAGTTAATTAAAATAAAAAATAAAAATCAAATAGACGCAGCTAGTTATCAAAAGAATTTTTTCTGTCAGTGAGGACAATTAAATTGACAATTGTCGATTTGGAATTTGCCGGGCCCGGAGAATTTTTGGGACTGCTCGAGACTGGCCTAGACGAAGAGCGCCAGGGATAGACAAGCTCAAACTTTACTCCTGTGATGGGTTTTTTTTTCTTCTTTTGACGGCATGTTCCAACGAGGGGTTCCAAAAATATAATATCCCTTGTTAGAGAGAGAGCCAGAGAGCGAGAGAGAGAGAGAGAGAGAGAGAGAGAGAGAGAGAGAGAGAGAGAGAGAGAGAGAGAGAGAGAGAGAGAGAGAGAGAGAGAGAGAGAGAAGAGAAGATGAAGATGACGAGAAGAGGCACGAGATTGGGTACGAGGAGAATGCACCACTCGGGATTTTCGGTGCGGCACTCCTCAGCCAGTACTCGAGGCCAACAGCGCGAGAGAATTTCGTCTTCAGCTTCTTCTCTCTTCTTCTTCTTCTTCTTAAAGCTCAAGATCGCAAAGTGCCACTTTTCTTCCATTCATTTTCTTTTTTCTTCTTCGATTTCTCATTTTGCCCGCACCACGAACAAACGACACAAAAAATTGAAACGGTGTACGATAATCGACAAAGTGTTTTCAAGTGTGTGTGTGTGTGTGTGTGTGTGTGTGTGTGTGTGTGTGTGTGCGCGTGCGGAGCGGCTCTCAGTTCGACGAGTGTTCACTGAGAAAGATTTTGAGTCATGAATGAAAGCGCGGCGAGAGGGAGACAGAAAGAATCGAAAAATCGATGAATGAGAAAAACAATTGAATTCTGTCGTTCACTCGCGCCAAAAATCAAGCGCGCTCAGACACATTAGCCAATCTTTGCTCCGTCCTGAATTAGTGGAAAAAAAAAGAAAGAAAGAAAGAAAGGAAAAAGAGAATTACGGGGTAAGAGTGACGGATCGAGATGCCTTTGAAAATCGAGACTGGCACTTACACCGTCAATCCAACGACGAACAAAAAGAACGTCGCTGCGAAATTTTTTCTCTGGAAACACTGGCGCTCCAGGTATTTTTCCCCGGGATAAAGAAATTGTGTGAAAATTCAGTGAAAAGTGTGAGTTTGAGATTTTGAGGTTTTTTTTTATTTATTTTAGTTTGAAATTTTCATACCTTTAATTATTTTTGTTCAATTTCTTACACTTTTTATTATTCTAATATATTTTTGGTTATTTTTTAAATTGTTCTCATTTCGATTTACAATTTTGCAAAATTCTATCGATGCTTTTTCGTTTATTTCAATATTTTTTCTAATTTTTTTTTTTAATTCGTAAATTCTAATTCTCTTTTTTTTTGTTTGATTTTTCTAACTTCTTTTTTTTTATTTCAATTGTTGTTGAATTTTTCTTATTTTTCTTCACGGTAATATTTTTTTAATTTTTCTAATACTTTTTTTCAATTTAATTCGGTCGTTGAACTGTGTGTTTTTTTTTCTTCGTACTTTTATACTAATCGGCTTTTATGCGATTCAGGATCTTATCCTAGCGACTATGTCTTCTTCCCTTCTCGTCTTTTCTCATTTCGCGGCGAAAAAATGAAAGAGCAACTTTTAGGCGACCAGGAACGGCCGTTCTATTTTTAAGATTGCAGTCGGAACGATCTAGCTTAGGGTGCGACAATGTAGGCTCTTGTTCGAACTACCTATTTTTGTGGTTTCCTACACGCGAAGACTCGAAAGTGCGAATTAAGAAAAAAAAAAAAAAACTAACTATATTGGCCCAAAGTAAGGCCCAAAGCCCTTTTTCGAGCTACAATAAAGCCCACGAATAATATCAAAATTCAAGACCTATCGTGCCACGAAAATTTTCCTTCTAAATTCGATTTATTATTATTTAGTTGCCATGTTTGTTTTTTTAATTAAATTTTTCTATTTCTAGCGAAAGACTGTCGTATTTTTTCGGTTCTGTTGAAAATTAAAATTTTCCTAATCTTACAAGTAATTCAAATCGGCACCTATCCCATGGAAAATAATGTAAATTTTCCGCTGGCTGTTTTTTTTTTAGTGTTTATGTAAATATTTGATTTTCTTCGCGCACTTATTCCCAGCACTTGAATTTAATAATAATAAACTAATATAATAATATCAATGATAACAACAACGAACAATAATAACAACAGTGATAATAACAATAATCATTTAATATTGTGAAATGCGTATTTTTTTTAACGATCGTAATGTGAGCGAGAAATAAATTTATAAAAAATTGAATACGTTTTCAATTATTAATACGATTCGCGATTGCATTATTCAGCAAGTGTAAATCGTACCGATATTTTTTACTAAAAAATAAAAATATATTATTTTTAGTTTATCATGATTATTCGTATTATTATTATTCATTTTTTTAAATTATTGTCAGTTTGTCGATGTAATGTTTATCATTTCGTGCAGTTAAATAAATCATAAGTATTTAAAAGAAACATTTTCCGAAAAGGATACAATATTATCACATTTCAATATGATTATTATTATTAATTTGTTCTTAGAATTCCAATTTTTCAAATGCAACAGAGAATTCATCGAATGATTTTTCATAATTTTACATTTTTACTATTGCACGTATTATGATCATTATTACTATTATTGCGTTTCCATTGTTCCCAGAGTATTAAAAAAAATGTAATTAATGAATCGACAATTCATATGACGTTGAAGTTTGCATCGTTGAAACGCGATGAAAATGATTTTCTTTTAATTTTCTAAATTTCTCCTTTGGCAAATTTGAGCTACGAAAAGCACGCAAACAATTTTCACGATTTGCAAAATGTGATTTTGGATAATGATGAAACTAAGAAATTGAAAAGATTTTCCGTTGCATTCGAACGATGCAAACTTCGATTACCATCAATTCATCGAGGGGGGAAATTTTTCGAGAATAATCATCGATCAGAACGAACTGTGATGGATCATACCTAATAATGACAATAATAAGAATGAAAGTAGTCGCGCGTGTATGGTTTCACCTTTTTTCGGCTTGCTAAAAATTGACTAAGGCGTTCCACCACCTTGGGGCTCGGAAATATAGGTATAAAAAAATTTACGCGACTTTTAAATATATAAAATAATTTTTCACAAATACATTATAATTGTATGAATAATTTTTGTTTTTAATTAATGAAAAAAACTAAAAAATTGGCGGTCATATAAGTCGTCTTCTGAAAACCCTTGCCGATGGTGGAATTTTTTTCTCCGTTAGACATCGTCTAAGATTTTTTATTTTTTTTTATTTTCTTGTATGGAAAGGCAATAGCTAAAGTGTAGCATAGAAGAAAAATAATTTTTTTGTTTGTTTGTAGGAATCATAGCTGTTGCAAAACTCCGATTTTTACCAAAATGTTGAGTTTAAAAAATGAATAAAAAACAAACGCGGCATCTAATTGAAAAAAAATCGTATGCTACATCCTAGATAATATTATAAAGAATATGTGATATAAATTTCATCAAAATCGGTTGAGTAGATCTTGAGATATTTTGTCCACCAGTTTGAAAAGAGACGACTTATGTCTCGGCCATTTTTTATTCTAATAGACGACTTGTATCTCCGCCATTTTTAAATTTTTATATTCGATTGTTGATTTTTTTTTCATAAAACTAATGTATTTGGCAAAAATGAAAATTATTTTATATTTTTTATAGTCGTATCTAAAATTAAAAAACAATTTATACCTATTTTTCCGAGCGCCAAGGTGGTGGAACCCCTTAAATAGTATTTGTTATGGTCGTAGTTAAAAAAATTTTTTCTTAACGTTTGGCTAATAGAGGAATAGAAGGAATGTGCAAAAAATACTTTGCTGAATAGAAGAGGAGCTCGCGAATATTGACTGGCTTATTTGCACGGGAACGAGAGGAGCCTCTCGTTTTTTAGACGAAGATGTTTTGTCCCTTTGTTTATAATTTTTTTTCACCCGCCTTTCGTCCTCTCCTCTCCCCTCGATTCCTGCAACGCCTTGGGTAAAAAAAATCTGAACTCGAAATACCAGGTGTACAAGTATGAAAGGCGGATTTTTTTTGTCTAAAAAACAACACGTTACATTCGGAAGAATGATAAAAAGTGCTTTATTCAAAGTATGCTCCATCGCTTGTTATACATTTTTCCCATCTTTCGGGCAATTCGTGAATACCACGCCAGTAAAAATCTTTCCCTTTTGCTGCGAACTATTCATTGAGCCATTTTTTCACATCTTCGTACGAACCAAAGCGC
Organism: Ophion ventricosus; assembly: GCA_963932345.1. NCBI lineage: Eukaryota > Metazoa > Arthropoda > Insecta > Hymenoptera > Ichneumonidae > Ophion > Ophion ventricosus. The sequence continues at coordinate 8,124,699 of OZ010724.1, forward strand.
TGCTCAGCAAGTGCATGACCCATCGATGCAAACAAGTGGTAATCGGAAGGAGCCAAGTCTGATGAGTAAGCCGCATGGGCTAGAACTTCCCAGCTGAGTGCTTCCAACGTGTCGCGAACCGGTATTGCCGTATGTGATGGAGATTGTCGTGAAGAAAAATGACTTTGTGTTGCCTCTTTCGGTATTCTGGCCTTTTTTCAAGCAGCGAACGGTTCAAATCGGTCAATTGTTGTTGGTAACGTTTAGTATTAACCGTTTCCCCAGGTTTTAACAGCTCATAATAGACCACGCTCCTCTGGTCCCACCAAACACAGAGCATCGTCTTTCTGCCAAAGCGATTCGGTCTTGCGGTCGATGTGGATGGTGCACCTGGGTCTACCCATGATTTTTTGCGCTTGGGATTCTCAAAATAAATCCACTTTTCATCCCCTGTAACTATACGATGCAAAAACGACTTCCTTTTGTACCGAGCGAGCAAAATGTCACATGTGTTTTTGCGCTTTTCCATTTGCCTGTAGTTCAAATCATGTGGTACCCATCTACCGGTCTTCTGAATCTTTCCCATCTCTCGTAGCCGATTGGAAACAGCCTGTTGACTAACGCCCAATTGCTCGGCGAGTTGTTTTTGTGTTTGCGAATCATCTTCGTCCAACAATGCCTGCAATTCGACATATTCGTATTTTTTTGGCGGTTTTCCATGTTCCTTGTCTGTAACATCGAAGTGACCACTTTTGAAACGCCGAAACCATCGTTCACACGTATCTTGCGATGGAGCATGTTCACCATAAGCTTCTCGAAGTAATCGGTATGATTCAGCAGCAGTTTTCTTCAAATGAAAACAAAAAAATTAATGCTGTCCGCGAATGCTCTTTGTTCCGTATGAATTTCGACATATTGAACACAACAACACAACACTGCACACACTTTTCCCATTTATCACTCGTGCGTGTCTGACACTTGTTGATGACACAACAAAATGGCGCAGTGTCAAATCTTTATAGCACAAACTGCATTGGTGCACCATCTGTTGTCTGAAATCCGCATTTCATACTTGTACACCTGGTAGCATTCGGAATTGCAAATGAAATTATTGCACTTGCAGTAAAACATTTGTTTCTGAGAAAAAAAGAAGAGCAAAAACGTTTTTTATTCTGGCGAGCTTTCATTAGCGGTGTTTCGAGATCGTTCGAAAAACAAAAATGCCCATTCGTCAAATATGAACACCGATCACCATGAATTTTGAGTCCGAGTTGTGCATGCTTAATTTTTATTTTTCTTTAGTTTATAAAAACGGAAAAAAACTGTTTTTTTTTCTAAAGCGCTTTTTTTTGGAAGAATCGTCTGAGAAAAAAAAATCCGTCCTTGCAAAACAGGCGTTCCAGTTGAGTTCCAACACATAGCTTCCCGCTTCACTTTTTTTTTCTCCCACTCCCGCTGTCGCAACAACGCACAAGATTTCGGAATCCCCCGCACTGCCGCACAAAATGCACACGAAAAAAAAAAAAATGCACCCGCTCGTCGAGCCAAAAAAAACCCGCACACGATCAAAAAGAAAAAAAAAGCAAGCACCAATCGCAAACACGCTGACGTGATAGCAACAAAAGAAAAGAAATTAGAAAATAGAACAAAAAAATTGAGCAGAAAAAAACAATTCGGCAGCGTTCACGAGGATCATCGGGACACGGGGAAGGCCGAGGCAACGACGACGACGACGACGACAACGACGACAGCGGAAAAGTCTCGTATAACGGAAACCGGAAGGAGGCGTCCTCGTCGAGGTCCCGCCGGTCGCGGCGAGGTGGCGGGCCTTGAAGGCAACGACGCAATCGGGCCCTTTTCCAATTGCACCGACAACGACGATTCTCAATCCCATCCTGTCGTTGTCGTCGTCGTCAATAATCCGGAACAACCTACAACAAAGACGACGACGACAACGACGACGACGACCACAACCACTACCAATCGTCGTCCAAGGCCGATCTCGTTGGCCGTACAACCGCTCAATTATCAACGCCTCGATCCGGAAAATTTCTCGTCCTCGTACAATAACAACGAGGACGACGACGGCGACGATCACGACGGCCAGGCCCTCGTCGTCACGCGAAGGTGCAGCACCGCCGACAAACAGCATCCGAACATGACCAGCCAGGAGAGCATCGGCAATTGCAGCCTCGACGTTGATCGTTCCGCATCCGACCGTTCAGGTTGGGATAACAAACCCGAACAAGCCCAAACAATACCATATAACCTCAAATAAATCCAAACAATACACATATAACCTCAAATAAACTCAAACAATACGAATGCCAAAAAATCCTAAGCAATGCCAAAAAAAAATCCACCGAAATTTTACGATCCTAGATAAACCCAAACAAACCCAAACAATACAAACTCCAAAAAATCCAAGCAAAGTCGTACTAACTCAGATAAACCCAAACAAACCGAAACAATAAGAACTCCAAAAAATGTCAAGCAGTCCCAAAAAAATCCAAGCCAGATCGTACAATCCCAGATAAACCCAAACAAACCCGAACAATACAAACTCCAAAATATATCAAGCAATGCCAAAAAAAATCCGAGCAAAATCGTACAATTCCAGACAAACCCAAACAATACAAACTCCGAAAAATCTCAAGCAATCCCACAAAAAAATCCTCGGAAAATCGTACAATTCCAGATAAATCCGAACAAACCCAAACAATACAAACTATGAAATATCTCAAGCACTTCCAAAAAAAATCCGAACAAAATTGTACAATCTCAGGCAAACCCAAACAATACGAACTGCAAAAAATCGCAAGCAATCCAAAAAAAAATCCTCGCAAAATCGTACAATCCCAGATAAACCCGAACAAACCCAAACAATACAAACTTTAAAATATCTCAAGCTCTTCCAAAAAAATCCGAGCAAAATTGTACAATCTCGGACAAACCCAAACAATACGAACTACAAAAAAATCTCAAGCAATCCCAAAAAAAATCCGAGCAAAATCGTACAATCCCAGACAAACCCAAACAATACAAACTCCGAAAAATCTCAAGTAATCCCAAAAAAAAATTCAAATCCAAACAAACTTTAAAATATCTCAAGCTCTTCCAAAAAAAATCCGAGCAAAATTGTACAATCTCAGACAAACCCAAACAATACGAACTACAAAAAAATCTCAAGCAATCCCAAAAAAAATCCGAGCAAAATCGTACAATCCCAAACAAACCCAAACAATACAAACTCCGAAAAATCTCAAGTAATCCCAAAAAAAATTCAAACACGATCGGCCGATCCCAGATAAACCCGAACAAATCGAAACAATACAAACTCCAAAAAGTCTCAAGCAATCCCAAAAAAAAATCCTCGCAAAATCGTACAATCCCAGATAAACCCGAACAAACCCAAACAATACAAACCTTGTTATATCTCAAACACTTCCAAAAAAATAGACAAACCCAAACAATACGAACCACAAAAAATCTCAAGCATTCCAAAAAAAAAAACCAAAAAAATTGTACCCTTCCAGATAAACCCAAAAATTACGAAGTCCAAACAATCCAAGTGAAATCGAATGATCCCAGATAAACCCGAACAAAATTAAACAACAAAAACAAAACTCACACACGAAGAATTCGGCACAATAAGAACAAAATCCTGGCGATAAATTCCGAGTGTCTTGATGCTAATAATAATAATAATAATAATAATAACGATAATAATAATAACGATAATAACGATACAACCATAATAATAATGCTAATAATAATAATAGTCGTGGCAGTAGCGTGCATTGGGGAAAAATTACCATTGACGTTCGAGGAATATAAAGCTGACGTTTGCATCCTCGGAATACAACTCAAATTATTGTTTAGTCTTTTATCCCTTTATACTTATTATTGTCGAGAATCGCTTTTCGCAAATTCAGATTGCATATTTTTTTATAAAAATCTCCTAAAACGTGTGAGTGATTTTCATACGCTGAATCTGGCACAAAAATGGGCAATTTGATGAAAATTAATTTTTATTGCTTTTCCATCGATGCAAACTTAAAAATAATCGAGCTTTATCCTTATAATTTATTTTTATCCTTATACATATTTAAAAAAAAATCATTTTTTAAGCAATATTTTGGGCAAAAAAAAAAGGGAACCACAAATGAATCGTTTTGTGGGCTAAACAAAATACGCAGTGAAAGAAAGGCAATTGAAAAATAAAGATTTACTCGACTAGGTTTTTCGCTTCTTCTTGACCGTCGCAATGATCAAGCACTTTGTGACTATTCCGAGGCATTTTGTCCCGGTAGTTTTTGCGCGAAGAAGCCGGAAACTTTTTCGTGAATTTCATTACCGACGGAATCGCGAGTGCCGACCTAAGGGTCGTCAATAGGATTGCCCCGAAGATTCCTCGAGGACGTTTTTTTTTCTCTCCTCTATTTCGTACTCGAATTAAACTTGGTACAGTTTGGTCGAGTGTCACGTGCTCCACGGTGCTCCCGATCTCGCGCGCCGATCGTAATTAGACAAGTCCTCTCTCTGGATTTTCCTTCCACCTCTCTTTCTTCCAACTCAATGAAAGCAACAGGAAAAAAAAAACTTTACAACTTCCAAAAAATTTTGCATTCGTTCTTGCATTCGATGTAGCTTGACGGCCCAAGAGTATTCCTGTGCTCGTCACGTAGGCTCTTTCACAGCCGGAGATCAACAGCCAGGAATTTTCTTCTTTTTTTTTTCATCCGAACGTGATTGGAATTCGATAAGGAGAATGGAAATCGGTTTTTTTTTTCTTATTTGGATAATGATGATGATGATGATGATGATAATAATAATAATAACAATAAATGATAATAATAAACCATTAAACAATACGTCCCAAATAATAGAAAGATTGGCAACTAATTGTAAGAAGTAAATGGTCCATTGGAAATATCAATAATTGGCGGTAACAATAAAAAAAAGATATTTATTGCTAATTAACACACGTTTAATAAGAAATACTAGTAATAATAATCATTACGAACACAATAAAAATAAACAATGATGATAATGATAATTTAGAAACGATACATGTGCTAATAATAATGATCATTATGATGGAGGTTTCACAATGGAATGACACAAATTAGAGACGTCGTTTATTATTATCGAATACTGTTGAGTTTGTAAGTTTCTAGGTTTAAGTTTTAAAGATGAGGCTGAAGTTTGCATCGTTGGAATGCAACGAAATCTATTATTTTTCAATTGATCGAATTTCTCGTGGCTAATTTTCGTTACGAAAATCCATCAATGATTTTTCAAATAGCTTATTTCAAGATCTATAATTTTTATCTACAAAAAGAATTGCTTGTAAAATAATTTAAATGAGGAAGAAAAATTAGGCCAAAGATTTTTCGTTGCATTCCAACGATGCAAAATTCAAGACCATTTTTAAAGTGAGGGAAGCCAGGTTTGGAGAATTTTTGATATTTTCTTATTTGAGGATACGATGACAGAGTAATTATCAAATAAGAAGTGTGAACTCTATTGTCCTTGTATACAAGAGTACAAACGAGCACTGAAATTTTGCATAAAAATCATTTACGCTGTAGTTTGCATAATTGAAACGCAACGGGAATTCTTATGCTTTTGTATGCTTTGTTTCTTTATATTAGCCAGAATCTTTTCGTCGAGATCCATAAATGAACATACTATCGTTTTTATTAATAAAAATCTTTTGTACAGATACATAGATTGTAAATTAACCTATTTTCTAAAATTAATCTTCATTTTTATACCATTTTCGTTTTATTTATAAAAATGATGAGAAAATGTAGTAATTATTATTTCAGGTATACCCCTTCAGGGTGTTTACTCGGAAAAAAAACTCTCGTACATTTTTTTTAAATTTCCTTTAATTTTTTTAAATTAAAAAATGGTTTCGAAGGCAATCTTTATTAAAGAAAAATTATTTCCTCTATAAATATATTTATGGTAACTCATTTTTTATATAAACAAAACAAAGGTGCTGATAAAAAAGAAGATTCATTTTTTCAATTATATATATATAAACATTGCCGGTCAAAAGTTTGTGTACACTAGTCGAAATTTCTTACCGCACTAAAAGTTACATAGCGGACTCAAAAATAAGGATAATTGAATTTTTTAAGTGGCGTTTTGAAGAGAACAACTTTACCTTTGTTTTGCTTTTTTAGAAATTGTTCTACAAATTCTTTTCGCCCCGGTACGCACTTTTGAACGTGCCCATTTTTCGGCTACTTTTTGACCATCGAAAATTAACTGCACAGTTTGTGGAAAATGTTTTTCCTCGGTTTTTTTCCGTGCTAAACTTAAAAAGGATAGCAAAACCTACATTTTCGTTTTTTAGAAAGTCTCGTACGATTTTTTTTCGCCTCAGTATTGCAGTTTTAGCTAAAAAAAAGACATGTTTTAGAAAAAAAGTCGTCATCGAAAAACTGTAGGGTTTCGGAGGAAATTTCAAGAGGATAAAAAGTTGCATGGGTTCGCACTGAAGTGGCTAGAATTTTTTCAGGATTTTTTTCGAACATTTTTGGTTGAAACTTTGATCAGTGGAGAGGCTCCACTTGGGAATTATGGGGTCTAGGACAATATATTAAGAAACGAAATTTGTTTACATTTTCATTTTCTATTAACTACAATTTTTCTTGATGTTTTTTTTTATTTTTGAAAATTAAAATGAAAAAATGAAAATGAAATTTTTTTTTAATTCTAAAAAAATTGTAGTTAATTTAAAATAAAAATAAAAACAAATTTCCATTCTCAATATATTGTCCTAGACCCCATAATTCCCAAGTGGAGCCTCTCCACACATCAAAGTTCCAACCAAAAAAGGTAAAAAAAAATCTCAAAAAAAATTCTGAAAAAAATCTAGCCACTTTAGTGTGAACCCATGTAACTTTTTACCCTTTTACCATTTCTTCTGAAACCCTATAGTTCTTCGATGACACCTTTTTTTTTTCTAAAACATGTATTTTTTAGCAAAAAATGCAATACTAAGGCGAAAAGAAGTCGTACGAGACTTTCTAGAAAACAAAAATGTAGGTTTTGATATCCTTTTTAAGTTTACCATAGAAAAAAACCGAGGAAAAAGTTTTTCCCAAAGTGTGCAGTTAATTTTCAATGGCCAAAAAAAGCCGAAAAATGGCCACGTACTAAAGTGCGTACCGGGGTGAAAAAAAAATCGTAGAAAATTTTCTAAAAAAGCAAAATAAAGGTGAACTTGGTAAACTTTGAAACGCCACTTGGGAAATTCAATTATCTTTATTTTTGAGTCCGCTATCTAACTTTTAATGCGGTAAGAAATTTCGACTCGTGTATCCAAACTTTTGGCTGGCAGTAAATATATATATATATATTCAAAACAGAAATCACAATATTTGTTACTCCTTTCATTTCATTCCTCAAACTGATAAAAATCTATATTCTTCTAATAAAAAAAAGAAAAAAATACCCAAAAAATTGATTTCTAAAAGAATCTTTCATTTACTACACTGCAGCTTATACATTTTTACAATCAACATATACGCTTCCACGGATCCCAAACAAAACGAGAACGTTCGCGTGATTTTCGTAGTTCAGATGTCTGCCAAAAAATTGGGCAATTGAAGAAACTGAATTTTCATCGAGTTCCTACGATGCAAGCTTCCGAATATCAGCAGGCCAGAGCAGAAGGGGCATCAGAGCCCCGTTACCAACACTCAGTGACGAGTCATGCTCTTCTTTTTCATTCTTGTAATATTTCGTCGCACTTTTTGAACATTGCAGAATCGACACTTGACTCGGTCTCGGAGAGGACTCTTCACAGTCTAAATTTGTCGTGCAACGGTCAAGTTCAGTCGCCGAGAGATACCGGGCCGAGCGGCAGTAACGAGACGCTGCAGAAACAACAGCAGCAGCAGCAGAATCACGAGGAAGGGGATCAGCGTCAAGAGGAAACGGGCGGACCGATTTTACGGATAGATTGTTTAAATGGGGAAAAGAGCAATGCCGAGAGTGAACAGCAGCTGACATCAGCCAAGAAGCCGAGCTACTTGGGCTTAGCGTGCAGCATCAGTGGCTATTCCGGTATCACGAGGTACGACAGCAAGCTACGGGAAGGCTTTCGCTCGAGGGACAGCAGTCCTGGCTCGAGACTCATCACGAGGGAAACTAGTCCAGCGGGCTTTCGGTAAGAAACACACCTCCTTCGCACAGCCCTCCCCACACCTCTCCTCCTTCCAAAAAGCAATAAATTATTGGAATGACTGTACGACCGAAAAAAGACAAGTCGTTTCCAGTTTAGAAGAGATCCTGTGCTTAATCACGAGGAACGTTAAAATGGAAAATTTAGATCATGAAAAGTCTTCATTTTGTTAGACCTTTTTGGTTTTATTTAAAAAATAATACAGATTTTTTTTGTCGTAGAAGTTTCCGTTTTTAACTATTTTCCCTAGATTCGTTACAAAATTCGCTTTATCCGTGGAGGTGTAGAAAATTAATATTTTCATTAACTTTCCGCGATCACCCGGGGTCAAAATGACCCCAAGCGCAACTTTGAGCCAAAATGACTATAACTTGTTGGCGGCCACTTTTTATAAGTTGCTCATTTTTCATGACTATCGTTCTGTATTTTAGTCCGTAATGGCTCTTCAGATATAAGAATAAATACCTTTTTCCAAAGGCCCGCTATGGAGCTATTTTTTACTTTAAACTATCATATGTCAAGAGTATCACCCTAAAATTTTATGAAAAAAAATTAACATTGCAAGAGTTATGATTTTTTTAAAGTACAAACGGGTTTTTTTTTGACGCATTGGTCGCATGCTGATTTTTTTTACGCCATTAAAAAATTTGATTAAAATATAATACTGAGAATTCCACATTCTAGAACGTTCAAACTAATATCCTGAATTTTTATGAGTCATTCGGAACGATACGGTCAACGCGGCAATCGTTTGAACATGGCCGGGGTCATTGCGACCCCCCTGTGACCAGCGTGTCATGCCAGGACGTGTAATCGCGAAGAGTTAAAGAAATCTCCATTTTGATTCTGTTTTTATTTTATTTCAACAAAGATGAACATATTTTCTTATTAAAAAATAAATGGATAAAGCTTGAAAAAAAAATTCCTGTTCACTATTTATTATTTATTTATTATCTGCTTTTTTATTTTATTATTTTTTATATATTTTTTAAATTTTCATTAATTAAATATAAGAATATTATTTAAAGGGTCTTCATTTTATCTTTATTTGATCTTGATTATTATTTGATCTTTATTAGTAGTAGTAGTAGTTTTATTTTTCTTTTCTGTTCTTATACCCTTTGATTAGTATGTTAATTTCTCAATCCTGCACCAGTCGTTCTGGATTTCCTGCTCCGTTTTGATTATTATCGCTATCCATTTTTAGTATGTTTCAATTCTGTTTAAATTTCAATTCTGACGATTTTCTCTTTATTCATTGAAAAGTCAAAAATATGTGTTTAAAAGAAAGGAATTTCCATCTTTTGTTTACTATTCTTATTTTATTCGTGAGGAAGATACGAACGATAAGTTAAAAAGTAAATGAAACAAAGGGCGGACCCGCCGATTTTTCTAGATTGTTGGATGAATAATTTTTCATATCGTGATTGTTTTCGATTCGGAGCAGATCGAGCGAGAATCTCGGTGTACCGGGACTTAATCCTCCGGCGAAGAGTCAGTCGATATCGCCACTCGCGATGGATCGTCAGAACGGCTTCAGCAACGGTGGCACGAAAGAGTGCAAAATGGAGACTTTCGCCGAGACCCGAAGCACGATTAGTTCCTGTCAGGGTTTCTCGGAGGTCGATCGGGGCCTCCAGTTGCACACGAATTTCGCCGACATAAGTCCTATAAGAGCAGCAACGTCACCGGCGAAAAGAACACACGCGACGACGATGCAGATCAGCTCGTTCAGTCGCGAGAGCAAGAGCTACACGTCGAGCATATCGATATCCTCGCCGAGATCGGGCTATACCGGTAACCTTTTTTTCTTTACAAAAAAAAACAGATCGGCTTTGAATACTTTTTTCTCATGCGAGTATTGGGATGACTAGGTCAGAATTTTACGTACAATTCGTACATCGTCTTGCCGCGGTTGAGTTTTTTAAAGGGGTTACGTCGGTTTCGAAGCCAAAAAAAATCAGAAGAAAAAAAAAAACATGGACCAGGATGAGGTGTGGGAGTGTAAGTAGAGAGAAAGAAAAAGGATTTAACGAAGCAGCGTGTAGGCTTTGTAAAAAGTCAGAGGAAACGCTGGTACACATGTGCAGATGTAGCGAGGAAAGAAAAGAGATAGGCTGAGCTACCTTGCTCTGTAGCGAGATTCTGTTACTCGGTAGCGACAGTAATCGTTTTCGCTAGCTAGCGACAGCCAATCGCATGCACGATAAGAAGAAAGGTAACCTCTCATTGGCTGTTGCTAGGTAACGACAACGAAAACTGTCGCTACAGAGTTACAGAATCTCGCTACTGCTCGGAAATCGTCGTGAAGACTTCAGAGTCGTTTAGAATCTAATTTTTCAGTTTTTATTAGTAAAAATGCAATAAATAAAATAATAACCACAAATTTGGCACTTTGGGATCGACAATACGAATATTCAACATAAGTTAACATAAATCAGAACAGCCGTGGGGTAACATAAATTTAGTCTCTTTGTTGACCCTGAGGGAAAGTTGATAAAAAACGAAAAAAAATCATTAATAAAAATAACTCCTTAATAAAAAACGAAAAAAATCATATCTCAATTACCGTGACACTTAGGATATAGGGTCTAAGGATGAAAAAACTAGCAAACGATTCCCCCAATCCCCCAAAAAAATTTGTCGGTCCATGCGCCAAACACCCTGTATATTATTGTCCCTTCGGAGAAATATAAAATATGGTTGAAAATATCATACATTTATCTCAGTGAAGCAAAACAACTGCTTCAAAGTATTCCATACGTAATAAAGAAATGTTACGACACAATGTAACGTGTCTGTCATACTCAAATTTATCAAAAACTAAATAAAACGTTTTTTTTTTTCAAATTTATTAAACTCTACCATAAAATACACTATTTCCAAATTTTTACGTTGTTGAGTTATGTTAAGACCCTAGGTTATTTCCGGTTCGACTAAAATTGCATCGATGCTTCATCCCCGTCGACTAGTGTCCAACAACTCCTTCAGCGAGACGAGTTTTCTGAACGGCTCAACAACGGAGACAATCGAGAATCAAACGCTGAACAATTCGTCCTGTAGCGAGAAATCGTTTATACAGCAACGCGTCGAGCGTCTCTACGGTCCCGGTGCACTCGCTCAAGGCTTCTTCTTCAAGCGCAGCTCGGGGACGCATGCAAATACGAGCGACAACGGTATAAACAAGTCTCAGAGCAGCAACAACAACGACAAGAGTATCGATAACGCCAACACCGAGGAGTCCCTGAAGAATTTGCCCGTACTGAGACATCTCAGACCGGAATTTCGGGCGCAACTACCGGTTGTTAATTCCCGCAAAGCTACCGACGGCACCGAACAAGTCATCAAGCCTTTGCACAGGTATTTGCTCACGATCCGAGCATTAGCCTCGACTGCGATAAATTATAACTATCCTTTTTCTTTTTCGCCCCCTACGAAGGATATCACTGACGCCGCCGCAACGGAAAAACGAGACGAGCGTGAAAACAACCCCGAGCACGAATCTCAGTTGCAACAACGCTCGCGATAACGATTCGATAAAACTTAGCGCGAGTGTCACGAGTATACCGGATCAGCAGCCAGCCGCACCGGAAGTCGTACTGCCCGTACTCGAGACAAGCCCGAGCTCGGCTAGCATCGTCGCGACTGAACAAATGAGCCAACCGGTCGAGAATCCAGTCGAGGAAAAGCACGGACATCATTTCATGAGAGTAAGCAATCCCATTGGATCGCGTATGATGTCGTAAGAACCTTATGCAATCCTCGAAGGGATTGGAATATCGTGAACGAACGAAAAAGTATCCCATTTTAAGATACGTAAAAATGAAGTTTTACCTCCGATCGACACTCTCTTTAACTGTTATGAGAATTTTCCAAAGCTAAAAATGGCTTCGGTGATTGTCAGGTATGAGAGTATCGGGTCTATGCATAATTCCGTGGCGAAATTCTGACAGACGTCGTTCGCAGTTGTTCCTCTGTTCGCACATGCGTCAATCGTATGAAGTATTCGTACAGTAAGGAGGTACGATCATGAATTGGAACAGAAAGGGCGTAGTGTTCCACCGGGACAACGCTAGACCACGCGTTTCTCTGATGACCCGGCAAAAGTTACTGCGGCTTGGGGTGGGATGTTTTGGTGCACCCACAGTATAGTCCGGACCTTGCACCTTCACACAATCACTTGTTTCGGGCGTTACAAAACAGTTTGAATAATGAAACCTTCAGTTCCCCAGATGTCCTTAAAAACCACTTGGAGGATTTCTTTGCCCATAGATTTCTATAAAAGAAGAATAAAAAAAAGCTCGTGAAGAGATGACAGAAAGTCATTAAACCGAATGGGACATTTTTAGTTGATTAAAATAGCTTTTTTTTTTGGTAAATCAATTTATTCGATCTTCGCTACGGAATTATGATATACCCAATATATTTTGAAAAATCCGATTTTCTTTTCAGTATGATAATCGTTTTTTACTTTTTTGTCATTTATATTGATGTGTTAATACCAGGAAAAAGGGCGAGTATATCTAACGTTTCGGTTTTTCAATAAATTGCATCTGGAAATTAGACATTTCTAATTGTGCAAAAAAAAAAACGATTACAAATTACACGAAATGTCAGTTCAAATCAACATTGGCGGCTTGTCTACATCCTTTGAATCTGTTCGGCAGCTCTTGAACGCTGAGAGAGACAGACTGTTGGTGCTGGCCGAGTCAGCCGAGGCTGAGCTCGCGAAAGCCGATCCCGCAACTCTACCCGAAGAAGCCGAGGGCAAATTACGCTCCGCCGCCGGCAAAGCAAGACTCCTCGCTAAACAAAAAATGCAACAGTTCGAGGGACTCTGTCATAAGAATATCGTGAGTATTTGCGTCCTCGGGGCCTGTCCGTTCCGTAATAGTAAGGGGTTACGTGGGTTTCGAAGCCAAAAAAAAAGCATCTTTTCTCTATTTTTTAAATTTAATATATAAATTATTTTATTCAAAATGTTAAACACATAAAAGAGCAACATTTCAACAATATTTAAAAAAAAATTCATCCAAAAATTTGGGAAATTCAGCCGGTGGGACCTGGTTTCCGGAGACCCCTAAAAAAAGTGTCCTCGTGGTGGTCAGGATAACTCATGATAGCTTTATCTGAAATTAAAAAACCAATTTTTTTCTATTAGTAGATAAGTATAGCTCGTGATTGAACGAAGGATTAAAAAAAAAATTGAAATTTGAATTTTTGGCAGAGTTGTATGCAAAATAGTTCAATTTTTGGTACAATTTACACTACGTATAGCCTTGTAAAATTAGTTGCAATAAAAAAAAAACCTTCATTCAATCACTAGTCAATGCTATTTTGAAGTGTGTAAAATTTCAATAAGATCGGGGCATTAGTTTTTGAGAAATCGTGTCCACCGACTTCAAAAATAGTGTTTTGAGAAAAATGCGTTTACCTGCGTCGGTCCCGGCCGGTTTTTCCCAACGGGGGGAATTCCCAAAGGCTCTCTCTCTCTCTCTCTCTCCTAGACTTTTACTCCGATTGACTTAAAACTTTGGGAGAATATTTTAGACATATTGTACTATTAGATAATAAAATTGAAAAAAATGGATTTAAAAAATGTTTAAACCCACGTTAACCCCTTAAAAACTCGGTATACTAAAAAAAAATGATTAAAATAATTATTTTCTGCTCTTTAGTTTAGTTTTTTAAATTTATATCTATTTTGTCTGTCTGTTTGCTTGTCATCCACTTCTGAGCTATGTTTAAAGTTTCAAGTTTCTAGCTCATCCGGAGATTAGTTTAAAATCTATTGCAAAATTTGTACCGAACAGACAAACAGACAGACAAGAAAGCGAGTTAATAAAAACGTGGTAATAACATGGTAAAAAACAAAAGCCTAACATTCTGTTTTCTTTCACATTCTTACTTCGCGCATGAACGTCGTCATCGAAGAGTCAAGTGCCCGGTGAAAAGTTCCCAACGACGTACGAGGACCTCGCAGGATTTTGGGACATGGTGATGCTCCAGGTGGTCCAGGTCAACGAGATATTCGCTCAAATAGAAAAACTCAAAAGTTCCCAGTGGCAAGAGGTTAGTTCAGAGAAGCCGCGAATCCGGCGTAAGTCTCGACAAGAGTGCCGGGTCGCGAAAAAAGCGGATCCCGTCTCGCGAACATCCAAACTCCCATCCCCTCCTCATCACCCGACCGACGTGAATCGCCGAGAATCAAAGGAGACGTCGAAGCGTTCCAGCGATCCGGAAAACATCCCAAATTCAGGTGGCGAAAAATTGCTCTCCGATCGTAAGCATCTTATCGGTAAATTGTCGAGAACGAAGATCGTCTCGAGCTACACCAAGAAAGCGCGTGCGAGAGGAGGCTGCGTTGAAAAAACGAAATTACCGAGCCGCCAAAAAGTTCTCAACGATCCGGATTTGGTGAGAATGATCGCGCAACAAATCGCGGGAGCGCGTTCGAGAAAAACGAAGACCCGCGCTATTGACTCGAGCCTCGGAAAATTCGGCCACGAATGTGATAAGGAAAATTGCTCGAACGAGGTATCTGCGTCGACGGATAAATCCACCGGAATGGAAAATTCAACATTCCTAATGAGAGACGCATCAAGGTAGTTCTCGCGCAAATTGCTCTTGCGACCGAATTTAGTTGAATTTTCAGCGAGTCTAAAGAACTTCGGTGTCTAACTGTTCGTGAAATATCAAATTTATCCCTTCTAACTGGAGATATTTGATCGGCGATGTATTTTTATACGAAATTATCAGACAGCGGACAACTCTTATCCAGATGGGATTAAAGAAACAATATTTCATGAGCGTATTGTTTACGAAATAGAGGAACGAAAAAGACGAAACTTTTCCAAAAACTTGCTTGTCCACGTGAGAGCGAAACTCTCGAGAGCAGTACTCGCAAATGGACACGCTCTTGAGAGTAACTCGTAGGCTGTAACGTTAGACTCGCCGATAGTAGACTCGTGAGAGCTTGCTCTCAAGTGGACAAGTCGAAACATGCTATCTGATAGTTACACGCAAAGCTTCGAACTCAGTTCGTATTGCGACAGTACTCTCAGAGCTATGACTATGGCACGACGCAGTTGGGCCAAAGCACACACGTGTGAATTAATCGAAGAGTACGAAAAAAAATCCAATGCATTGGAATATGAAATGGGACGATTACCGCAACAGAGAATTGAAAAATGGAGTGATTTCTATAATTTCATCACTATTTGGATGTATCGGGATACCTGGAATAGCTCGTCTCATCGGTGTATTGTTTTTTTTTTTTGCAATTATCAGACCAACTATTCTTATTAATTGTTCTAATCGATCTGCAGTCATTCGGATGAAATTCCGAAATTGAAACGCGCCCTCTATGTTTAATTCACGTATAAGATTATTAGAAAACGCCGAGTTGCATTCTCCGCAATATTCCAGGGTTTGACCCAATAGCTCCTTTCATTTAAAAAAAACATTCATTTAGAATTTCGAATGCAACTATCATCAAATCCCAAACTCCAAAAACCCCAAACCCAGAACCTCAAACCCCAGACCCCAAACCCAAAACCTCAAACCCCAGACCCCAAACAAACCCAAACAAACCCCAAATCCCAAAAACCCCAAATCCCAAAAACTCCAAACCCCAAAAACTCCAGGAACCCCAAACCCCAAACCTAAAACCCCCAAAACCCAAACATCAGAAAGCCCAGACCCCTAAAACCCAAACCCCAAAAACCCCAAACCCCAAAAATCCCAAACCCAAAAACCCCAAACCTCAACAACCCAAACCCCAAAAACCCCAAACTCCAAAAACATCTAAAACCCCAAAAACCCAATACCCCAAAAATCCCAAACCCCAAACCCAAACCCACCAACATTGTAATGTACACACCAAAATTGAAGCTCAGGTGGATAGGCCCCTTTAGACGCATAGACGGATCGAGTAGTGGCAATCCGTGAACACTTTAACCACAGACAAATATGCGGTAGTTCTTTAGATAAGTGGCTTTTCCGAAAAATGAGCCTAAATTTTGTTTTTTTTTGCTATTTTCTCATTTATTGGGTTATAAATGATGATATTCACTCGGGGGAAGCTGACATTCACCCCTCCATAAAAAGTTATGAAGTTTTGAAGTTCGCGGAAACACGTAATAGAATAGGGCATTTTCGAACATTTTGACGCCTATATTGGGGGTGGAGGGTGGGGGGATTTATAAAAGAAGCCTTCCTAAATTCAATGCTGAAGAGAAATCGCAGCGGTCACTTCCCCCTCTCCCCCTGCACCCGTTGAAAGCACTTTGAATAAATATGTCTTTTTTAATTTCGATTTTCATACACTGAACATGTACACATGACCTACACAATCTATACAATGTATAGAGCAAATATAATACAGCAAAATAAAGCATACGCTGCTCGTGTGTTTATGAGTTTGTTTGGGTTTGTTTTGGATTTGTTCGGATTTGTTTAGGTTGTTTTCATTAACAAACCAAAAATTTGTTAATGAAAAAATTCACTTTCTCTCGAGTGACTATCATCATTTACCCAATAAATGAGAAAATATCAAAATAACTTTTTGCTCATTTTTCGGAAAAGTCACTTGTCTAAAGAATTGTCAAATACGCGGAAGAGAGCGAGTATTCTCGAATTTGAATTATTCCATGTGTAGCGACATTGCCGTCGCACGAAAACTCATTAACAAAAGCTTTCTGTTTTTTTTTATTCAAGTAAAATTCATACAATCAAATGGCTTGACGTATCCTCGATTCGTCACATTGAAAATTCGGTTTGATTTACGAACAGTGAGACACTCGAGGAATCGTGTGTTTATAGTCGCTTGAGAACGGACGTGCTGCACGTTCGTCACTCGGAAGAATAGTTTGCGGCGCGAGCGTGTCCGCACGGAAGAATTCTTTCACGTCCAAGTAGCGAATTGACACTCGATCAAAAGTTCAACTCACAAAAATGCAAAACTCTCTCTCTCTCTCTCTCTCTCTCTCTCTCTCTCTCTCTCTCTCTCTCTCTCTTTCTCTCTCTTTCTCTTTCCATCTCAGCCGAGAGTTACGAGGAAAACTTTTTCATGCTATTGTAGCACAAGACCTACGTTGATGAAATTCTCACGTGTCATCGAGATCTGGTCGAATTTAGAAGAGAACGAGGCGAACACTGACCCATGCGCCAGCCGTTCGATCGGCAGCCAGTGTCCCGCTTCGAAAAAGTCGAGCTCGAAAGATTCGCGCGTGAGAAAAATCCTCACGGACGTCGACGCGAGTACGCGCGTATCCGATAAAGTACTGGCAGAAGATCTCGAGAGCAAACTCGAACGCATGAAAAAATATGACTCGCGACGCAAGCGACTCTACCTCGAGAAACGACGAAATCTTGCGAAAAATCTTACGAACGACGATACACACGAGCCGCCGAACGATTTGATAAAAAAATGTGATTTCAACGTTTACTTCGTGACACCGGAAATACTGCGAGACGAGAGTTTCGCCAAAATTTCACAGCACATTTTTCGTCGCAACGACCTCGAGAGGATCGTCGATACTGATCCTCGCTACGTGATGGCAGTTGATAAGAAACGAGCACCGAAAAAAATTTGGATTAACGCTCTCTCGAAAAACCTCGCAACGCTCAAACTCGCGCGTATTTACGAAAAAAATTATCGTCGCGTCAAACATTTTTTCACTTTCGTTCGTTTTAATCGTACCTTTTGTCGTCTCTCGCTCTACATTTATTTTTACGGGATGTTGAGCCTCGTTCTCATCGTTCTCAGATTGACCACGTGCAAACGATTCCTCTTTCAGGAGACGCGACTCGAGTGAGACTCGTCGCGACAACGTCCAGTAAAATCTCGAGATCTCACAAAATAAAAAAAATAATTAAAAACGATTCGATCATTGAAAATTTCATAATAATTTAGTAGAAAAATGAAAAATTCAACGAGTTCCACATTATTATGAGAAAAATTTAAGTCGCAGTTCTTGGAGAGCGAGGAAACGGTGAATATTCGAAGCAGAAACGGAAGTATGTGAAAACCGGAAGAAGGCATAATATTGACGGTCGGGATGCAAAAAAATAAGAACCCTGCGCTCCTTTCCTCTCACTCACGAAGACTCCAATGATGTTCCTTCCTCGGTAACGAATTACATTCACAAATGGAAAATTTGATCCCCTGTATTGATTTTCTTTGCGCAATTTCCCTCACAGGGTGTCCCTTATGAATCGTCCCACTCGAAGATCTTCGAAACCGTTCACGACCTTGAAATATGTCAATGCTGCTGGCCTCAACCCAATTGGCGTAGCCAGGGCTGCCCTCCCTCCCGCTCCAGAAAAAAATGCTCCCGACCCTCCTGTTTCCCCGTTTGTCTTCCACGAAATATTTTTTCACGAACATGTCACGTATTACAGATAACGCCTGAGAAGCAGTCGTCGGTTGGGGGCGCGTCGCAGAACGGCACGTCGAAGCGTCGTCTGATAGGTGCCGCGAGACCAAAGACAACGGCCGTAACGGCGACGAGCGAGGCAAGCCGCAAGGCTCGCGAAGCTCGCGAGCAAGCGCGACGGAAAATGATGGAGGATCGTAGGCGCGCGATGCGCAACAATGCGCAAAAAGACAACGACGAGGTGACGATATTCGCACCGGAGACGTAACGACGTAGCGTGCGACGGCGACCGATCGACGAAGGATCATCGAGTCATCAAAATTGATCATCAACCTTGTCTCAATATTAAGCCGTCTCGTCCAGTCTGCGTACCACTTTCGGAATAGATTCATTTCTCGACGACACGACTAAACGCGAACGACCGTAGGAGCCTTCCAAGCTCGAAAAGCTCGAATTTTCGAAACGACACGCGACCCGTCAATTCGAGAGAGCAAGAGACACACGAGAGAAAGAAAGAGAGAGAGAGAGAGAGAGATTAATGCTCGAAAAATGCTTCAAGTCAGAGGAATGTAGAAAAACTAGTAACAAAAATTATAACGCCGATTATTTCACTCTCTCCCTCCCCTCTCTCTCGTGGTAGGCCACTGCGAGAACATTTTTTTTAGTATTTTTTAAACGGAAAATTCCGACGTTCGGTATTCTTGGCGACGCAAAACAAACGTCGCTAAATACGAAACAAACACACACAATAATTTTTTTTTTTTACCATGAATCGATCGAATTGTACAGCCGAATGATATTACCGATCAATCGTGATCTTTATTGAGGCGGAGGGGGGTGCGGTGGGAAGAACAAGGAGTAATCGATCTGTTGTATATCGTACGCCACGTTTCTTTGTTCTTTTTTTTTCCTCGTTTTTTTTTCATTAACATGTAACAGTTATTACATTTACTAAATTATATCCATTGAATTACGCTTAATCGAATAGAGAAGTATGAACGATCTTAGATATACGATTCAATATATAAATATATACATATTTATATGTTGGATGATTATAAATTAATCGTCACGCGATTGTCGACGAAATTGTTGGACTATCGGAACTGCACCTGCTCACCACTCTGTTAGTTCGTTACTTCGTTCCGTTTTTTTTTTTTTTTTTTTCGTCTTCTGTCTCCCTTGCATCGTGGTTTTTCGTGTATGGTTATAACGACGAGAAAAGGAGGCAAAGCAAGCACAGAGACATTCCCGCGAGAATTTTGGCCCAATTGACCAGAGAGAACTTGAGAATCGAAACTTCAAGCTTACTCACCAAATAACTTGTATAGCTATTCTAACGAAAGAAGAAAGAAAAGAGTATGGGAAGGGGGATGATCCTTGCGGTATGAGAGACACGAGGGCGGGAGTGAGAGGGGAGTAATGTTTTAATCGTTACCGGCGATATTTAACAATTGGAAATGTTCCAAATCGGCTTAACGATAAAATACGCGTATTTCATTATATATATATATATATATAATCGGCTGATGTGAGATAATCTTTTTTTTCTTCGGAAATCCGACATGTTTTTTGTAGTGCAGAGTTGGGGGCGGTGGGCTTTGCGTTTGTTGCTTGGGTTTTTCCCTCGATCAGGCAATTACACGGTATTGTTATTAAAATTTTGAGATTCCATGTTAACTCTGTTTTTTTTTTTTTTGGAACTATTGAAAATTCGAGAACTATTTGTTTCGCGGACGCTTTTTGTAGAAAATGTATTTAACTTGGAGGTTCCATGGTTAAATTTAGAAAAAAATAAAATAAAATTAACGATCGCAAAACGTGGACTGATGGGGTCAAAATGGACCTGCGTGCACCTCGAAGGGTTAAACTAATTTGCAAAGTTCTCGAACGATACGCTTCGTTGTCAGATCGTTTGAGTTGCAACGATAGACTTTTATTATTATTTATTTTTTGATGTGACGATTAAACCGTCTATTTTTTCGACTTCAAACGATAAATATTCCACGCCTAATTTGTACATAAATTATTCGAATCGCAATTCATCGTTTCGATTGGCACTGTGAAGATTTCCGACTCGTCGCACGTTGCCCCAACTCTGCGCGCTCCAGTCCAGCCATTATCGGCTCTTCGAATTCCTCTAACTTTTTTTTTTTAAGCATCGTAGTCGAACGGATTCGCTCGTTTTTAATACGCGATTAAATAATAATTCTAAAAGTAAAAGGAAATAAATAATACGAACAATAATGGATGAAGGAAGAAACGGATATTGCGATGTTTTTTTTTTCGTCGCCGATCGAATTTTCGGATGTAGAATGTTTGTTCCCCCGAGCGATTGTGCTCTCTCTCTCTCTCTCTCTCTCTCTCTCTCTGCGAAAAAGGGAGAGAGAGCGTGGCTACGCGCCGGGGGCGCATACGAGCGTCTTCATGACAGTTGTACATATGCGAGCGAGGAGAAAGAGTGACGAGAGGATGACGAGTGTGTTTTTGTTTCCATGAGAGACAAAATCTAGCAGCGATCAAACTCACGAGCATTTCATCGATGAACTAGACTAAACTTACGATTTTTTTCATAAGAATTTGCGCCAAATTGCTTAGTTTTTTCTCTCCGAGAATAATGTAGTCGATCTTATTGAAATTTCGAAGTTGAACATTTATCGGACCGATCTAGAGCTAAAAATGAGTATTGCACGTTCGTCGATGAAACGCTCGCCGCCTGAACAAAAATGGAAAAAAAAATCAGGAAAATTAATCAAAACTTCTCGTTTTTCTTTTTTACTGAACTTCATTATTAATTTTTTCATGTAACTTATTACAAAATAACTCTCCTTCGGCGATATACATACATATATATATTTTTTTTTTTCGTTGCAACAAAGCAGTCGTAATTTGTATTCCGAGCACATCGATCTTTCGCTGCTCTCCCTCTCGTTTTATTTCTCCAATGTTGTTTCGATCGGGAGATTGCATGTGTGATTTGCGAGCTGGGCGACCAGCTGTTTTTATTTCTTTTCCCCAGCGTTTTCGCTGATGTATTTTTCTTCTTAGGCCTCTTTTGTTTTTTTGGCAAGACGACCAATCTTTCTGCGAACAATGCGCAACTATACGACTACTGTTTGTAATACAGGTTTTTTTTCTCCGTTGAATATGTTGTTTAGTTTTTTTTTCTTTTTATTTATATGGCGCAGAAAAATCCTCCCCGTTTGTCAGATAATTGTCACGGATTTTTTAATCAAGCAGTTTTTTTTCAGCCCACTTCAGCAAACGAATGCCTCGAATTAATGTCTCGAGGGTAAATGTTTATACGCTGCCAGCGAAAAGAGTGGAAAGACTTTTCGACTTTCGATCGAGACGAAAAGTTACTGGTCTTGGGGGGGGGGGGGGGCATTTTTTTTAATTTTCTACTCAAAGTTGCCTATTATTTTTCGGAAAAATTGTGACAGGAATTTTTTCTTAGAGAGACTCGAAAGAACCAAAATTTACCGGCAATTCGCCTTCACAAATTATTTTTTTTTTCGCAAGCTTTTAATCAAGTTTTTGGAAAGTAATGTCGTTCTCAATCAAAAACTAAGATTGAGAATAAAGTGTTCAGAGGAAAAAAAATTTCGCTGGAACAATGGAGATTAGAGTAAAAAACAATTAATCGTCTGTTTTTTTTGCAACTTACGGTCGAAAAATCGCGGGAGTCTTTCCAAACTTTTCACCAGTAGTGTCTATGTACAGGGTGCGACGACAACTGTTGGCAGTAGAAATATTTTCTAACGTATCAGACTTCGAAAAAAACTTTCCCTACAAAAGTTGCATAGATCAAAGGGGGGCCTGGAGTCCTGGCTACGAGGTTCATCCAGAGGGAGGCACTTCGGAGATTTAGTATAAAAAAAGATCAATATTTAGTATAAAAAATTGATAAAACAGGAATATCAATGCTTTTAGCCGAGAATCAATTAAAAAAAACCGGTGCAAATACTTAAGTGTACGCCTTCGATTTTGTTAAAACTCATATATGTGATAAAGCATTGAAAAATATTAGACACGTATTTTTTTTATACGCGGAAAAACGGTTTTAAGGGGAGAAAGTAACCCTCAGAGAAAATAGTACCGAGGAGTGATTTTTACAGTTTTACCCGCAAGCAATCCACCGATCTGGATGAAATAACAATCAAAATTATTCTAATGTAAAGCTATGAAAAATCCATTATACAAGTATAGAAAAAAAAACTTAAATTAAGGGGTGAACCACTCCTCTATTTGCCTTCTTCTCACACCACACCTAGGAGGGCTGCAAATGAAAATGAATGAAACAGATGTCATTTTGGAGAGGGAACAGAATTCAAGTTTACGTGTTATTGCGTTTTTTTACGGACAGCAAACTTAAGGGTGTAAACTACTCCTTACGTGAATTCAAACATCACAATCGTGTTTTCTGCCTTTCAAATGTATCCGTTGATCCAAAATATTCCTATAAACTACAATTTAATGTTTTCTGATACTTCGAAATGATTGAGTTTGTCTCAAGGGTAAACTACCCCCGCTAAGTTTCTTTCCATTTGCAGTTTGAGGGGCGATTTCATCCTTTAGAACCGTTTTTCCGCCGATAAAAAAAGTGTCTAATAGTTTTCACCGCTTTATCTGTATGTATAAAACTGTTTGGTGACTAACTGACTGACTGATTGGTGTAAAAGTTTGTATGAGAAAAAATATTTTTTTGGTCGGTTTTACTTGAAACTTGGCGTAAAAACTATAACGGAAATAATGAAACATGCACTTCAGTATTTCCGAACATTCAACCGTTAAGGTGTTGCAGAGAATGGAAAATTTTGTATTAAAAAAAACATCTTTTTGTTTAGTTGAATTGACTTGAAAAAATTGCATAAGTTCTCTACAATACAAATAATGAAACACGTATTTCAGCATTTCCCAAAATTTAATCCTTAAGGGGTTACAAAGGCGTGGAAAAATTTGTATAGAAAACATTATTTTTTGTGTCGATTCTACTTGAACTTTGGCATAAATACTCTACAATGACTGACTGACAGACAACGCACAGCCTATTTTTTGCTGTGCGTTAAGATTTGAGGGAAGATTCTTTCTCCCACGGTCAATTTTACGTAACGTGCGCACGCGTAAGTTTGCCCACGGGCCTGGTGATATTGGTACTGTCCAATAAAAACAACAATAAATATTGTTTATAAGGAAATGCTCGGAAAATGAATCAAATATTGACACTCCCACGGCGTCATAAATTCCACGCGGAGGAAGTCACGGGTAATAACTATAACTTCATATATATATTTTCGAAAAATTAATTAATTAAAAAAGAGTCCCGCGTTAATTTAAGTTGGCAAAATCAGAAAAGTCATAGATAAACAGACCAACTTAACCTTCTCCGTTTAAAATCAAACAAAATCAAACGCGGACGAAGTCGCGGGTAAAAGCTAGCCACATATATGAGTTTCAACAAAATCGACGGCGGACACTTGAGTGATGTTCGTTCTAATAAAAATCCAGACAAATCGTACGGCTTTGTTTACATTGTTCGGAATGAAGTATCTTATCAACTTGTTTTGAAAAGCAGTGAATAGTTTGTCATTTCTCTATGTATATTCTCTTCACTGAAAAGTACTACGACAAAATTTCGTTCTGTCAGTGTAAAATTAAATTTTCCGCAAAACGTTTTCTTATCGAGAGCACGTTAATACGATTTTAATTAACGAAGAATGTCACAAAAATGCGACGCAAACGGCAATTGCGTTTGCTAAGCATTTTTTAAATACTAAATCTGGATCGATCATCTTGAAATTTGGTGTATGAACTTATTTTTCGTTCCTTGGTGAAATTTTGAAAAAAAGAAATAGTGGCACCGTTTGAAAAAATGGAGGTGAGCTTGAAGTCTCCGAAGCGCTTCCACCTGGATGAACCTCGTAGGCACAACTCGATGACCCTCTTCGAACTACGAACGACTTTTCCTACATTTGTAGGAAAAGTTATCTCCTAGGTCTGATAAACTGGAAAATATTTCTACTGCTAATAGTTGTTGCCTCACCCGGTATATAAATATTGTTTTTTTTTTGCGACAAACAACGAGTCTACGCACTTGGACAATTTGACGCGACTGAATAATTTTAATGATAATAATAATCATAGCTCGCGATCGCCATAGAAATTGTGGCGTTTGCGTCGTCGGCGATTGAAAAAAAAAAACGAGCCACGTAAAAAAATAGGGAAAAAAACGTCCACATCACGCGAGACAAATGAGGGTTTTTCCCTCGTTCATTTTGTCCTGGACCTTGTCGCTGGCCGTCGATTTTTCAGCCTGGGCGCTGAACACAGCGCAAACGAATGTCAACGCTATACCTATTATCGCGCTGTAGAAGGCCCAGCCTGCAGAAAAAAAAACAAAGATAATGGAGCACGTTACGAAAAAAAAATATACAACAAATACAAACAAAAAAATGAAGTGTAGCGCATTTTTTAATTCTTGTAAATTTTTTTTCGTATTTTCGTATCCACAATCGCGCGTATTTTTCGTCGTTTTGCGAATGAAAAAGCCGCCTTAATAACGTTTGTTTTTTGCTATTTGAAGGGTAGGATTTTTAGCCTCGTTACGAGTTATTTTATCGTTTTTTTTTTCTCGAGGAAAAGAAAATTTAGTCTATTCGAGGTTTACGTAGACAAGAATGTGAGATTATTTTGGCGGGTAAATGTAAAACGTTGAAAACTGGCATTTTGGAATCCTAATTTATATATATATATATTGGGTCTATGCATAATTTCGTAGCGAAAATGGAGTAAATTTCGAATGGAAAATATTTGCCAAAAAAAGCGATTTTAGTCAACTAAAAATATGTTCCATTCGGTTTAATGACTTTTCGCACCTCTTCACGAGCTTTTTTACCCCTCTTCTATAGCCAGCGGGCGAAGTCACGGGCAAAAGTATATATATATATATGGGTCATTCCAGACCACTTTCTGGAGAATTTTCTCGTTTTTCTATATAATCACAAATACGAAGTAAATTTTTGAAAACTCGCCCGTTATTTTTCTTCAAATGCTCATAACTTTCTGAAAAATGGACCGATTAAGATCTTTTTTCTTTAATTCTTCGTTTTGAAATATTCTTTATGAAAAAAAATATTTGAATAATATTCAAACTCATCTTCGAAATGATTTTTTAGTTTTTTGTCAAAAAAATATGATTAATTTTGCATTTTTTTCCGCGGAACCCTTCGTGGTAAGATTTTTCTTTCTATTTTTTTTCAATTGAAACATTTTAATTCTTGATTTTTTGTCCATTAATAAGTTTTATGGTTTTCCAAAAAAATGCAGTGTACTATTTCATTTAGTTTTGCCGCTAAAATATTAAACGACAAGTATCTGTCAATGTTAAAAAAACTTTCCAGTTGAATCGTTTTTGTTTGATATCTACGGACTGTTTTCATCGCCGGAAGACTACAATAATGCTGTGAACGGTCTCCGTGATCGATTTTCGAAAATCAAAACCATTTCAGGAACTCAGCAGTTGCACTGTGTGATACCTGACACGAATGGTGATCTTATTCTTAAAAATTTCTCTAATTCAAGAGATCACAAATTATGTAAATTATTCAAACGTCATAGAGATGAATAAATTCATCATTAATTACTATTAAATAATTAATTGAATAACTATTTACTTCATTCCCCATTAAATAATCCTTTAAAAATAATTTAACATAATTGGAAAACTTTTTAAGCGAGTTAATATTATATACAAAGTATTGAGTATGATAGAATTAACCATTTAAAACTATTTTATCATAGAAAACAGCTATATTTGGAAAAAATTAAAAACCAAAATTTTTCAATGTAAAAAAAATAGAAAGAAAAATCTTACCACGATGGGTCTAGCGGCAAAAAATACTAAATTTATCATATTTTTTTTACAAAAAAAAAACTCAAAAATCAAAAGTGGCGTTCTTTGAAAAAATCGCATTTTTTGCAAAAAAAAATTAAAAAATCATGTCGAAGATGACTTTGAATATTTTTCTAATATTTTTTTCATAAAAAACATTTTAAAACGAAGAATTAAAAAAAAAAAGATCTTAATCGGTCCATTTTTCAGAAAGTTATGAGCATTTGAAAAACAAACGGGCGATTTTTTTTCTAATTCACTACGTTTTTGTGATTATGTATAAAAATTTGAAGAAAATCACACAAGCGTTTTAAGATGAAAACAATAACATATTAAAGTTTCAGACAATTCGAAAGGGGTCGGGCCGGAAAGTGGTCGATTTGGCAAGGAATGCCCGATCTATTAAAAATTCGAAATAAATGCTATGTTGAGTAAACAGAAAAATTTAGATCATTCATACTTTTCATAAACAAAGAGTTTGTCTAAGTAGAGTTTATTATTTAAAACATTGAATAAATTCAGAATATATATATAAGTAATAATACGATTTTTAAAATTTTTCTAAAGCTCTGAACTCGATACCTGTATTTTTCAAGCCGAAATTCCGCGACGTGAAAAAAAAAAATGAAAGCGTATTTTTTATTTCTCAAAAAGGAGCGTAAAAGATCCACAAATATGAATTTACCAAAACTGCAATCGCCGAGGTAAAAGGCATCGGCCTCAGGACCGCAAATTCTCCGGACTCTCTCGGCACCCCATCCAGCGAGATACAAAATAATTCCAAGCACGTAGAGGAGTCCTGTGCAACGAGAGAAAAAAAGGATCAGCGGAATAATATGAAAAAGTGTGTAAAATTGCAGAGAAAAAAACAATTGTAAAAATTTGGTAGAAAGATCTAATGACTGTGTCGTCCATAATTTTCTGTTTCTTTTTCAGATTTTCCCTCGCCTGCGAAAGCCTGAACGACACCGGTGAGATTGAAGATACTCTTTCGGCATATGCTCTGGACGCAACAGCCGAGAAAAGCGGCGCACACGCTGATCGCCATGACCGTAAGCCCGAGAGCCAAAAAGAAGAGAGACGCCTTCCAGCAGCCCGGAAATACACCCGGATCCGTGGCGAACCCGTGAATATTGAAATTTCCGCAATTGAGACGTCCGAAAGTGCCGGACAGACGGGCGCAACGATTGAAGATTCCCAGGGTCGGTATGTCCAGCAACTTCGAGCCGTTTCCTTTGTAGCAATACAAGCAAGGATATCAAGGAAAGAAAAAAAAATGGTAGACGGTAGATGGCCCATACTCGGATGGGTGACCGTGCACTGGGCGATCGAAAGATTGGTCGTTTGTGCTCTGTGTTTTTTTTCTCTTCTCCTTTTCATTATTAAGGATAATATTTTCTTACTTGTGGTATTGATGACCGGTGGCCCGACGATCCATTTCGGAGTTATGACAGCTGCCAAAACAGCCATGAACGAGACGAGCGACAGCACGGCCCACAAGAGGCTTCGACCGGTCACTATTACGTAGCACATTTTTCTCTCATCAAGCCGGCCCGATTTCTTTCGTCGCCTCATCTAAATCCTAAGCTCTCTCGAGTAGCCGTGATGTACTCGAGAATCTTAATCTGAAAAACAAGAAACATAGAAGGTTGTTTGGATCTTAATAGATTTAAACTTTCATTTTTATATTGTTATCATTCATTTTTATATGTTATCTAAAAAAAATGTTTCGATCTTTAGATCAATTTTATCTAAAAATTATGGTTCGACCTTTAGAGCAAAGATATCTAAATCGATGTTTGGAGATTGGCGTAATCAGACAGAGGCAGGTGTGGGCACGCCGCACTACCTCAGGAAAAAAATCGATCCAACATAATGTAAGTCAAATAATCGATCAATTTTATTTAAGTTTCACCCAAGCAGGTATAACGAAATAATTTAATAAAACTTAAACTATTGCCTTTGTTGTAATTTTGTAATTTGTATAAAAAGTAACTATTTCGTTACATGAATCAAATACACGGAGAGAATTAAAAAGTAATTTTTGTCGTGAATTTCACGGTAAAAATTACGGTGATATATTTCAATGTGGTGACAAGTGAGAAAAGCATAATAATTCGTATGCGACAAGTTTTTTTTAACTCACGTTACAGAAAATTTCAAATACGTAGTTAAAATTTTACTATACAAGAAGGGTAGCGCGCACGATAATTTTTACCGAGAGCACAATACATTTTCCTATAACACTCATTAAATTTTATAATAAATCTTAAAATAACTGTTATAAAGACGATACTTTTTTATAGACATTTTTGAAAGGCATAAAATAATCAAATGCACAGTAAAATTTCGCTGATATTATATATTTTTTAAATTTAAGTTTTGCGTGTTTTGTTACACAACAAAATTTACTAGAAAATCTGGTAAAATTTTCTATCTGAAGACATTTTATTTTATTTTCGTAAAAATCTGTGTTTTACTCAGTAATAATAAGCGAAGTTTCAGGGTTGTCAGCTGGTTACCGTTACTGCCCGGTAATTTTATAACATTTAATTCTCTCCGTGTAGATATTTAGTTTTGCCGATTAAAACTTTCTTCCGAAGGAAAGAGTTCTCGCGATATTGCAACTACTTTATCCATTAAAAAAAGTACGGTCAATCGTATTATTCGTAAATATAAATTAACAAATTCGTTGTGTGACAAAAGTCGAAGTGGTAGATCACGAAAAAATACGGAATACGTTGACAAAATCGTAAACAGGAAGTACGTTATAGATCCACGAAAAACTGTAACAGGCATTCCGAGAGAATTACGTAGTGAAAATCGTGCCGACATTAGTCGGAATACAGTTCCCGACGTCTGAAGGCTGTAGGACTGATCCGACGCATTGGTTTAAAAAAACCATTCTACAGTCAAAAGGATCAAAAGGCTAGATTGAATGAAGGATTTTTATGAGGGTGTCATTGGTTGAAAAGTAAAATCATGCCCATGTTTTGAAAGAAGAAGGTTAACTTCCATATAACAGCATAGTCTCAGTTACCTAGCGTAATATGGTATATATTGGCAGGAGTCATAAAAAACCTGAAATAGTGTCCCAAAGTTATCCCGGTCTACGGTATGCCTGATAAATAGTATGGCCCAAAACTTTGGCACGCAGCTCTAACTCAATAATTATACATTCGAATAAAACAAACTTGAATGAAATAGGACAAATAGTTTTTGAGATAATAATTCCCAAAATACACTTATTCTTGTCCGCTATCAACTCGGATGTGCCCCTTTGAAAGACTTTTTGTGCTTGATCGAAAAACTTTTTTCTGCTTTATTAAAAGACTATTTTTTGCTTAATTATCTGAGCAAATCGGTTTTAATTCGGTTCGTTTTATCATGACGTTGCCTGATCAATTAAATTAGTTCCACATGGCTGCTATTTTCGTCCGAAACGTCCGCTTCGATGTCCCCCGACTGCCTTAAACGGATTTTAATTGGAGACTCGATAATTATTACATTGTTACACGTGTTTGTGTGGGTGTATTTATCTGTTTTTTTTTCTCGTCCAGGGACGCTCGAAAATTCGTCGGTGGGACCATTGGACCATTTTACCGAGGAGGAG
The DNA here is from genome assembly GCA_963932345.1 of Ophion ventricosus. Lineage (NCBI taxonomy): Eukaryota > Metazoa > Arthropoda > Insecta > Hymenoptera > Ichneumonidae > Ophion > Ophion ventricosus. Next base: position 8,154,767 of record OZ010724.1, read on the forward strand.
GAGCCGCCGCGAGCGTGGGTAACTTTCTCAGGCTGGACGCGCGGATGTGTCCCCTCTCGTTGAATTCAGCGGAATTGTGAATAACGTCGTAAATCAATGACCGCGAGCTCGACGGCCCTCTCGTTCTTATTTTCCCTCTTTTTTTGTTCCAATCTCTTTTTATTCTCGTGCGCGGCGATTCGGGAGAATAAATTATCGCGCGCTCGTATGTATGCACACAATGCGGAGGGCGAAAAAACAAACTTGGCATGAGAAAGTGAACGTATTGTCGTGAGGGCGGGGCGATCCGAGAATGCGAATTAATTAATGAACGACTACTTTGGCAGTACTACGATATCTGGGGCGCCAAATTTTGACCACGTTACATTGGAGTTTTGGCCAAAAGAAACACTTTTTCAAGAGTAAAAAAAAATCGATTTTCGATCAAATAAGGTCGATTTTTGATCATCAAAAAATCGAGCAATTGAAAAAAGTCAGTTTTCGCGTGTGCCTGTGTGCGCATGTGTGCGTGTGGGTTTGTTAGGGTTTATTTCCCAAACCCGAAACCCAAACAAACCCATTAAAACCTAAACAACCCAAACAACACATGAAGACCCAAACAACACGAAAAACCCAAACGAATCCCGGAAAAAATACCCCCGGCAAAGTGTAAAAAATCTAGGAATTACAGGCAATGAATAAGTAAGCTAAATATTATGCATATTTTCGCCAAATTATCTTTACAAATAAAACATTAATACATCCGAATTAATGACGTCGACATATTCATTCGGATATACATTTAAAAACTATGTTTAGTGCCTTTGGGGGGGCTCCGCCCCCTCCACCCCCGCAAGGAGCTCTACCCCTTGACCCCGCCGGGGGGTTGCACCCCCAGGACCCCCTGCGCTCCAGTAGCAAACACCTTCCACGTGCGTAACAGCGTCTCACCAAACACACTTGGATAACATGGTGTATGTTATGTATACACGGAGAGAATTAAATATTAAAAATTACCGTGAGGTAACGGTAACCAGATGACAACCCTGAAACTTCGCTTATTATTACTGAGTTAAACACAGATTTTCACGAAAATAAAATAAAATTTCTTCTTCAGATAGAAAATTTTACCAGATTTTCTAATAAATTTTGATGTGTAACAAAATACGCAAAACTTAAATTTAAAAAATATATAATATCAGCGAAATTTTACTGTGCATTTTATTATTTTATGCCTTTCAAAAATGTCTATAAAAAAGTATCGTCTTTGTAACATTTATTTTAAGATTTATTATAAAATTTAATGAGTGTTATAGGAAAATGTATTGTGCTCTCGGTAAAAATTATCGTGCGCGCTACCCTACTTGTATAGTAAAATTTTAGCTACGTATTTGAAATTTTCTGTAACGTGAGTTAAAAAAAACTTGTCGCATACGAATTATTATGCTTTTCTCACTTGTCACCACATTGAAATATATCACGGTAATTTTTGCCGTGAAATTCACGACAAAAATTACTTTTTAATTCTCTCCGTGTAGTATCGTGTAGGACCTATCCTATAGGACCCCCCACCCCAGCCAGGGGGTGCGCCCCCCCCCCCCCCCCGACCGAGGGACACATTCTTCTGTTATCATACACGAGCACACTTACACTCACTCATGCACATACACACGCAAACATGCGCATACAGGCACATGCGAAAACCCACTTTTACAATTGCTCGATTTTTTGATGATCAAAAATCGACCTTATTTGATCGAAAATCGATTTTTTTTTTTCTTGAAAAAATATTTCTTTTGGCCAGAACTACAATGTTACGTGGACAAAATTTGGCGCCCCAAATATCGTAGAATCCCCCAATATTTGATAAAACTCACTGAACAATTAAGATAATTCAACTAAAAAATCAGAAACAAACATACCAGTCCTCAAATATTCGTATTGGATTTCGACCGTCAATATTTCATTATACTCACTAAATAATAAGAATCATTGAACTAAATAATCAGAAAAAACACAGACAAGTCTTCAAATATTCTTCTTGAACTTCTACCGTCAATATTTGATTAAGCTGAATGAATAATAAAGATAATTAAACTCTAAAATAAGAAAAGAAAAAGACAGGCCAGTCTTCAATGTACTCGAATTAAATTACCACCGCCAATATTTGTTTAAACTCAATAAATAATAAAGATAATTAAACTCTAGAAATCAGAAAAAAGACCAGTCCTCAAATATTCGAATTAAATGTCCATCGTCAATATTTGATTAAACTCGATAAATAATCGTCACGAAAAGCTGCGCGACGATATACATGCTCGTTTAATTCAATAGGAATAACGAGCCCATTGATATAATACTGAAACGACTCGTGTTCTCAACTGTTCAGGAATTCCGGCTGAAGAGCGAAAGGGTTTCGGGGCGCTCGATTCTCGAGGAGGCGCAAGGAAGCGAGGAGAGGAAGAAAAAAAAAATAAATAAAAACAGTCGCGCGGACACCCACTTGTTGCATAATCCGCGGCGTGGCATATGCCCGAAGCAACTGGTCTACGCAGCTGGCTAACAGGTGTTCGTATCGCCATAAGCCTCCTGCTACACGGGTTTTTCGCTTTCTCACTCTCTATCTTTTCAAAATCGTCGGACTACGATTTTGATGATGAAGAAAACGTGGCGGGAGGAATTAATGCTCAGAAAGACCATCGGCGCACAGCATTCACATCGTCGTGGACTTCTGACCGGAATAGGGTATGAATATCGGAATCTCGGAAGGGTTTGTCCGATATTTCAATTCCGATATTTAATAGTCCAATATCGGAATTAGTGAGAAAAAAACGTTAAAAACGTCGTGTGCTCAGTGCACTCACTAGCGAGAGGAGCGTTCTCTTCCTAAGAAGTCGTTTTTTGTAGTTTTATTCCTTTGTTGCCAACTCTTAATATTTTATTCGATTTTAAAGTTCTTCAAGGCCTTAGGCCACTCTAGAGGCCAAAAAGGGCATATTTTGTGATTTTTTTTTTCAGCGAAACCATAAAATAAATTAGAATTACAAAATAGGGGTTTTGTTATACACGTAATTGACTATACAAGATTATTTTTTTACAGCTATACATGTCAAAATGACGACTGTGCAGCATTTTTCCGATGAGGCCTTTATTTCTGGAAGGTCAACGGCCGGACCAACAGCTCCTATAATTTTTGAGTTATGATGGGACACTAAAGTTTTTTCGATTGTATATAAGAATAGCTATAGAAGTACGTAGGATTTTTTTTGATATATTGTTTTTTGTCAAAATGGCGCATTTCTAAAACAAAAAGTATAAAATGCCATGAGAAAATCGTCAGAAAATTGTTTATAAAAAAGGAACTATGCAATATAATTTAAAAAATCCTACGTAGTGCCTCAGAAAATGTAATTCTAAATATACAGTTGAAATTTGTTTGAGTTATGAGTCCGGCCGACTTGAAAAATGTAGTTTTGAGATAAACGCGTTTAAAGTTAGTAGAAAGTCACGACATGAATCAAGAGGGCTTGCGCTAGAATTCGAAAATCGAGTACTTAGAGATTTTTCACACCCATAATCTTTTGGAATATAATTTTATAAGTACTAAGATACATTTTTAACAAAAAAAATCGATTTTTAGAAAATCGTAGAGTGGTCTAAGGCCTTAAAGTTTTTTTAAGTTTCTTAAAGTTTTTCTATAATTTTTTTTTTTTGCTTTCTGGAATAGGAGGGAGGGAGGGAGGGAGGGAGAGAGAGAGAGAGAGAGAGAGAGAGAGAGAGAGAGAGAGAGAGAGAGAGAGAGAGAGAGAGAGAGAGAGAGAGAGGCATAATATGAAATTCACATTCCGTATGGGAATGGGTTTGAAGAAAAGGAGAATCGTATTTTCGTTCTCGTCATCTCTGAACCCAAACGCTTCCTGCGTGTCCCTCCGAGAGTTTTTTTTTTCCAACCGCAGCATGCCCAGTCGCTGTGTCATCGCGCATCGCGAGCTCCCTCTTCACGGCGATAAATCATAAATGTATATTTAAAGGGAACCGTATGCGGAAGAGCGTGTGTGTCACGATGCGTGCGGCACGCGACAATTTTCGAGGGGATCATTGCCGCGACGCTTTTTTTTTATCCTGATATTTATCTCGTTACCCGTGGATGGTCCTGTGACTTTTAGGATCCTGCGTTTCTCCATTCGTCCCGAAAAAAATTATTGCGACACTTACGGGTGCGAAAGTGGCGTGCTGTACACGCAGAAAGAAAGAAACAACGGCTAACAGAAGTAAATTCTTCACTCGTACTAGGTATGTATATATATATACATATACATTTGCATTTATATATTCTTTACTTTCAAAATTAACAATATCTATTATTATTTATTAACATGCATGATAAATATTATTTTTGTAATGGTATATTTAGAGCCAAGCGGAGAATTGCCTAGAAATCTTGAGAATTGAGATTGCCTACAAATCTTGAGATGAATAATCAACCCATATATCGGAAGGACATCGAAAAATCGCTAGGCAAAATTATCAATGCTCCAAAAGATTGGGACGGTGCACGTCAAGCGAGGGCGAAGACTGTGAAGGAGTAACCTAAAGATCAAAGCGATAGTTTTGATCAACGTATTATTTAAACTATTATTAATCGAAAACGTTTAGTTTTAACTGTTACTTGTCGAAGAACCAAAGATGTGAAGACTGAGTAATTTCTAAATAATATAAAAAATAAAAATATAAGTGCGTTTATTATTGTTATCGAAATTATTATACATTCATAAATACCAAATTCCCCTTTTTTTAGTTCTTTAAAAAAAAAAAAAATTTCCTCCAGCTCCAGCAAAAATCGTCAAAAAACCGCAAAAAGTACAGTATAACTCCTCCATCAGTGGGACTTAATGAGCCCTCTGTCAGAAGCTAGTTTTAGCAGTCCAGTTTCAGCAGTAGAGCCCATTTAGCCGTACAGCTTTTAGCAGTGGAGCCTTTTAACAGTACAGTTTTAGCAGTGGAGCTTTTAGTAGTAGAGCCCGTTTAGCAGTACAGTTTTAGCAGTAGAGCCTTTAGCAGTACTTTTTTAGCAGTGGAACCCGACCGCGGGCTGCGATAATTTGTTATGAGGCACCGTTGAGGCAATTTTAAAGGCCCTGGTTATTTTGCCTTCAATGTCCCTCGGTAGCAAAGTGTGACCGTTCACTGATGGCCCATGTGAGGCTTCCAGACTAGAGCCTTAAAGGATAACACCACTCTAGGATTTTGGAAATATCGTTTTTTTTTTGCTTAAAAAATACTTTGGGGTCATAAGAACAATATGCAATTGGTCCTGTAGCGAAATTTCTTTTTTTAAAGGTTCAATTATCGCTTTTGCCGCAGCGCCTCGGAGCGCGCGCTGAGTGCTCGTACAACTTTAAACGCGTTTTTCTCGAAACCACTTTTTTTCAAACTGAGTGGACGGACTACTCGAACACCTTTGCATGGATCGATTTGAAATTTTGATAGTAGCTTCACAATTACATTCTCTATGGGAGTACGTAGCCGTTTTTTGATTAAATGTAAACTTTTTTTTTATAAACAATTTACTGCTTATTTTTTGGGCAAAAAATCGATTTATTTCTTCCAAAATGCGCCATTTTTTCAAAATTTGATAAAACAAAATCCCTACGTAGTCCCATAGCTAATAATATATAGATTATAATTTTTTTTTTTGGTTTTCAATCCAGGTTTTATACTTTACGAGAAAACCGTCCTCTCGTGAAGTTATTTGTAAAAAAATACGTTTTTCAATATGTGCTCTGTCGCCGCCATTTTGTATGAAAATTATAATAATTTTTTTTTATACTTTAATATTTGTTAAATAAAGCCTCTCAAAAGAAATCCTGTTCCTTTTTTCATACTCCCAAAATAAATTGTCAAAGTTAGGCCTTATTTTCTGCCGCTAGAGTGGTGTTATCCCTTAATAAAGTCAGGGAAAATTAAGATGGGCCCGATCAAAGCCCGAATTCCATTTTGCGCATGGGTTTCCACGATATGGGACAGGCCAGGCACATTTGGACGGTTATTTGGCGTAATTTTTTTTCAAACTTCACGTAGGGCGGTACGACTACTCCCTCAGGGTCAACAAAGAGACTAAATTTATGTCACCCCACGGGTGTTCTGATTTATGTTAACTTATGTTGAATATTCGTATTGTCGATACCAAAGTGCCAAATTTGTGGTAAATTTTTTACTTATTGCATATCTACTAATCAAAACTAAAAAATTATATCCTCAACGACTCTGGAGTCTTCACGACGATTTCCAAGCAGTACCGAGATTCTGAAACTCTGTAGCGACCGTTTTCGTTGTCGTTACCTAGCAACAGCCAATAAGAGGCTCCCTTTCTTCTGATCGTGCATGCGATTGGCTGTCTCTAGCCGTCGACAACGAAAACTGTCACTACAGAGTTAGGTTATGCTCGACAAACGAATCAGCTGTTACGCCCGACGTTGGCAAGTATATGGGTACTATTTCGTCATTATGATAATATTCAACCGGAAGTTGAAACTGTTTTATAACGTAGTGTTTGAACTACATGGTAAAGTGCGAATTTTCGATTTTTTTTACAATATCTATTATGTCTAATTTGTCAAAATTCAGTTTTCCAACGACCTTCGTTGGATACGTGAGTAGCAAAACCGTGATTACTGCACTTCCGGTTGACCGTCTCCATAAAACGACGTGCTTCACTAGCTCAAAATGCTCGACTTTGCAATTTTATTACGATAAAACTGGATGGTCAATATAGCTCAAATTTTTCCAAAGGGTGTATAACGTATTTGTCAACATCATATAAAAATTTCAGGCTCGAAAGTTGGATTCGACCCCATGATCGTATCTCCTTAACGATTGAAAATCGACGTTCTTCGATAGTATTGCTGAATTCTTTGGAACCAAATAACATCTTTTCAATACTGTTTCGTTAATTTTCCACTATTTTCACTCTTTTCCCACGATAATTGGGCGAGCGATAATTTTTATTGTTACATTTGTAAAGAGGACGAAAAACCACGCAGAAATATTGGTTTTATTTCATTTTCCAGAAAAGGCCCGCTTTCTAGATATTTACTATCATTTCTAGTTCCATTTTCATTCATTTCACTTCCGGCTAGTCTGTTTCCAACCGACCCTGCCCCGTGCGTAATTCAATTGTGCGCACTTTTCCACAAATAGCGTTGCAAACAATTAAAAGATTTGCAGACACGAGAACGACATCCGGTGCAGAAATAACAAGTTTTACGCGCGCGCTCGCGCGATATTCCGCGACTCCCGTCGTGGATAACACGGCAATGCCCACGCAAGGGAGTCATCGCGTTATCCGGTACGACGCATCATCTGCCCGAGTATTTCCTGAACGAGACGATACACAAGCTGCAGGCACGCGTGCATACGCGGGTACGCGATTTTTTTCGCCAGGCCTCGATTAAGAAATGTACGAAAGTCGAAATGCTACCATGACGATAAAAATTGTATGCATTGTTGCCTCGTTCGTTTCAAGGCCTGTGTGAAACATTTCGGACCGATCCGCAGCCAGACCGTGGAAGAATCATAATACTTTTTGACTGAAAATAGTGTCGCGCGCGTTCTCATCGGACGTTTCTTAGTAAAGAGGTGAGAAAGAGCATAGGGAGAACATTCAACCGAGGAGTCTCAAACGTTACGTAAATAAGAAAAAGTCACATACTTGCGTTTCTTAGCCGAGAGAGAGAGAGAGAGAGAGAGAGAGAGAGAGAGAGAGAGAGAGAGAGAGAGAGAGAGAGAGAGAGAGAGAGAGAGAGAGAGAGAGAGAGAGAGAGAGAGAGAGAGAGAGAGAGAGAGAGAGAGAGGGAGGGAGAGAGAGAGAGGGAGAGAGAGAGGGAGAGAGAGAGAACAGGCAGACATGGAAAGGGTGTGGGAGCAGGAATCTTCGTTCTTTGTACAAATAGGAAGTCGCGACGCGTTACTCGTGCGTGCACACGCATCATTTAACGCAGCCAAGCAATTAGAATGCGACGCGTGTGGCTGCCGATCGCTCACTCGCCTATACACATATTGGGTGCTTGGAATTATTCTGCTTGTGGTTTCGCATATATGCATACACATACATACATACATATATATATATATATTAGGTGTATGACTTAATTTTTACAGATTTTTTCTTCGAGCTCAAAATTATATTTAAAATAAAAATATTTTCGCGGTCTTTTGTGGTTTTGAAAAGATCAGACGCAAGGTTTCAGACCACCGAACGACAAATCTACGTGAGTTACATAACCTCTCAGAATAGCAGAGTTTACGATGACAACTGATAAACAGCACATTCGGCACTGCATTTTATACGAATTCCAACAAGGAAAAAATGCTTCTAAAGCGCGGGAATCAATTTGTAGTGTTCTTGGTGCCGACGTTGTGTCTTATGAAACGTGTTATTATTGGTACAAACGTTTTAGAAGTGGTGATTTCGATCTTAGTGACCAGCCCCGCCCTGGACAGGATACGAAGGGTGTGCTTTATTACGAACTCCTGGAAACTGGTCAGACCGTGACTGCGGAACGCTACAGCCGACAATTGAACAAACTGAGCGAAGAACTTGATCAGAAAAGGTTATTTACTGGGCAAGGAAGCAGGCAAGTCATACTGCTGCGTGACAACGCTCGACCTCACGTTGCTCGCGCGACTCAGAAGACCCTCTTGAACTTGGGATGGGAAGTTCTCCCGCACGCGGCATATTCACCAGACTTGGCCCCATCCGACTACCATTTGTTCCGGTCAATGCAGCACGCTTTAGTGGATAAACAGTTCAAAACGCTGGACGATGTGCGTAAATTCGTCGATGACTTTATCGCCTCGAAGCCTGCAAGTTTCGTTCGCGACGGCATTCGTATGTTACCTGAGAGATGGCGCAAGGTCATAGAAAACGATGGACAATATTTCCAAGATTAAGTTCGTTGTTCTCTATTTTTTTATATTAAATAAATTTGCTGAAAAATCTGTAAAAATTAAGTCATACACCTAATGTGTATGTATATATGTACTCGACTTTGCAATTTTATTACGAAAAAATTGAACGGTCAATATAGCTCAAATTTTTCCAAAGGGTTGCATAACGTATTTGTCAACATCATATAAAATGTCAGGCCCGATAGTTGGATTCGTCCCCAAGATCGTACCTCCTTAAAACCCCGTTTCGTATATTGGCTTACGATTTTTTTCGCCGAGATATTCAATTTTTTGTACGGATAGAAAACTTACAGAGTGCTTAATACTTTTGAGCAAGGCTGTATATATATATATATATATATATATATATATATATCTTTTTTCGACGAAAAAACTATATAGACCTATAAAATGAATTATATTATTCTAATATAATTCTGCAATTATCCGATGTGATCGAAAACTCTAGACCGGGACTGGACACGTATAGACACATAAAGAGGCCCATGTATGGGTTCCTCCACGTCCAATAATCGACCGATCAGTCGCTATCTAATTCCGTTCGATTTTCTAGTAGATTTTTTATAAGAATATTCATTGGAATAGAATGAAAGCTTTATTAAAATAAAAGTTGCATATACTTTAGATAAATTAGAAGTTTTAATTCCGATCGTATATTTCAGGCTATGGGCTTCAAGCTTGCATCGTTGGAATGCAACGATTTTTCCTTTAATTCGTCATTTTTATTGTTATCGAAAGTCCTATTTTATTGATTTGAGTTGTGGGTCAGCTTTACAGCTTAAATCTGTCAAAGGAAATTTGGGAACTTTAGGAAGAAAAAAAAATTGCGGTGCACTCCAACGATGCAAACTATAATATCATTTCAGGCTTGAATGATGAAGCGGTAACGTGATGAAAATTAGGTTTAATCCCGAATCTCTTCGGTTTAAGTTTGTATGATGGCGACACTGCGTGGAGAGATGAGAAGGGGCGCAGCTATTGTTTTATGAATTTTTAGGGATGTAGCGCGAAGCCTGTATTTATTTAATGTATACATCATGTATGTGTGCGTGTGTGTGTGTGTATTCGTGGGTTCGCCCAGTTCGTGGGATGTTCACGCATAATTTTATACAGAGCTTCCCCGAAGGAGAGCGTGGAGAGAGAGACGGAGAGAGAGAGAGAGAGAGAGAGTGAGAGAGAGAGGGAGAGAGGGGAACTTCGTAAGGGAGCGATGACACGTACGAGGTTAGGCCTCTCTCGTGCCAAGCACAAAAGAAGGATGAAAAGCCTCGTGTGTGCGTGTACATACGCGTGCGTTGACGGCGTAATGTGCCGGGCATGCCAGGCCAAGATCAGAGTTGTACTCTAGCGCCCGCACCCGCTCGCGAGTTTCTACGGTAATATGGAAGAGCCACAAAGAAAGGAAAACGAGGTTTATGTACGAAGATGTGCACGCGAGAAGAGCGTGGACGAGAGTATAATATTATATATATATGTGTGTGTGTGTGTGTATATACGCGCTCGAATTGTCGGACAAGTACACTAAACGTGCAGTAGCCGTCGAGTGCGCATGCGCGATAGATCCTCGCCTGGCACGCTCACAGCGGCGATCAAACGAGGCACTAGTTGAAAAACTACACGATAAGAGAAACAAAAGTCTCTTCTTTCGACTTTTTTTCAGCAGAAATACATTTTGAGTCCTTTTTTTTGTGAATTTCCAATGTTCCTGCATAAAAGCGTTTCAAACGACGTACAAATGTAGGATCGAGAATCCATGGACTAGAACTTATTTTTGGCGGCGAACGTCGATATAACGAAATCCTGGATATAAGGAAGATTTGTCCATTCCCTTCCGATAGACACATCAAACCTTAAGGCGGGCAACCACTTTAGATGCGTCAAAAAATCGTTTTTTTTTAAATTTCATAAATCTTTAGCAAAATATCTTAAGAATGCACCCTGAAAATTTCAAAACGATATTCGGATTCCTTCTAACGGTATGTTTATAAATGATAAAGACTCTCTGCTCGACTCCGAAGCGCGCTCAGGTATCCACGAGCGCTCAGTTAGGTAAATTGTTTCGGTTTGTTTGGGTTTTCATAACCCAAACAAACCCAAACTTTACCGTTTGGCGATTAGCTCCAAAACATCTCCATTCTGGGTACAAAATAATCGAGGTGGCGGCATTTCTTGCTACTATTTTATTCAATGAAGGAAATTCAGCCCTACTCATGGTTATGGATTAACTAAAAAATCGTAGTTGGCAGGCAGCGCTACGGATATGCCGAGCAAATGGATCAGATGCGCGTAGCTCGGCAAAATAGAAAAAGTTTATTAGAGACAAAAGAAGCTCGAATAGCTCGTAAAGAGGAAATGCAAGCTTCAAATGAGTTGCATGAGGGATAGGAAGGACTGCTGTATGGTGCTGGAATCGCTGATTAATCGGTAAGACACTTTATCATTTGATTAAACACATTTGACTTTGAGTTCTTCGTTTTGCGAAACTTTAAACGTGTTTTTCTCGAAACGACATCTTTTCAATTTGCGGGAATCATAACTCAAAAACTAATTGATGGATCATCTTCAAATTTGAAATACGTTTACATAATATAATTTATTAAAACATGAACCTAAAGTTGGAATGATTAGATTGTTTAAAACATTTTTATTATTGCAAAATGCCGGGAAAAAAATTCTAAAAATCAATTATTTTTTTTCAAACACATTCCAGCATTCAATCCTCGATTTTTTGTTTTCAAAATTTAGGTTCATGTTCTTAAAAAACATCTCAAGAATGTATAGAAAATTTTTGTTCCCGCAAATCGACAACGACGATGAGGACACGCCAAGGGACACAGCGAACTACACCTTAATTAATGCATGAAATAACTTGAAAAAATTACCAGAGATGTATGAAAATATGAATAAATCATTGTCAGAGTTGCGGAAATTGCCGTTTTTTTTTCACAATAAAAAGAAATCCAAAAAATCATCTAATTTTCGATCTCCTAAAGTGGTTGCCCACCTTAATACAACGAAGAAAAACTATAGATATAACGAATTTATTTTCAGGGCCCTTAACCTCTATACAAGTCATTTTTATGAACGAAACCACTGTATAACGAAGCGTTCGGTAAACGAACTCCCTTTCTTTCGTTCCCTTCTCCTCCTTCGTGCTTCTACGGAGCCTGTCGACACTTGCCTGTCGCAAACTTTTAAACAAAATAGATGTTTAATTTAAAAATAATCCGCTTTTAAAAATAATATGTTCCCAGATAGACACATTTAGCTCATATTGGCATCATATGGGCATTATCTATGATGCATAGAAATTAACACAGCTATGTGTCGCTTATGAGTGCTCACCTTCAGGTCATATTTGCATCACATGACGATTCATGATAATACATCCAATTAAAGCAAAGTTGCTCTCACGCGAGTATGCATACAATGAATTCATCAGCACTATCAAAATCGGATCACGAATATTCAACAATAAGGGAGTGCATATGGGGTTCATATTGGTGTCACAGGATGACGTAAATGTTGTATTCATATGGAGCTCATATGAGCGTCACGGCGTGACAAAATTGTAGTGCTCATATGAAGCTCATATTGGCGTCATGACATGATACAATTGTTGTGCTTATATGGACGCTAGAGGGCGTAACCCGTACTACGACACTGTACAGACGGTCGGATCTGTGCCCGAAATGAAAAAATTAATAAGTCTACAAATTATGAATAAAAAAAAATTCTGGTAGTATTTTTCGTTTCCATATGCTTTACTTATATTGCTGCATATAGGATAATTGGATTAAAACGTGTTCTCTGCCTTACTAAAGTTTTTGTCTAGCCTCGGTTTCGAACCTACGTCTTCTAATTCTAGAGCTAAGCGCGCTACCTACCTAACCATCCTATCACTTGTGTAAATTTCCTATTTTTCGCTTCTTACTTTTATCATTTAAAAAAATGTCAATAAGTGGGAAAACGTTGAAGTTTGCATTGTTGCAATGCAACGAAAATTAATTATTTTTGACTACTGAATTGTTTTTGCCCATTTAGGCAGTAAAAATAACACACGTTTTTACGTATTCTTTCTATAGTTTTACGACTTCAAGGCTTTTGATGATGATAAAAATAAACGAATAACTTCATTTATTATTACATGTATCATATAAAATGAATACCTTGTTGTCCTTGCTAAATAGTTTAGTGATGTAAGAAAGCCATCCAGATGCATTAAAAGGAATGATGAAAAAATGTTCAATTTTTGAATAATACATCCATTTGAATAAAAAAATCACCAAATTCTTAGAAATTAATTGTTATTGAAATTTTATTTCACTATATTGTACTTACTACCGCCGTTGTATAGCGCACATAGGAAGTATTACTGAAAAACATGCATATCGCCGTCATATTGCGCTCATCGAATGTATCACTGAGAAACATGCATATCGCCGTCATATTGCGCTCATCGAATGTATCACTGAGAAACATGCATATCGCCGTCATACAATGTATCACTGAGAAACACGCGTAACGTCGTCATATTGCGCTCATGGGATGTGTCACGGAGAAATATGCATATTGCCGTCTTATTGTGCTGATCGAATGTATCACTGAAAACATGCATATCGCCGTCATAGAATGTATCACTGAGAAACATGCATTTTACCGGAATATTGCGCTCATGGGGTGTATCACTGAGAAATATGCATATCGCCGTCATATTGCTTGCATGGCATGTCTACTACCAGTGCTAACCCAGTGAATACACCAACAAAAATCATTGGATCACTACCATATGACGTCTATCTGCAAATATTCATTGCAGAATTTAAATTTGTCCTCTTATGAGTTCATCTTGTAGTCAATGGATGATGCATTTCGAAACGACAAATTTAAGTCACGATGTATCTCAAATCCAAGGTACTGAATGAGCTCATGAAATGTATTCACCAACGTAAACGAAATTGCGTTCATGTAGAGTACAATTCATGAGAGCAATTGATGTTACCATAGTGAGTACACACCAAAATGTCTACACATGACTTCAATATGATGTAAAATTTTCGGATATTAATTGCGGACACTTGAGCACAGCGATATGAGTTCGACGCGCTCTAAACGCACGATGCATTTATAAACGACATATTAAGATCAAAATGTTTTGTAAATGCATGATACTAAATGAGTTCATGGCTTTGCATCACAACATGTAGCCAATATGCTGTAAAATTTGCTTCATCAATTGTATGCACGCTGTGATAATCATGACTGTCTATCTGGGTATATTTATAGTACTAATATATTTTTTTTAAAGAAACAACCCAGATAGACACATTTAGCTCATATTAGAATCATATGGGCATTGTCTATGATGCATAGAAATTAACACAGCTCTGTGTCGCTTATGAGTGCTCACCTTCAAGTCATATTTGCATCACACAACGATTCATAATAACACATCCAATTGAAGCAAAGTTGTTCTCACGCGAGTATGCATGCAATGAATTCATCAGCACTAGCAAAATCGGATCACGAGTATCCAACAATAAGGGAGTGCATATGGGGTTCATATTGGTGTCACAGGGTAACGTAAATGTTGTGTTCATATGGAGCTAATATGAGCGTGACAGCGTGAAGAAATTTTAGTGCTCATATGGAGCTCATATAGGCGTTACGGCGTGACGTAATTACGTTGTGCTCACTTGGAGCTCATATGGGTGTCACGGCGTGAAAAAATTGTAGTGCTCATATGAAGTTCATATTGGCGTCATGACATGATACAATTGTTGTGCTTATATGGACGCTAGAGGGCGTAACCCGTACTACGATACTGTACAGGCTGCCGGATCTGTGTCTGAAATGAAACATTAATAAGTCTACAAATTATGAATAAAAAAAAATTCTGGTAGTATTTTTCGTTTCCATACGCTTTACTTATATTGCTACATATATGATAATTGAATTAAAACGTGTTCTGCCTCATTAAAGTTTTTGTCTAGCCTCGGTTTCGAACCTACGTCTTCTAATTCTAGAGCTGAGCGCGCCACCTACCTAAACATCCTATCACTTGTGTAAGTTTCCTTTTTTTCGCTCCTTACTTTTATCATTTAAAAAAATGTCAATAAGTGGGCAAACGTTGAAGTTTGCATTGTTGAATTGCAATGAAAATTAATTCTTTTTTACTACTGAATTTTTGTTTGCCCATTTAGGCAGTAAAAATAACTGACACGTTTTTACGTATTCTTATTATAGTTTTACGACTTCGAGGCTTTCGATGATGATAAAAAAATAAACGAATGACTGAAGTTATTATTACATATATCATATAAAATGAATACCTTGTTGTCCTTGCTAAATATTTTAGTGATGTAAGAAAGACATCCAGATGCATTAAAAGGAATGATGAAAAAATGTTCAATTTTTTAAGAAGGTATAATACATCCATTTGAACAAAAAAAAACAACAAATTCTTAGAATTTAATTTTTATTGAAGTTTTATTTCATTATATAGTACTTACTATCGCCGTCGTATGGCGCTCATAGGAAGTATTACTGAAAAACACGCATATCGCCGTCATATTGCGCTCATGGGATGTGCCACGGAGAAATATGCATATTGCCGTCATATTGTGCTGATCGAATGTATCACTGAGAACATGCATATATCGCCGTCATAGAACGTATCACTGAGAAACATGCATTTTGCCGGCATATTGCGCTCATGGGGTGTATCACTGAGAAATATGCATATCGCCGTCATATTGCTTGCATGGCATGTCTACTACCAGTGCTAACCCAGTGAATACACCAACAAAAATCATTGGATCACTACCATATGACGTCAATCTGCAAATATTCATTGCAGAATTCAAATTTGCCCTCTTATGAGTTCATCTTGTAGTCAATGGATGATGCATTTCGAAACGACAAATTTAAGTCACGATGTATCTCAAATCCAAGGTACTGAATGAGCTCATGAAATGTATTCACCAACGTAAACGAAATTGCGTTCATGTTAAGTACAATTCATGAGAAGAATTGATATTACCATAGTGAGTACACACCAAAATGTCTACACATGACTTCAATAAGACGTAAAATTTGCGGATATTAATTGGGGACACTTGAGCACAGCGATATGAGTTCGACGTGCTCCAAACGCATGATGCATTTGTAAACGACATATTAAGAACAAAATGTTTTGTAAATGCATGATCCTAAATGAGTTCATGGCTTTGCATCACAACATGTAGTCAATATGCTGTAAAATTTGCTTTATCAATTGTATGCAGGCCGTGATAGTCATGACTGTCTATCTGGGTTACGAATATACGAGTATAAATTTGTATACAAATACGTTTGAATAAAAATATATAATATAGATAAATTCATATATAATATAGATTAAATATAACACAAATAAATGTGGATAAAGCTAAATTTAGACAAAAGATAAAGAAATTTACTAATATACGAATTCAAATTCGACCATCTCACAAGTAAAACTTAACAAATTTACCAAATTTAAATTTCAAAATCAACGAATAAAAAATTAACTCGTTATTGCGAAACGAATCTCAGCAAAAGAAAAAAAAATATCGAGATAATATTCAACCTAATCACGATTTTTATCAAGAAACGAATATCGTCAAGGGGCACGAGGATCGTGGGCACATCACATACGTATACACATTTTGAGAGAAATCACCCACGCGTTAAACAAAAAAAAAAACAAACGCGCGCTCGGCGTTCCATTGGGGATATAAAAGGGCGCGGAGATAAAAGTCGACGAGACGAAGAAAAATAATAAATGGAATTAAGTTCCATCGGCTTATGCGGTGATGTATTATTCATGGGACAGGATTGAGAATACATTACGAATGCTCGTGAATCGAATTGATCGAGTCTCCTCTGACAATTGAATTTCTTTTCTCCCTCTCTCTCTCTCTCTCTCTCTCTCTCTCTCTCTCTCTCTCTCTCTCTCTCTCTCCCTCTCTCTCTCTCTCTCTCATTCTAAAACAAAAGAAATAACTCAAAGCAATAATTACCGGAAATTCTTCACTAATAATAATTTCTTCCGAGCTACGATAATTTCCAATCCGATTTCCCGATCTTTTTCCAATTTGTTTTCAGTCCTCTTGAAGTAGACGTGATTTGTTTTTTCTCAGCCCACAATTATCGCGACGAAATTTTCTTTCACTCGCGATAAGCACTCGAAAGGGTTTTCTTCTTTCCCCCCTTTTTTTTTCTTTTTCTTTCAACGTTTTTCCTAGCACTTCATCTCGATCGCACGGCGAGAAAAAACGAGACAAGGGGACATATATCTTTTGGTCGAACCGGCGCGGCCCAAGTGCCGAGCTCAACTGGATGAAAACGGCCGGAACGAGAGAAACGGAGAGAGAAGAGAAAGAAAGGAGCGCGAGCTCGCGGTCTTTCGATCTCTCTCTCTCTCTTTTTCTCGATGTGGGTACACACTTTGACGTGCCTACCGAAACGTTTCAGGGTGTCGACGGCACAAGCAGTTTGGTGTGCTCTTTGTATCGCATTGTATCCCGTACGGATTGCGGTGTTTCTTCTCTGCTCCCTTCCTCTTCTTCTTCTTCGGTTTCTTCTTTCCGCGCTCGTCATTCTTCGTCGTCTTACTTTTATTCTCGTTTGTTTTTTTTTCGTAGCTTTTATCTGCCATTTTTCGTGATTTTCGTAGCTCATATCTGTCAAAGGAAATTAGAGAAATGAAGAAAAAAAATCATTTTCCTTGCATTTCAATGATGCAATCTTCAAGCGTCATCATATTCTTCCTTATCCCACTTCTTGCATGGCTTTGGAATACTTCTTCTTCCTTATTTTCTTCGTTGCTCGTCTTCTTTTTCTTCTTCTTTTCTTCGTTCTTCCTTTCCTTCGTTTCTCTTCGTGTACTTTTTTCTTATTCGCTTTTCTTCTTCTTCCTTCGTTCTCCATTCTTATTGGGAGTACAAATTAATTTGGTCCGTTTTCAAGAGATGGCTCTGGCTGCTATGAATGTTTCATAGTGACAGCTGATTTCGGTGGTTTCAGAGAGGTTAGACATCTGTCAATAACATTCAGTTTATATCGCTTTGAGTTCCATTAAAAACCTTGTTTTTTTTACTGTTTTGAATATGTCAAATTTTGGGTTAACTAAGCAGCATTTGCGGGAAGTTTTACTTTTCTGCTTTAATTGGAAGAAAAGTGCAGCTGAAGCGCATCGAATGCTTGTTGAAGTTTATGGCGATGATGCTCCAACTGATAAATCATGTAGGGAATGGTTTCGACGCTTTAAGAACGGTGATTTCAGCGTTGAAGACAAGCCTCGCCCTGGACAGTCAAATGAGCCAATGAGCTGCTACAACCTGGCGATTCCATTACGGGCGATCGGTATAGACTACAATTGATTCGTTTGAGCCGTGCAATACGAGAAAAACGGCCGGAATACGAGCAAAGACATGACAAAATTATTCTTCTGCATGACAACGCTCGGCCTCGTGTCGCAAAAGTCGTAAAAAAATATTTGGAAACGCTCAAATGGGATATTTTACCGCACCCGCCGTATTCTCCGGACATTGCTCCTTCTGATTACTGGTTGTTCCGACGGATGCAGCAGGATTTAGCAGGTCACCGATTCACTTCTTTCGCAGAAATCGAAAATTGGCTCAAAACTTGGATCGCCTCAAAAGACGAGACTTTTTTTCGAGATGGAATTCGAAAATGGCCTGAGAGGTGGGAAAAAGTAGTAGCCAGCGATGGACAATACTTTGATTTATCTATTCATACCTTTTATTTTGAAATAAATGGATTTTTTACCACAAAAAAACACGGAGAGAATTAAAAAGTAATTTTTGTCGTGAATTTCACGGTAAAAATTACCGTGATATATTTCAATGTGGTGACAAGTGAGAAAAGCATAATAATTCGTATACGACAAGTTTTTTTTAACTCACGTTACAGAAAAATTTCAAATACGTAGCTAAAATTTTACTATACAAGAAGGGTAGCGCGCACGATAATTTTTACCGAGAGCACAATACATTTTCCTGTAACACTCATTAAATTTTATAATAAATCTTAAAATAACTGTTATAAAGACGATACTTTTTTATAGACATTTTTGAAAGGCATAAAATAATAAAATGCACAGTAAAATTTCGCTGATATTATATATTTTTTAAATTTAAGGTTTGCGTATTTTGTTACACATCAAAATTTACTAGAAAATCTGGTAAAATTTTCTATCTGAAGAAGAAATTTTATTTTATTTTCGTGAAAATCTGTGTTTTATTCAGTAATAATAAGCGAAGTTTCAGGGTTGTCATCTGGTTACCGTTACTGCACGGTAATTTTTAACATTTAATTCTCTCCGTGAACGGACCGAATTAATTTGTACTACCAATATTTGCTCTTTCCCTTCCCTTCTCATTCTTCTACTTCGGTTCCGCGTCCGCTACGCGTCTTCCATCGCCCGGAAACAAAAAAGCAATCATTGCTGCGCGCCATGTCCGAACGGAAGAAAAAATCTCATCGCGGCAAAGACGTCACGGACGATAATGTTAGCCTTGCACCAGGTAAAACGATCACACGAATTCGTGAATATCGATTCGCTTCAATTATTTTCTATTCGATTATCCTTTTTTCCCGTTTTGCAAAAAATAATCTACAAAAGATTTGTCGAGATCGTCTTCGGAAAGTTTTGTTAACCTGTTTCTCGCTCTCTGCGAGGAATACGATGTCACACCGGTGCCGAAAATTTTGGTAATTTTTCGGCTCTCTTTCTTCTGATGTTTCAGTGTAATTTTTTTTTCTTCGATTTACATCCGTCACGTAATTTTTTAACTTACGGAATTTCTTTACAGCCTGTCGGCAACACTCTCAGTGAAGCGACAAACGTTGTGGCAAAACGACGATCCGATCACAGAGAAGTTCCACCAACGAGGCTCGAAACTCCTAATGAGGTGTGAAAACAAATTGAATCAATAAATGTTGCAAAATCGTAGGTCTCTTCAAAAAAAAGAAATGAAATAAATATTTGAGAGAGATTTCTACTTTATTGGGGCCAAAAAATCTTCGACTTTTCACCAATTTTTTATGCGAGAAATATTAAATATAGAATCTTGAAATTTGGTATATTTAACCAAACGGTTTTTATTTAACATGATAATATTTTTTAAAGTTTAACAAAATATGGTACTGGGAGTGAGAGGAGCTACGTATGCCGGCGATGATATTCTTCGCTTGCGGAAGTCCGAAATCCTAAACAGATGATCTGAAGCAAAAAAATCGAATATATTAGATGAAGTAAAAAGTTCTGAGCGTTTTTTCGCTTTATTTCGACGATGAAATTAACATAGTTAGGATTATCCGATTTAGATCAGTTATGCGCCGTTTTGTTCGATAACTTTTGTCCATTTTGAAGGCAATTTTATAATTCCGCGATTGAAGAAGTCCTCGTCCCTATTGGTGAAAAACTTGACCAGCTCATTTTTACAAGCCTCTCTTGAGGCCAGTTTTGTACCATCAAGAAAATTTTGCAAATGCTTGAAAAGGTGACAATCGCTTGGTGCCAGGTCTGGACTATACGGCAGGTACGATAGAACCTCCCATCCAAGCTCTCGGAGCATCTGGCGCGTCGTTAAAGATGTGTGCGGCTCGGCGTTGTCTTGATGGAACACAACACCCTCCCTATTGGCCAATTCTGGCCGCTTCTGGTCGATGGCCTGCTTCAATCTGGTCAGTTGTTGACAGTAGAGGTCCGAATTGAGTGTTTGGCCCGATGGGAGCAGCTCATAGTGGATGATTCCCTTCCAATCCCACCAAACACATAGCAAAACCTTCTTGGCTGTTAATCCGGGCTTGGCAATCGTTTGGGCCGGCTCAACGCGTTTGGACCATGATCTTTTTCGGCTGTTGTTCTCGTATGTGACCCATTTTTCATCGCCAGTCACCATCCGCTTAAAAAATGGGTCGATTTCGTTACGTTTCAGCAAAGAATCGCAGGCATCAATTTGGTCCAAAAGGTTCTTTTGCGTCAATTCGTGTGACACCCATACATCGAGCTTCTTCTTGAGACCAACCTTAAGCAAATGGTTCCAAACAGTTTTCTGGCTAATCTTCAGTTCCTGGGCAATGGAATAAGTGCTCACTAGGGCTAGGGCGTGTAGGAGCACTTCCGCAAATTTGGAAAACGTGTTTTCGAAAAAAAACGGAGTTAAAGTTCAAGTTTAGGTGCGAATAAAATGAAAAGTTTCATACTTACAACAAATCTGCTATGCCAGTACCATAGAGTACACCTTCCTCTTCTTCAAAAAGTTCTTCTTGAGCCGTCCGCTCCAGTCTTCGGGCCAATATTGCCTCTTTTGACGCAGCAGAACGTGTGGCGTAAGCTTTTTTTCACGCACACCATATCCCTCTTGTCGGCTATTATTTTTGCTTGGGGTTCAATTGTGATGCCCATCACTTCCATCATAAGCAGTAGGGGAGTGATAACTTCGTTGAAAATACACGCCGCAATAAAAGATGCCAGTTTGATAATTTTTTTCGAGCAATAAAATTGTTTTGGAGACAAACGCCAGATGACAGCGTTGAAACTTTCGTTATTATTTTGCATGTGTCCGCCCAAATACCGTTGCAACAGATCGTCTGACGACAGATATGAGTATATCGGATGAAGGAGTTTCTGAGCCTCAGCCACAAGTGGTTCATGGTGTTTAAAATGATGTAATTTATTCTTTGCCTCTGCGCGAAACTAGCCCGCACAGGTTGCGCTTAATTTTATTAAGGGGTTACGTGGGTTTGAAAATTTCAAAACATCCATTTTTTAAATATTTTATTACCTAATAGCACAATATGTCTAGAATATTCTTCCAAAGTTTTAAGTCAATCGGAGTAAAAGTGTAGGAGCGAGCCTTTGGGAATTCCCCCCGTTGGGAAAGACCTACCAAAGTTGGGAAAGACCTACCAAAACACTATTTTTGAAGTCGGTGGACACGATTTCCCAAAAACTAATTCACCGATCTTATTGAAATTTTGCACACTTCTTCAAAATAGCATTGACTAGTGATTGAACGTTTTTTTTTCGATTACAACTAATTTTACAAGGCTATACGTAGTGTAAATTGTACCAAAAATTGAACTATTTTGCATACAACTCTGCCAAAAATTCAATTTTCAATTTTTTTTTAAACCCTTCGTTCAATCACGAGCTATACTTTTCTACTAACAGAAAAAATTTGGTTTTTTAATTTCAGATAAAGCTATCATGAGTTATCCTGACCACCACGAGGACACTTTTTTTTGAGGGGTCTCCGAAAACCAGGTCCCAGCGACTGAATTTCCTAAATTTTTTGATGAAATTTTTAAAAAATATTGTTGAAATGTTGCTCTTTTATGTGCTTAACATTTTGAATAAAATAATTTATATATTATATTTAAAAAAATAGAGAAATTATGTTTTTTTTTTTGGCATCGAAACCCACGTAACCCCTTAATATCGACTTGAAATTTTCCAAGCGTATTCTCAAGCATTGGCTCTTTCCGATATAGCAAAATCGATTATTTTTTTTTGCCCAACAAAGTAGTAACCTCCCTTAAACTTGTTTTTCAAACGTATTAAGCTTATTTCAATCTTTACTAATTATTATTTTTATCTCGATCTTCATTTCCTATATTTGGGAAAATTTCATTAGGAAAATGAATCGAGTGTTCCTCCTCTCATTTACGTGACGTACGAGAAACCCAAGGAATTCAGCAATCCGGAGAAAATCGAGTGTAGAGGACACGAAATATCTGTTTGCATGCTTGATGCTCTGAGTGCGAGTATCGATAAATTCCGCAGCGTCACGACCATCAGGTGAATCGAGAAAAAAATCATTGACAATAACAAAATCGGTTTTTTTTTGTATAAAGTAAAAAAATCTTAACTCTTCACTTTTAGGAACAATGATAAAACAAATATCAACCGCATTTTTCTTAATACAGTGAAACTTCAATTATATGTTTTTCAACATATCCGCGTTTAAAGTTTTCAACTTTAACGCGTTTAAAGTTTTGATTCCAGATTTCTTATAAAAAGGTTATAATTACACTAATCAGCTATGCCTGGTGCATAGAGTAAACCTTCCGTTTCTTCAAAGGCATAGTTCTCAGCTAATTTTTCTGCTTTGCGAGATGAACACCAGACTACATCCTTAATTTGCTAAGAAAAATGTATTTAATACGTATTTGAATTGCGTATTTCAAATTATTGCCACTACGTGTCCGCTTTGTGCTACGTGGTTAGGCGCCATCTGGATTCCGATGAGGATACCCCTTCAAGGCAATCCGTATCATATCCCGTTTGGAATCCGATCGGAACTCAGGTAGCCCTAAGAAATTTCTGCATGGGTTATGCTACTGTTTGGTTTTCCAATTAAAAATTTGATTGGTAGTTATGAAGTAATGAGACAACTGAATTTTTTTTATTTTCATTTAGAATGTTTATTTAATAAGAGTTTGTAACATTAAAGCTTCAACATTTTACACTAGTAGATAGCAGACATGTTCGTATTAATAAGAGACATGTAATCACAGTTAAGGGTCTATGTACAATTCCGTACCGAAAATCGAGTCAATTTCAAAATATTTACCAAAAAAAAGTGAGTTTAATCAACTAAATATGTTCCATTCTGTTCAATGACTTTCTGCCACCTCTCCACGAGCTTCATTATCTCTCTTCAATAGAAGTCCTGAGATTTTTGCGCAAAGAAGTCATCCAAGTGGTTTTTGAGGACGCCCAGGGAAATGAAGGTTTCATCATTCAAACTGTTCTGTAGCGCCCGGAACAAATGATAGTCTGATGGCGCAAGGTCCGGACTATCTGGTGGGTGCACCAAAACATCCTACCCATGCCGCAATGATTTTTGCCTGGTCATCAGAGAGACGTGTGGTCTATAGCGTTGTCCCGGTGGAATACTACGCCCTGTTTGTTCGTCAATTCGGGCCGCTTCTGATCGATTGCTCGCTTTGATTTGGCAAGTTGTGATCGGTATTTGGTCGAATCAATCGTTTTGTTGGGTGGCAGCAGCTCATAATAGTCGATTCCTTTCCAATTCCACCAGATATAGAGAATAATCTTTCTTGGGTGTAATCCAGCCTTTGCGACCGACTGAGCAGCCTCCCCGAGCTTCGACCATGATCTTTTTCGACTGACATTGTTGTAGACAATCCATTTTCGTCGCCAGTAATTATTCGCTTTAAAAATAGTTCCTTTTGACGGCCTTTGAGCAGCAAATCGTAAACTGAAATTCGGTCCATTAAATTTCATTTCGCTCAGTTCGTACGGCACCCAAACATCAAGCTCGTTTACCATCCCAAGCTTCCGTAAATGTCTCGAAACAGTTCATTGGTCAATGTTAAGGTTATGTCCGATCTTTGTATTCGTCAAATGCCGCCCGAAGTCGATCAAAGCCTTGATTTGATCGACATCAGTAGTGACTGGCCAACCGGAGCGAGGAGCATGTTGGAGATAAAAATCTCTACAACAACATTTCGCCAACGACTTTCGACACACTTTCGCTTACGGCATTTTCTCCGTACACGGCACATATATTTTTGTGAGTTTGGGGAGCGTTTTTGCCTTTTCGGAAATAAAAAAGCGAAATGCATCGAAAATATACGTTTTTTCCTTCCATGTCCAAAATATAATTAAACTTCCTATACGTCACGAATCTCGATGGATACTTTTTTTAAATGTCTGCACAAGTTTCAGCTTTCACTCAATATACGACATTTCATATGGTTGACGTATTTGCGAGTGGAGAAACAACTGCGAACGACATCTGTCGGAAAATCGTTACGAAATTATGCAGACCTAATATATGCATACACAGTACGATCCTAGAGTTTTAGAACGGAAAAAATCAAGTTACGGGTTATAAAAATTATTTCATACTTGTCTGTTTTTTTTGTCACAGAACACTGATTAACGTATAACTGAGAAAAAAACGGATGCTGGGGAACAAAATTAATAACGTGTGAGCGCGAAAAAAGTGTAAGTGAAAAACGTAGAAATGAAACTTTGTTACATTCTTCATACGCGGAATCTCTCGGGCCAGAGAAATATGACGTATAAATGATAAAAACAGATGAACGAGGTTTCACTGTAATTAGAAAATACATTAAAAAAATATATAAATAATAAAAAAATATTATAAATAAGAAATGAATGATATAAATAATTATTATAATATTATAAAAATATTATAAATAATAAATAAATATTATAAATAAAAAATAAATATTATAATTATAAAAAAATGAAAATAATATAAACATTATTCTATTGGACAGCTTGTATATTCGCTATTTTTCTTTACTTTTTCCAGACTACGAAACTGTCGTATAAATGCATACGGCATATCGCAAATAGGCCAGATAATTACGAGCATTGGATGCGTGAGGGACTTGAATCTCGACATGAATCCCAACATCCGGGAAAATTATCATTTGTTGTGTTCACCAGCAGGAAAGTACGCGACTGCTCTTCTTTGTTTTTTTTTGTTTTCTCCAAATTATTGAGCCCTTCCGGAAGACGAGTGTGATGGATTCTCCTTGTGTACAGCCTTCGTTACCTGTCCCTGAAATATTGCAACATAAGTGACTGGGGCATCGAGAAAATAGCGAACGAACTAAAGTACAGGGAGGCGGAAAAGCCACAGTTGATTGCTCTGGATCTGGCGAATAATCGTATCACCGATCTGGGAGCTGAGCACATCGCTGGCATGTTGCACACGAACAGGTGTTTGTTTTTTTTTTCTACACTCGATAATTAACGAAATATTCAGTTTGGAGGATGAAAGCTCGTCGCTTCGAGTTAATTTTTTAGAGACGTTTTTTTCTATTCAACTCACTGAATAGCACTGGTAGCTAATTTCTCGGACACTTGCTCATCCGCCAGATCTCTGCAGAGCCTCATTTTGGCCGGTAACAGGATAACCGACGGCGGGGCGGTCGCGATCATCCGAGAATTGGGCATGTAAACGAACATTATTTTTTGCTACTTTAGTAGTTAGGACAAATGAAATTCTAGTATTGTGTTGGGATCTGTCATATGGGCGGAGCCCAGAAAACATAGCGGCACTAAAAGGACCGTAAAATGTTCAACGTGTGTGTGGCAAGGGTACTGTCATAAGGGGTAACACCAGTGCAGAATTTAAACAAAAATGATTTTTTTTTAATTGGCTTAAGAGATCCTTTGAATCATCTAGAATAAGGGGAAAAGGTTTGGTACCTGTGAAAAAAGGCCCGCACACGGGCCAGTCTCGGCAACAAGACTTGATGAAAAAAATGTTACCATCTGTAGCCTTAGACTTGTTCTAAGTTACAATGAGTGACTAAATAGTTGCTTGGAAGGCTACACGCAAAACAGCAACGTGAGTTTCAATGCTACTGCTTGGAGCTTGGCCCCAAAGGCCCACTCAAGTGGCAAAAAAGTATTAAATGTAGCAATTGATATTGCTGTGTGCAATATTAACGGCGGTCTGACTAATATTCTACGAATTATAAAAGTCATGGAGATGGATATTGCCCTCCAAGCTTACAATTTTTGTCTTGAAACTGATGCTAGACGGATAAAACACGCTGAGCTGTCTTTGACAGATGCGGCATAAGAAGCACGCACCAGCATAAAATCAATCAGGAAAAACAAAGAGGATGAACATTTGAACAGAGAAGGGCAGCTTTATGGTCTTGGGATAGCTGATCAATGGTAGAAAATTTTAAAAAGCTACATTTTTCATTTTTTCACGTCTATAAGACATTTCAAAACTTTAAACGCGTTTTTCTCAGAACACAATTTTTCAAAACGGCACGCAGCATAACTCTAACAATTTTCATTCTATTCACTCCAAATTTTGAACACATGTGTAAAATAACATTCCGAAGAGAAATGCGTGCGGGATTTTCCAGGCGTTAATTCTAACATTATTTATTAACATATGATTGTCCTTTTTTTCTGTCGAAAATTAAATTTTTACCTTCAATGCTTGCGAATTACACGAAAATGAATGTTTTCAAAATCTCCTACGTATTTCTCTAGCTATACTCACGTAAATGAATAGAATTTTTTTGTATTTTGTTGTAGATTCAAATCGCGTCAGTTATGCTGCGTGCCGCAGAGCGTCTCAGATTCAACATGTCTCGCGAAAATGGCTCCAGCGTCACCATATTGTATAATTTTTTAATATAATTTTTTTTTCACTTGAAGATATGACTAATAACATCCTTGAATACTATTATCCTCTTACTAGTCCTTCTACCAAAAAAAAATCGCGAAAAACCGCTTAATTTTAAATGTTTACAGTGGTGTTACCCCTAAAAGACAATGCAAGTATACAAAAGTACGAAATCTAGGAATCAACAGATAAGAAAGTGTGCATGAGTGAGCAATCGATTTACAGGTATCCTTTGACCCACGACGAAATCGTAAGCCTGCGCCGACTTAATTTGAAGCGATTGCTGATGAAACCAGCCGAAAAATCCCGAGATTCTATTCTCAGCGAGTCCCGTATTTCCACTGCTTCCAGTCGCCAGTTCTCGTCCAGGAAAATCTCTAAAACGCAAAAGACGAGAAAAACGGGAAATAAAAATAAGTTAACGAATGATAAGAGAGAAAGTTCATCAATTGATAAAAACCTAATCGATACGGAGCTCCATCCCTTCGTCGCCGAGTCGCGCCGAATCAAAGGACAGATTATGGTCACAGGAAATTTTCAATTGCAACATTTGAATCTCAGTTGTAAGTCGTGAAAAAATACCGTACGCTTTAATTGTAAATTACAACAAGTAGTCAAGCGAAATGAATTTTTGTCCTCAGACAATCACCTGACGAACGAAACTTTGAAAGAAATGGCCAAATGTTTGTTTTATCAGAACTACGAAATGTTGGGTGACTCGAGCAGAGGTCTTATCCACGTAAACTTGGAGGTATTTAGCGGAGATTGAAAAAATTTCATGAAATTAATCGCAACGAAGAAAAACTTTTAAATGTAAAAATGTATAAAGGACTTTTGTCTTTGACAATCGTAGGGCAATGATTTCCAAACGGAAGGAAACGAGAGCTTGGATCTGCTTCGCGAATTATTGCGTGACCGAGCATCGTCGCGTGAAGAGCAAACGAAGAACTGATCGAGAGTCAAGCCAAATTTTATTACTCTTAGCCATTAAGCAAAAAACGTACCTCTTCATCACCGACATTATTCGTTCAAACCTTGTTTTTATTCAACGACTCACCGAATGAAGCGACTTTTTAAGACACCGTTTGGATTTATTTCGCTTTTAACAAGTATTTTAAAACTATCTGAGTGATAAAAAAAAAGACATAACGTAAGTAATTTTAGTTGAGGTAGATTCGTGTCCAGCGCGATATTTTTTGGTGCGACAATTAGTCCGCGTAATCCGGCTCCCCAAAGAAGTCGACGTTTTCCAATCCTTCCGGCAAATAATTCAATCCGGATTCATCTCTGTGCAGCATATTGTAGCCTCGTCCGTATCCTAC
The DNA here is from genome assembly GCA_963932345.1 of Ophion ventricosus. Taxonomy (NCBI): domain Eukaryota; kingdom Metazoa; phylum Arthropoda; class Insecta; order Hymenoptera; family Ichneumonidae; genus Ophion; species Ophion ventricosus. Next base: position 8,183,250 of record OZ010724.1, read on the forward strand.
GAGAAACATTCAATGAACATGCATTTATTTTGCATCGATGGAAAGCCACGAACTTTGCATTGACGTTTGGGATTTTACGACAACGACGCACCTAGATTGCCCATGAGTTTCGTCGGGGCGTTTCTCAAGTGCAACGGAACACCCGGCTGTGGGCCTTTGTGATCAGCGACCAGCCTCTGGGCGGCTCGTAACGCGTCTTCCATCAGTCTTGATTTGGGTGCTCTTGCCAGATACGTTACGCACTGAGCCAGAAGAACGTCGCACTCTGGCATACCCAACATTTTGCAACCGTGCATCGTGTCGACTGCTACACCTAAATAAAATAAAAAACAATTTAAAAAAATACCAGGTGTGTTTATTAAGTAATGAGGCTGGTAACGTAGCGTTCGATGTGGCAATACTTGGGACGCGGGACTTGGAGCAGCGACAGGTGAAAATGTGATACGCCTTCAGTACGAGTTTGAACTTGCTAGAGTCATTTGGTTGCCCGTAGCCATTTTTTTTTCGCGAAACAGTTTGTTTTACCACGCTTTTATTAACTCGCTTTCTTGTCTGTCTGTTTGTCTGTTCGGTACAAACTTTGCAATCGATTTTAAACTAACTTCCGGATGAACTAGAGACTTGAAACTTTAAACATAGCTCAGAACTGAATGATAATGCAATATTAACTCGCTTTCTTGTCTGTCTGTTTGTTTTTGTTTGTCTGTTCGGTACAAATTTTGCAATCGATTTTAAACTAACTTCCGGATGAGCTAGAGACTTGAAACTTTAAACATAGCTCAGTACTGGATGACAAACAAACAGGCAAGATAAATATAAATAAAAAATTAATATTGAAATAGAAATCTTATAAAATTAATTTTGCTTGCTCCTTTATTTTATATTTCAGGAAAATGACAATTAAACAAATTGATATATTATTGGTAGGTAGGTATAACAATTTTCTATTTCAGATATGATCAGGTGAAGAGAAACTGAAATAAACCTGAAATTAGCCACATGTCTCTGTCATAATCTGATCAGGATGTTTAGAATCGATTGCAAAATTTCACACACAAAACTAAAAAGCAAAAAATAATTATTTAAATAAAAAAAATGTTTTAGTATACTATGTTTTCAAAACGGACTAAAAAGTATAAAATAATTTCTTCTAGCCCCATATAGATTTATAACCCCATACAGATTCCTAACCCCATACAGATTGTCTTGAAAATTTGTGATTGTGAATTTTTAATAGCTATGAAAATACTTGTGAGATTTAAAACGAAAAACGTGGAGCGCATGCAATTGTATTTCTTACGTGTATGAACACGCAAGGAATACAATTTTCTATAACAACTTTTCCACTCAATTTCACCCCTTTAGAGTTGATTTTCGAAAAATCCTTTCTTAGTGCACCTCTACACCTTGTGAGGAGCATATCTTCCAACTTTCATGTTTCTATCTTCAGCGGTTTAGACTGTGCTTTGTCTATGTGTCAGTTAGTCATTTAGTTAGTCACAGAACGGTTTTATCTTTTACCATACGAACTTTGCTACCCCATTTTCCCCTTAAGGAATGAATTTCCAAAAACGCTGAAATTTCATTAATTTTGTCTGGGAGCAGTTATCCAAAGTTTCAAGTAAGTTTGACCCGATTTTTTTTTATTTTCCATACTAACTTTGCCACCCTCTATCTGACTTTCGGGGTTGAATTTCTAAAAATGCTGAAATACGTGTTTCATTAATTGTGTTAAGAAGCACGAATACCAAATTTCTAGTAGATCCGAACAGATTTTTTTTTAATTTTCATATAAACTTTGCTACCCCTTATCTCCCACTAAAGGGAGAAGGGATTTTTCAAAATTCAATCCCTAAGGGTTGAATTTCGAAAAATCCCTTTTTAAATGATGTCTAGATAATAAAATCAACATATCCTCCAAATTTCACGTTTCTACATTTAGCGGTTTAGGCTAGGCGATGATGAGTCAGTCTATCAGTCAGGACTTTACCTTATATATATATATATAAATGAATTACGAATTCTATTTATTATTAATCATGAACGAAGAAAAAATTCGCCAACTATCTTGCAAAAACCTAGAACGCCACCAAGGTTTTTGCAAAAAAAAAAACACAAAAAAAAAATAAGCGTTTTGTAACTTCGGCCATTGTCAATGGATAAAAAACTCATTTTTGTTTGCTCCACGTTCTCGTTTTTACCCCCGGAGTTTAATTTGCAAGGACGAAAAAGGAAAAATAGTTATATATCATACACAGAGCTTTTGGATCCTCGAGGCCAACGTCCTCGCAGGCCATTCTGACGAGTCGTCTGGCGATGTAGACGGGATCCTCGCCACCGGCCATCATTCTCGTGAGCCAATACAACGAGGCATTCTCGTCGCTCGCCCGAACGGATTTGTGAAGAGCAGATATGATGTCGTAGTGTTGATCGCCCTTACGATCATAAAGCATGTGAGTCTTCTTGAGGCTCTCCTCGATGTCCCGAAGACTAATAGTGACTGGTCCTTTCGTCAAGAATTCTTCCTCCGTGGGTACCAACGACTGTACCGCGAGTTCCAAACCGCCGAGAGCTATGCGAGCGTCACCGTCGCAAGTCTCGCCCAGCCATTCTATCGTCCTCGAGTCAATGAGAAATCTTGGTATGTCCTCGTCCTCTCCAGAGCCTGTACTCGTACCGGCAAGATTATTCCTACCGTCCGACGAAACGTGAATCTTTCCACCCAACGAATCCACCGCTCGTGACAATATATCGACGAGATTCGCGGCGCTAAGCTTCTCCAATACGATGACTCGACAACGACTCAGCAACGCTGAATTCAAGCTGAACGATGGATTCTCCGTTGTCGCACCTATCAACGTTATCGTTCCGCTCTCGATGTGCGGCAAAAAAATGTCCTGCTGCGACTTGTTGAAACGATGAATCTCGTCCATGAACATAACCGTGCGTCGACCGAACGATAACTCGTTCGTTGCTATCGTCACGGACTCCTTGACCTCGGCGACACCGCACATTGCCGCCGAGAGCTTCACGTAACGCAATTTACCACTTGGGCTCTTCTTGCAAATGTTCGCTATCACGCTCGCCAGCGAAGTCTGGAACAAAAATTGTAATTGTTGAAGCTCAAGCTCGCACACCCCTCAGTTTCGCGCAACGGGACAAATAAATCAATGTTGTCGGACGCCACGAATTAAGGTATTACTGGATGGATATTAAAAAATCGCTAAAATTCTTTAAAATTTTGGAAATGATAGTTTTTGATAGAATAATACATTATTTAAGAATTTTTCACTCAATAATTTAGTAGTTATAAACACATGAATTTAACACGGTCGCTTATGAGAAAACAGCTTCTGCAGAAGTTAATGGTTGCGAAACAAATGGAACTAAATCGCCGTAAATTCTGAAGATATGGCAGAAGAACCTCGATTATCCGAATCTCCAGTTATCCGAACGCTTCGCCGACTTATCCAAACGTTCGATCATACGAACTCAATGATGGTCTTTTAGCATTGTAAATGCTTTTAAAAATGCTATATAGGGGGTTCAATTTTGGTGTATACATTACAATGTTGGTGGATTTGGATTGGGTTTGTTTGGGTTTGTTTGTTTGGATTTGTTTGTTTTGGGTTTGTTTGTTGGGGTTTGTTGGTGGTTGTTTGGGTTTAAGGTTGGGATTGTTTGGGTTTAAAGTAGGGCTTCTTTGGGTTTCAGGTTGGGTTTGTTTGGGTTCAATGTGGGGCTTGTTTGGGTTTAAGGTTGGGTTTAACTTTGAGGTTGTTTGGGTTAAGTTTGAGGTTGTTTGGGTTCAAGCTTGTTTGGGTTTAAGTGTGTTTGGGTTGGTTTGGATTTGATGGATGGATAGTGAGAGAGTGAGAATGTGAAAAGAGAGTGAGAGAGAGAGAGCAACTCATTATTTGCATGTACCTTTTTGATCACCCGAAAAGTCTGATTACATTTCCAATGCCATGAAATAGTCGCACTTCGTGTAATATCTGTAGATTTTTTTCTCAGTTAAGGTATCGCCCTAAGGTACACCCCTTTTTTCTCTAATAAAGCTGTTTCCTAATACTTCGAGATGTTTTCAAAATACATTATTGTCTATATGTAACTTCATACATCAGATCGTATATACATTGTATGTATATACAAGAAACATTGTATGTAGGAGCGTATTTCGGCAGCGTCTTCCAGCAGTTTGATTCTGTTTTTCAAATTTTGAATGACCATGAGATTATATCTTTAGTGCAAGAGGTTCAAGAGATTGACAATAACTATGATGATGATGATGGCGATTTATTCGACTCGGAAGCGCATAATAAACCGACTGACAGCGAAGCATTCAACGCTTTAGAAACTGCCCTGGAATGGTTTGAAACCCAACCAGAAAATAGTCTCACACAACTGCTGTTCTTGAAACGAATTCGAGACTTTAGCGACCAAAAAACGCGCAACTGCTATGAGACAGCAAAAAATTGATCATTATTTTAAGCCGCAATTGTGATCTAACTGCATTAGTAGTGGTGAAATAAAATTTGAAAGTGTATTCATTGTTAATTGCTACCAAATAAAGAATTTAGGGTCGTTGGATTGATAAAGAGAATTTTCGATACTATTTATATTATATGAGTTGATTTTCCCGGAAATCCGAGATCTAGTTTCGATTATCCCAACGATGACCAATCCCAATTAGTTCGAATAAATTTAAAAAAATCGACTAAGTAATTGTCGAGAAATTAACTAAAGTAATGAGGAGAATCGCTTTTTTTAACGATGAATCAATAGCAATCATTGGTAAACTAAATATATTGAGTTTTTGAATAATTATTGATAATAATAAGATGATCTGGACGTATTAATTACATTTATAAATTGAGAAATTTTTTTGTTGGACAGTTGAAACAGATGTACAGTCACTGACAAAACCTCAGTCAAGCACACGCAAATATCGTTGAATTTGACTTTAATTATTATTAAAAGTGGAAAATTAACATTTCCAAGTGTTAATTCATTATTGAATTAGCTGTTTGTAAAGCTAAACATGTACGACATGATCTAGACTTGTAAATACACGATTCGCTCATTTTGGACTAACTTTTTGCCCGACAGTACATCCAGTAATATCTTAAGGGGTAATACAACTGATACGGGACTTTATAGTCGATTGGAAAGTAATAATGAACGGAAACTTTACAATAGATTTTACGGAATTTACACAGTAATGAGTAGAAATGTTAGAAGATTTTTTTCCAATATTAAATTGGCTTGCGGTCTGTCCAATGTCATCTTTTTCCACTGACGCTTGGCACAGGATTTTTTCCACGTTTCAGCATCGAACCTGGCGCGAAATGACAAAGTGTCTCGCAATATGGATGTAAAACTCTGGAGCAGCAAAGGTTTGGAAAAATATGTGGTTTTTTACGAAATTACGCACACTCGTTCGCATTGTATTTTTTCGACACCATTTTTCATAAAAATATTAATTGCAAGAAGGCAGAAAGATCGAAAGTAGAAAATTGTGTAAAAATTGACTCATCTCGGATAATAGGAAAATCAAATATCGAACGTTTAGAAAAAATTGCGTTTTTTAAACGAAATTATGCACACTCTCGTTTGCAATGTATTTTTTTGGACATTCTTTATAAAAATGTTAATTGCATAAAGATAGAAAGATCGATGATAGAAAATTTTAGAAAAATCCACTTGTCTGGAATAATGAAAAAAAATAAAAGATCAAAAGTTTCGATAAAAGTGCGTTTTTTTACGAAATTACGCATACTGTCGTTTGCATTGCATTTTACTGAACATTTTTAATAAAAATATTAATTGCGAAATCGTGGAAAGGTAGAAAGTAGAATTGTATCAAAATCCACTTGTCGGAATAAGAAAATAAACTAAGAAACATTGTAAAAAAATTGCGTTTTTTAACGAAATCATGCACACTCTCGTTTGCATTGTATTTTTTTCGAACATTTTTTATAAAAATGTTAATTGTAAAAAGGTAGAAGGATCGATGGTAGAAAATTGTAAAAAAAATCGACTCGTCTCGGAATCGATTTTTTTCTTACTAAACTAATAGTCAATCGGAGTTATTTTCTTATTAAAGAAAATAAAATATCAAAGGTTCCGAAAAAAGTGCGCTTTTTTTACGAAATTACGCACACTCTCGTTCGCATTGCATTTTTCCGAACATTTTTTTAATAAAAATGTTAAGCGCAGAAAAGGTAGAAAGATTGACGGTCGAAAATTGTAAAAAAAAATCGACTGCTCTCGGATAATAAGAAAATGAAAAATCAAACGAAAAAATTTCGTTTTTTAACGAAATTATGCAAACACTCTCGATTACAGTGTATTTATTTCGAACTTTATTTGATAATGATGTTAATTGCAAAAAGGTAAAAAAATAAGAGGTAGATCATTTTAGAAAACACTTGTCTGGGGATAATGAGAAAACAAAATATCTCCGAATATCATAAAACGGTTGTGGAATATTGCAGACGACTACCTTGCCACAGCCAGGCGGACCCCACAGAATGATGTTTGGTATTTCGCCCTTTTCCAAAAGCTGGAGAAGCATACTGCGCTTTCCCATTACGTGGGACTGTCCAATATAGCCGAGCAGCGAAGTCGGCCTCATTCTTTCGGCCAGCGGGACGTGATCCGCCCTCCTGACAGGTTTCTTACAAGCTTTGTCAAGGACCTGTGATTCCTATCATAACAATCAAATTGATTATTTACGGCTCGTTTGAGAGGAGAGGTTCTTTTTTATTGAATGTGAATATTAATCATAAAATTAAATATGAAAACAAGTACATTTCTTTCCGCAGCTTTGTCCGGACTCTTTTCTGAATTATTGACGACAAGTGTTGCCGTTTTGACGACTTGCTTTCTGCTTTTGACGACTCGCTGCTTGTTGGCGGGTCTTTTGGCCATGGGGCTCCGCTCCTTCGACTGTCCACCCCCGGAGTTTGCACGTTTTAGAAAGTTTTGACTCTGATTATTATTTTTTGAAGTTTCGTTGAGGAAGAGACACTTGGAGACGTGAGCTTCGATCAGCGACGCAACGTACTCCTTGGAACATATCGGACACTGGACTGCCTCGGACAATGTCTCTTCCATTTTCCGAGATCACGTTTTTTACCTTCGAAAAATTATAATTCAGGCGATTAAATTTCTTTGTCCCATTACTTTGTAGGTTTGTGCAACGGGGTTGATTTTCGCTGTAGATATCACGAGATAACGATATACTTCGAATTTAACAATTACGGATAATTCGAGTTTTTTTTTAGTGATTGTTAGTTTTACGAGGGAATGTTTTTCTTACGAATTCGATTTTGAGACTGGCTGGAAACAATGCGTAATTCGAATTCGGCAATTACAAACTCGGGATATAGATTGTTGTAGACATCCATTACAATATTACAACGTGAAATGTTAATACGCAGTAATGTTGGACATCTCGTGAAATTGTATTTTCATTTTCGTTTAGCAATGCCCTTCAATTTTTTCAAAATTCGTAAATAATTACCATCCACACCGAGAACAAAGGACACTGTTATTGTTCTTCGTCGTGTGGGGACTCTGGTGTTCTCTAGAGAGGTTTTGTGTCATTTACCACAGTCGGTAAGTTAGATTTCATCGATATTGCCGAAATTTTACTTACCGTGTGGCGGGGATAAGCTACTCCAGCAGCTCCGTGAACTTGGCAATCCGACTTTGACTTTTCGATGTTTTTTTAATTTGAATCGTTTGTGGGACATTTGTGGTTGATTGTGAGATCAATTGAAAGTTTGTGAGACCGTTATTTACTTGAAAAAAAATGAGAATTTAAAATTGTCGGTAAGTTACCGACCCGACTACCGGTGAGTGAGTGACTCGACTTTGCTTTTTCGATGTTTTTTTTATTTGAATCATTTGTAAAGCATTTGTGGTTGATTGTGAGATTAATTAAAATCGGCGGTTAAAGTAATTACCGGCTACTTCATCGGTAGTCGGGTCGATAACTTACCGACAAAACTCAACTGTCATTTTTCAAGTAAATAACGATCTCACAAATATCTTAATTGATCTGACAATCAACCACAAACGTCCTACAAATGATTCAAATTAAAAAAAAACATAGAAAAGTCAAATTCGAGTCGCTCACTCACCCGTAGTCGGCTCGGTAAATTACCGACAATTTTCAATTATCATTTTTCAAGTTAATAATGGTCTCGCAAACGTTTTAATTGATCTCACAATCAATCAAAAACGACCCACAAAAGATTACAAATTAAAAAAACATCGAAAAGTCAAAGTCGGATAGTCAAGTTCACGGAGCTCGCTCGAGCAACGAACTTTGATATTTGTTACCACAGTCGGTAAGAAAGACCCCGATTTATCTTGAGAGTATTTTCTTTGCCTTCATCTGGCTCACCGACCGCAATAAAAGCCGTACATTTGCGTAATTTACTTTACCGCTCTTTCACACGAAACACGAGCATTCTTTACCACCGTCGGTAAGTTAGATTCCTCTACTCGCCGCCTCTGATTCGTGGCGATGAGCCTCGCCCCTACAGGCTTTTGTCGACTAGCGACCTCACTCGGCGAAACGAGAACCAACCAGCCAGGCAAATGAGAACTTTATTCTACTATGACCAGAAACAAAAAACAAAATTCTACGCAACGCAAAAAAAAAATCCTCGTCCCAAAATCCGTAAGCACGTGTAATTGTTATTATGGTCGATGAAAAAGGCACAGCTAAATTTTTTGAAGAACATCAATGAAAATTGAGCAACTTCGAGATTGATTTTTTTTTTCGATATCAAGTGCTCATCTTTTCGACATCCGTAAATGCGAAAGGTGGTTGCACTCAGTTGCACTCTTCTTCGCTATCCTCGAATGGAAGAGCGAGATAGAGATAGAGAGAGAGAGAGCGTTGGGGCGTGCGAATAACGAGCGAGGAAGACAGAGAGCGAGCGATGTAGGAAAATCTCGTTGGATTCGTGAAGGAGTTCAGGCGGTTCAACCGCGGCAATGGAATTTCTAAACTTTAGATCCACTAAAATATACCTGACATATACGCACGCCACAGCAGCGTGCGTGAAGCGCGCGAATGAGAGGGAGAATCCGCGCCGGAGGGAGGGAGATAGAAAGCAGAGAGAGAAATAGTCTTCGGATATAACTGTTACTCGAAGCCGCGTCACCAACCTTACTCTCGTCTCTCGTTCCATCCAATAACGAATATGTGACAAATTTTTTTTTATCCCCGTTATCTTTTATCAGTATTTTTTCTTTTATACTTTTCACTTTTAACTATTTCAAACACACCGGTTTGTGCGATAAACGGATTTACAACGCTACACGAGAGATATGGATGTTAGACGCAGGAAAAACCGTGCCCACGACAATAACAAGGAGACCAAACGTCAAAGCGGCAATTTCGATTGCGATTACAATAATGCGGGCTCCAACGACAGAGTGTCGCATAACGTGGTAATTTCAAATTGTTTTCATTTTTGTTTAAATTGTTTATTGTATTCACTTGTCTGTTGTCCTTTTAGGCTGTGAACGAAAAAAAAAAATTGTGATTTTTAATCAAGGGATTATTTTATTGTAGTCGGCGAATTTTTATTTTTATTTCTCTACTCTCTCTAATTTGAATCTACAAAAAAATAAACTTTTTATTCATCTACATGAGTATAGCTAGAGAAATACGTAGGGGATTTTGAAAATATTAATTTTTGTGTAATTGGCAAGCATTTAAGGTCAAAATTCAATTTTCGACAGAAAAAAATGACAATCATATGTTAATAAATAATGTTATAATTAACTCATGGAAAATCCCGTACGAATTTCTCTTCGGAATGTTATTTTACACATGTGTTCAAAATTTGAAGTGAACAGAATGAAAATTGTCGGAGTTATGCTTCGTGCCGTTTTGGAAAAATTGTATTCTGAGAAAAACGCGTTTAAAGTTTTGAGATGTTTTATAGACGTGAACAAATTTTATACCATTGATCATCTATCCCAGGACCATAAAGCTGCCCTTCTCTGTTCGAATATTCATCCTTATTTTTTTTCCTGGTTGATTTTATGCTGGTGCGTGCTTCTTTTGTCGCATCTGTCAAAGACAGCTCAGCGTGTATTATCCGTCTAGCATCAGTTTCAAGACAAAAATTGTAAGCTCGGAGGCCAATATCCATCTCCGTGACTCATAACTCGTAGGATATTAGTCGGACGGTCGTTAATATTGCACCCAGCAATAACAGTTGCTACATTTCATACCTTTTTGCCACTTGAGTGGGCCTTTGGAGCCAAGTTCCGAACAGTAGCATTAAAAGTTTCGTTGCTGTTTTGCGTGTAGCCTCCCAAGCAACGATTGAGTCACTCATTGTAACTTAGAACAAGTCCAAGGCTACAAATAAGCAGTAAAAATTTTTTTTTCATCAAGTCTCGTTGCCAGCCACTGCCACCAGGCAGGGGCTGGCCTTTTTTTTACAGTTTAACTTTTTCCCTTATTCTAGATGGTTCAAAGCATCTCTTAAGCAAATTTAAAAAAATCAATTTTTTGAAAATTCTACAGTAGTGTGATCCCTTAAGTTAGATCTATGCCACATGTAGACACTTGCGGGTTTTTTTACACCACCCGACTGTTGTTTCCTTTTTACAACATCCATTCTGCTATTTACATCTCTTCCTTTCCCCTGATTTTACTTATTCCTATTCTTGTTTTCTCTTTCTTCTTCTTGCTAACCTTTTCTCCTCTACACTATTTCTTGTTAACTTCGCAAACTGTCTCACTACCTCGTACATTTCTTTGACTATTTCCTTCCCTCCTAGAGCCATTGTGCATATTTTAATATGAACCTTTCATCCTCATTATGCCTTTTTTTTTCTTCCGACGTCTCAGAGCGTTCGAGTACATTCATGGTGACAAAGTTTGCAACGATTTTCTGAAATGCAACGATTTTTTCATTCATTTTCCATTTCTTTCTTTTTGTTTATCCAATGCCTTCTTTTTTTTTGCAAATTGAGGTCGTAAACCTCTAATAATAATACGTAAAAACGTTTGAGTAATTCTCACTGGCAAAATAAAATTCTTAACATTTCAAAATAATTAATTTGTGCTTCGTTCCAACGATGCAAACTTCAAAATCGTGTACATTTCTTGTTTTGTAGTTGTTTTTTTATTATTGCCTTCCCAATCCTCACTGCTTTCTTGATCCGAATTTTCATTTGTAGCTTCCTTCAGAAAAAATCTTCTAATTCTGTCTTTAGATTTTTCCCTCTGAACACCTTTCCTTTTCTTATGACATTCGATCTTCTTAACTCTCTCTCTCCCTATTTTTCTGATCTATGATCCAGCATGGCAATATGTTTTGCGGTTTCCTACCTGCTTTTCTCTTTCATAATCGCTTCCTTTGCCTATAGAAAAATGCTGTATCATAATAATGGATAATTTTTCTTTTCTATTATTCTTTCTATTTTCTTATCTACATAATCTTTAATTTTTATTATTAATACATTTAACATTTGAGAATACTGCGATTTTACATATAAATCCAAATAGGGGGAATAGAACATAAAGTAGAAAGGGGAATAAAAATCAAAACGGAGCAGGATATTCAGTACGACTTGTGCAGGATTGATAAGTCAATATGCTGCAAAGAGTACAAGAACAGGAACGGGAATGCAAAGATGGAAAAATACTGGGAGGTAAAGGAGGTCCGAGAAGAAACGAAGAAACTATGAATCTAAGAAATTAGAGCAGAGGTAGTGGAAAAACTAAAAGAAGCGCTGGAATTCAAGAACTACGGCAAAAAATAGAGGAACTGTTTAGGAATAATCCTGTCAAAGAGTGCGTACGTAATAGAGTTCGAGGCTTTGGTGGAGCGTTTAGCTCAAAGAGAAGGAAATCGCAATATATGAAAGTGTGGGTACAAATGTAAAGAGGAATAATATAAAAGAACTATTTGTAAACACCCTTAATGGGTATACTTTGGAAATTAATCTACTACTATATAAACCCAATTTATCTTGTAGCAAAATGTTGCGGAAAGATTGACGTCTTCGAGCAGCGAAGACCATGACAAATTGTCCAAAATGGACAATGTGAAAATCAACAAAGAACTTTTGGACCCGACGATCGCACAAAAACGAATGACAATCCATTTGGAATTTGACGTTGTGGCGATGTTACTAATGGTCACCGGCCTGGTGACCAGACTCTACAAACTCGAAGAGCCAAGGAGTATAGTGTAAAGTATTATTATTGGGGTATCGTTGGATTCGGTAGGTTCGTTTGGGTTTGTTTCATGGTTGGATGTGTGATTACAAAAATGAATTTGCATTCTTACGATGGAAATTTGTTCAATTTTTAGCGAGTTGCTTCATTTATTTAACAAAAAATATATGAAAAAAATTATTTTCCTATAATTTTATGATTGATATATTAAATTGAATGTTTCGAATACTAGCATGAATTTTTTCAAAAATTTTCGAATGCATTAGCTGAGTGAAAAAACGGCGGGACTTGAAAAACGTTTACAGACGAAATTTTCAAATTCTTGGATTATTTTTAGCTCCGCTTTTTTCTTTCATAAATAATGATAAATTTTACATCGCACAAATATTTCTTTTGCCCAATACCTTTCTAACTAACGTGTTTTTGTATTATCGTTATGATTATCAAAATAAATAAAAAATTGTCACCTGCATTTACTGTCTTTTTTATCGACTTTTAATAATAAAACGACTAAACCAAAATGACGAAAAACCAAAATTATATACTTTCGGCGATTTCGGGATAAAATCGTTTAGCTTTATGGCAAACAAGTTTCACTTGTACCGTTGTTTCGTAAAAGCGCCCACAAGTATTTTTCTTGGTTAAATGAATTTTCTTTACTCTGCAGATTCGACGAGTTGCACTACGGAAAGTACGTGGGTCTGTACATGTCGAGAACCTTCTTCTTCGATTCGCATCCCCCGCTGGGCAAACAATTGGTTGCGGCTGCAGCCTACCTGGCGGGCTTCGACGGCGATTTCAAATTCGACAGAATAGGGAGCCCATACTCGGAGCACGTGCCTCTCTTCGCTCTGAGAATCGTTCCCGCTCTGTTCGGCAGCCTCGTACTTCCGACCGCCTATCATTTGGCTTTGGAGCTCGGCCTAAAGCCGTGGAGCGCGGCGATCGCGGGATTGATGCTTCTCCTGGGTACGTTGATGAGAAACTTTCTTTCGTGCAGCAACATAAAAAATGAACGGCGATGGGAGAAAGAGAAGAAGGAGATTGTTCCATGAAAGATGCGCGGTCGGGGATCTTCAAGCAAGCAGCGTTGGTCCGACTCACGGTCTTACATAGAGGTCTGGAAACTCCGATGGTTCGGATAGCTCGACGCGAGAGTCACTGCAATCGAGGGATGTTCTCTGCGACAGAGACAACGGTGACGCATTCGCGTTACAGCCAAATCTAAGAACCTAATTTTTCCACAAGTTATGTGAAAAATAAGGATATTACTATGCAGATAGAAATACATAAACTCATAAAATGATGAGTATAAATCCAAAATATCTATCCAGTAATTAATTGGCAAATTCTTCATCAATTCTACCATTGAAATCCAAGCGAGTCTAATAAGGATAAATCAATTTTATTCTCTTGTGTATAAAATACATTATTCACTGCGTATATAGGTGCGGTAAAAGAACGCACATTTTAATTAATTCTAAATGGCACGAATTGTCGAGTATATGGAATCATAGAATACGCAGGTTATGTGTTTACTATCAAAAGCCGAGTCACCCTCACCATTGAAATTCCATCAAGTTGCAAGACCCGTATATAAGACCGTGGCCCGGGCCCAATAGCCGAAGGGGTGACCGTCGAGACGCTTCAGCGTTTGCTGCATCAGAGCCGCAAATTTTGGCCTCAAAATACAAAATTTTATCATGATGCACTGCAGCAGTAAAGCTTTAAGGCAATATTCTAGTCTTAGAATACTACATTTCGGGCTTTATTTAAAAAAAAGAAAAGAAAAAAATATTTTTAGTATCCATTTTTTACAGTCTCTTTATTGATATTTTCTTGGAAACTTTGGAAGAGTTTTGGACTCTTCTTGGGAGAGTCACCCCTTTAAGCCAGCCTTTGCAAATGATCATGTATCACATTTGTTGGATTTTTCCAGACAACGCTCTTCTGACGCAATCCCGCTTCATTTTGATGGAGAGCATCCTCATACAATTTTCCCTCTTCGGTCTGCTGTGCATCCTGAAGTTTCGTCGCGTAATGGACAACCCGGCGACGATATGGTGGTGGATATGGCTAATCCTCGGAATAGCGAGTCTCACATGCGCCGTCTGGTATGTAGCTTTCTCAAAGTTCATCTTCCACTAGAATGCCAAATTATTCACAAACTGAAAGTTTCTTAGATATCAGTTCGAACGGTTAATTTAAAAGTAAACAATTTTGAACATTTACAGTGTAAATGTTCAAATGTTTTGAGAGTTTGCAGAGGAAGTCCAGGAAAAGCGCATTGAATTGCAAATTGATGGAAACCGCAAAGACGCGTTTGAATTTCTTTCCTTCAGGAGTTTTGGTGTAACATGGCAATTTCATATACTAAAATTGGGGGAATTGCCTTGCGCTATCTTATGCTTTGCGCCACAACTTATTCATGCGAACAAGAATTTTTTCATCATAACTTCTTCAATTTTTATAAAATTAATATTATTATTTTTTTTACAGTAAAACAAGAATGAGCCCATCCTACCAAGTACAATAAGTTATAGGTATTTGCATCCCAAAGCTATGAAATATGAAAACGTTACGTTTTGCTATTTATCTCAAAACAACATTATCTGTAGATGCCGCCTTCTTCCATATAACGGCAGTGGCACTGCTCTAGGAGGAAACAAAAGATTAACAAAAGTTCACACCCATGCTTTGTCTGTTGATTGCAGCGTGAAGTACGTTGGTTTTTACACGCTGATCCTCGGCGTGTGTCTGATAACCCATGACTATTGGTCGCTGCTCTCACGAAGAAGTTTCTCGTCGGCGCGGCTTTGGCTGCACCTGTTGCTACGTTTGTCGGTGCTGACGTTTGTGTTCGTCGGTGTTTATCTCAGTGTGTTTTACGTGCATCTGACGTTACTTACGAAGGCGGGTCCTCACGACGCGGTGATGACAAGCGCTTTTCAGGCGAGTCTCGAGGGGGGTCTGGCGAGTATAACGAAGGGCCAACCGTTGGAAGTGACGCACGGCTCGCAGATAACACTGAGACACACGCACGGTCGTGCATGCTGGTTGCACAGTCACAATCACGTTTATCCATTGAGATATCCTGATTCGCGTGGTAGCTCGCATCAGCAACAGGTCACCTGTTACTCCTTCAAAGACGTCAACAATTGGTGGATCGTCAAGTTGCCGGATATTCAAGATCTCGTTGTGACCCGTCCAATCGTCCCGTTGCGCCACGGTGACGTGATTCAACTTGTTCACGGTATAACGAGTCGGGCCTTGAATTCGCACGACGTTGCTGCACCCATGACACCACAGAGCCAAGAAGTATCCTGCTACGTTGACTACAACGTATCGATGCCTGCGCAAAATTACTGGCGAATCGAGATCGTAAATCGCGAGAACAGCGACGATCTTTGGTACGCCATACAGTCCCAAGTACGTTTGATACACGTCGGCACCGATTACGCTCTTAAATTCAGTGGCCGACAATTACCCGATTGGGGATTTAATCAGCACGAGGTCGTCGCTGATCGTATGATCGAACAATCAAATGCTGTGTGGAACGTCGAGGAGCACAGATACACTAAGAGCGAGGATCAGAAACAACGCGAGAGAGAACTCATCAACGCCGAAATGATACCGCTCGGTGCTACGAGGCTTAGTTTTCTTGAAAAATTCGCCGAGTTACAAATGAAAATGTTGTTCGGCGGACAGGACGGACAGAACAGTCATATGTACTCGAGTGGCCCACTCGAATGGCCTTTGATGACACGCGGTATCGCTTATTGGGTCGCAAGTGACAGTAACGTGAGTCGCGAATTCTCGATTGACGATTCTTTTTCACTTTTTCTCTGCTGATCGCTCGGTGTATATATAATACTAGCTTCCACCCGCAACTTTATCCACGTAGAATTTGGCCCATAGAAACTTCATTAGAAGTAGCACTCCGCATTAGGGGTTTCAAAAAATCCTAAAATATGCATTTTATTATTGGTTTTGAAGAATAATTTATATTGAGTTTCAAGTTGATACACGCAAGGAAAGTTTTCCATACAAACTTTTACACCACATTTCACCCTCTTAGGAGTTGATTTTCGAAATATCCTTTTTTAGTGCACCTCTACACCTTGTAAGGAACATATGTTCCAAGTTTCAAGTTGATACACGCAAGATTCCCATACAAGATACACGCAAGCTTTTCCATACAAACTTTTACACCCCATTTCACCCCCTTAAGGGGGTTACGTGGGTTTTGAAGCCAAAAAGAGCATATTTTCCTATATTTTTAAAAAATGTAATATATAAATTATTTTATTCAAAATGTTAAGCACATAAAAGAGCAACATTTCAATAATATTTTTTAAAAATTTCATCCAAAATTTTTGGAAATTCAGCCGGTGGGACCTGGTTTCCGGAGACCCCTAAAAAAAATGTGCGAGTGGTCAGGATAACTCATGATAGCTTTATCTGAAATTAAAAAACCAGATTTTTTCTGTTAGTAGATAAATATAGCTCGTGATTGAACGAAGGATTTTAAAAAAATTGAACTATGAATTTTTGCCAGAGTTGTATGCAAAATAGTTCAATTTTTTGTATAATTTACACTACGTATAGCCTTGTAAAATTAGTTGTAATCGAAAAAAAAAACCTTCGTTCAATCACTAGTCAATGCTATTTTGAAGAAGTGTGCAAAATTTCAATAAGATCGGTGCATTAGTTTTTGAGAAAGGCTAAAAAAATTAGCCTACAAGAAAGTCTTATCAACCGTTTTATGAATTCATTATTGTTTTTAATTCCGTGCCATTATCATATGTCAATGCGTATTAGGCAGATTACAAAAGTTGATAATTACAAGATAACGCGTTTATGACATATAGCGAAAGAGGTAGTTTTTTTGCACATTGCCATCTTATTATGGATACTTTGAATTTATTTTAGGCACAAGTTCATCTCCTGGGTAACGTGGCGGTTTGGTACTCGGGCACGATCGGCCTTGTGATTTACTTCAGCCTCCTGATCTTTTATCTTCTGCGGCGTCGAAGGATGTGCCACGATATACCGGAAATCGAGTGGAATCGTTTCGTCAACAATGGCCAAGTCCTCCTCGCCGGTTACGCGCTACACTTTTTGCCGTTCATCTTCGTCGAGAGAGCTCTCTTTTTGCATCACTATCTGCCCGCGTTTATCTTCAAAGTTCTATTGACCGCGGCCACCATTGATCATGTCTACTACTTGATCAGGTGAGTTTTTAAACACACGGTGTACAATTTTTTAAGTCGCGTATTACTGCCGCGAAGACTCCAAAAAGTGTTCAGTGATCGCGCTTGAAAAATTGTTTAAAATTGGACGACCTCCTCGTCCACGGTTTCAATTTTGAACACAATGATAGTAAATAATTGGTAAGTGACGTCCAAAAGGAAAATCTAGATGCCTCGTATCAATACCTATCTCACTCACAGGGTGTATAATTTTGACCAGAACTTAAATTTCATGATATTTAAGGATTTTTAAGGAAAGAATTAAGAATGTTTTCATGACTTTTAGTACTCCTTTCTGATATAAAAGTATACTTTATAATTCTTTAGTGCTACAAATTTTCTAAATTTTTATATTTATATTCTGCTCTTTGAAACATATGTGTGTTGTATGCCAATAAAAAGTATGCAAAATAAACGAAAAGTCACCAAACTGTACAATTCCATGTGTAGTAAAAAATGTGAGATAAACTTGATCTGAATCTGACAAATTTTATCTGAAACAAACATTTCGAAATGATTATTAATCTGTAGGAAAGCCGCTATGTTCCTATGGAGGTTTTTTTTAGTGAAATTTGAAAAAATGGCGGCGGTTTGAACAAAAAGTATCAAATTTAGCCTTTTTTCGACAGTTTTTCGTAAAAAAAAAAAATAGGAAGATTTCAAAACAAAAAAAAAGCTTCCACAGCAACATAAGGAATGACGTGAAGAATGTTCTGTTGAAATTTCAAACGGATAACTTGAAAACTCTTCCTTTGAGAGTGGCCACCGTTTTGAAAAACACCATTCCGAGAAAAACGCGTTTAAAGTTCGGATTGCGGGTCTCACGCTCCAATCACTTTTTCTAAGAAAGGTTGTAGCGACCGAAATAATTCGAATTTCGAACTAAAAATTGGACAGAACGTTTATAACCGTATATACTATCGGATAATGCCAAAAAAAATCGATTTTATGAAAATTTTACACTATGATGATCCCTTAAGACTTTTAATGACTTTTCAAGTCGGTAGACACCCTGGACTCAGCCCCGTATATGTCCTACGATCTTTTTCACTTTTCGAAAAGAAAACGTTTTTTTTAGCCCACGGAATATTGCTGTTCGGTTATCCGAATTTTCGATTATCCGAAAGGCGCAGGGCTCCAATTGATTCGGATAATCGACGCTCTACTGTATTGATACGAGGCATCTAGTTTTTCCTTTCGGACGTCACTATTCAGACCATCCTGTATATTACATGACGATATAATGTACCGTTCGTTGATTGCAGAATTCGTACGCGCTGGCGATTCATCTTGTCCCTCGCAACGTTGTGCAATGTACGATATAATGTTGTATCTTTCGTTGATTGCAGAATTCGTACGCGCTGGCGATTCGTCTTGTCCCTCGCAACTTTGTGCATCGTCGGTTGGATCGTCCTTGTATTCCTCGTGTTTCGTAAATTTGCAGTGCTTAGTTACGGTACGACGCCGCTAATGGCGAGCGAGATCGTAAAGCTGCGATGGAGCGACACGTGGGACTTTATCATACACAAAACTTGAAGAAAAAAAAAAGCAAGGGAAAAATAGAAACTAACAAAAGCCGTATCTCTTAAGCCAGCGATACTCAATTTTCAATCGAAAATACTCATTCGGACGTAAGTATCACCGGAGTACAGTGTTGGGTAAAATTCAATAGCTAGGGTAAATAAAGATTAACAATTAATTAATTGTTAATCACGACTATAACAATTAATCTATTGTAATTGTGAAAACTCACGATTAACAATTAATTAATTGTTAATCGTAACTTTCCACAATTAGAAACTAATAAATTTACAATCTTTTTTTGGTGTATTTGATTAAAAACTAACAATTAAAACTGATTATTGTATAGGGCGGGAAGTGGCGTCAGAACAAATATGTGGGAGCGATAGGCGAGAACAATGTGCGCTGCGTAAGCCTACCAAATCCAAACACGTCGTATCTGATATATCTATAAAGTAAAATCGATTAATTGTTAGTTTTAATCGTCTTAAAACAAAAAAGTTAATTGCAATTTTTCAAACTGCGCGTTGCAATTAACATAGATTAATTCAAATAAATTAATTGCAACGTGCAATTGAATTAATTGCAATTACTTTGTTTTGTCAATTAATGAACTGATTGAAAATTTCATTGATTAACGCCCAACACTGCCGGAGTGATATTGAAACGGAACAAAAGAAAAGACGAGAGAACGACAATATGTGAAGTCTTTCGATTTCTTTCGACGTAAAGGAATGGAAAAACGAACAGGAAGGGTAAACGACTTCATTGCCGTTATCGCACAGGCGAATAAGATTATTTTAAAGCAAGGACAATTGCCAGGGACTCGTTTAGATAACGAAAAAGATATCTTTTATAATGCAGACGAAATAATTTTTTTCATACCTTTGTATTACTATTTGTTAAATGCACATTTATACACGAGCGTTATTTTGTTTTTTTTTTTTCATTTACAACAATACCATACCATGAAGTTGCGGTTGACTTTTGTAAGCATGCATCGTTGAAATGGATTCTTTTTATACTCGGATGTAACGTAGGACGATTCGATGATTGCTTATCACTATTGTTGCTTTCGCTTGTTACGTTGACAAATTTTTACAAAAGAGTTACATGTACATAGACAGTAATGAATTATATGCTATTGAAATTAAAAAAGAAAAAGAAAGGAAAAATGTTCGTTAAGAGTCATCCGTTGGAAGCATACGAAGGGTAGAGTAGCCAAAAAAAAAACAATTTTATTCTTTACATGTCGCGCCGAGAATACGACAGTGCCGCAAAATATTTCACTCGTAAGAACGACAAGTTGGTCCTCTGTTCCGTGCAATTTTTTTTTTTCTATAAGTGTAATTATAGAAAAATTGAGGCCTTTTTTTGGCTACAAATTTGTCAATCGACGAATTCCTTTAACTTTCGAATTTTCGCGCGCATCTTTGAGTTTGCTGCACTTGAAAAATCATCGAGATCGACTTTATCGCAAAAATAAGGTGGAAATTGTAGAATAAAAAATCGCAAATGTCGTAACGCGTGGCCGTGATCGTATTGGGGTTTGTGCTACTTATTAGTTCCAGAATCTGACGCTAGGTTCGCCAGTTGCGGCTGTCGATAAAAATGAACAAGCGGAAATGAAATTTTATTCCGGATGCACGTCACACTTGTCGCGTTATTAATTTCGGCGAAATTTATCGCGAGAGAGGCGCTGCTCTCGATTCCGAGTCACGTTGGATGACTCTCAAATAATCCGCTTGTAAATCTCAATTACCTAAGTATATTAATTGTAACGTTTTTCGCTTTAGCGTTTTTCAAAAGATTACGCGTTTTTTTTTTTTTTTGGCGCGAATGACGAGTGCGAGAAAAAATATCGTTGACGCACTCGGAGCTTCGTAATAAACGAATTTTCACGGCCGACTTTTCGTTCTTTTTTTTTACAATGAAATATTATATATATTTTTTTTATTTATTTATTAATTCCCTTCGGATAAGCATTTCTTCAAATTCAACAAGCCTTTGTACAATTACGCTCTCGTCACGTTCGGGCGAAACGATCGACGCCGCGTGTTCGCTATACCGAATAATCCTTGCGTATGAAAATTTGTACACGATTTCTTGTGTTTATTTATTTTTTTTTCTTTTTCTTAAATTCGCCAAAGAAATTTGGCGATTGCAGGGGCGAATTCGCGTTTTTTTTTTTCGAATGAATTGTACGAGGTTTCAAGTGCGCGCTAAAGCGAGGAGGGCTCTTCCTTTTTTATTGCACTCCAAATGGAAAGCGCGCGAGCTTTTCTTCTCTGCTTTTTATTCTCGTTATTTCTTCTTTTATTTTTGTCGTTGTTCAGTGACACGCGAAGAGAATCGCCTTTATGAGACCGGCGCGAACATTGTCGATGCTACGACCAACGCCGAACGTGAACTTGACGCCCTCGATGTTGCTTTCCCCGTAGCAGTCGCTGATCGGATACATTCCAGCTTCGTTGAAGACTACACCGATTCGATACACCTGATTTTGACACGAAGAATAACGTTTGCTACCTTCCTTCGAATTATGGGAAATCGGCTTGAGGCGGGGATTTTCCTCGAGTTTGTTTAGGTTTTTTTTTTTTTCAATTTGATTCTTTTTTCTTGTTCTAATAATCGGGAAAGCAAGACAGATGACTTTATCAGCTCACCTGGTTGACGTTTATATTGACGGGTTGGTTGAAACTAATGTTTTTTTTTTCAATTTGATTCGTTTTTCTTGTTCTAATAATCGGGAAAGCAAGACAGATGACTTTATCAGCTCACCTGGTTGACGTTTATATTGACGGGTTGGTTGAAACTAATGTCGACGATACTGTTGCAGGCGACTGGGGTGGTGTAGTGCGTGTATGCTATCCTCGAGCCATCCGAATCGAGGTAAGCGTACAATATTTCCGTGTAGTTCTTACAACTAAGAAGGTGGCCCGGCTGTAAAAAAAAAGTGGACAAGCAACGATAAAACTTTTAACACATTTCGCCTGTGTACTACGTGTCCCGTTTGGATTGAAAAAAAAAAACAATGGAAATAACGAACTCGACGGCAAATCCATCGCTCTAGGCGCAACCACCGGTCCTTTAAGGTATTCCTTTCACGAACCCGAATATTTAACAATTAACTGATTTTTTATGAGAATCAGGTAAATATACATCCCAGTATCCTGGTAAAATTTTAAGCCAATTTACCCAACTTAAGGGGTTACGTGGGTTTGAAAATTGCAAAAAATCCATTTTTTTTTTAATTTTGATTATCTAATAGTACAATATGTCGACCATGGAAGCACTGGTCGGAAGAGGGAATTAATGGAAATGACAAAGTAATGTGGGCAAGAATGAGATGTGGAAATATAGGAAGAGCGGGAAAGAAAGGTGAAAAAAATTGGAGGTGCAGGATATGTAAAGAGGAGAGCGAGACGATAGAGCAGCTGTTGGTATGTGAAAATGTATGGGAACGAGTATCTGAGAAGGCAAAACGAGCGTGGACGAATGGATGCGTGGAGTAGATATGCTGGAGATAAAGGAAGAAATGATAAATATGTTGAGGGGAAAGATCCAAAGAGGAATATGCGAGTATTATCGGGAAATAGAGGAGTGGTGTAAGAAACTGGGTAAGGTGGAAGGGGAAGGAAGTGAAGGAAGGGAGTAATAGAACAAGAAAAAGACAAAAAAAGATGGAAAGAGTTAAGGGGAGGAGCAGGCGAAGCAAAAATAGGTTAAGATAGAGAGTAAGAAAAATATATGTTTGTAAAAGACTTGTATTAAAAATCATGCAAATAAAACTCGATTATATATAGTACAATATGTCTAGAATATTCTCCCAAAGTTTGAAGTCAATCGGAGTAAAAGTCTAGGAGAGAGAGCCTTTGGGAATTCGCCCCGTTGGGAAAGACCGGCCGGGAGCGACGCAGGTATGCGTATTTTTCTCAAAACACTATTTTTGAAGTCGGTGGAGACGATTTCTCAAAAAACTAATGCACCGATCTTATTGAAATTTTGCACACTTCAAAATAGCATTGACTGGTGATTGAACGAAGGTTTTTTTTTATTACAACCAATTTTACAAGGCTGTACGTAGTGTAAATTGTGCCAAAAATTGAACTGTTTTGCATACAACTCTGGCAAAAATGCAAATTTCAATTTTTTTTTAAATCCTTCGTTCAATCACGAGCTATACTCATCTACTAATACAAAAAAATTGGTTTTTTAATTTCACATAAAGCAATCATGAGTTATCCTGACCACCACGAGGACACTTCTTTTTTAGGGGTCTCCGGAAACTAGGTCCCACCGGCTGAATTTCCCAAATTTTTGGATGAAATTTTTTTAATATTGTTGAAATGAAAATAATTTATATATTATATTTGAAAAAAATAGAGAAAATATGCTTTTTTTGGCTTCGAAACCCACGTAACCCCTTTAAAAAAGGTACGACTTTAAAAATCTGATAATTTACTATATATATTTCTCTCTGATAATATATATAGTAAATAACTCTAACTATAATATGCAAAATCCTAGAAATAAGGAAGAAAGATGGCCAAGAAAATGCCTAATAGGGGAAGCGAGAGGACTGATCAACAATAATGCAAGCAAATGGGGAAAAGAAACGAAGGCAGCAATGGAGCAAGCAGGAGAGTGGCAGATATGTGAGACGATAAGAAGAGGAAACAAGGAGGAATGGAAAAAGAAGGCTGGGAGCAGTGTGCAGAAACAAAAGCAGTGGGCAAAAATCTATGACGTTGAAGTTTGCATCGTTGGAATGCAACGATTTTTTTTTTCTTCAATTTTTCATTTCTATGTGTCATTATGAAAAGTATTTTTTTTTTTTTGCAAATTAACGTCGTAAATCTCTACTACGACTATGTGAAAACGTTTGAATTATTTCCAAAGCCTAAATCGGCTCAAAAGCAATTTGAGCAATTAAAAAGAATTCATTTTCGTTGCGTTCCAACGATGCAAAAAACTTCAACGTCATAAAAATCTCCAGGTCCAACTTCTGCAAAGAGTACAAAGACGTGGGAATGGATAAGTATTGGGACAAAGGAACCACAAGGGAAGAAATAAGGGAAATTTGGGCAAAAATTAGATGTGGAAGTGTGGCGAGAGAGAGAGAGAGAGAGAGAGGCGGAGAAAGGGTTTAAAGAGACAAGCTACAAAGTGTGCGGGAACGCGGAGCTGACACACATCTGGGAATGTAAGGAGGCTAGGAAACTTATGGAGGAGCAGGGCCTTAGAAATTTTTATGAGTGGAAGAAACAGCAAAGCACGGAACCAGATGGGGGTGGAGGAAGGCACTAGAGGGAAAGTTGATAGTGGAAGAAATGTGCGAAATACAGACAATTTGAAAACATTGCGAAGAAAAAAAGAGAGTAGGAGGGCGGGAAAAACCGAGGTAACAAGGGGGAAAACGGCAATTAGTAAATGTAACAATGTTTATATGAATGTAGAGCTTGAGAAATAGAAATATAAAGAGCGTATGAAAGAATGTAAAAATTTAGAGATAAGTGAAGATGTAAAGGAAGGAGGTGATGTAAAAAGCCTGCAAGGATATACACGGAATAAAGATTACTACTAAATAACTCTAAATATCTGATATAAACTGCTCTAAGCGTGTAAAAAATTCTGAAAATTTCGTAACGACGATAAAAACAGGGCTTCGGCGA
Organism: Ophion ventricosus; assembly: GCA_963932345.1. Lineage (NCBI taxonomy): Eukaryota > Metazoa > Arthropoda > Insecta > Hymenoptera > Ichneumonidae > Ophion > Ophion ventricosus. The sequence continues at coordinate 8,207,924 of OZ010724.1, forward strand.
ATGTTTAAAGAAAATATTAATGATAAAACAGAAAAATGTGACTAACAGAAGAATTTTCGTAAACGCGACTTCTCATAAAACGTGTAAAAATGTCTAAGTCGACGAAATTTATGCGAATTATTTCATTCCAGTTTATCGCTAGGTATAATAATTGTAACTTATTTTTATTAAGCGCTACAGCGCTACAAGCGCTCCAGGCGCCGAATCTCGGGAGGCACCTCGGTGGAAAAGAAATAAAGGGAAAAAAAATTCTGCATTTTTTCTTCGCTTTTCAATATTTTGCTCGTGAGCGTGTGGAGATAAAGTTCCGATGACCTTCCCACGCCTTCCGCCCCTTCGATCAAGCTGAAATTTTGTACAGACCTTCCTACTAATATTCTAAAACCCAAAAAAGATTTTTGGCGAAACGCAATAGTCTTCAAGATATTGAATTTCAAAGTTATTTACTTTACCACGCGCCGACTATTAGGAATACTGGTGCGGGCGCGGGGCACCTCAGATATGCGTGAGGAATTGTGAAGTACACAATTTCGTACGATTTAATACAAATTGTACCACAATTTAATGCAAATAAAAATTGAGCGTGAAATAAGCCCGGAGTTTGAAATAGTCCGCACAAGGAAAAAGAAGAGCATGTGCTCGTATGAAAATAAAGACGACGCGCCAACGAATCCAGAAACGTTATTCAGAATCTATGTTTTCTAACCGATGATACTGCCATAAACTCAACAGAGACGCGCTTTAAACAACTTTTTACAATTAACGAGACCTGGTCATTCCTCTATGATATGAATAAGACCGATGAAAATTTGAAGGAAGCGTGTCTGAAGTTGGAGAAAAAACTAACACATGATCATAATTGCGATATTTCGGGATTGGAACTTTCACGAGTAATCATGGGTTTGAAGAAGTTCTTGGATAATTATAAGGGTCGCCCAAAAGCAGTCCTTCAAATCTTAACATTAAATAGTTGACAAGATACGTTCCCTAATATTTGGACAGCTCTACGTATTTTTGTAACCATTCCGATTACAATGGCCAAAGGTGAACGGAGTTTTAGTAAGCTTAAGCTAATTAAAACGTATCTTAGGTCGACTCTAACAGAAGATAAGCTTTCTGATCTAGCCCTGCTGTCTATTGAAAATGATATAGCTCAGACATCGTTATACAAGGAGATCATAAACAAATGTGCAAATACAAAAGTGCAAAAGTGTAACGGCGTGCCATGACCGTGAGAAATGTGCGCGCGCATATTTTTACGGCCTAGACTCTAAGAGACCTACTTTAGATCGCGTAAAGACGCACGAAAAAGCGAGAAAAACAAGGTGTAGTATATAAAATATATTAAGGGCAAGCAAATAAGGACAACAAAATAACGGCCCTCCGCAAAAGGAATACCTTAATAATTTCCGGTTAACAATGCGAGAAGGTTGAAAAAAAACGTGTATCGAAGAAACGGAGTTTCGGCTCACATTTTGGGAATTGCGATACAATTGCGTGGGTACTTGAACACCGAGAATGCAAATACTGGTGTTGACTTTGAATGTGACGGAGCAGTCGAGAACGTCGTGGTTGAGGTAGTCCGAGCTCCAGCCCGTGCCCCGAAGGCAATAACGTTTCATGTGAGCTTTGCTCGTGCACAGCGCCGAGGGCCGAGTTCCCTTCACTATTTGTTGAATCCTAGGCGGGCTCTTTCGATCGTTCTGCAAAAATTCGACAAGTTTTGTCAATACGAGTATCCGCGAGGATGAAACAAAACGATTCCAGGTCGATAAAAGTTCATTGAGCAAATTGAAGGTACGTTGAAAGATTGACCGGGCAGCAAGCGAAGGCAATCAAACGAGTTGTGAGGAGAATTTGCGTGTATAATTGCAGGCTCGGGTCTTTCTCGATGTTCCGTAATGGTCGTGAAGCCCTCGGGCATAGCGACGCCGCTAACGTCCAACGATGAGATATTCATGATGATCGCGAAAGCCTCGTCCTTGGTCAACAGTTCCGCTTTACCAGGTCCGTGCGCGAATTGTTGCGGCGTCAAGGTCAAAAAGCGTATTTTCCCAACAAGATCGCCGGTGACGGATCTCAATGATTTCTGATCGTCAGGCGAGAGAGAACGTCTCTCGCATTCGGCTACGGCCCAACGCAACAGGCCGTTGTAAAGATCGATCTCCGAATCGATCCTAAGCGTATTCTCGTCCAGAATAGCCGCTACCGTATCGATTTGTACGCTCTTCCAGCTGTTGTGTCGCATTATTTCCATCGTCTCGACTCGCATCATGCGCAAACACCTCTCCAGCAGCATAGGCTCCTCGAAGAGACGCGCGAATTCGTAAACCCGACATACGCGATAAGGCAACAAATTCTCGTGTACGTAGTTGGTACATTTGGCGGCGAGATACGGCAGCATGTACTTTTTTGCGCAGTAATAAAGATCGAGCGCGTCGTCGAACGATTCGAACTCCATGCGATCCGTGTAGATGAACTTTAGCAGAGCTCTGAAAGCGTCAGGCTGCACGTCCGTCACCGATATACCCTCGTCGCTCTCCGGCATACTGCCGTAGAACATTCTCTCGAAGACCGGACTCGACATCGCCAGAAAGAGCTTGTGCGCCTCGAAGCCTTCCTGATGAGGCTCCTGACCGACTAAGAACTTGCAGTCGCTCCACTGACCGCTCTCCAGAAGATACTCCCCGCGCGATATTATTCCACCCTTGGTCGTCTGCCAATTGCTCGACTCCTCCATTCTCGCGACGCACTTAGTTGTCGTTTGCCCTCTACGGACGCGCGCTCGTATCTGTGAAACAATTTGTTTTTTTTTTTTTGTTCTTATCGATCGCACGGACGGGCGAGAAGTTTTCTTGTCGGTTGGCAAACGAAAACTCCCGAACGTGAACGTGAAATTTTTATCGAGAACGTCGCCAATCTCGTCGCGTCGAAACGTTTGGAAAAGTTGAAAAATTGTGATTCTCGTAGTCGGAGGAAAAAAAATAGAAAAATTCTGAGATTTCCTGGGCTGAAGTACTTCGGTGACCGAAAAAAAAACTCACAAGAGCCTCAACAGACCAAAAGCTAAAAATTCATCAAACGTCACGTACTTTTTGGCTACACGACAACTTTGTTGTCGTTCTCCACGATTTTCGAATGATAATTTTCCCGCAGGCATTTAAAAAAAAAAAGCTAATAATCTCGCGAGACGAATTGGGTGCGAGAATCGACACGCCGGGTCGCGAAACAAAAAGACACGCAACCCGCTCCTATTTTCGCGATGCTCTTTCGTCTATAAATATGTGCCCGTAAACAATGTCCCGAGAGGTACAAAACAAAAACAAACAAACCACGCTCGCGCACATTCGCGACAATAAAAACTGACAATTTCTTATACGCGCGAGTGGCCGAACATTTTTTGCGACATATATACGCGTTCAAAAAAAAGAAAAATACGTTATTTTGTCTACACTTTAAAATACGCCTAATTTAACGAAATATACACATACACATATATATATATATATATTTGTGGATTATCGCAGCGGTAAAATTGGCGGTGATTTTTGCCATACGAGCACGAGAAAAAAAAACGCAAAAAAAAAATAAACACCGCGTTAATAATCTCGCTGCTTTCGTTCGCGGTTTAGACTCGCGTGCCTCTTGTCGGGATAACGCGTCGCGTACATCGTTGTGCCGATCGAAAAAAATTTCATCGCTAAATTACTTTTACGTCCTCGTATTTGTCAAAACACGCACCTGTCTCTCTCGCACGCTCACTCGACACCCGATTATTGTCTTCACTCGGCGAAAAAAAATCCCAAGACGCCATATTGAAATGTTTTCGCAACTATACGGAATTTTTTTTTTTTTTTCCCTAGGAACTAGGATTTTCCGGTGTCGTTGACACACTCTCTCCCACTCGCGCGCGCATCATCGATCGATTAATCACGAAGTGCTGAAAAAAATACATTTTTATTTTTTTTTCGCACAAATTTACGAGGTTCCGCATTGCCGTTGGAATTACGAGTCCTCTCGGGGAAATAAAAAATCCAGTCGGTGCCGTACATACGTATTCACATTGCGATTGGTTGCGATGACAAAATTTTATTAAATCACTGGAATTTCGAAAAAAATTCCATACTTTTCCTATACAAAAGTAAAGAAATTGTACAAAATTGTCGCAATTTGCCACAAGAGTGGAAATTGCACACTTTCTGGGTGCATTTTAAATTACATGCTTTTTGTCGAAACACAAAGGGAACATTTTCATATTTTTCATCTTGATGAACGCGGTACATGACACACACACACATACATATATATTTATATATATCGCGTGTATGCGTACGAATGTACACATCTACACATACTTATGAAAGTCATATGTATAGTCTCTTTTCTCCGGAGAATGGCGCATGCACGGTCTCAGCTGGTGTGTGCACAATCTCGTTAGTGTCGGGACGAAAGAATTTTCGGACCCCTTGAAACGTGTACGATGCAATTTTATCGTGTTGCTTTAACGTGAAAAGAATTGTGAAGAAGAAAAAAAAAATACACATACGTACGTGCAACGCGAGGCGAAAATAAAAATAAAAATAAAGCTTAAACGGTAGAGTGCTGGGACACTTGCGCGACTAGGGCCGATAATTTACGGTACGTGTGGAGGAGGGAAAAAGTTCTTTGTCGGAAACATTTCTTTTTTTGTCCTTCGGTTCGTGGCGCCCGCGCGCGCGCGCGTGAAGAGTGAGAAAAACCAATCGCTAAAATATATAAAAGTTTATCGAAGATTCATTGTAGAAACGTAGAGAACGAGAGTGTGCGCGCGAAGCGTCGATGAATATTACGTGGAGTGTATATGTGTGTGTGTGTGTGTAGATTATTCTTTCGTGTGTGCGTGATAGGGGCTAGGTGCGCGCGAGAGGGTTCCAGCGGGACGGAGGGGGGGAGGGGCACCTGCCATGGAGTGTAGAGACCCACCTAAAAAAAAGCAGAGTACAAAAAAAAATATATTTTGTTCGGGACTGTCAAAACGGGGATAGCGTTCAGCTCGTGCGAATTTTGAATCTTTCCAAAAAATCAACGAATTTTTCCTTCCACTGTGTCTCGTTCCTTGGCTGAAAAAAAAAACACGTTAACGACCGCGCGCCTCTTCGTCTTTTTCCTCTTTTTTTTTTATAAATATCTTTTACGTGTGGCGTTAAATTGACGTAAGCTTGCGAATAATAACGCGTGATCGCGTGCGTTATTCTCGAGAGGGGAAAAAAAAAAACACGTAGACACGTATAAACGCGCTTCGAGTGACGGATTCGCGAAAAAAAAAAACTGACGAAAATTCATTGGCCATAGTAGACAAAATTTGCCTCGTCGGGGCGCAAAATTGTCCTGGCGAAAATAAAAAAAAAAACACAAATTTCGAATACGAATTTTCACGTTTTTTTCTCTGGCTATCTTTCCAGCGACGATGGACCTGGACGAGAAATTCGGCGACGCGACTCGCTCGTCGTCGTGCGCCTAGCGCATGGCGGATAAGAGATATCGCGTACACGTTCGTTCTTCATTTTCCATACGTTCGCCGCATCGTACGAGTTTGATGAGCGCAAGGAGCGACGGATCGCGACCAAGCGATAGCTCGAAACTTTCACAGCGGAGAGCACCGACCGGCTAGACGCTTAGTCATGGAGACTATAAAGGACGAGGACAGGCGAAGACGCCTCAGAGCGCTGGAAGACAAGATCAAGGATCCGCGAAGCGTCTCCAACATTGACAGTCTGTTGGACACTGTACAGGCGCTAGTGGCCGATTGCGATCATCCCAGCGTCAAGCGTATGAAGAACGTCGAGGCTTACATGAACAGATGTTAGTGATTCGACGCCTCGTCAAGTTTTATTCTTTTTTTTTTGTTTGGGTTTGCTCGAGGTGCGTTCAGAGCTAGAGCCAATATTGGGTGATCCTGGTGAAGGTTTTGTCGCGCTTTTCATGACTTTCGAACAATCTTCAGGGTCTCAATTGGCGAAGAACAATTGTGCAATGGAAAAGAATTCATTTTCGTTACATTACAATGAGGCAAACTTTGTCTTCCGTTTTGGATGTAACTGGTGAACCTGGTGGACAATTTTCAATTGTTCGGGGCATGGAGCGGAAAGTTGGCGATCCTGGTGGAGTTTTTGCCCTTTTTGGGTGTTACGGGTGATCGTGGTTAAGGCATCAGTCTCCATCTATTGCACATATTTTCAAGAATCGTTTTTTTCTCTCATAATAAAATTTATCTCCATATTTTTATTTTTCGATACATAAAAATAGAAGTTTCAAAGTAGAAGAAAAAATTTAAAAAATTGTTTCAAAAAGTTTCTCCTGGTGATCTGGCTACCCGAAGTTATCCCTGCTTTCGCCTTGTCGACACGAAATCTTAATTTGGGAGCATCTGAAAATAAAAAGTCGAGTATTTTATTATAAAGTGGAGTTGTAGTTATGACCCCTACTTAAAACTTTCACCCCCAATAAAAAGAAAAGAAAACGGCGCACTTTTGAATTTTTCGACTAATTTTTACAACTTAAATTGTTTAAAAATAGAATTAAGGGGCTATACCAGTGTGAACGCTGAAAATTTGGGTGATTTTCGGGAATTTTTTGGAAGAAAAGTACTCAATTAAATGTTTCGGAAAATTAAGAATATATTTGGCTATAATATTTGGCCTATATTACATAATTTTTTCATAGAAAAATATTGAGATCCAAGCGACTTATGCGCGGACTTCGGAGGCGCCGAAAAAAAAAGTTCCTCCACTGCTGACATGATTTCGGCCGATTGAGTAGCTATAACCGGAAAAGGAAAAAATGTCGTTAAACTAGAAGGTATTTCCTGTACAATGACGTAGGATTTTCGAAAAATATCAAAATCTAACAAAATGGCGTAGTTATGAAAAAAAGTCTGTTTTCTTGCCTATAAAATGGTCGTTTTTTTCAATGCCAAATCGTCAATTTTCATCCAATCAATAATATCCTACGCCATTGTAGAGTAAATATATTCAAGAGTACTCAGTTCAAATTTCAAGGCAATCGGATAATTGCTCTTTGAGTTACAATGTCAGCAAATTTGAAAAATCTCATTTCGAGAAAAACGCGTTTAAAGATTTAACTATCGATTTTTGCAAGATAAAATGATATTTGCAAGATAAAATGATTTTTACAGGATATTCTTGAAAGTATAAACTGTCGAAAAAGGCAAAAATAAAATCGATTTTTTGAAAGTGTCACACTGGTATAGCCCCTTAAATATTAATGAATATTTATACCGTTAGTAGGGGGTCGAAGAGATACATGCATAGAATAATCCCTGTAAATTTGAGCCTAATCGGTGCAATAGTTTTTCCAAAATCATGTCGACAAGGTCGAAAAACGTTGTTTTGAGAAAAACGCGTTTAAAGTTTCTCTTATAAAAATGTACATAAAGCTTAAAAAAAGCCTCTTACCTTTAATCAGCGATGCCTAGTCCATACATTATTCCTTTAGCTTCTTCAAAAGCTTCATTTTCTCGGGATTTTTGGTTTCGGATCTCTGTTCTGCGAGCTTTGGACGCTCAACACGGCGATTGCGCGCTGAGCGTGAAGAGCCGCTTCTCCTGTATCAATCTTTTTAGCCTCTTATCGGTCACTCCGACCTAAATAACGTTCTCTACCGTATTTCTACAGCTGTGTAGTATACGAAACTGATGTTTCTAGGAAATCGAAAATTTCCGAAAAGAGATTGATATTGATCCCTTAAGGATTTTTCAATTTTTTTCGTTGGCTTGGGTGCGTTCGCGGCAGGAATCAAAAGTACGAGATTGTGACAGAGTTTTTGTCTCTTTTGGGCATAACGGTCGATCTCGGTTAAGGATTGTTCAATTGTTTGGGTTTGCTTGGGTGCGTTTGGGCTAAGGGCGAAAGGTCGATGGTCGTGGTGGAGTTTTTGTCTCTGTTCGGTTTAACGGACAATCCTGGTTGAGAGATTGGTTGAATTCGTTTGGGGCAAGGGCCGAAAGTACGTGATCGTGGCAGAAGTTTTGTCTCTTTTGGGCAGAATGGACGATGCTGGTTGAGATTTTCACTTATTTGGGTTCGTTCGGGACAAGGGCGGAAAGTAGGCGATCTTAGGTACGATTTGTCTGTTTGGGTTTCTTTGGGTTCGTTCCTAGTTATGGGTTATGGGAGAGTTGGTTTGTTTTTGCTTTGATGTTTATCGTTGTAGCTGTACTAATAATGATAGTGATAATGATGGTAATGACAATTTGCAATTGTTGAGAATCACAAGACATATTTAAAGTTGTTATCCGCTTTATTTTTTCTGCCTATTTGTTTCTTTTTCAGTATTAAGGGGTTACGTGGATTTCGAAGCCAAAAAAAGCATATTTTCTCTTTTTTTAAATATAATATATAAATTATTCTATTCAAAATGTTAAGCACATAAAAGAGCAACATTTCAACAATATTTTTAAAAAATTTCATTCAAAAATTTGGGAAATTCAGCCGGTGGGACCTGGTTTCCAGAGACCCCTAAAAAAAAGTGTCCTCGTGGTGGTCAGGATAACTCATGATTGCTTTATCTGAAATTAAAAAAACCAAATGTTTTCTGTTAGTAGATAAGTATAACTCGTGATTGAACGAAGGATTTTAAAAAATTGAAATTTAAATTTTTGGCGGAGTTGTATGCAAAATAGTTCAATTTTTGGTACAATTTACACTACGTGTAGCCTTGTAAAATTAGTTGTAATCGAAAAAAAAACCTTCGTTCAATCACTAGTCAATGCTATTTTGAAGAAGTGTGCAAAATTTCAATAAGACCGGTGCATTAGTTTTTGAGAAATCGTGTCCACCGACTTCAAAAATAGTGTTTTGAGAAAAATGCGAATACCTGCGTCGCTCCCGGCCGGTCTTTTCCAACGGGGGGAATTCCCAAAGGCTCTATCTCCTGGACTTTTACTCCGATTGACTTAAAACTTTGGGAGAATATTCTAGACGTATTGTACTATTAGATAATAAAATTTAAAAAAATGAATTTTTTGAAATTTTCAAATCCACGTAACCCCTTAATAATTGTATCTACAACAGTAATTCTAGTGATAATAATTATGACAATTTTTAATTGTCAAGACTCGCAAGAAATGAAACTTCGAGTCATCATGCGCTCAATTTTCTTTGCTCGTTTGTTTCAATTTTAATGACAATTATTGTATTTCTAACAACAATGATAGTTTTTATAACGATAATTACGAACAATGATATTGAATGATCAATTATTAATGTAACAATATTAATTATAATAATTTCAAATTGGCAGACGACTCGGTGTGTCAGGACATTTGCAAACTGCGAATGCGCACGGATGATTTTACGCTGATCAAGGTAATAGGCAGAGGAGCCTTTGGCGAGGTGCAGTTGGTCAGACACAATTCTACACAAAAGGTCTACGCCATGAAGTTGCTCAGTAAATTCGAAATGGTACGTATATACCTTTTTTTTAACATATTTATTATTAACCCTTCGACTGCACACTAGATCGTTTGGGCACTTCATTTAAGGGGTTACGTGGGTTTCGAAGCCAAAAAAAGCATATTTTCTCTATTTTAAAAAAACATATCTAAATTATTTTATTCAAAATGTTAAGCACATAAAAAAGCAATATTTCAACAATATTTAAAAAAAAATTCATCCAAAAATTTGGGAAATTCAGCCGGTGGGACCTGGTTTTTGGAGACCCCTCAAAAAAAAAGTGTCCTCTTGGTGGATAACTCATGATAGCTTTATCTTAAATTAAAAAACCAATTGTTTTCTGTTAGTAGATAAGTATAGTCTTATTCGTATTTTTCGAATTATCGAAAAGTACGAATTGATATAATATTGAAAACAAGTAATACGCTCGTGTAAAAATAATGATCTTAAATGGACGAGGCGAAATTGATTATCGTAATCGTGTCGTCGAACGAAATATTCGTGTGTAGAATATTTAAGCTGTCCCAAAACTCCTTAAGCAAATAAACGAATAAATAAGACGAAAATCCTAAAACACGTTGATCGCGCGATGAAAGGATTTTGCTCCGCACCGAAGAATAAAATAACATTAAACGCCGTTGATTGCAGATAAAACGTTCGGACTCGGCTTTTTTCTGGGAGGAACGCGACATAATGGCCCACGCAAATTCCCAATGGATAGTGCAGCTGCACTTCGCCTTCCAAGACCACAAGCATCTCTACATGGTGATGGATTACATGCCCGGTGGCGATCTCGTCACGCTCATGTCGAATTACGACGTGCCAGAGAACTGGGCCAAGTTTTATTGCGCCGAAGTCGTTCTCGCCCTTGACGCTATACATCTCATGGGTTTTGTGCACCGGGACGTAAAACCCGACAATATGTTGCTCGACAAGCACGGACATCTCAAGCTGGCGGATTTTGGTACCTGCATGAGGATGAATTCCGTAAGAAGGACAAAAAGATCATTTGTTTTTTTTTTTCCCTTCAAAATGGAGTATCGGGGCAGGAAGACTTGCTATCAGCTGGCAAATTTTTTAAATAATGGGAATAATGAGAAAAGAATGAAAAATAATTCTTATTGAAAATGTGCCACGACAATTGTTGTGTAACGAATTGCAAAAATATCGGAAAGAATAGTAAATGCAAATTTTATCGATTCCCTACGGTAAATTGGAAGTTAGAACAACGCAACAAATGAATAGTTGCAAGTTTGACTTATGACACGAGCATGAATTATTGTACTTGGGTCATGTTTTGTCCTTAAATCTTCTACGTGACTGACGTGTCCAGCAGATATCGATAGTTTTCCCTTAGATTGAGTTTGAGGTTGGAAATTCTCATTGTTGGTTATACTCTTAGAGCCGGCCTTTAAAATTAGGCTCATTCCGGTTTGAACACAAATTTTCATTTATTAGTAGTACAGCAACAATATACGTTTCTCAAATGTTAATAAGAGTAATTATATAGCTTTATTTTTCTCGTATTATAACAACATTACTGGTAAACAAAAATATACATTTTAAGGTATTCCTTTCACGAACCCGAATATGCAACAATTAACTGATTTTCGTCTACAATTGAGGAAAAATACATCCTAGTATACTGGTAAAATTTCAAGCCAAGTGACCGAACTTTTAACAAAAATTACGACTTTAAAAATCGGCTAATTTATGCAGCACCTTATGGAGATGAAATGCTGGTCACAATCTTTTTGACAATTTATATACGCTATAAATCTAGATGTTTGATATAAACTCCTTTAAGGATGTAAACATTCTGAAGATTCCGTAACGACAATAAAAAGAGGGGGTCATCGAATGTTTAAAGAAAATATTAATGATAAAACTTAGAAAAATGTGGCTAGCAGAGGAATTTTCGTAATCGCGAGTTCTCAAAGAATATGTAGAAATGTCTAAATTTGCAAAATTTATGCGAAATTTTTCATTCCAGTTCATCTTTGGGTATAACAATTGATTGTAACTTATTTTTATTAACCGCCACTGTAATCTAATAATGATTCAAAAGGGCCCTAGCTTATGCGCCCACAAAATACTGCCCTCCACGAAAGGAATACCTCAAGGAAATTTTACCTACTTTTTTTTTACTTTACTGAAAGGAAACACTTCTTGCTGTCTTTGGACCAGACAAATTGTTCAATGTAAAGAAATAAATTCTTAATTAAAGTTCTTCATTAAACTTTTAATATAAAGAAAGAAGATAAATTATAACCACAATGACAGAGCCGATAAAAATACGAACCTACGCGGTGGTAGTGTTGTGCACGGAGCCAATAGAGTGTTCCATGTGGAGTGTTGATGTGCGTCATGGAAAAATCCTCGTTCGCACCGTTTTAAAAAGATCTCGAGATAAAATATAAGAATGTACAAGAAAAAGTGTGGTTTCTTGGTGGATATTCCGAAGATCCAGAACTGGGGAACCTCTCAAGGTTAAAATGAGAGTCCTATATTTTCCTTGCCTCAGTGCCAAACAGCTTCGACTCATTTAAAAAAAATTACAATCGAATGGGATGCCCTGATACGTCGATGAAACAGGAAGCCGATTGGACGAAAGTTTTTTCATCAAATTTTTACGTACGCGAATTCAAGGTTTCTCGTGTATTTCCAGGATGGTTTGGTACGATCGGACACTGCGGTGGGAACGCCGGATTATATATCGCCGGAGGTACTTCAGTCCCAGGGTGGCGAGGGTGTTTACGGTAGAGAGTGCGACTGGTGGTCGGTCGGTGTATTCCTGTACGAGATGTTGGTCGGTGATACGCCCTTCTACGCGGACTCGTTGGTCGGCACGTACTCGAAGATAATGGACTATCGGAACTCGTTGCATTTTCCCCAAGAGGTCGACATATCGCACTCGGCTAAAAACGTGATATGTGGCTTTTTGACCGATCGTACGTCACGTTTGGGTCGCAACGATGTCGACGAGATCAAGACGCATCCATTCTTCGAGAACGATCAGTGGACATTCGAAAATTTGCGTGAATCCGTGCCGCCGGTTGTGCCGGAATTGTCGGGCGATGATGACACGAGCAATTTCGACGATCTCGACAAGGAGGACGGACCGGAAGAGAGCTTCCCAGTGCCGAAAGCATTCTCCGGCAATCATTTGCCATTCATTGGTTTCACGTATTCGAGCGATTACAAGTTTTTGTCGAGCGCCGGAAAAGAGGCTGTCGACGGCCTCGAGAATCACATGAACAACGGCATCAGCGAGGACACGAAGCTCGCTCAGCTCGAGGTACACCTTGAACGCGAGAGACGTCAAGTCGAGGCCATGGAGACCCGACATCGGGCTCTCGTCGCACAACTCGAACTGGTGACACGTCGCGAGACCGAAGTTCGCGACGAGGCCGCACGCGCCGACAAAGAACTCACCATACTGCGACACAATTACAAAGAGGTACAACGTCGCGTCGAGCACGAGACCGAGGCACGCAAAAAATCCGAAGCCATGCTCGTCGAGCTCAAGAAAAAGTTCGACGACGAGCAAACGAGGCGAGCACGCGACGCTTCCAATTCACAACAGACCTCCGAACGTGTCTTGACACTTGAGAAACAGATCAAAGAGATGCAGAGCAAACTCGAAAGGGAATCCGAGTCAGCTTCGAGAATGAGGAAACAGGCGACTGAGGTGACCGTCGCTCGACAAACCGCCCAACAAATGGCGAACGAGTTGCAAGCCGCTCGGTCGCTTCTTCAAGCTCAGACGGACTCGCTGCAGCAGGAAGTCGCCAGCTTGCAGGTACGCTTTTCGCTTTCATCCAATTGTCGTCCATGCCGGTAATCATTTTTAACCCGTAAACTCACGAAAAGTAGGCTCAAGGGTTTTTTTTAGACGCGGAAAAATCGTCGGAGAATAACTCGTTTGCAAAGAGATGTAAGAAAAAATTGTAATAAAAATTAAATTTAAAAAAATAATATACCACGTTTTTAAAATGGACGAAAAAGTATAAAATAATTTCTCCTAGCCTCATACAGATTACTAAACCCAAACAGATTGTCCTGAAAATTTGTGATTGTGAATTTTTAATAGCTATGAAAATACTTTTAAAATTTTAAACGAAAAGCGTCGTACTTATGCAACAGATAATCGTAAGTAAGTGTAGGGAGTAGCTGTCGTTGAGAAAACACTCAACATTTCATATCATTTGCAATGCAATAAAATTGTTACTGACTTAGGTGAATTGTTCATGCATCAATTATCTATTGCATGCGACCCACGTTTTTCGTTTTAAATCTTACAAGTATTTTCATAGCTATTAAAAATTCACAATCACAAATTTTCAGGACAATGTGTATGGGGTTAGGAATCTGGATTTTTGAAAACGTGGTATATTTTTTTTAGATTCATTTTTATTTTTTCTCTTTCATTAAACTATATTTCCTTTCTTTATTTTTTTTCACAATTTTTTCCCGCTTTCTCTTTCTCTCTCTCTTCCACACTTAATTCTTCAATCTGAAACCTGTTGCAAACTGTTAAATATTGTATATAATATTTAAATATATACGATATCTAATTGTATATTATATTATTTACATTATTATATATTTGTATATTTATATTGATCTTGTCTGTCTGTCTGTTTGTTTCTCATCCAGTTCTGAGCTATGTTTAAAATTTGAAGTCTCTAGCTCATCCGGAAATTAATTTGAAATCGATTGCAAATTTTGTACCGAACAGACAAACAGGGAGACAAAAAAGCGAGCTAATAAAACCGTGGTAAAAATCCCGTGGAACTATATTGCAAAGCCATATAGTTCTGTAGAGAACAGTGGCCATTGTATAATCCTGCAGTTGAAGGTTGGCACTTCCGTACTACTACTAGCTTGCCCCCGTGACTTCGCCCGCGTAGAATTTGGCCCATAGAAACTTCATTAGAAGTAGCACCCCGCATTAAGGGTTGTTTCAAAAAATCCTAAAATATGCGTCTTACTATTTGCTTTGAAGAGTTAGTATTCTCTTTAGTATTTGCTTTGAAGAGTACCAAGTTTTAAGTTCATATAGCAAGGAATACAATTTTCCATACGAAACTGTTCGAAGGTCAAGAGAATCATTCATCCGATGTCTTAAAAAATGTGTCGAGGTGAATGACCATCACTTCGAACATTTGTTACAATAAATTTTCTGCAAAAAAATTTAATTACATTATTTGGATATTCTTATTGTCAATACCATCACGATTTCCCGTTTTTACACGTGTATTTTGCTGAAAAATCATTTCAACGTCATGATATCCATAGGTCGTTGGATTCGTCTGAATATCAGCTACAACGTCTTAATAATAAAAAAATAACATGTTCTCATTTGAAAAACCATTGATAACCTTGAGAACGCAAAAACTATGACCTTGACAAAAATGAATTTTTCACAACTGTATCAGCCCTTCGAAATCAATCAAACGACCTCTTGGCATTTTTTTCGTCACTCTAAAGGCAACGGAGATATTTGGGGTGGTGACGTTAAAGGGTCCACCCTGTATAGATTTCATTAAGGACCAACCCTTACCTCAGTCAGTCAGGCTACCACCGTGCCTGAGAGATAAGACACTCTACCCTTTTTTTCTTACTCACTGTTCTTTTCTCTCTTTCTTTATCTCCTCTCTCGATCAAGTCCTAAAGTCCAGGCGGACGGAGTCGCGGCCAAAAGCTAGTTATTAAGAATCTAATAGACCATTCATGCAACAGCGATGTCGGTAACTTACCGTTGCGTAAATGTGCAGTCCGTATACAAGGACAAATTATACAAGGTTCCCCGACAAACTCGATTTTTCGAGAAAAAAAAAAACATGGACAAAAACAAAACATTGCAAAGGTCAAAGGGACAAGCGTGCCCGTCGATCGCGTCGAGCGTTCCTACGCCCGAGCGACACGTTCTCTAGGCCGTCACTTCCGAAATACTTGATATTTCGCTTTGTAAATTTCACAGGTATATTTCTTTAGGAGTTCAGAATAAACAAAGGAACGAGAAATGCCAATAATACGTGCTCTCCTCCCGCAGGGACAATTGTCGAAAGAGCGAAGCTCTCGCACTCAAGCGTCGTCGCTGACGGCCGAGCTGGAGTCACGCTTGTCCTCCTTGTACACCGAGCTCGAGCGTAGTCGCGAGAAAGAAGAGAAAGCCACCCTGGACAACAGACAATTGAACGAGAGAGTTTCGGCCCTCGAGAAGGAAGCGGCGAGTCTGACGCTCGAGCTCAAAGCCGCTCAAGCGCGATACAATCAGGAAGTAGCGGCTCATCAGGAAACCGAAAGATCCAGAATACTCTCCAAGGAAGAAGCCAACATGGAGGTCGTCAAAGGTAGGAGGAATGAGATTTACAGATTTCATCTTGCAAGATGTATCTCGTCACGTGGAAATTACGAATCCTCGAATGTCCCGATGTTTTCGCTGGACAATTCAACGATCTGTTTGTTTGTTTTTTTTTCTGTCTTCTTCATTCCACTCGCAATCCTCCAGGAAGAATCGATAGGGTAATCAAAGGTACAAAGAGACTAAAATATTGTTGCTCGACAACGCGACACGCCCAAAAATTCATCTCAATGTATTCTCTTTTTTCTCCCATTGCTTTGCTCCGCCGCACACGAACGTTGTGACGCAACGATTGACCAAACGTATGTATCCTCGAAGATAAATACGAGAATAATTGACGGCTGTGCAATTTACGCGAAGTGCTTCTCGCAACATTTCCAAGAAAGTTTTCCAAGCAGTTTCTAAGCGGGAAATACAATTTTTTCTGAAAATAGATAAAAAAATTTAATACGAAAATTAAGTTCTTTGGAAATAAAAAATACAATTTTCTATAGAAAACATTAAAGTCTCTGAAGAAAACGGATTTCTTTTCTAAAAGAGAAAAGAAAAATGTTGTATGTCAACATTAAATTCTGGAATGAAACAAAAACATTTGGTCCCCTAAGTGTTTTTTGCCCGATGTTAAGATTTTCGGGCTCTCGTAAGAATACTCAAAAAACACAAAGAAAGCTCATCAGAGCTCCATTAAGCTCAGTCATATCATATTGAACATTAACAATATTAAACTCATCTATATTATGAATATATGAAGCAAGCAAACTCAAACGAGCTAAAATTATCAAAGTTGGATGAAGCATTTGAATCAATTGAATAAATGAAGCACTATCCCAAGAAAATAAAATTTGCCTCGAGCGACAGTCATTACGGCCTCTTCTTTTTTGTTTCGTATTCTCAGCATTGCAAGCCAAATTGAACGAGGAGAAGAGCGGCAGGCAGCGTGCCGAATTGTTGGCCCAGGAGAAGGAGCGCCAGACGTCTATGCTCTCCGTCGATTATCGTCAGATACAGCAGCGTTTGCAGAAACTCGAGGGCGAGCATCGTCAAGAGGTGGAAAAGGTTAAAGTGCTCCAGGGCCAGATCGAGCAGGAGCAACAGAAGCGAAATGTTCTGCAATCGGAATTGGGTCAGCAATCGTCTGAGGCGGGAAGATTGAGAGCCAGGGAACATCAGCTGGTCGGTGAGGTTGGACAATTGCGCGAGGCAAAGCGACAGATCGAGGAGGAACTCGCCAACATGAAGACCCAACGTAACGTTGATTTGCTCCAGACCAAGGAACTCCAGGAACAACTCGAGGCCGAAGCGTATTTTTCGGTGAGAGAGAAAGAAAAAACCTGCTGGATTTTCGGAAATCGCATTATTGCATTCCAATTTCGAATTTTCCATTACCGATTGCCCGTCATTGATTAGGTGTGCAAATAATTTCTTGGCCTGTTTTTAATAATAAATAATTATTTACTTAAAATCAATGTAGGAGAGAGTGGGGCACAATGTGTCACGGGGCACTGTGAGTCACATGCGGTTTCTCGAATGTTTGTAACTCGTAAATTCCGAAATTTTATGTGTTGGACCGCGATTTATATTTGATTTCGTCAGGCCTAAAAGAAAGTCGATAGCAGCTCACGAAGAATTATTGAAAATTAAAAATTGATTTGAGGCTTGGAAAAAAAATATTCCGCTCGTCGGGAAAACGTAAAATATAATGACACTTTATGTAGCAGCTCGGGTTTTCGGTCCTAATCGATAGTTTTATTATTTATGATGCACTCAGTGGCTTGTGTTTTTTCATTCGTAGTTTAATTAATAGTTATTTTCATCAATAATCAAATGTTTTACTAGTGGGGTACAATGTGTCACCGACTTGTGGGGCACAATGAGTCGACTCCCAATGTTATTGGCAAATAATACCCGTTGTGAAATTATCACACACTGTACCCACCTATCTGACACATTGTACCCCACCCGTGGGGCACAATGAGCCAATCCGCAAATTTTTTCGATCCCATTATTTAAGATTTTGAATCTTTTTGCAAAAAATATGTTAGCTTTATTGTACGTCCAACGGTTTATAAAATTGGTACGGACCTTTTTTTTTCCTAATCAGACTACTTTTGTAAGAGTAAAAATTCGTTCGAAAAAAAGTGACACACTGTGCCCCACCTTCCCGTACATTTCAATCGGGAATCCAAGAACTTATTTGTAAACATAATATTTGCCTCGAGATTATTGACCGTGCAGACGAAACGTCGGCAAAGGCATTCATCGACTTCCGACAGCCATTGAAGATCCGCGTTTCAAAGGAATTCGTGTAACTTTGGTGACTCCTTTTTTTTCTTTTTCTTTCGTCTCTGACGCAGACTCTGTACAAAACCCAGACGCAGGAGCTTCGCGAGGAGCTGGACGAGAAAACGCGGCTGCAGCAGGAGTTGATGGAGGAACGGAGTTCCTTGGTGCATCAGTTGCAACTGTCACTGGCGCGAGGCGACAGCGAAGCATTGGCAAGGTCGATAGCCGAGGAAACTGTGGCCGATCTGGAGAAGGAACGAACCATGAAAGAGCTCGAGTACAAGGACGGTGTAGCGAAGCATCACCAGGAATTGAACGCGAAGGAACAGCTCTTGAATCGCCTCAAGGACACCGAGGGCGAGCTCAAAAAAACGGTCGAGCAGTGCGTCAAAGAGAAGGACGACGCGAACAAACGCGTACAAGAGTTTCAGGAAAAGCTCAACAAGGCCCAAACGAACGCCGAGGACATTGAGAAATTGAGCAGAAAATTGGCGACCGAACAATTGCTCAAGGAACAGGCGATAAGCAAGTTGTCGCAAATATTGAACCGGAAGGATATCACGTGCGGCGGCAAAACGAAGAACAAAGCGTCGTCCGCGGATCTGCGAAAGAAGGAGAAGGATTGCCGTAGATTGCAGCAGGAGCTCACTCACGAGAGGGAAAAGTATGGTCAACTCACGAACAAGTGGCAGAAGGATTTGCAAGATTTGCAAGTGAGTTTATTCGTTTTTCTTTCAACAAAGTACGAGCACGGTGGGCTAGCAAAAAAGAACGTACCCGTAACAATCTATACATATAAAACAGTTTTGTGACTGAATTACTGACTGACTGACTGACTGACAACGCATAGCCTAAACCGCTTGAAGCAGTTTCAACACCAAAATCGAAATGCTTGTAGACGGTTGAAATTTATATCGCCGAGAGATTAAGTGATCATCACAGTGTAACGGTTCGAAAAGTAGCTCATTTTCGCGATTTTTCTTTCGATGGTTAAAATATGCTAATCAGTCTGATTTTTAATATCAAATCAAAGCACTCATGAAGAACAGAAAATAAATTTTTAAACGTTTATTTTTATTTTTTTTACATTTTTTTTCAACGGTTGAAAAAACGGTCTTCGAAAAAAAGGAGTCCTCACGGTGTACACGGTTGTGGCCGTAAATATTATCTGAAACAAAATTTGTAAAAAAGATTATTAATCAGTATGAAAGCCGCTATCTTGCTATGGAGGTTTTTTAAAATAAAAATTGACAAAATGGCGGCAGTTTGAAAAAAATGTATCAAATTTAGACTATTTTTTTGGCAGTTTTTCGTTAAAAAAAATATGAAGGTTAAAAAAAAAAGCTTCCATAGCAAGATAAAGAATGGCGTGAAGAATGTTGTGTCAAAATTTGAGAAGGATAGCTTGAAAATTCTTTCTTTGTACATCGTTTTGAAAATCGACATTTCGAGAAAAACGCGTTTAAAGTTTCGAGGTCTCACGCCGCGGCTCGAATCACTTTCTCTAAGAAAGACTATAACGACCGAAATTATTCGAATTTCGCCCCAAAAATTGGGGCGGAAAGAATTCATTCTTCGGGCCTTTCTGACAGGAAAAGTGTATGCCAATGATCCACAGACCATTCCGGAGCTCACTGAAGCAATTCGACGCACCACTTTAGGAGACCGAAATTTAGATGATTTTTTGAATGTTTTTTGATTGTGAAAAAAACGGAAATTTCCGCAACTCTTCAAGTTATTTCATGCATTAATCAAAGTGCAATCCGTTGTGTCCCTTGGCGTGTCTTCATCGTCGTTGTCGATTTTCGAGAATTGTGCAGCGTGCAATTCGCATCTGAAATAGTCCAACAAATTTTTATACATTCTTGGGATGTTTTTTTAAGAACATGAACCTAAATTTTGTAAAAAAAATCGAGAATTGAATGTTGGAATGTGTTTGAAAAAAAATGATCGATTTTTAGCATTTTTTTCCCGGCATTTTGCAATAATAAATGTTTTAAACATTCTAATCTTTCAAAATTTAGGTTCATGTTTTAATAAATTATATTATGTGTTCCAAATTTAAATATGATCCATCGATTAGTTTTTGAATTATGATTCCCGCAATTTGAAAAAATGTCATTTCGAGAAAAACACGTTTAAAGTTTCACAAACGAAAAACTCAAAGTCAACTATGCCGTTGCATAGTCAGTCGTGCCAATTGCAGAGTATGCCGCTGTTGCCAATTCATTTTTTCTCGAATAAAAGTGCAACATATTTATATTTCATTGCAAAAATGATAAGTATTAATATTATTTCTCGGATATTGGAAATATTTTTCAAGAATATTATGAGTTGGAAATTGCTGAATAATAATTTATTTTTCCATGAAATTTGATGCACAACAAGTTGGCAGCCTGCCAAAAACTCAAACTTGAAACTCGGTCTAAATATTCTTCAAAACAAACAATAAAACCCATATTTTAGGATTTATTAAAACAACCCCTTATGATGGGTGCAACGGGTAATGAAGTTTCTATCGGCCAAATTCTACGCAGGCTGGCCTTCGCATACCGCTATTTACAAATGGAGCGTTTTTTTATGTACCATTTCAGTCTCAACTCGTCGAGGAGAATCAGGCGAAGCTGAGGCTTCAGATGGAGTTAGATTCGAAGGATTCGGAGATCGAGACGTTGCAGATGAAGATATCGTCGATGAATTCGGAAACGGCGAGTGTTTCGTCCGTCGAGAATGACGGCGAAGACTCGGTGTTGTCCGAGCACGGTGCCATGAGACTCGAGGGTTGGCTCAACGTTCCTAACAAGCAGAATATCAAAAGGCACGGCTGGAAAAAACAATACGTCGTTGTATCCTCGAAGAAAATTATTTTTTACAACAGTGAGAACGACAAGCTCAACGCCGATCCCGTACTGATACTCGATTTGAGCAAAGTCTTTCACGTAAGATCGGTCACCCAGGGGGACGTTATAAGAGCTGACGCCAAAGATATTCCTAGGATATTTCAGGTGAGACGTCGCCTACTCGTCCATAAGATCCATCGACCGTTTCTTCCAAATTCTCCCAAATGGTAGACCCATCTATCACCGGGAGATGTAGGTCGAGAGTTAATCGCACAATTTAATGACGATGAGTTTTTCTCACTAGTTACTGTACGCTGGCGAGGGCGAGGCAAGGCGACCAGGCGACGAAGGAAACGCCCTACCGGGAGTCGAGTTGCCTCAATTGACCGACAAGCCTGGTACACAGCCGCTCAAAGGCCACGAATTCATTTCTATATCCTATCACATGCCAACTACTTGCGAGGTTTGCTCGAAACAGCTGTGGCACATGTTCCGACCGCCTCCAGCCCTCGAATGTCGAAGTTCGTATTTTCTTTTCTTTAACATTGAGCATGGGAATGATCGTCTCGTTTATAAATTGGACAATTGTTTCAGGACTCTATCGTATTGTCAATTATAAAATTAAGTCTAACTAGTAGCTAAAAAAACGCTTTGAAAAGTAAGACTGTTTTTTTTTAATTACGATAATTCAAAACGTAATTCGAGTTTTTTAATTAAAGTAATTCAAAACTCAGTTTGAGTTTTTTAATTCAAGTGATTCAAAACGTGATTCGCATTTTTTAATTATCGTAAATTAAACGGTAATTCGAGTTCGTTAATTAAAGTAATTTAAAACGTAAATCGAGTTCTTTAATTAAAGTAATTCAAAACATAATTCGGAAGATTACTGTCTTCAGAGCAAAGCCTGAAATTATTGAGATAAGATTTGCATCAGTGAAGGAAAATAGTTTGATAGTTAAAAAACTGCATTTTGAAAGCACATTTCCGAAAATTACATTTCAAATCCAATTCAAATGATGATTGTTTTAAAAGTATTTGGAAAGTATTGGAAGTACTTTTAAAATTTTAGAGACTTTTGCAATTTGCATACATTTTTGCTTACGTTGCCAAATTTAAGAGGGATAAAAAAAATTTCTTTCATTATTAAAGTATCAGTTCTTCATTGTGAAACTGAGGAAAAAATTACATTAAATTGTAATAAATTAAAATCAGACATTTGACAATGAGTACTTAGTAATAAAGTTCATGATCAATTAAATATTTACTAATTAATAAAATTCATTATCAAACAAATAATTCAGGAATTATAAAACAATTGATTACGCTTTCAAAGAAATTACGTTCTGTTAATTATTCGAACACGAGAGATCCGTGAACCGCGCATTAATGATTTTCTTTGCCTGGCGCTCGCGTGAATCCAGGATGTCGTATGAAGGTGCACAAGGAACATCTCGACAAGAAGGAGGACGCCATAGCGCCGTGCAAGCTTCACTACGATCCTAACAGCGCTCGTGAATTGTTGCTGCTCGCCGGAAGTCCGGACGATCAAAAATATTGGGTGACGCGATTGTCGCGCCGCATACAAAAGTGCGGCTACAAGGCTAATTCGCACGCTGACGGGACGGGACAACGAGTATCGCCAAGGTAGCGTAGTCGGATGAGCACGACCAAGGACTAAAGTGTTAGCTCTCTTGTATTGTGACGTCGCATGATTGATTTTTATAGAGAGGTTAGAGACGTTTGACTTTTTCTTCCCACTCTGTCTCTCTTTCTCCCATCCCGTTACATCTCGTCCGAGAACAAATCTTCAATGCCTCGTCGCTTGGGCATTCTTTCGCCATGGAATTTCTCGTACTTTAAACGTCAACATTTAGTTGTCCAATTACTGTGGTTTTCTTTTCGAGCCAATTACATTTATGCTTTTGACAAAATACTCGTCAATGGCAATTAAGTGGTATTTTTATATCGTCTTTTTTAATTTATCTATTTTATACAATTTTTCTTATTTATATTTTTACTTTGTTATTTGGGTAAATAGAATTTAAAAAAATCGTATTGTTTTTAATGCAAAATTTTTGGCAAAAAATGCGGGTAGTGGGGCCCAAAGAAAATGGACGCACATTATTGTTGATTTTCGAACTGCTTTGTTTACGTTCATTATTAACATTTCTAACCGTTTGGCTGCGTGTGTTCTTTTATATTCGCGCTTAACTAACATCCGTATGCAACTTTTGAACGGCAAGCCATTCGATAAATGCGCTTTTAACTCTGTTACGAGCGACTAACAATAAATATATCTCGAATTGATTGGTTTGATTGCATCAATTTATCATTCCACAATGACCACACGATTATTATTCATAATAAATTATAACTATGAATAATAATCGATTGTTATATAATAATAATTAATGATATTGTATGGTATCGTATCGAAAAACAATTGCAGAGAGTCTACGAGATCAACGCTCAAGCCATATTTGTCGGCGCAGCAGAGATCGGCGACCCTGCCGGCGAACGCCAGTATGGGCAACTGACCATAGCATCGCGCCCCGTATTATCGAATCAACGAGACTAAAGATTTGTACGAGCGCGCGACAAATTCCGCGAGAATCATCCGTTCGTTTTCTCAACGAATTCGTCGTACATTCAGCCACGCGGAGGAGGATCGTCCGCTCGCAGACAAGTCCACGAGCTTGACATCAAATTAACCGAGTTACTCGTCATCAGCCACGTCGCGAGGGCGAATGTCGTCGGAGAACGAAACGCCTCTCTGGTTGTTATTACGTCAAGCACATCGGACGAATTCGATCGAACGAAACATCGAGATAAATGATGAACCGGGGCCATCAACGAAACATAATGAATTCGAATATTGTGGGTGATATAAAAACGAAGAGACACGCGCACACGGACGATAAAAAAATTACGGTAACCCAAATGAACTTTTGGTTACGTGACGAATCGTTGCCAAAGCCATCGCGAACCGTAAAAATAATGAATCCCTCGAGGACGCACTCCCGCAGCGACGTGCCCATGGGGTCGTTACGACCCCTGAGCGAAGTGCGGACTTGGATATTTCGAAAAATTATGCGCTTTTTTTTAAACATATGAAGAGACGGTCTCGTGGCGAATTTATTAAACTTTTAGGCTGCAAAGTTGAATTTAAAAAAAATATATACACATTTTTTCGATAACGTGGTTGCATTTGAGGCTACGCGATATAGGGCCAACCGGTGTGCCCTTGAAGGGTTAAAATTCGATCGGCCATTCGGAGTTCCGATTCGTGGGCCACTCGAATTTTCTTTTTTTCACCTCCCCGTTGATTAAAGGCCAGAATTTATTCAACGATAGTTCGTCGTTATCTTCCGTGGAAGATTAACGAAGATAATTTAAAGAAAAGAAAAAGAAAGCCGTGCGTTTTGCTCCGCGCGTAGCTGATATTCCCGTTGTTGCCTTTGACTGCCTCAGTCTTTTCTCCTTTTCACAATCTTTACGACAATTCTCGCGTACTCGGTGTCGAGGAAAGTTTGCTCTGGTTTGATTGGGCTCGTTTAGGCTCGGAGAACACCGACGAGTTTTTTCGCATACGCGAATCGCTCGATTAATCTCGACGTTTTTTTTTTTCTCAAAATTTCTCGTGCCAGTATCTGTTCAGTGGACGCTTTTGAATTTGGAGTCTTCAATTTGTCGCGCTGCGAATTTTTGCGCTTGTTTTTTTTCTGCATACGTATGATGAATTTTGACCACTTGCTCGCTCGTCGAATCGCAACGATCGAACTCGTGATATTCCGAATCTCAAATATCCGTTACCGCGTGTACGAAATGTTTTCCATTTCGTTTTCTCCACTTTTTTTTTTTTTCGATACCACGCTGACTTTTCGAAAGACAAGAGATATATGATTCTTCAGAAAAATCGCGCCACATTCGTACGGTCTGAAATTCTATCTGTCAATCGAACGAATCTCTCAGCTGAAAGAACCAATTTTTTTAGACGACAAAGTAGCGGTCAATTTTTACGCGTTTCAATGAGATTTTCCGGGTTGAAAGCCAAACGAGCCCAACCTAATATCGGGCTTCGCCGATAATTTTGCCGAAATAAAAAAATGGCAGAAAAAAAGAAATTTAATAAATTCGACACCCAAATCCCGCAAATTATCCGCGCCGCGAATACGCGAATAGCCAAATGCTGTTTAAAACGAAAAACAAACAAACAAAAAAACGAGAACGTAGGAATCTCATTCCCTTCCTCGTATGTAAATATAAGTAGTCGGATCGTGTTCGAGATAAGAAAAAAAAAAAAAAACAAGGAAGTGACTCGCTGAGACGTGAAACTCGTGATCGTTCCGGGACCGAGGCGAAAAAAACAAAATGGGAAAAAAAGCCCGTGCAAAAGCATTAAAGGGCAGTTGCGAATGCGTGTGTGGGTGTGTGTGTGTGTGTGTGTCTTCGAGGCGCACGCTGTGTACGGCGCTATTTTGTTCTGTTCACGCTTTCAATTGCCATCGAGTGAGGAGGGACTCGCAGGGATGCGAGTAATATATACAAATTTCACCCAAAAGTAAGAAGAAGAAAATTGAAAACGCGCGGATCGATAGTATTATTATTTTTATATATTTTGGAAGAATAGAATAATTTAATCGCGTTGAACGAAAGAAACGTTGATAAAAAGCTTGAAAAAAAAAAAACAAACCTACGAACTGCGAATTTGTGACGCTGAGAGCGGATATTTTTTGTTTGTTTTTTTTTAACGACGAAAAAAACCACGCATGGTCGAGCTTCATTGTACTATACTAGTTGATACTTCACCGAAACGTAGAGATCTAGAAATGAATATTCCTCTTTTTTTTTTTTTTCTCTTTGGTTTCGATCTTTTTTCCTTTTTTTTTTGTTCTCTCTACATTATCGATACAACGTTGTTGTAAAAAGATTTTTACGATTAATCGTGCGTTGTGCGAGTGATTTGAGGAATTTTTTAATCCGGTCAAGACAAGAAAAAAAGCGAGAGAAGGTCTCTCTTTCGCGGACCACGAAAAACACATATTTACATATATGTACGATGAGCTTCGGAACGAACGAGAATCAACGAATGCGATGAATTAATCATCAGTTTTGTTTACCAACTGATCGCGCAATTGGACTAATTATTTATATACACATATATATATATATATTGGGGAGTGTAAAAAAATATCAATTTCTCACTCGTTCAAGCGATGTTAGTTATAAAAAAAAACGTTCGAAATTTGACCTAACTCAAGTCTAATGTGGCGGCGGCCGATCGTTTTTTTTTTTCCTGTTTGATTTACACGAGAATTTCACTGCTCATGTTTTTACTTGAGAAACTCAATAACTAATTGATATTTGCCAATTGCGCTTGAATCTCGATATTGTTTTGACACAAATTGCAGGAACGATTTAAAAAAAATCAACAGCAATATATGCATTTTTAAATAACTGTAATGTATGTAATTCAATATGATTTGACGGATATTGATTGACTGTCGACTTATCGAGTTTGAACGTAAAGAGGGAATTTGCCGGGCAACATCAAATGGAAAAAAAAAAACTATCGAGCGCGACGATTTAGCATCCATTTTTTTGTACTCGATACTATTCTTTGAAGGGTTAAGCGTTGACTTTTTTCCACTCCCTGTTGTATATATATAATCGTCAATTAACGCAGCTTTTACTTTATTGCCAATGGGTGAGATATTCCTTGCGTATTAATCATTGATCCACTTTTTGTTTCCAAACCATCTGCCTTTTCTTCTTTTCTTTCATCCAAATCGTAAAAGATTTTTCCGTTGGTGCTTCAAAAAAATGCAAAAACTGCCTCTGCGGAGAATACCGATTTTTTTTCTGTCCCCGGTTTGGTCACACCGCGGTTTGCTTTGTTTTTCCCCGAATATCAAGCTTCCGAATCTTCCGGCTGCTTCGTGCAACAGTCTCGAAGGGAATCCGTGCGCGGCTTGCAGAGACAAACGTATACCAATTGACGCGATCCCCCACCCGCCCTACGTGCCTTTTTTTTTTTCTTCCACCGATTGTACAATAAGAAATCACGCGTGAATAGACAACAACGATGAGATTCGCTTTCGCCGAATTTTTCCAGTTAGAGTAAATTGGGCGGGCAAGGGGGGAAGAGATAGGGGAAAGTTAGCGAAAGCGAGACGACGGAACGGGACATATTTGAGAAGGAAGGAAAAAAAAAGAAAGAAACCCACAAACTTGTTACACCATATTTTATTATTATTATTTAGTTAGTATTTACAATCTGTATATTATTAATTAATATTACGATTAAAACTATTTTGTAGATAATATGCAAATCTTGATGAAGTTACTTCTTTTTTTCGTCTTTTTTTTTTGTCATGCTCTCGGAGTGTTTGCGTACGCTTTTTGGGGGTGAACGATTTTCCGTTTTTTCTTTTTCTCGGCACTCCGGCTCTTTAATATTTTTGTGCCGCGACGTCTCTACCGGGAGTCTCTTGACGCGCATTCTTTTTTTCTTCTTTCGTTTATTTTTATTTTTAAAATGTCCTTTAGGGAAACGGGCGTAATTCGAATGACGACTTGTTGAATACGATCTCGAATAATTGTATTCGAGCGCTGTGAATAAAGATGGAAGTTATACTTGAAAATATGCGTCCATTGGTGGTTTTGCTTGTTTTTTTTTTTTTTTTTTTGCAAACGGTACTGACAAATGTGCAAATTCTTTTTCTCACTCCTCTTCTCGCGAACCTCATTCTCATGGACGAGCAATCATAAACCGCAATATTTCTGTTGGAAAAAAATATTCACGAAATCTTGCTCGTCGAAAAATGGGTCTGTAAAATAAGAATTCTGGAAGAAACAAAAATACACCGAACGGCTGGAAAAGTTTGCACGCGTGTTAAGTACGAAAGGAAAACGCTGAGAGAGCGTTGAATTATTCGTGAAAAAGAAAGTCATGCTTCGTTAAAATTGTAACAATAAACATATGAGTTTTTTTTTTTAAAGCTCGTCCTCGATGCAAATTTCTTGATTGATACATACGTTTAAGGGACTCTGAGGTGCGAAAAATCGGTGGTAATTTTTTAAATACATTGCAAGAAAATCGTGTTACATGCACAGTCTTTTTGGTATTCTCATCGTTTTAATCGCTCCTCGATACTAGAGAATTTTTATTCCCCAACGATTCATCGTAATCCTAGAAATTAATAAATTATTTTTGGATTCGAAGAACGCCCGTGTCCACGAGTGCAATTTTGACACTCGATATTCTCGAACTACGCAAGCAACGTTGACGTTTCACTCTGCGTCCCCCACTGAACCCCTCGCACTTCACAAGCATTCAAAAACGATCACTTTTTCAGCCTCTTCCTACTTTTTTTTTCTTTTTTTTTTCTAGCACAGGAAGCGAAAAACCGTCCAAGCTCGCAAAAGTGCGTGCTCGACTCAATCCCAAAGTGACGAGGCAAATTCGCTCCAAATTCCACTGTATCGTATCATCGATTTTCGATTCTAAGGGAGGAAGAGGGGGGGGGGGGGTTTGAACAGGGCGATGCGAAGTGCCTTGTCGAACGGGGAAAAAAACGTGGCGATTCTCACGTTGATATAAAACACCGAAGAACAGTTTTTTTTTCCTTCCGTCTCTCACTTTCTCACTTTCTATCGACGCTATCGCTATTTTTGGAGGCTTTTCTTTTATATTCTCGTGATAAAGCATTTTTATCTGGTTTCGCTATTTTCTTGTTTTTTTTTTTTTTCGTCAAACTCGAGTGAGGAGAAAAATTCGTGTAATTCTAAAGTTTCGGGCCTAGCAATAATTACCAAGCTGTAAAAACGTCTCCAATGTTACGTATTTGTTTTTTTTTTAATGCAAATGGTTCCGAAGCCGACTTTTTTTTTATTATCAATCGCTGACTATGTTTGATTTTTCTTTTTCAATCGATTTTCATTATATGTATATACCGGGTGTCCCATTGTGTTTTTTTTTTCCTTTTCGGCAGCATCGAAATAAATGAGACAGCTTGTTTGGGGAAACTTTACTACATCCGGTATATCGTGAGTGAAATTCGCGAGTTTTCTTTTTGTTCGCCTTTTTACGCGGCTCGACGAGTCGACAAACATTTCATCATTTTGTCACGCGTTAACGCAGTTCTCGCCATTATAGTACCGTGTGCATTGGCGCGATGATTTTTCGAGGTCGTTGCTACGCAATGTTGTTGCTGCTGTTGCGGCTGCTGCTTGCATTGTTGATGCTCCCTCATCGAGCACGAGCGTTTTCTCAGGCTCTCCTGCTTGGCGCCTCTGTGAACCGACAGAGCAAAGAAAAAAAAGGGACTCACCGTCTACTTGTTACTGACAGCGACGGAGAGTTTCGGGAACGTGGGAGAGGAGAGAGGGATGTGCCGATCAAGAGCAAAACTAATAATACAGCCGCAAAAACAAGACAAAAAAACAGCCCAAATCGAAAACCGTATTTTTTTTGCGTGCTTTCGTGTGTGTGTATTCTTTTTTCTCTTTCTTTTTCTCCCAATTAATTCATAATATTATTGCTGCTTGCTACGACAAATCGAAGCGAATCGAAAGCAAAATAATAGTGCGCTTTAAAAACTGGCAAGTATTTTTTTTTAACGTGTGGTAAAAAACGAAATAAAATGTATATAAGAGTTGGAATAATTGTTAAATAAAGAGTGAGACAAATTATTGAGTAATTCTTTTTTTTTTGTGTGTATATCTCGATTGAACGATCAATTTGTATTATTATAATTATTGAACGAGCATTGTTTCGATGCAGACTCGATTTATTATGACCTTTCTTTCCTTAAAAATTGCTCAGTGTAATCAATTCGGTAATTACTTCGGTAATGATTGATGAGTCATATGAAATAAAAACATGTTTTTTGTTTCGCGTGTATATACGTATATGAAATCAAGCCTTTTTAGTAATAATATCACAAATTAATAGCGAGTGTACATACGCCGACGCAGAAAAGCCAAGGACGCGTGGGCAAATCTTGTTTCTTTTGTGTTTCGTCTTTCTTTTTTTTTCGTTGGGTTTCGGAACAATATGTACTTACAGATGTCTGGTGAGATCCTCGACATCGACGAGCATCGAGTCTTGCTCCATATGAAGATCGTCCCTCCGGAGCAAGCCCTCGACCAGTGCCTCGTTCAACATGGCAATCCTCGCGTGCAGGTCATTAGCCACAACCTGTAGCTGCGCCACGTTCAATTCTGTCAAGAGTACCCGTGACAATCTGCGACGATCCTCGCCTAATTGAACACCAACCTGGGCAAACGATTTTTGTTTTTTTTTTTTCATTATTAATTCGATGAAAAAACAAACTGCGCAAAACTCCGAGTCGTTTTTCAATCTCGGTTTACCTTCTCGAGGCTCGATCTGACCATCTCAGTGATCGGTGACTGTTTGAGTCTCTGTCGTTCCACCTCCATTTGCATGTGCGCCATTTCTTTGGCCTGTGCGAGTGCCATTCTCGCCTCGGTTTGAAGTCTCGCCTGGCGGGCGAAAAAGTCCGCCTCGTCGAGTGGTCCGGACGTGGACAACAAAGACGTGGATGTGGACGCGATCCCGGTCTCGACCCTCAACGACGGAAGACTGAGTATTTGGGGCCTCGAGGCCGCCAATTGGTGCTGCTGTTGTTGTTGGAGCTTATTCGCGAACGACAACGACGACGACGACGACGTCGATGTGGAGCGACCACCTACGGAGCCCGGCGACGCTGATACGTCGTTTTCCGAGCACGGTGATTCCGTGTCCGAGGGTGTCTCGTTCATGAAGCAAATCTGAAGATTCATACCTGTCGAATGTCCCCATAGGTACGATTATTATCGCTGATCGGCTTTAACAATTTTCCAAATGTATTACCACATGAATAAAGGTTCAACTTGAACATTAAAAATCTTCGAAAGTTGTGAATTCCAATGATTTTTGGACAATTAATGCATCCTAAATTAATCTCTCGGTGATTAAAATTTCGACGGGCTACAAGCATTTGGTGTCGAAACTCCTTAATAATAATAATTATTATTGTAATTATTGTGATAAAAATACTTACATAAACAGTAATAATAATAAGATTAACAATAATAGTGATAATGCCATAGTACTAACAGTTATAATAATAAGTGGACATTTCCAAGCATTTTTTGCATCTTTTTGATGATAGCGGAAAAAGGAAATTCTTTTTGCGATTACCAAGCGCATTTTACAATTGTGACAGATGAATGATATTAGCTCATAGCGAATGAGTAATTGTATCTATGCGCATACCACTCTGAAGACGCGACTGAAGGCTCGGTTTTCTTCCTCGTTCGGCCCGTAGATCCTCCGCATCTGGGCCCATAGCCAGGCGTCTTCGGATCTCCTCTCGATCATTACGTCGCTGCAACAAGAAGGACAATTGTTGACTATACGAAGAAGAAAGAGGCAAAAGAATTGGACGCTTCAATTGGGATGTAACTTGTTTTGTGGATTACAAAGGGAGTTTTAGCGAATGACTGCTCATTGCGCAGCTTGTTTTTTTTTTTGGGTTGGTTAGTCTATTGGTGACGATGAAGACGGAACATGGGTCGAATGGAAGAGATTGCTTGAGGATGAGTTTGTTTGGGTTTTTCCGATGAAGAAATTGCTTGGAAAAGAGTTGTTTGGGTTTAGGAGATAGAGAAATTGCTTGGAAAGTAATTGTTTGGGTTTGGATAAGGAAGCAATTGGTTGGAAAATAATAGTTTGGGTTTGGGAGATGAAGCGATTGTTGAAAAAAAAATTGTTTGGATTTTCCGATGATGAGATAGTTTGGAAATAAATTGTTTGGGTTTGTTGCATGAAGGAATTGCTTGGGAACGATTTGTTTGAGTTTGTTGCATGAAAGAATTTGCTTAGAAAGGAATTATTTGGATTCCGTCGCACGAAGAAATAGCTTGGAAAGATTTGTTTGGGATTGCGAAATGACGATATTGATTGAAAACAGTGGTTTGGGTTTGGGAGATGAAGCAATTGCTTGGCAAGCATTTGTTTGGGTTTGGATAATGAAGCAATTAGTTGGAAAATAATTGTTTGGGTTTGTTTGATAAAGAAATTGCTTGGAAAGAGTTGTTTCGGTTTTCCTGATGAAGAGATCGCTTGGGAAAGAGTTTTTTGGGTTTGAGAGATGAAGCGATTGCTTCAAAAAAAATTGTTTGGGTTTTCCGTTGATGAAATAGCTCGGAAATGAATTGTTTGGGTTTGTTGCACGAAGGAATTGCTTGGGAGCAATTCGTTTGGGTTTGTTGCATGAAAGAATTTGCTTAGAAAAGAATTGTTTGGATTCATCGCGTAAAAAAATAACTTGGAAAGGATTGTTTGGGTCTGGTCCATAAAGAAATTGCTTGGAAACGAGTTTTTTGGGTTTGTCGCACAAAGAAATAGCTTGGAAAGATTTGTTTGGGTCCAATGAAGAAATTAGTTGGAAATGAGTAATTAGGGTTTGTCGCGTAAAGAAGGTGCTTGGAAATGAGTTCTTTGGGTTTGTCGCATGAAGAAATTCCTTGGAAATGGATTGTTTGGGTTTATCGCACGAAGAAATTGTTTAGAAAGTGTTGTCTGGGTTTGTCCGATGGAGAAATTGCTTGGAAAGTATTGAGTTTGTCCGATGAAGAAATTGCTCGGAAGGTGTTCTTTAGGTTTGTCCGATGAAGAAAGAAGTTGGAAATAGTTTGTTTGGGTTTGTCTGATCATTTTTTCTTTTGTTTCTTTTTTTTTTCAATTAGCAAAAACGACCCATCGTAATATAATGATCAAAGTCCGTTGTAAAATTGCCCGACAAATACGGCGCGAAGGTTTTGTTTTTTTTGCTCCACACCTGATACGAGACATTCGTGTCACCCTCTAAAAGTCTGTTGAAACGAGCAAGGAGATCCTCCTTGTCGCGATTATTAGCGGGCTGGGGTTCGTGGCCGGCCGCGACAGCCTCGACGACCTCGGCGACTCGCTCGTTCTCCTGAACAACGTAAAGTAAAATGGTGACGTCCTCCATACGTCATTCTTCAATCTTATCTCGACCTCTCTTATCTCTATTACGGTTTTATTTATTTTTCCTTAGTTTTTTTTTTCTCTTTCAATGCTGAATCATCGATTTTCTCGACCCCGGATAATTTTACTTTTTCTCAGAGCGGCGACGAGGAAAAATAATAATAAATATACGTCAATGCAGTATCCCCGAGAGACGCGAGAGTACCAACATTTATTTCCTTTTATTCGTGGCCTTCTTTTCGTGGAGAGGATGCTGCGGTAAATGTATCGACCGAGAGGTGGTTCCATCTGACAGCGAGGAGAAAGAAAAACGGGACAGAAGAAGAGAGACATAGTCATATGTACATATTTTCAAAACATATATCTGTAAACCCGATCGTATGTTGTATTTTCCTTTGATTACTCGTTTATAAGGAACAGAATTATTTTATTGACTCTCATTGAGTTTAATTACACTTAAATTGCACACGTATATTTTTTTATTGCACATCCGAGAAATGGCGCGCAAATAAAAAAAAAAGCAGTCACGTGAAAGTCCGTTCCTAAAGACTCAATGTTTTATTACTTTCCATGATTAAATTAACCGAATCAATTTATCTCGATTCAGCATCTAATCCTTATAACATTTTCATTGCGAATTTTCCCACGAAACATCATATCTACAATTTTTTTCTTCGTACAAAAAGAGTAAGGAAATAACGGTGAACGAGGACGCCGCGGGCGGCGGAGGGTAATTGAATGATTTCGGGTGAATGGACTCGCTCCAGCTGGTCAGCAAATTATCCAGCGTGTTATTTATCATCGAGCACGCGACTGCAGTCGTAACGGGGCTTAACCTTCGAAACGTGAACGGATATTGAAGTTTCTCGCGCTGGGATATATATATATATGAACGTGAATCATATCGTCGCGCAGGACACTAGCGCTAAGCGGAAGATAATTGAAGCTCGCGCAATTTTCATACTAGCAGAGAGCTCGCGAAACCACTTGTTATCATTTTATATAGGTCGATTGGGAAAAAACTTGGCCAAATTTTTATTTTAATAACAATAACGATAATAAAAATAAATAAATAATATTGGAGCCAATAATAATAATAATAATAATATTTCCTTAGATCCCGAAATGACAATAATAGTAATAAGATCCACTTCTGAATAATAATAATAATAATAATAATAATAGCAATAATTTTGAAGAATTTTCAATAAGAATAATCATAATACCAATTGTAACAATTTCTGACTCATAATAATGCGAATAATTCTGAATTTTAAATAATAATCATAATCATAACAGTAGTAAAAATTTCAGTAACAATTACTGAATAATAATAATGCTTATAATTTCAATAATTTTGGATAATAATAATAATTTTGAAATCATAATAACTCTGCTGAACGAAAGTAATGAAAATATTGCTGAATACTTTTAACTAATAATAACAATGCTTTTGGATAACAATAATAATAGCAATAATTCTGCATAATTTTGTATAATAATAATAATTTTAAATTCTGAATAATTTTGTATAATAATAATTTTAAATTCCAAATAATTTTGTATAATGATAATAATTTTGAATTCGGAATAATTTTGTATAATAATAATAGTTTTGAATTCTGAATAATTTTGTATAATAATAATAGTTTTGAATTCTGAATAATTTTGTATGATAATAATAATTTTGAATTCTGAATACTTTTGTATAATAATAATAATTTTGAATTTCAAATAATTTTGTATAATAATAATAATTTTGAATTTTGAATAATTTTGTATAATAATAATAATTTTGAATTCTGAATAATTTTGTATAATAATAATAATTTTGAATTTCGAATAATTTTGTATAATAATAATAATTTTGAATTCTGAATAATTTTGTGTAATAATAATAATTTTGAATTCTAAATAATTTTGTATAATAAAAATAATTTTGCATTCTGAATAATTTTGTATAATAATAATAATTTTGAATTCCCAATAATTTTGTATAATAATAATTTTGAATTCTGAATAATTTTGTATAATAATAATAATTTCGAAATCTGAATAATTTTGTATAATAATAATAATTTTCAATAATAATAAATAGTAATAGATATAATTTTGTAAAAATTATAGATATAATTTTGTAGTAATTATATAGATATAATTGTGTAAAAATTATCCACAATTAATAATTATTTGCAAGAAGCAATAAATACCGCATAAAAATTGGAATTTTCATATAAACTACGCAATTATAATTGTTATTTTTTTAATTAAAAAAAAAATTAAGTAGAATTAAATTTGTATAGATCTTGTAGAAAATTGGTAATTTTTCTAAAGAGTTTAATTATAGTTGAATTAAATGCGTGGCGAGTGCGCGATTATAGTGTTCGACATTAGCGCGCGAAATGCGAGCAGGGACTATCGGCAAAAGTTTATCCGAGGCCGAGCGAAAAATCGAAGAGGTTATCGTCGCAGCGAATAAGTCAGTTTAATAATAGCTTGGAGGCAAAAAAAAAAACAGAAAAAAACTCACAAAGTCGAAGTCTTTGTCGTACGTGAACGTGTAGAGATCGGCAACGAAACGCGAATCCTTTTTGTAATGTCTCGGCCATTTGCCATTGCTACCCATATTTTCGTACCTACCCTGATTATTACCCTTTCCGGATAACGAGCTATGTCCGGGATACTTTTTTTTTTCTCGATTCTCAAAGAGCTAACTTCAATACGTTCGAATTGGTTCGTAATGCGGGTCTGTTTTCCTTTTACGAAGATGGTAGAAGCGATTTTGCTGGGGTTTCCCGTTCTATTTTGACGTTTTATCAAGGTGGTTGAATCGAGCTTTTCATTGAGGGACTGTCGATATTTTTCGTTTATTTTTTACGAGGGTGTGAATCAATATACGAGGAATTCTAAATATGTTGTTTTTCTGATCCTGATCGAGGCTGTCAAGGATTTTCGATCTTCTTCCCGTTCTTCAAAGGGGTTGGGCCGCATCGGTAATTAGTTTCTCCATCCCTTAAGAAAGGGGGGGGGGGGGGGGTCGAATTTACTTATCGGCAACTCTCGATTTTTCAATTTTCATCAAATACGAGTTTTCTAAAACACTTTTTGCTTCTTAGTTTTTTCAACATTAAAAGCAATAAAAAAAAAAATACTTTCAACACTGTTGAATTTTCATGATAAAAAACGAAAGATCGACTGCAACGATCTACAGTCGAAATTAAAGTCGTACAAATAAAATCGCCGCGTTTATTTCACACGTATTTTTTTCTTATTTTTTCACACTTTGGGCTCGAATTTTCTGCCGATCGAGAAGCCGATTTCCGTTTTTTTTTCCCCCTCTTTTGTCACGAAACGCACGTAAATTTCGCGCTCGACCTCGTTAAAAGAACTTCGTACACGCGCGGTTTACCCAATATGTTTTTTGTTTGTTTTTTGTTTTGAAAATCCTTAATTTTCGATCGTTGATTCGCGAAATCGCAAACGGATATCGCGAGGCGCAACGCGGCGTCGAGGCTGCGCGCGGAGTCTCGTGAAACTGTGGAAACGCGGTGAGAGCCGTGTACAGAGTACGTACGCGCTCGTTACACAGTGAAAGTGCGAGACTGTGCCGCTGCGAAGGAAGGCGAAAAAAGAGGAGGAAGAGGGGAATAAAATTTAAAAAAAAAAAGAAAAGTAAAAACGAAATAAGCACACGGTGCGGCGAGGTACGAGTTTTTCTCCGCCTCTGGGCATATTTATAACGAAAGAACGACACACAACCGCCACACAACACGCGCATTTTTCTCATAGTGTGTCTCTCGTCGTCTTTGATCAGCTTTCCTATATCCTTTCGCTCGTTTCATCCTCGAGAGAGACTTATTCCGCCGTATTTGTGTGTACAATGAAAACACGCGTGTGTGCATTTTGCGAGATTACTTCATATCGATTATTCTCCTTTTTTTTGCCATGGCAGAGCAAAAGTCCCAATTGTGGCGAGGTGTTTCCGCTTGGTCGATCATGCGTAATGCCCCCTCCCCCCCCCCCGAGCCGTCACTCTTGGCCAGTACCACATAGCCGCATTTCGTTGATACGGAAGGTTCAGATACTTTTGGCACTGTCGCGTGTTGCGCGATCAGAATGTAAACACGAGCGTTTTCGAAAAAAGTATCTCCTGGGAATTTCTTTTCTTTTCTCTGCGTCTCTCTCTCTCTCTCTCTCTCTCTCCCCCTCCCCCCTCGCTGAACTGAACATTTTTAGGTTAGTAGAGGCGTTAGGAGACGTTGTTGCCGAGCCGAACAGAGCAACAATTTCAAAGTGCTATATCACTTTTATTTGTTGAAAAAAAAGAAAAATACTTTACACGGAGAGAATTAAATGGTAAAAATTACCGTGCAGTAACGGTAACCAGATGACAACCCTGAAACTTCGCTTATTATTACCGAGTAAAACACAGATTTTCACGAAAATAAAATAAAATTTCTTCTTCAGATAGAAAATTTTACCAGATTTTCTAGTAAATTTTCATGTGTAACAAAATACGCAAAACTTAAATTTAAAAAATATATAATATCAGCGAAATTTTACTGTGCATTTTATTATTTTATGCCTTTCAAAAATGTCTATAAAAAAGTATCGTCTTTATAACAGTTATTTTAAGATTTATTATAAAATTTAATGAGTGTTATAGGAAAATGTATTGTGCTCTCGGTAAAAATTATCGTGCGCGCTACCCTTCTTGTATAGTAAAATTTTAGCTACGTATTTGAAATTTTCTGTAACGTGAGTTAACAAAAAACTTGTCGCATACGAATTATTATGCTTTTCTCACTTGTCACCACATTGAAATATATCACGGTAATTTTTACCGTGAAATTCACGACAAAAATTACTTTTTAATTCTCTCCGTGTACTTTAAAAACCGCACATGATCTTTACAATGAAGAAAAAAATTATTTAATGACCCAATTTGTTTCAAGAAAATCACTCATGAGCTTCCGAAGTCTTAAAAATATGTAAATGTTTGAAAATATCAACTTCTAAATTCATTATACAAAAAACTAAAAGCTATTTTGAAATTGGCTTTGTTTTAAAAAGTTCTCTAGTTTATACCCTTTCCGACGGTATGCTACATGTCATAGAAATCGTTATGTGGTCAAAATAGGAGATACCAGTTTGCCAGTAGGTTAAGAAAAAACATTTTATGTTTCCGATGTTTTTATTAAACTTGAGTTGTAAATTTTGCTCAAATTGACCTCCTTTACTCCATATGCATGCAACAAAAGGTAATTCGTGTTATTATAAACACAAAAAAAGTTATGACGATTTAAAGAGGCGAAATTTCGGGAAATTAAATAAAACGAACAAAATTATATCTCAATTACCGTGACACTTAGGGTCTAAGGGTGAAAAAACTAACAAATGACCCCCCCCCCCTCCAATCCCTAAAAAAAATATGTCAGTCCATGCGCCAAACAGCCTGCATACACTTAGTTTTCTACTTCTTGTTTACAAACCCTGCATTTGTTATCACTATACCCCTTTTCTTTGCCCACATTCCCACATCTTAATTTTGCCCAAGTTTCTTGGCCCATTATATTCAGATCCTCCCAATACTTTATTCTTATTATTATTGTCGTATATACTTCCGGCTTACACGCGTTACACGTATTTCCTCAATCGGCCGACGACCTGATGCACGATAACCCCCCCCCCCCCCCCCCCCCCACAGTCCCGCCGGAGCTCAGAATTTCAGAGGCTTTGCGTCTGTCGATGAATTTTCTCGTTGCAATTGATATTCCGGGACGCAATCGACGCGTTATTAGTATTACACACCTCATCGCGGCGGCACTGTTATGTGCCCCGGGTAAATTCAATATTGGTTTGTTCTCCTTGTGTTATCGCTTCTCTTGCTTCCAATACATTCGGTGACAGTTGACTTTGTAACTGTTTATAAGATGATGGCGGTGGTATGTGTGGATGGTGTGTGTGTGTGTGTGTTGGTGTAATTGAGATGTGATGTAACGAAGTGGGATGCGAATGAAGGTAACGCGATGTAAATTAACGAGAGTGACTTAATGTTATGTCATGTAGGCGAATGTAATCTGAGGTAATTTCGCGGGTAATTTAATTTGAGGGAATACATTTATTTATTCCGACATGTGGAGAGGGTAAATTTTTACGGTATGAGGATACTTCGAACTCCAGGTAAGATGGTGAATACAGTCCCATTCGAAGTTGGGAACTATTATATATTTATGCCAAAAATTGATCGACGAGCCGATTCTACCCAGGGTGACCACGAAGGTCTAATAAGTCTGATTGTTACCTGATATAATAAAGCAATTAAAATGGTGTTATTACCAGGTGTACAAGTATGAAATGCGGATTTCAGACAACAGATGGTGCACCAATGCAGTTTGTGCTATAAAGATTTGACAATGCGCCATTTTGTTGTGTCATCAACAAGTGTCACACGCGTACGAGTGATAAATTGGAAAAGTGCGTGCATAGTGTTGTGTTGTTGTGTTAAACATGTCGGAATTTATACCGAACAAAGAGCATTCGCGGTTATAACGCGGTTGTAACACGTTTACACTGACATCAAAGTGGTATTCACAGCAAAAATAAGTGGACGATGATTTCGGGTTGACACGTCGTGCTGTATCGAACCACAGATTTCGACGTTTTATGTCTTGTGGCACATTCAGAAATACCTATTAGGGTCACTTTTCGTCGTATTTATACAAAGAGGAAAGAAACAAGGCTCATACGATTTTGTCGTTGCCATCGTTGACAGAATACTCGTATCACACGAGTAGTTCGTATACTGGCGTTCGAGCGGTGACGTCACAGAGCGCTCGGGTAACTTCGGATGCTCTCGGCGCGTTTTTGCCGAGCCGAACAGAACAACAATTTCAAAGTGCTATATCATTGTTAATTGTTGAAAAAAAAAAAGAAAAATACCCTTTCAAAAAATCGATGTTTTTTTTGCCTTTTTCGACAGTTTATACTTTCAAGAATATCCTGTAAAAATCATTTTATCTTGCAAATATCATTTTATCGTGCAAAAATCGATAGTTAAATCTTTAAACGCGTTTTTCTCGAAATGAGATTTTTCAAATTTGCTGACATTGTAACTCAAAGAGCAATTATCCGATTGACTTGAAATTTGAACTGAGTACTCTTGAATATATTTACTCTACAATGACGTAGGATATTATTGATTGGATGAAAATTGACGATTTGGCATTGAAAAAAACGACCATTTTATAGGCAAGAAAACAGACTTTTTTTTTCATAACTACGCCATTTTGTTAGATTTTGATATTTTTCGAAAATCCTACATCATTGTACAGGAAATACCTTCCAGTTTAACGACATTTTTTCCTTTTTCGGTTTCAGCTACTCAATCGGCCGAAATCATGTCAGCAGTGGAGGAACTTTTTTTTTGGCGCCTCCGAAGGCAGCACACGAGTCGCTTGGATCTCAATATTTTTCTATGAAAAAATTATGTAATACAGGTCAAATATAGCCAAATATATTCTTAATTTTCCGAAACATTTAATTGAGTACTTTTCGTCCAAAAAATTCCCAAAAATCACACAAATTTTCAGCGTTCACACTGGTATAGCCCCTTAAAAACGGTACATGATCTTTACAATGAAAAAACAAATCATTCAATGACCCAATTGCACCATACAATCGTAACCTTCGAATTACGACAATTCTATGCAATACGTAATAATGATTATTCCTCACTAAATCACGAGGGTGCGCGCTTCGCAACAGCGCGCAAATAAAATCCCTCTTCAATGCGTGTAATTCCTAATCTCCCTTTCGCGCCCCCTTTTGTTCCTCGCGCACTCAATGGAGAGCTCGCAAAGCCCAGGCCTCGAGTGCATTTTCACCTTTTCTCTCTGGAAGCTCTCGCGCGGTCTCGAGACCGCGTAAGAGTCATCGAGCTTTCGCGAAGCGTGCCAGATTGATTATATTCTCGCAATCGCGATAACTGCGGCGATCGCCGAGAAAAGCTTTGTTCCACAGCCACCCACAACTTCCGCCCACTTTTTCTTCTCTCACAGTTGTTTACGTTCGATTTTTTCTCGCGTTTTGTTTTTCTGTTTTTTTTTTCTTCTTCCTCTACCATACCTGAGCGAACTTTGCGTAAGCGTTGCCGGAAAGGTCGAGATCCTTTGGCCGGATCGCCGGCCGATGTCGCGCTATGCTCTGATGCATCATCACGCGCCACTGATAGAGAGCCCTTTTCCGATGAAAAAATTCGTCACTGTTCGATCACTGCACGTCACCCGACTCGCGGTCTATCCATAAACGTCCGAGTCATCACTGCTCGTCGATTTCAAAGGAAATTTTACGACTGTCCACTAATTCTTTGATAAAAAAAAAACAAATTCATGCGAGAATTTTCCTCGAGGGTTCTTTTCTCTCAGGAGTAAATTATTCGCATGTGTCAAGAAGAGATTTTAGGACGATCTTTCGCAAGTTTTGCCTTTTCGTTCTACATCAAGAAACGTATTTTCGAGCGATTATTTTATTTAAATATTTATTCGTTAACCCAAACAAACCCAAACGGACTGGATGATTCGAAGAACTTTTATTTTTCCGTCCAATATTTCGTACAAAACATCGATTTTTATTTTTCTATTTGAATTTTTTGACTTTTTTTGGAAAATTTGTCGACAATTTATTCAATAACTTTTGTCGACATTTAGTGTAATTTGTAATTTAAACTTTTGTAATTTGTCGAAAATTTATTGAATCACGCGCGAGTTTTTTTTTTGTAGTTCGAAGTGGCGGGCAATTTTTTCGCTTCCGCATCATCCTCGTGTACTTCGCTTAGCCGGCACTCGAGTCGCGACTGACAAGCGTCGAGGAACAAACACACGCGCGCGCAGCCACACACGGTTGCGCGGGGGCCTGGAGCTTGCCGGGCGTCGGCGCTCGTGTCGCGCCTCTGTACTTCCCACTGGCTTCATGAATTATTAATAGAGCCTTCGAATGTCAGAGGAAGCGCGGGCGCGAACCACTTGCCTCGGGACTAACGGCGATTGCGATAGTACCTCGTTTTCATCGGTCCTTTTTTACTTCGTCCTAGACCCCCTTTGGGGGGGGGGGGGGGGTATTCGCACCCCGCGTAGAATCGCAAGGGGGATCGCCGCCTCCCGCGCGTGCAGGGAACCCTCGTCGAGCCTGTGCAATTTAGAGGAGGGGGGCGAATATCACGTGGTCCATCCGTAGCACTGTGCAGTTCTCTTGCATTCGCTTGTTTCATATCGATTTTACGGACAATACGTATAGGCTTGATAGTTTTCGCGATTGGCAAGAAGGTTCAGTGTCCACGAAGTCGGTTAAGGGTCAACGAGAGGATTAAATTTTGGAAACATCGCGATAAATTTCGAAAGTATTGGAATCATTGATTGTTAATCGAAGATGGTCAAAAGAAGGCAATCAAATGCACTTCGTTCGTCGATAAACTGAATCTACGTGTTAACGGCCAAAACGTTTTTCTCGCTTTTGAAATTTTTTTTATACTCTGGATAAAGTCGTAGCTTGGATATAATATTCCTGCCGCCTTGGTCCACAAGCTCTTCAAATTTCGTGTCATTTCATTCAGCCGTTTCCGAGAAAAGTCGATTTTACATTTCGAAGTGGACGCGCGCGGCCATTTCGTGTAGTACGGAGCTCGGCCGCGAAGCGTCGCGGCCTAGTTCGCTCTCGCTGCTCTTCCGTATCGCGATTGCGGATCTCGATTTTCTCAGACTATCGCGCGATTCACTTCGATTCTCGGTTTCGCTCGATTCACATTTTCCCGCGAACCGGAAGCCCTAACGAGGCAAAATGGAGAAGCGGAACCGGAAGCGCGCTACGTACACACGTATATGCAGGACCCGTATATGTGCA
Source organism: Ophion ventricosus (assembly GCA_963932345.1). NCBI lineage: Eukaryota > Metazoa > Arthropoda > Insecta > Hymenoptera > Ichneumonidae > Ophion > Ophion ventricosus. The sequence goes on from OZ010724.1 coordinate 8,250,785, forward strand.
TTGAGCGGAAAAGGTTCGCGAGATCTCACGTCGTTACGAACACGAGATGAAAACGAAGAGTCGCGACTAAACGGACGCGCGACATACGACACAATGAGGAATGCGAGCGCCACCGCAACCGAGAATGCCGTTCGCAGCTGTGCGTGGATATGAACTTCCTACACGCCGAGTTACCTCATCCGGATCACGTTCGGTTCATGGAAACGTACGTCTACAGACGAGCTGATAGACCGAAGAGTCATTGCGCCATTCGCGGCAACGTGATAGACAATGCGCGTTTTCTTTTTCCGTGACGCGTGAATGATTCATCGTACAAATTATTTGACAATTACTCGTAGTCGGAGCGAGAGCAGATTCGTCGGAATTTCAAAAATAAAATTGAGTAAAGTTACGCGTTTTTTTTTTTGAATATTCCAATCGGTTCACATCATGACCCAAAAATCGAGTTATCC